>JAJLRJ010000010.1:29283175-29883175 GCA_024195265.1 Dendrophyllia cribrosa
ATGACAGAGGGGATTGTTGGCTATTTTTTTTAAAAAACCCTAGAAGGCACCAGAATCCCATTTTGTGGGCGTGGCTCAAATTCATTTTCATCCCTAAGAGGAACCAATTCTAAAACGACGCATGTCATATTCTACCACATTTTTCGGATCAATACCCTAAAATATATGGCTCCTGTCTCGATGGTTCTAATGGTAGTAATTTTAGATTTTAGTATCCCTGAAGTGGTACCAATCTACAAATTTTCCCCACTAAAAGGTATGACGATCACTTCCATAATTTCCAGTTGGTCAGCCACTTCTTCATTTTCAGACCCATTGCTGATGCTATCTGCCATACGCTGTTGAAACTTTCTTCACTCCGACACTGGCGTAGGGTCTGAATGATCATGTCGGCATTTCTACGAGCGGAGATGACGTCGACCGTGTTCCCCTGAAGATATCGGCACAGACTATTAGTGTTGCTCAGGATTACTTTCAGCACACACAGTCCGAAGAAAAACTCCAAGTCACAAATGGCGTTCAATAAGGCTCTGCTCTCAGAGTAGGTTTTCGGATCTTTGTCTGAAGACAGGGTGAGCAGGGCTTTTACAATGCGTTCCATTTTCCCGTATAAGGTCTTTACGGCTTCGCACCGGCATGACCATCGCGTGGCACTCAATGACTTCAGCGTCAGTTTCAGATCCTCACCTTATACTGCTGTGTAACTAAACCGGGCGTATCGTTTGGGACTCGCTTCTAAGAAGTTGTACAGAGCCTGGATAGTCCCCAGAGCGTTTCGCGATGGTTCAGTTTGTGTCATAGTATCCTGAAGGGCGAGGTTTAACACATGTGTGTAACAGTGGATGTAGATACCGAGCAGGAAGCACTCTTCCATTCTTGTTGAGAATCCCTTGTGTACACCGTTCATATTAGCCGCCCCATCGAATGCTTTACCAACAATGTTCTTGAGGTCAAGATTGAGTTCAGTGATAGCTGATTTCACCAGTTCACACAGTACTTCGCCTTCGGTTGATTTCGTGTAGTAGAAATCAATGTTTCTTTCTTCGTTCCATTCAGCGCGAAACTAAGGCAAAGTGAAACTTGTTCTGTTCTGCTATGCCCAAATTTCTCTTGCTGCCCAAAAAATCTGAGTTAACCAAAATTTGAGGGGGCTGCAGCCCCCCCCCCCCCCCCTCTAATTTTATTGGCCCCGTAGTACTGTAGCTTCTATTGTGTTTAGGTCTAGGGCTATTGTTTGTGTTGTTTAACCTATTGTTTCGTTAACCAGTCACTGAGCTTGTTTGGAAAGGTACAGTCTCTCCCATATTTTTCGATTTCTCTTATACAAAAACATATATTTTTGGTTTTTGAATTGACACCAAATCCCAGAGACACTGCCCCTTTAACAGACTACGACGATGTCTCTCCTGTAAATAGACTTTTTGTCGATGCAGATAAACCTATTATTCCAAATAATCTCGTTAAAAATATCTTGAGACGAGCTTGGTTTCTTTAGCATGTAACTCTGACCATGCATCGAAACATTGCTTGTAATAAATTGGCAAGTTAACTTTTAACAAACTACATGTTCGATTCTGTCTACTTTTCTACTATTTTAGTAAGCCACTGGTATTTTAATTGCCACTTAACATCTTGTTTAATGCCAAAAACACACGACCCCTTAGCAATGGTCTTCTACTGATTGTTGTCTAAATTTCACCTTGTAAATTACCAAGGTTTATTACACGGCTAAGATAGTCAGAGGGCCAATAACTAAAATCAACCAATCAGAATGCTCGATTGCCGGTCCAATATTCTCTAAGTATTGGACCGGGCATTGTCCCGAATGATCCCGCGCGATCCTCCCGCCGGCAGGAGTCGTGTAATAAATCTCTTATTAACCAAGCTTGCTCGGGACCATACTGGGAGAATATCGGCCCTCGGTCTTTTCTGTACGGACCTCGCTGCGCTCGGTCCGTACTGTCAAGACCTCGGGCCGATATTCTCCCAGTACGGCCCTCGCGCTTGGTCAATAAGATATATTTATTGATTATTGAAATTTGACTTCAGAATCTCAACTTGAGCACCTTAATTATAACAGCTTTTTTTTTGCTGGTTCAAATGCAGTGAAAACTATGAATGAATGTTTATACAAAATATTGAATTTTATTATTATTATTTTTATTTTCATTATTTTTTGTTTGTTTGTTTGAGTTCACAATCGAACAACTGTTTTCCTTTTTTACCTAAATGACAATTTTCCCTATACCCTTTCCTACAATCAACTTGTAAAATCTCCACCCTTTTATATACCTCCAGCCTCAAAAACGTACCCCTTTCGGGCGGAGCATCCCAATATAGCCCATTACAGGTACAGGGAGTACCCCCTCACCTCCCATCACCCATCCCATCATCAGTTTGAAACCCAGCACAGAAACAGCAAAAAGTAATCCACTTAAGTGCAGCTGACAAACGCACGCACAACTTAAGTGTCCAATTACTGCTAAAAAAAGTTATAATTGGATAACTGTAATTGGACACCCACATGACTGCGTGCCAATCACGAAAGAAACAGGCGTGCGGAGGACCAATCACAATCAAGAATTTTGTTATTGATTAACAAATGAAACTTTTTAAAAAACGACGACCTTTAGCAGAGAAACTGCAACAACCACAAGAATCCCTGAAACATGCAGTGACACAAGGCTTTTGAAACAGAGAAAAGCTGCACAGGACGCCCACCCTCCATGGACCTAATTTTTTTCATTTCATTTCATTTGTTTGTTTACTCCAAACCTTTACAGATGTTAATAATTAAATTAAATCACATTATATTAGGAAGGAGAGGAGAGGGGCACGTCTAGATAAACTAATATTGTGCCCCCTAAAGGAGGGGGACATTGGGGGGCTCTGAACACCGCAACACTGCAAAACAAAATTACCGAACACCACATCACCGCAAAAAAAGTCGACGAAACACCGTCACCGCAATATACACCTAATTCGATAAAGGTTGCTTTGGCAGTTGGTCATTGGTAATTGGGAATTGGCATTTGGCATACGGAACACAATGCAATGCTTCGCTTGAGTGACCGCCAAACAATAGCTTCCCAATGCCCAATTACCAATGACCAAAGCAACCTTTTTTGAATTAGGTGTATATTTTTGTCAAGTTACTTATAAATGAAAAAGGCTTAGGTTTGGCGACCGGCAACGTATCGAAGATTAACTAGACAGTATTGGACTGCTTTTTGTCACAAATTAAACATAATGGTACATGCTTTTCATAAATAAGTACGGAATAAATAACATATAGAGGCTAAATTTAGATCTGACAAGGGTTAAACAGGAAACAGCCGACACCTCAGATAATTTCGTTCCACCGAACACCGCAGACTTTAAAGCGCAAACATCGCACACCGTAGGGTTTGAGATCACCGCAACACCGCAAGCTGGGATTTTATTCACAGCAACACCGCATAAAAAAAGAGCAACACCACAAATCCCCAATGTCCCCTCCTAAAGTTATATAAGTATAAACAAATAACTTGTAATTTTTTAGTAAAAAAGTAAAGGAAAACTTATAAAATAGCTTGGTAAATGTCAAAAGAGATGATGTTTCATTAGTATTGAGCAAGGTACCAGCGTAAAAGTGCTTTTCTAAACATCTTTCTAGATGGTTTGTCTCTGATTAATTGCGGAATACTATTCCAAAAAAATCTTCCAATTAACGCTCGGGCAGAATCTCCTGAGATTAGTTCGAAATGAGGGTATGACTACTTGATTAGAATATGCACTGCGGGTATTGTAGTTATGTAGCTCAGATACTAGTGAAACAGGTACAGTCAACTCTCCTCTAACGGACACTCTCGTAAGCGGACAGCTCTACTTACGGACGCGTTTTCAAATCCCCGTTTTACCTCCCAGTCAAACTCTGTATTTACGCATTCCCGTAAGCGGACACTCTCTCGTAAGCGGACGCGGACACTTTTGAAAATGAAAATTAGATTTTTCTTTTGTTTAAGCTCTCTCGTAAGCGGACACCCCATGTATAATAATTGACTCTTGGCAATGAAATTTGTCTTTAATTTGCAATAAATAAACAAAAATATGACCTTTGACAGAGAAACAGAACAGTGGGGATCGCTTTTGTCAAATCTTCATTTGTAGGCAGGAAAGCAAGCTGTCCGTTCGTTTGACATTAACAAGAGTCTGACGTAACATTTGTAGTGTCACGTTGTGGCCACGTTTGTCATGGTCTACTTTCCTTCTTGTTTCTGTTTTCAATCACTGACTATACCGAACACTGTATCTCAGACAATCAAACTTGAACATGAGCCATGAGCTGTGGTTTCAAGACGGCAATCTTCTAACTTAGGCCTCACTACAGCAACCGCATAACTCCGCATAACTCTCCCATAAGCGGACATCCACCCTATTTTTCTTTGTTGTCAGCTTATGGGCCGGGAATAAATCTCGTAAGCGGACAGCTCTACTAACGGACACTTTTTTCAATTCCCGAGGGTGTCCGCTTACGAGAGAGTTGACTGTATATTAGGATTCAAACTTTTCATTGTGGAAATAATCATAAAAAAGCATACATGTGTTCAATGCAATGGATAGTTTGCCTGCTGATACCAGGGTTTGATAGGAACTTTACGCCTTTTGTGGTATTATTAAAGAAACCTTATCTTCATGAGTGGCCAGGTAAAACACTGGAGTCACTTCTCCCTTAACTCCTTCCCAGGTGTCTGATTGCTGGGTGCGTGGATTGTACATCCTTAGTGTTCCATCCTCAAAGTCCAGGTACAGTTCAATAATGTCACCACTTGCACAGTCGGTAATGTTGCTCACTGCAGCTCTTTGAGCACCCGACAGCTGTGAATATTGCTTCTGTTTTGCATTCCACACACACTTGTTTCCAAGTTTAACCAGTTTGCCATTCCTGTTTCTGTTAATGTTTGTGATGCCAAAGCTAAAACCCTGCAAGAGTTTGCCATCAATCTCAATTTTCCACATATGTTTGCCATTATTAAAACTAACAGAACCCACAGCATTCCTCCCAAAAGGATTTTGCTGAAATAAATTGTCCATATGTGAATTTTGCAGCCATTGCATTGACTGAGCAGGTTCCACTTTAATGTACTGAGCTGTCAAATTTTCTTCAGATAAATTTAACTGACCATCCCCACAGCCAAAAGGCTCAAGATTCCACTCCTCAACACACCACTGAAAATGACTTCCCTGAACATGACAACCCTTCAGTTCCACAGACAACACATAAAGACCTTCGTAAGCTGGAGTGTAGCAAAAACAGTATTTACCATTTCCATAGTCCCTTACACACAGCGGTTTGCCAATACGTTCATCCGGTATGTATGTGTCAGCTTCAGGGTCAAATACATAAGCTTTAAAATCATCACCCCCTTTATTTTGCTTCCTCCCATTCCAGTCCTTTGCAATAATTGTAAATTCAACTGGCTGCCCACACAGTGTATTGTACATCACACCCTCTTGTCCATTCCCCATGGTTACTGTTGACATGGCAGCATGTGTCTCCATATCAGTAACAGAACCAAAGGTCGCAATTCCATGCTTTAGTTGGCCATCATTTTTGAAATTTAAAAAATCATTAACACACGGTTTCAGCTGCAATTTGGCTGAGTTTAAGTTTTGTAACCGACTTGTCATTTGTTTGCGCATGTTCAAAATCTCAACCTCACTGCCATTTTCAAAAGCCTTTTCAGTGAATTCCACACTGCTTCTCACACGTCCAAGAGCTGTTTCTAACTCTTCTTGTTGAATTTCCAGAGACTGAAGTTTTGCTTTCTTAAATTCTTCTACTTTATCAATCACTCTTCCTCGACGAGCATCAAGACAAGCTGTCAGTTCGTTAAAACAGTTTATGACTTCTTGCACAGTCTGTTCTGCACAAGAGTGTACATTACTCTTCATTTTCAAAACACCATCCACTGCCTCTTCGAGAACAGAAACTTTTGTTTTTGTCTCAGACAGGACTTTCAGCAAGCTTTCCTTGCCCTTTGAAAAAGCATCCTTGACAAAAGTGTACCTATGATCACGATGCTTAACAATGGTGCAGTCTCTGCAGATAGTTTCCTCGCATGTCTCACAAAACAGTTTTATCACCTCTCCTTCGTGTTCTTTACAGATTGCTGGCTTTGTTACGGCTACAGATCCCATCTTTTTTGCTTCTTCAAGAGACATCACACTGTGTGAGCTGGAGTTACGTCCTCGTCGGTGAGCTTGTGTACAAAATTCACATAAAAAATGTGAGCAAGTTGTACATCTGTTGACAGGTGGATCTCCACTTTCACAGTTATCACACTCAAGACTACAACTTCCAGAGTCTTCATGAAGAGCAACCATAGTTAATAAGTTGTTGACAAAGAAATTGACTGGCAGGGAATCAATTTTTCCCTGAGGAATCTGTGTGGAAAACAAAAATAATAGGCAAATGGTAATACAAAATAATGTTGGCAGTATAAAAGTTTGAGAGTAAGATGTTAAAGATTAAAGAAGGCTTGTCTAATAGTATGTTATACCATTGGTCTTAGCTCAAGCTTTCTGAAGAGAAGAGAAGCTGCCCAGAGTTGTAGATGCGCTAACAAATTTTGTAATAAGACTGTGAAACAGTTTAATAACAATAACAGGGAGCGACAACTCTAAGAAGGCCTCATTCAGTTTCAAGAGAAACACAAAATTCTTCCAGGAAGGGTGGCCACTTTTTTATTGTCAACAGTGGTTGACAACTCTAAGAAATGCTATTTGAGCAATACTGTGTGTACATGAAAGTTGTCAATTTTTTGGAAACATTCTCGCAAACATTTCAAACTTCCCGAAATTTTAACTACTTAATATCATATTTCTCCAAAATTTCCAGATCAGTTTATATCTAAAGTTTTTGTAATGGGGATGAATGCAGGGAGTGCCAGACCACCAAATATATTCTTAGAGGACTCATTTTATGAGAAAGCAATTCAGCATCTTAAAAGCAAAAAAAATCAAATCAAATCAAATCAAATCAATTTATTCAAGTGTCAGAGTTCTAGCACGCGAGTGCTAATTCAGTGGACACTTTCCAGATCTAATTGGAATTTGGCAAGCAAGACAATCATACCAAATGGGAACAGAACACCATTTCCAGGAAGAAGTGGATCGAACTCTCAATGTAATTGTATGATTCTTACAAAGGACAGAAAGCAAGCTATTCCTAAATGTCAACTATTTGATGTTCCGACTGAAGCTCACCAATGAGTTGCCCACAGAGGAAGACAAAAAAAAACAACAGAAAAATGGCTAACTAACAGAAATTAATTACTCTGAAATAAGTCAGAGAGTTATCAATGTGTTTGTTAGCCAATGCAAGCTTCATTCAGAGCAGAAATCAATAACAGAGTTAAGCCTATTAAAAGCTCACAACAAAGTGAAGTTTTCCGAAGCCTCATCTACACTGTCTACTGAAGTCCTAGCTACTTTAAAGGTGTACTGCAACACATATGGGTACCCAAAGCAATTAATACTCTGTGATAATGGAAGAGAATTTAAGAGTGAAATGGTTCAAAACTTTGCCAAAGAGAATGACATAGAATTAAAGCATGGAAGCCCAAGAACACCCACCACACAAGGACTTGTTGAACGCTCCAACAGAACATGGAAAGAGGATATGAGAGCTATCATCATGAGCAAAGCAAACAAAGACCTTACACAGTGGTGCCATTTCACAACAGAAGCAAGCTACACCATGAACATAACACATCACAGAGCCATACAAACTTGTCCATATGAAGCAGTGTTTAGCTTCAAAGCTCACAGAGAAGTCAAGCAGCACCCTGATGCAGAAGAACCAGTGAGGCCTCCAAGCAGACCAGGACGAAAAATCAGAGAGTCAATTCAATGATCAGCGTCAAGCAAAAAGACGCAAGATTGTCTCCAACCAGTCTACCTACAATGAAATGATGGTCCAGCAAATAACAAAAAAAGAGCAAGCTAAAAAAATCTTCAAAGTTGGAGATATATACGTAGCCATTCAAATAGAAAAGTGTGATAATGTAGCATCGCTTCAACCCAAAATGTTGCTAGGGAAGATTGTCAGTCTTGGCAAGCAAAACTATGCCAAAGACTCAATTTAATGATTACATGTATTTTATACAAACCCCGACCTGTCAAAATATCCCTTTAAAGAGATTAGCTCTGGGGTTAAACCTAAAGGGTACACTTTGTAGCACTAGTGAGCAGTGGCCCTTACCTTATATTAAAGCTAACCGTTTAAAATAAGTGCTTAGCCCTAATCACAAAACTGAGTGTTTATACTGAAATCTGTGACACCTTAATGTCACAAGTTTATTTTACACACAGTATTTTACAGGCAGAGGTACAAATAAATGAGAATGAGCTACATGTATGTGTTTAAAAAACTGTAACCAGTTTGAAAATTTCAAACCAGTTTGAAAAATTTTCAAACCAAAGATTAAATTTGAACCACAACATATGCGTTATTGTTTTGCTAGTTGTTTTGGCTTTTGTTTCAGTTTTAAGAACAATATGCATAACTAATCCTTCCCGTCTGTGAAACGAGTAAAATACAAATTAAAAGCTAAATTAATCTTAATTATAACACTCTTAAATAAAAAATGTTATCATATGACCCGTACGGCCCTGCGAACCTTTCCTTTGCAAAACCATTAATGAAAGTCCCGCATGAGGGCCGTACGCATTTGCGCGAGTGGGGCCGGAAAAAGCTGTATGGCCCTACTACAAAAGTGGACGGCCTCGCGCGTTACGATTTCAAGTAATTTTGTCTCCAATTTGGTCATAAGATAAAATACTTATCGACTAAGTTAGGTCGGGCCGGATGGGAAAATATTTGGCTCTCAGTCATGGCGCACGGACCTCGCTGCGCTCGGTCCGTACGCCATGACCTCGAGTCAAATATTTTCTCATCCGGCCCTCCCACTTAGTCAATAAGTACATATTATTTTAAGAACCAAATTTGTTAAAGTGTATATGACAGTGATTTTTTTATTTGCTTGATCAAATCTACATGATGTTCTGATAAGAAAATGGAAAATAATTTTCCATATCGATCGAGCAAGCAAGCGAGTGAGTGAATTAGCCACAGTTACAGATAACCCGTTCATTACGCTTGACCCATGATAAAATAAATCTAACCTGAAAGTAAATTTGACCTGTAACATTAATTCTCATTTTAGAAGAGTATTTTTAAAATAAAGACAGGGATTCTGACAGGGTGCGCGGGTGAGGGACCGCACAATTCGGACAAACCCGCACAATTCCTAAAAATCCGCACAATCCCGCACAATACTGAAATATTTGCTTAAAATTTTAATTAAATCAGGTATTTCTATTGATTACCAAGATTTCGAGAAACGTTTTAGGCTATTTTCAGCCCATTTTCCTTCCAAACAATCGAAAAATCCCTCGCTTTCCTCGAACAGCTCGAGCGGATCGATATAAAAACAACAAGGCGTTCTCTTCGCCGTCCTGGGAACTAGTCTCAGTTTTACTTCTATCCGACTTCCTACCGAATTTTTCGTGCAGCTTTTTAGTTGTCGTTTTCCAGACATTATGTCGTTTTTCTTAGCAGCCTGTTGATATTTTTTCGAGCGCTTTCGCTTCCTCTTTCAGTTTAATATGTCGGGGACTGAAGAAGAAACGCCGAAGAAATGTACCGTCGCGCCGAAATGAATGTCACTGTCTGAATTATTTCCGCAAAGAACTGATCAAGTTTGCGAATCGACAAACAAGCTATTAAAGCGCTGGAACTTCGGATTGATAGGAGAAAATTATTAAGTTCTGATCAGAATACTGGATTTGATTTTTTCAATCAAGTGAAAGACGTTTTCATTCACCAAAATGCAAAACAAACATGCTATCGAATTACATTTAGCACGCAATTTGCATACATCTCGGGGTTGTATTTTTGTGGCAAAATTTCGAAGAAATTGTGTGAACCTTTACTGGAAATTATTCACACTCCATAATATGTACAGATTTTTCATAAAGGAACTCGCTCAGATCGGAAACATTTTATTTTGAGGTGGTATTTCGGTTTTACCCGATCGATTTCATCGTGTCACGCAATGTGATTTTGTTGAGACAAATAAACTTTGGTGAAGAAAAACTGCCGCAAATTGGCGATTGCTGGGTACATTTAATCCCCAAAGTAAAACATCTATCTGTATTTTTCATTTATGTAGAATTTACCTCCCGGTCATATTTTGTTCTGGCCTGGCTAGAACATTGGTGATTGAATATTTGGTTGGTCACAGGATTGCGCAATCCCGCACAATTTCCCGCACAATCGAAGTTATTTCCCGCACAATTTGCCCAAAACTCCCGCACAATTTTCATTTTTTCCCGCACCCTGTCAGAATCCCTGTAAAGAGTATTCTCATTTTAAGAGTATCCTCATTTTAAGAGTATTTATTATAAGAGTATTCTCATTTTAAGAGTTTTTTTTTTAAATAAAAAGTATTCTCATTCTAAGAGTATTTTTAAAATAACGTATTATATTTTAAAATAAGAAACAGTTTCTTGTTTTTAAAAGTTTATTTTAAGAAAACTTTCTTCCTTAAAATCAATATCTTAAAGTAAGAAGCCAATTTTTGACAAAACTCTTAAATCAAGAACAGACACCTCAAATTAAGAACATCCTTCTTAAAATAAGAAATTACCTTTATCTGAACTAAGAAAAAACTTCAGGTTTAAGAGTGTAATGGGCTATTGCATAAAATTTTTGTACCCCCCGGGTTGAGGAACAACGGATTTCTTCAGGGTTTTTAGCACATTATGATAGAATTCTTTAGGGGGTCATGTGTAAATATGAGGAATTCTTCAGGGCAACTAAGTTAAAAACAAAGGAATTCTTCAGGGGTGGCAGGAAAAACACAGTCGAGGATAGGGAATTCTTTAGAGGGGACACTGTTTTGGAAAGGAATTCTACAGGGGGATGGTCTTTCTGGGGACTTCTTGAGGGGCGATGCACAAACTGTGTTCCTCAACAGGGGGTGCGGATATTAAATGCAATAGCCCAATGCATTTGGTCAACACAAACCTCAGCTCTTGAACGGCAAGTTGGACAATCTATCTTGAAAACCGCTCCAGCCCGAGTCAAAAGTCCTTGCAGACATCGTTTGCAGAAGGAGTGAAGACAGGGCAGAACTTTAGGTTCCGTGTACTGCTCAAGACACACGGCGCATTCCAAATGCTTCCCTAAACTGTCCGCCAAAGATGTCGCCGTCGCCATTGTTTCTCTGGGTTCTTTTTTAAGATTGTTTCTGTTTCTCTTCTTTTCTCTTTTTTTTCTTCTCATCTTGAAAATGAATAAGAATTGAATTTAGCAAAATCGAACATCAGGCTTTTCGTATTTAAAAGGTAACTAAAGGTTAAGGTTCAAAAAGGTAAGCTAAGTAAAGCTTACCTTTTTGACAGGAAAACTTCCGCCATGGCTTCTCCTAAATACAAAGAAAAATAGTCATGTGACCAGGTGGGGGAGATAGAAAAAAGGCCTGGGACCGAGAAACTATTTTTTCACAACTTGCAAAGCGCTCTTCCTGGTCAGCGGCATCTTTTTGAGCGGGGCCTGGTTCAGGTGTTTTCGAAAGTTAAAAAGATATGGCGATCTCTGTTAAATCTGTGTGTTTGTTGGCCTTTTTGTTGGTGCTATTTTTGCGAAGTGAAGTTGAGAAAACGTTCAGAGATGACGACTCGTTCCCTAATGGCTCTGAAGCTTCCAGTCGAGGCACAAATCACAACTCGCACAAATTACGGATACGAGTTGAACGCATAGCCAGTTTGCTCAATAATTCGTTTATTTACGGGAACCCAAATATGTCAAGTTGTTTTCGATGTACCGTAGGATACCGGAGTTTTGGGATTCAGACGATAATCAGTTTTATTTATTCGCCTCAGGACCTCTATCTGTTGCCGATAAAACGCGGGTTCAGTGGCTCTAAAACATTACGACAAACATCACCTCTTCAACCGACCAGTTTCAATTTCACGGTTCAACACAATATCTACTGGGAACGTGTTCTTCTCTCCGAAACACGAAAAACTGCTTTTGCAAACTTTCCTGTATATCAGCGCGATGTTTTGGGTTGGGGAGATCCAAAGAAAAGAAAATTCAAAAAACTTGTTATTTCATTCGACCCGCAAAAGGTGCTACTTTCCATTGTTGAATTTGTCCTGTATTTATGTATCCTGTTAATAAATAAAGGGCACAAATTAACAGCTTTTAATAAAAGAAAAGTTTTGTTTTTATTACCTTGTCCTCAAAAGAGGTTTATTTTTCAGATATATGTCAAAAAATAATAATTCATTACTTCTACAATGTATTTAAAAAAAAAAAACTCCTTGTGCATCAATAATTTCTGTATAGGTCTGTGAGCTATCTGTGGTATATTAAGGTTACAGTGTACCTTCGGGGGTGTCTCCAGTATAACAGCTCTAGCGTCTTAAGATTACACTTAATATACCTAAACCCTGATATCAAATTAAAGCTTATAGAGCTGGCTATCTAAATATGGAAATCATTTGGTAATAACATGAATTGTCGAATTTTTTACGACGTCTAAATTTGAACGTCTGAATCAGCTTTAAAACACTAAAACTCAAAGCAATTATTGTATTTTGCTAATTTGATTTGTTCTCGGGTTTCTGGACATGAAGCGCTAAAAAAATGTATCGGCGATTTCCCATATTCAATTGCAGTGAAAAGTTACAGAATATTTTCGAAAAAGGGAGAAAACAAATTGAAGTGATCGCACGGAAATGGCTCTTGACGAAAAAGTGTTCGGAAATAAGAAATTCGCCAACACGTTTTTGTTGATTATATGTTAGCCTAGCTTGTGTCCAAATTTGAGGAAAATCGAACAAATTTCCTTTGAGTTGTAGCTCTTTGAAGTGTCCCCTACAAGCGAAAAATTAACTTTGAGAAAACAGCGCTTAGAAAAACATATCGCTTCATAAACAAACTCCGCCGACAAAAGTTATACCGTCATTTCTCCGTCAATTTTCACTATTTTTCGATAATTTTTTTTTGGATGAAAGTTCATTCTGTAAACTTTATTTTGACGCCAGAAAAAAATTTTCAATAAATTTTCGATCTGAAGGTACACTGTAACCTTAAAAGTCCCTCATCTGAAAAACAATAATAAAAAAAATATATAGCTTTTAAATATTATCAGTTATTTATATAGCACCATTTCCATCATCCCCCTTTGCTATTATACTCCTATTACTAATACACTCCCATTTCTATCATACATGTAACACCATTTCTATCATACTCCCATTCCTTTTAATGTCTTAATATCTTTTTGATAAAATTACAGTTATGGAAATGTAATATTGCATTTAGTATACCCTGAATATATCAAACAAACACTCCCCATTTGCATCAAATTTCCAATCACATACAGACAGTCATCCCAAAGTTTTCACAGGCTTTATTTTAAAAATTCTGATGAGCACTCCATCCATATTACTTTTGTATAGGAATCCCACCCCAGGAGTATCAATCTTTGTGAATGGCAGAGTGAGTATCAATGAACATCCTCAAAAAAAATGCATTTGAAGTTGAAGTTTCAAACTAAACACGACAAAACAAACAAGCAAAAGAACTCTTCCTCAAGCGAGTGGCGGGACTGGTAGGCAGCACAGTACAATTTTAAATGCCTTGCAGTAAACACTGACGAAAGCAAGTTTTCACAAAATTGTGTTTTCGCGAAAGTATTTATTTTTATATGCTTCCAGAATAGAAATGTTGCAATGAAATGGAAAGACCTGAATTTCACTCCAATCAAGCTCATAAAAAGACGGTAATAAAAGCTGGATGAAAAAAACTACATAGTTCATAAATAGTTAAATGAGGTTTTATTAGTTGTGAAATAGTACATAACGAATGTCTATCTCTGAGAGAGTGTTTCTACTACAAATACCATAAATCGAACGTCCGATTGACATTTTACACGACAAAAAAAAATTAGTGGAACGTGAAAAATTGTGAGTTTTACAGGTGGATAATTACTGTATGCTCATCACCCTGTTTTACCACAAAGCTAATAAGCTTACTAGCTATATATAGAGGCTTTTTTAATGCGAAGAAATATACAATTAACATAAAAAATGTTGCCTTACCTTGATCTCGGAGAAACTACTGTGCATTAAAAGCGACGTCCGTGAAGAAGTAAATTTTCCAAATTTTGTTTTGTTTGCACTTCGGGATTGACAAACTCTGCTCGTGCGCAGAACACGATTCCGCTGACTGATACCTCCATGATTGCTTTGCAAGTTGTGAGAATGGAAGGTGGATCATGGAAGGTTTAATTTGCACTCGATCGCTGTATGGAATAATTCGGATAAATATTTTTTATAATCAAGAAATAAACGAGTATATAAGGTAAATCACTAAATAAAAGTTGATAAAACGTTCTCTCGTCAGGTGTATTGTCTTTCTATGGTGTTTCTTCGCAATTCTGGTGATTTTTAGTTCCTTTGAATAGTTCATTATCCCTCTTGCTGCCTCATTAGCATTAAGGTGTGGGAAAGTCCTCCCTGTCTCGCCCGGTTGGGGAAGCCCTCCTATAGCGACCACCCTACCACAACATCCACATATCAATCCTTATCCCCAATCTTTACCAATCCCAATCCTTACCAATGCCAATCTTAGACTCCAAATCTTCTCTCCCAAAAACGTAAAATCTGCAATCCCACACAAACAAGCTAGAATGAGTTCACGTTTATCGGTCACTCAAAATGCGTGGAGGTTAATATATAAATCTCCAAAACCCTTAGAATCAGGATCTCAAAAGGGATATCGGTTACTCGTCTCAGATCTCCGTCAATAAGGCTTAACTGACTGATAGGGCCGTAGCCCATGCATAGTCCGCATTTTATTACCCAAGTCGGCCCGGGGACAGGGGGTGGGAGCGATTGTGCCATATATAAATGACGCGGTGCTCGTCATATCTTTTAGGGGTCAAAATGTGCAGATTGGTACCGCTTAGGTTGCTAAAATCTAAAATGACCACCGTTAGAATTATCGCGGTACCGATGACAGGACCTATTTGATAGTCAATTGATTTTTATTGTTGTCTCATTCACCTATCGCAGGAGCCCATTACCCCGGAGCATGCAACTGCCTTAATTCGTGCAACGGCGTTTTTACAAATAGGTTTATTTTTAGATGAACCTTTCCCGCGAAAAACGGCTTCCGATTACGCCAGCATCAGACAAGATTTAATACAAAAAATGGCGGCCGAACTCCGTCCGACGCGAATGTGTTTTCAGGGTGTTTTTAGCACGTTATTCCGTTCTCCACTTGTCGATTTCCACCATTCCAATCCTATCCTTACTTAAACCGGTCTTCCCACACATTTTCCACACGTGTAGTTGTGACATACCTTTGCATATATTTCGCGGAGTGTGACTGTTTGTTCCACGCTCGATAAATTTTTCTGACGGTTTTAATAATGTTCAAATAGACCTTAAATTATTTAACAGGATCGTAAAACAATGAAGAGATCGGGTCATGCATGATATAGAAGCTTCTATAAAGTCTAAGTTGCCCCGTTTAGAAGTTGAAGACTCGGCTACGTGTTCGTCCTCGGCGGCCCAGGATCAAGGTTCGGAAGGTCGCAGCATTTCTTCTTCCACAGTAGAGAAAGCCTTAAGACGAAGCCTAGAGCTCAAGCAAGAAAGAAAATTACTTCAGGCAGCATCAGAAGAATCTTCATCGAAGAAAAACATTGAAGGTGACGAGCGGCTGCGGGAATGGAGTCACGTTGTAACTAGCGCGGGTTATTTTAATGAGGTGCGATCTCGTGCCAGATTTGTCGCCCTTTCCTGAATCTCTTGTGGAACAAGAACCCGCGACACATGCCTTTTTCATTTATAACAAAGGAACGGGAGGTTGGAGAACGTGGGGCAGGAAGCGGGAGGTTTTGACCCCCTGTCCCCCCTCCCCCCCCCCCCCCCCCCCCCCTCACCTCTTATATTGGCGGATGAAACAAATCGCAAACACACTAAGGGAAATCGTTTTTCAAGGTCATACGAAAATCACTCCAATGATAACAATGGCATTTCTGTATTCTATAGAGCTAAAAACTATAAAATATTCTAAGGTGCTTACTTAAACAGTTAGGGCCGGTTGTTTAAACGAAGTCTATCTTAGACCGCGGTTTAAGAAATTTAATGGACCTCCATATCTGTTTAAAAAGCGTTTAAATATTAGAGTTGGCCAGATTGAAATTGAGTTAGACCGCGGTTTTGTTAAACACCGTCTAAACTTCGTTTAAATAAATGGCCCTTAAAGTTTAGCTATGATCAGACTACAACGCCTCAAAACATTAACTTATCTTTATCCGCTTAGTGTTTTCCTTCCCTCTTATTTTTATTACTACTTTAAGTTATTATATGTATTGATGGTGGGTTGCTGCAATCTTGAAAACTCAAAACTAAACAAAAAGGACTACATGTGCCACTTCAATGCGCTGAAGCCACACGGAAGACAGGCACGTAACACGTCTGGCCTAACATAATTAAAACTAGAAGTAATCACAGATTAAAGTGCGTCTCCTTAGGTACCTCGTTGTGACATGGCATTCGCGTTTCAGCCATGTTTCTGGTTCTGTAACGTTTCAAGATGGCGCAGATTTGGTACCGACACTTTTCTCGATTCGTTCCGCCTAGACGACGCGCTAAGCATGCTGGATACTATTGTGACGTTTCTAAGATGGCGCAGATTTGGTACCGACACTTTTCTCGATTCGTTCCGCCTAGCCGACAAGATTAGGAAGCGTCTCCTTCGTCGGCGCAATAATTATATGTATTCTCACAACTTGATGAGACTAAGTATCTGAATATGATTATGGTATCAAATGTATATCATGCAAAAAGTTTGTCCAGATCAAACATGATTTGACCCTTTATAGGCTAGCTAAACACTGATCACAGTGGCAGAGATATACGATGATCTGCATGCTTTATATCATGGTGAAAGAGAACAGCCTTGCGCTCTACGCTATACTGCTCCAATTGATTATCTTTACAGGCACAGTCACAGATGGCTTTCAGTCTTCTTTTAGATATTGTCACCAACTGATTTCCTTTGGAAATAGATTTACATTCTTCGACATTGAACATTTTTAAATGTTACAATTGTATAAAAGGAGTTCGAACTTCTACTACAATACACTGTCATAAAACTCAATCTGTTTGAGCGAGCACTTTTGGTCGCTTTTGTCTGCTTGCTCTCAATTCCTGTACTCCAACTTTATTTGAAAAAGAAAGCCTGGCAAAGGTTGCATAGTTTTAAAAAGTGCTGTGGTTCAGTTTGTTTCTTTTCCAGCTTATATTAAAAAACGGTAAAAACCAGTTACCCTAAACTGAATGTGAGTACTGATTCAATGATAAACGTTCAGGTTCTTAGTATGAATGAACATGCATGCTTATCCAGCTTATCTACTTGGACAACTTATTATTTGTTACTATGGCCTTTTTTGCCTGATCGTATGGTTATGGTACGTTAAACCTACACCTTGGTGAGGCTTAATTGCCTCTGGAGCTCAGTATATCAATTTGTTTCAGCTGAATACTATTAAATTCCAACCATAAGCACGAACAAGTGAACAATTTGATAAAAAACTTCCATTTATGCGAATTTATTGATGTTTATCAACGTTCTAAACAAATAACCTGTCACTTGTGTTGGAAGGGCGTAAGGTAGACTTGCTACAAGTCCCTTCCAATACTAATTTTCGATAAGTTAAGTTCGCGACTTAACTTAATTCCGCGCGCAAATTTATCGAATAAAACTCGACTAAAAAACGAAGGTCGACTTGTGGCAAGTCTAGGCGTAAGGGGGACTAGCAGCCTTTTCCAAAACTCAATAGATACGATTTGATCAGTCAGTCCTTCTGCAATCAACTCAACTCTTTTAATCTTCAACTGGCTTCTACAGGTCTTTACAGTTCAGCGTATACTCACAAAATCTGATCGGAAAGTTCGTCACGTAGCTTTTATCTGGGCTGAGAATGAGCTATCAATCAAAGTCGCTATCATGTCAAACCGTAAGGAAGATCAACGTAAGCCTTAACATGATTGGCTAAGACAAATCATTAACATATATTCCTTCGAGATGTTTGTCAGTGTCAAAGTTAACTTTTCATCCAATTTTCACTACCATTTCCGAAACGCTCAGCCAAAATAAAACTACGAAAGAAATATAAAAATTACAAGGTGCATTCTTATTGATTAATATTTAGGAGTTATAGTAAGTTCACAAATGAAAGTTGTTGTTTATAATTCCTACACAATCATTGATTACCAGCACAGAGTCACCTAATCACAGCTTCGTGGGTCGGACTTTGAGTACCGCCCTTTCCATATCATTAACGGCTATAAGTAAACAAGTACATCCGTATTACACTGAGCGTCCTTGAAGGATCTTTGGTAGACAATAGAGGTTTTGCACGTCAGCCATGTTGCATGGCAGGAACAATAGATTCTTTTCCCTATGGGAAAGAATGTTCTTTCTAATGCAAAACATCATCATTGTTCCTGCCATGCAACATGGCTGCCGTGCAAAACCTCTATAGATCCTTTGTTACTTTATACTACTCGGATCAGGGTCCAAAAAGTAATTAAACAGTCTTGATCAATGACCTAAGAAATCACCTAAATCGTTGTAGTTTTACGGAAAAATAAGACAGAGAAACAAAAATAAGTTACTCTAACTAGAATTACTATTTCCAGATAGCGCGCTTAGAAAAACTTGACCTTAGCTTTATTTAATTAACTTGATCAGACACCTATCGCTATCAGAGAACAAAATCCATTAATACTAAGATAATTACGTAATGGTAATTGCTTCTACTAACAGAAAGGTGTGCTAGTCACAAAATACGGATAAGCTAAAGTTTCTGTGAAACATAATGGTATGATCTTGAAAAAGGCATGAAAGCTTTACGCTAAACAAAATGAGTAAGAAAGACATTTTCCAGTAAGGCATCGTGAAATGTCAAACTGAAGTAGGGGTCAAATCATAACCCAATTGATCTTAAGGTGAATAGCATTATTGCAAGACAAAAAGATCCGGTTAAGATTGTTTGTTCAGTGAATTAATTTGTTTTGAAGTACCGAATGATAATTATTGCAAAGCTCTTCCTCTGTACCAAAATCATACCAGAGAAAACATCTTTTGATCACTACGAAGAATCACTTACAAGAGTACAAGTTAAGAGCGAGTTAACAACATTTTTAAGCATCCAAGATTATATAATTCTTATTGCATATATTTTTAACACCAAAAACAAGTCTCCCTTAATTCTAAAACATAACTATGATTAAACATATGTGACGTTTCATTGCTTGCATTTTTATTGTTTTACACTTGATAAGACGTCAAATGATTCATAAGTTTTGTTCGGACTTTCCTTAAAATACGCCTATATTTGCGAGGAAGTCTTTAAAGCTTAAAGTTTCAAGCTAATTTTCTTAACCGAAAAAAGCTTTTAATTAACAAAAATAAAAGTAAACTGCAGAAGACCGCAAACGATAATGTTGCTAATGATCCGTAGGATCTACGAGAGACCTAACTAGCCAAAAAATTAAATGGATGAACAAAAACAATGAACTGCAAGGCTGATCTGACCACGTAAAAAAGTAAAATTTGCGAGACACCATAACGACAGAAACCGATAAAGTAGGATCGTAACCGTGGACAGCTGTTTCGTTGTTATTGCAACTCATCAGCACGGCGTAACGATCTATATGTCGCCAGCAAGAAAGCCAGCGCAAATAGACTGCACAATGACCCGTTCACAATATCGACAATATCAGGTTCCGTACTATGTACTCACTTGTCACCCGAAACACGCGTGCCACATCACGTGTTTCGGGGAACAACGAGCCCACAGTGTATCGCAAAGATATCTCGCAAATTGAAATGTAGATGGACAAAGCCGATCTGAACATTAAAACGCATGGGCAAAACCATGCTAAAAGAAAACACAGCATATCGGATCTGTCGGCTTTGTCTATCCATATTTCAATTTGCAATACACTGTGGGCACCTGATATTGTGAACGGGTCATTGTGCAGTCTATTTGCGCTGGCTTTTTTACTGGCGACATATAGATCGTTACACCGTGCTGATAAGTTGCAATAACAACGAAACAGCTGTCCACGGTTACGACCCTACTTTATCGGTTTCTGTCGTGATGGTGTCTCGCAAATTTTACTTTTTTACGTGGTCAGCCTTGCAGTTCATTGTTTTTAATTAACGTTTAGACGAAAATATCATGAAATTTAGGAACTTTCGACATTTTTGTTTAGTCCCTTTTTAGCATTCTAGGAAGCAACTTTTCAGCATTTTACGAGCACAACCGGAACAGGCCTATTCGGGGGGGGGGGGGGGGGGGGGGGGGGGAGCGGTAAAATGTAAGAGACTGAAAAAATTTTCGGGGGAGGGAGTAAAACCGTTAGTGACTGAAAACAGTTTAGTTAGGTCCTTTAGGGCTTATTTATGTTTAAGATAGGGGGATGTGCCCCCACCCCTCCCCTCCCCCCCCCCCCCCCCCCCCCCGTGTTTCTCCCCTAGATCCGTCATTGGCATTAACCAGTATAAAACCTAAGGTAAATATATCAATGAAATCATATCTCCATCAGTGGCCATGTGGAAGACTGGAGATACTTCTCCTTTAACTTGATCCCAGATGTCTGACTGCTTGGTTCGTGGATTGTACATCTTAAGTGTCCCATTTTCACAGTCTAGGTATAGTTCAATAGTGTCACCACTTTTACAGTTGGTAATAGTGCTTCTAATAAACGTTTGAACACCTAACACTATGAAAGGATGTTCCATCTTTTCTGAATTCCACACCCACCAGTTCCCCATTTTAATCGATGTTTCCACCAATCCTGGCCTGGTGCTGACAATACCAAAACTAAGACCCTTCATAATCTCGCCATTTATTTGAACTTTCCACATATGCCTACCACTGGTAAAACTAACAGAACCCAAAGCACTATCAAAACCGGTAAGGGAAAGAGACGAAGTTACACCCCTATATACCCAAGTACTTTCATCATTCAGATTAGGTGACCAACTAAAAGGGGAAAAGGAGAAGGTGTTGCAGACTGTAGAGGTAGTAGTACAAGTACTGCTGGGTGCAAAAGCACTTGTACTAGTGCCAAGCAAAGAGCTGCTGTGTGTAGCACCTGTACTGGTACCAAGCAAAGAGCTGCTGGGTGCAGAAGCACTTGTACTGGTACCAAGAAAGGAACTGCTGGGTGTAGAAGCACTTGTACTGGAAGCAAGGAAAGAGCTGCTGGGTGCATAAGCACTTGTACTGGTACCAAGAAAGCAACTGCTGGGTGTAGAGGCACTTGTACTGGTACCGAGGAAAGAGCTGCTGGGTGTAGATGAACTTGTACTGGAACCAAGGAAAGAGCTGCTGGGTGCATAAGCACTTGTACTGGTAGCAAGAAAGGAACTGCTGGGTGTAGAACCACTTGTACTGGTACCAATTAAAGAGCTGCTGGGCGTAAATGTACTTATTCTGGTACCAAGAAATGGGGTGCTCACTGTAGAAGCACTTGTACTGGTACCAAGGAAAGAGCTGCTGGGTGCAGAAGCACTTGTACTGGTACTAAGGAAGGAGCTGCTGGGTGTAGAAGCACTTGTACTGGTACCAAAGAAAGAGCTGCTGTGTGTAGAAGCACTTGTACAGGTACCAAGGAAGGGACTGCTCGCTGTCGAAGCACTTGTTATGGTACCAAGGACGGAGCTGCTGGGTGTAGAAGTACTTGTACCGGAACCAAGGAAGTAGCTGCTGGGTGTACTAGTACTGGTACTGGTACCAAGGAAAGAGCTGCTGGGTGTAGAGGCACTTGTACTGGTACCAAGGAAGGAGCTGCTGGGTGCAGTAGCACTTGTACTGGTACCAAGGAAGGAGCTGCTGGGTGTAGAAGCACTTGTACTGGTACCAAGGAAAGAGCTGCTGGGTGTAGAAGCACTTGTACTGGTACCAAGGAAGGGACTGCTCGTTGTCGAAGCACTTGTTGTGGTACCAAGGACGGAGCTGCTGGGCGTAGAAGTACTTGTACCGGAACCAAGGAAGTAGCTGCTGGGTGTAGAAACACTTGTACTGGTACCAAGAAATGGGGTGCTCACTGTAGAAGCACTTGTACTGGTACCAAGGAAAGAGCTGCTGGGTGCAGAAGCACTTGTACTGGTACTAAGGAAGGAGCTGCTGGGTGTAGAAGCACTTGTACTGGTACCAAGGAAAGAGCTGCTGGGTGCAGAAGCACTTGTACTGGTACTAAGGAAAGAGCTGCTGGGTGCAGAAGCACTTGTACTGGTACTAAGGAAGGAGCTGCTGGGTGTAGAAGCACTTGTACTGGTACCAAGGAAGGAGCTGCTGGGTGCAGTAGCACTTGTACTGGTACCAAGGAAGGAGCTGCTGGGTGTAGAAGCACTTGTACTGGTACCAAGGAAGGGACTGCTCGCTGTCGAAGCACTTGTTGTGGTACCAAGGACGGAGCTGCTGGGCGTAGAAGTACTTGTACCGGAACCAAGGAAGTAGCTGCTGGGTGGACAAGTACTGGTACTGGTACCAAGGAAATAACTGCTGGGTGTAGAAACACTTGTACTGGTACCAAGAAATGGGGTGCTCACTGTAGAAGCACTTGTACTGGTACCAAGGAAAGAGCTGCTGGGTGCAGAAGCACTTGTACTGGTACTAAGGAAGGAGCTGCTGGGTGTAGAAGCACTTGTACTGGTACCAAGGAAAGAGCTGCTATGTGTAGAAGCACTTGTACTGGTACCAAGGAAGGGACTGCTCGCTGTCGAAGCACTTGTTGTGGTACCAAGGACGGAGCTGCTGGGTGTAGAAGTACTTGTACCGGAATCAAGGAAGTAGCTGCTGGGTGTACTAGCACTGGTACTGGTACCAAGGAAAGAGCTGCTGGGTGTAGAAGCACTTGTACTGGTACCAAGGAAGGAGCTGCTGGGTGCAGTAGCACTTGTACTGGTACAAAGGAAAGAGCTGTTGGGTGTAGAAGCACTTGTACTGGTACCAAGGAAGGAGCTGCTGGGTGTAGAAGCACTTGTACTGGTACCAAGGAAAGAGCTGCTGGGTGTAGAAGCACTAGTACTGGTACCAAGGAAGGGACTGCTCGCTGTCGAAGCACTTGTTGTGGTACCAAGGACGGAGCTGCTGGGCGTAGAAGTACTTGTACCGGAACCAAGGACGTAGCTGCTGGGTGTACAAGTACTGGTACTGGTACCAAGGAAATAACTGCTGGGTGTAGAAACACTTGTACTGGTACCAAGGAAAGACCTGCTGGGTGTAGAATCACTGTTACTGGTACCAAGGAAAGAGCTGCTGGGTGTAGAAGTACTAGTGCTGGTACCAAGAAAAGAGTTGCTGGGTGTAGAAGCATTTGTACTGGTACCAAGAAAAAGGCAACTGGGTGTTGAAGTACTTGTACTGGTATCAAAGGATGGGGTGCCCACTGTAGAAGCACTTGTGCTGGAACCAAGGAAGGAGTTCTTGGCTGTAGAAGCACTTGTACTGGAGCCAAGAGGGGAGTTGCTATCTGTAGAATCACTTGAAATGGATCCGTTACTCGTTGTAGAATCATTTGAAACGGATCTAAGGAAGGAGCTGCGGCGTGTAGAAGCACTTGTACTGGTACCAAGGAAGGAGCTGCTTGGTGTAGAAGCACTTGTACTGGTACCAAGGAAAGAGCTGCTGGGTGTAGAAGCACTTGTACTGGTACCAAGGAAGGGACTGCTCGCTGCCGAAGCACTTGTTGTGGTACCAAGGAAGTAACTGCTGGGTGTACAAGTACTGGTACTGGTACCAAGGAAATAACTGCTGGGTGTAGAAACACTTGTACTGGTACCAAGGAAATACCTGCTGGGTGTAGAAGCACTGTTACTGGTACCAAGGAAAGAGCTGCTGGGTGTAGAAGTACTTGTGCTGGTACCAAGAAAAGAGTTGCTGGGTGTAGAAGCATTTATACTGGTGCCAAGAAAAAGGCAACTGGGTGTTGAAGTACTTGTACTGGTATCAAAGGATGGGGTGCCCACTGTAGAAGCACTTGTGCTGGAACCAAGGAAGGAGTTCTTGGCTGTAGAAGCACTTGTACTGGAGCCAAGAGGGGAGTTGCTATCTGTAGAATCACTTGAAATGGATCCGTTACTCGTTGTAGAATCATTTGAAACGGATCTAAGGAAGGAGCTGCGGGGTGCAGAAGCACCTGTATCCATTCTTGGCATTGGGCTGCTTGCTGTAGAAACAGTTGTACCAGACACCTTGTATTGAGCTGTCAAACTTTTTTCAGATAATTTGATTTGACATCCGCTAGTGTCTTTGCCTGATGAAAATGACAAAAGATTCCACTTCTCAACAAGCCATGTGAAAGGACTTCCCTGTACATGACAATCATTCAGCATCACAGACATCTCACAATGACTCTCTTCCTTTGGAGTGTGGCAAAAGCTGTAAGTACCGTTTTCACAGGAACGACGCACTCTCATTGACGTAATCAAACCAGAGTCCTTGCGGTCAATCTCTACATAGAAGGTATCGCCTCCTTCTGTTAGTGCTCTTCCATCCTGATCCCTAGCAGTTATTGTAAATTCCACTGACTGTCCACACAGTGTATTATACATCACACCCTCTTGTCCATTTCCCATGGTTACCGTTGACATGCCAGCATGAGGAACCACATCAGTGACAACACAAAAGTTTGCAATTTCATCTGCTAATTCTACTGACAGGTTGTCATTTCTAAACGTTAAGACATCATCTGTACATGGTTTCAGCTGATTGTGAGAGTACTGCACTGAGTTCAAGTCTTGTAATCGACTTGACATTTGCTTTTCCATCTTTAAAATATCGACTTTACTGCCATTTTCAAAAGCTCTTTGAGTAAATTCCACACCACTTTGTAAACGTTCCAGAGCGGTTTCTAACTCTTTTTCCTGGAATTCTAGAGATATAAGTTTAGCTTTCTTGATTTTTTCTACTTTATCAATTAAATCTTCACGTCGAATATCAAGACATGTTGTTAGATAATCAAAAGTGTCATTGACGTTTTGCACAGTCTGTTCTGCACAGGAGTGTACACTTCTATTTATTTCCAAAATATCATCTAATGCTTCCTCGAGCAAGGATACCTTTGCTTTAGTCTGAGACAGAATTTTCAGCAAGCTTTCTTCGCTCTTTGGGAAAGCCTTCTTGACAAAAGTGTACTTGTGATCTCGATGCTCCATAATGGCGCAGTCTCTACATATACCTTCCTGGCATGTTTCACAAAACAATTTAAGCTCCTCCCCTTCATGCTCTGCACAAAGTGAGGATTTTATCATTGCTACAGAGCCAAGCCTTTTTGCTTCTTCGAGAGACATCAGACTGTGAGAGCGGGTGCTACGTCCTCGTTGATGAGCTTTAGCGCAAAATTCACAAAGGAAATGTGAGCAAGTTGCACATCTGTTGGTGGGTGGGTCTGCACTGTCACAGTTATCACATCCAAGTTTACCAGTTTCTGAATCTTCATGAAGAGCAACCATGGATAATAAATTGTTGACAAAAAAATTGTCCGACAACAAATCAATTTGTCCTTGCGGAATCTGTATGTAATTCAAAAGGAAAACGCACTGGTGTTATAATAAGTCTGCGGAATGCTCTCAAGGGCATGGGAAGCGAAAGCGCACAAATTAAAGAAGAGTATTGAAATAAGTACAGTTATTTAACGCTTACCTTCACCGCTTCACCATTTATGTAAACCTTTGGCAGTGAAGCTCAGGTTTAAATGTAGTTTGGATGACATTTTTCCTTTATAAGTATTACTGATCTCTTTCAAGATTCGAGAATTTACCCTCATACTTTTAATTATCCACTCAATTTCTATTGTTATCTTTCATGCAAAAAGCTAAATTATAAATGACACTAACTATGAAATCTAGATCTTGAGGCAGAGATTAACATGGCAATCTATTGAAATCAACTGCGGTTTCAAAAAAAATAGGCGGGATCACATTAGACAACTCGAGTGAACTTGAAATGACCCTTGAGGCGCACTTAACCTTATTTTGCCTGCGCTTTTTTTGAGTTCCTAAGCCTGGAGGAGGGGCAAATTGTGCCCCCCCCCCCGTAACTTTAAGAACACATTAAGGCTATGACAATGAATCCTACAGGGTAGATCGGTAGGTCCAAAACTGTCTCCTTTGCGGTCCGCACAATGGAACGATGACGTCATATGACGTAGTTATTAGGTAATTAGTTATACTGCCGCCATCTTGGATCCGCCATCTTGGATTTCTGAAATTTTTCAAAACCTCTTTAAAACCGTCCAAATTGACTCAAAATTAATCAAAACCAAAAAATAAACGCTAAATGACGTAAAAATGTAAAAGTATATACCAATAAACATTGTTTTTCTTCATTAAAGGTAAAAATATGCAAATTTCAAAAATCATGGCTGTCAAAATCTTGTTGCCATGGAAACATCAAGTCACGTGATAAATAAAATGTCATGAAATTGTTGCCAGATAAATTTTAGAAAAAGTCACAAAGGTTGATGGCGTTTGAATACATATTAAAGAAGTTATGAATGTTGAAAGTTAAAAAATCATAGATAGTGGTATAATATATAAAGGACAGGCTAAACACGACTCCCACTCGTCGCAAAAAAGTATTTTACCACTGATTTCACTGTTACGCGACCCTTCGAATCAAAACTACTTTGAGCAATTTCAATTTACTCTGCCGTCAATCATACCTAGAAGGAGGAGTTTGTATACTCCTGATTTGCATCGGGCATATTAAATTTGTGAGCTCCTCTGGCGTTGGACGTTTTATCGGCTTCAAAAGTTTGCATCGAAAAAAATTCGACGACTAGAGATGGGGAAAACCTCCTTCAACTTCCATGGAATACTTCATTTAGCTGCTGGCAAAATCGACTCCGCTGGTATTTTCCGTCGTTACTACATTCGTTTTCCACATACATACTGTCAGTTTACATTTGCATATTATTACCGTTGATGCATGACCGGTCGACCGTAACTGATAACAACAGGAAAAGCTCAAACTTCTCGGCTCGCCAGCGGAGTCGATTTTGCCAGTATCTAAATGAAATATTCCATGGAACTTTTGAAGCCGATAAAACGTCCAACGCCAGAGGAGCTCACTAATTTAATATGCCCGATGCAAATCAGGAGTATACAAACTCCTCCTACTAGGTATGATTGACGGCAGAGTAAATTGAAATTGCTCAAAGTAGTTTTGATTCGAAGGGTCGCGTAACAGTGAAATCAGTGGTAAAAGCCTAAAGTATAAAGCTTTCCCAGTAAGACTTCAGAGAGGATCGCGCCTTTAGATCACAGTTAAGAATTTGTTCTCTTCGATGATATAAATCTTTTAATCTCGGCGGATTATCTCTCAGATTGATAGGAGGATTCATGCTGTCCAGAGCCGTTAGAATTATTTCTTTATGCCGTTATTCGGTGCTAGCTCTATTGGCATACATTGTGGTTTCTTTAGCTCACTTTTGTTGCAAGATAAATACCCTTATCGACTAAAGTTTGTTATCGCTTTGAAAGTGCTAGGATCGTTAAATTTCTCAGGCCGTGATTTAATGTCTAAAGTCTGCGGCGTGCAAGACTTGAGAGAAAGTGTTTCTGGCATCACGGATATAGGCGTCTTGGATCCGACTCTCAAAAAGCCGTAGTCTATAATTTCGCTGTAGTGAAATCGTGAATTCTTTCGAATTCTTGCAATAATTTTTAGCTCCTAAGTTAGTTCTGTAGTTGAGACAGTTGAACCTAAAATACGGACACCGAAGGGACAGAGCAAAGTGTCCGTATTAGAGAGGTGTCCGTATTATAGAGGTCACCACGATGACGTCACTTTCAAGACTCCACTGACGTTTAGGTTCAGTAACTAAAAACAGGCCCACACTCGTCTATTAACTGCATGTAAATTGATTAATATACAGCATTGAGACACGGCTGTCTATCAGTAGTGTCAGTACTACATTGTAAAATTCTCAGCTACATAAGGTATACGAATCACTGTTTTAAAACGAAACGAACTACAACGCAATGCTGCATGTGAAAAAGTACTATAAAGTAAAATTCTGAAAACGTCTTTCGATGTATGTTTGTAACCACAAACAGGAAATTGTATTACTTACTCAAACTATCATCACCTGCATCACCGAAGTGTCCGTTATAAAGAGGTTAAGTTTATATGAATTTGCTCTCTGGGGCCGATATATTATGTAGTGTCCGTTGTCCGTATTAGAGAGGGTCCGTATTATAGAGGTCTTTTTTAAAGAAAATATGTGAGAATTTTGTCGGGACATAGCGAACTGTCCGTAATAGAAAGGTGTCCGTATCAGAGACGTGTCCGTAAGGAGAGGTTCGACTGTAGTGTGTCTCAGTGGAGCTGGGATAAACCTCCGTTGCTTTGTAATAGCGCGCATGCAAGAGACAATCATTTAAACTTTAGATGTCGTGGCGTATTTCTCAACGAACATATTTCCACTGAAGAAGGGCAAAGCCCGAAACGTTTGGAATTAATTAAAAAACTTTGGCACTTTAAAATAACATTTAAAAAAGCTTTCTCAATCTACAGCATAGTTGCTGTTTTTGTAAATCTCACGGATGCTAGTAAATTCTTGAGTCCTTTCCTTAAGTAAGGAATGAACATAATTTAATGTCTTTAAGCAAGACTCGAGTTTCGGTTCTTTGGCGAACCTCGTCAGTTGCTACCATGTAAAGGTCTCGTAGAATGATATGAAACCATTCAGTTAAAATGAAATGTCTGTCGCTTTTGTATTCCGGGGGAGGATCGAATATTTTGTTTTCTCATTGGCTCTTGTAATTGAACCAATGAGATTGTTGTACTTTCGATCCGACGTTGTATTGTGTTTCTTCAGAAGGCTTTTTTGTGATTTCTTGTGCATGTGCGGTACTTTTTGACACAAAGGATAGCTCTTGTAGGGTTGTACAGAGGTGGTCTCGCAAATGTCTCAATAAATAAGACATTATTTATGTATCTTGTACAACAAGAGTGTGATCCTCGTAAAGAAATGTTGTGCCACATGCGTTCAGATGTAATCTCGTGCGTCGCAGCGGGACGGAACGCTGTCAAAAAATCATAGATAGTGGTATAATATATAAAGGACAGGCTAAACACGACTCCCACTCGTCGCAAAAAAGTATTTTAAAAGCCTAAAGTATAAAGCTTTCCCAGTAAGACTTCAGAGAGGATCGCGCCGAATAACGGCGAATAACGGCATAAAGAAATAAAATAATTCTAACGGCTCTGGACAGCATGAATCCTCCTATCAATCTGAGAGATAATCCGCCGAGATCGAAAGGTTTATATCATCGAAGAGAACAAATTCTTAACTGTGATCTAAAGCCGCGATCCTCTCTGAAGTCTTACTGGGAAAGCTTTATGCTTTTTTGCGACGAGTGAGAGTCGTGTTTAGCCTGTCCTTTATTATACCAGGTTACCATAATAACAGCATAATCTGTTAAAGACACTCTTAATTTTAGCTTTAAGTGCTTATAACTAAAAAGCGAGCTCGGTGACCCCAATTTCTTATTATCGAATTATATTGTAATTAGCAAATTTCCAAGGTTTAAAAATTTTTGGGAAGGGGTTCAGAGCCACCTTAACTTTTCGAAATTGTTTGAAAAATTGATCTCTGACCCGAAATGTCTTCGGGAGTTTTGAAAAGACCTGAATTAATAGACCATGCAGTGCAGTTTGGAGGAAAGAAGAAATAGCTGACCTTTTTAGAGTTCCGGATGCGACTGATTTACAGTGAAACCTCGATTTAACGAAGTGCCAAGGGTGTGGGGAAATTGGTTCGTTATATCGAGGGTTCGTTATATCGAAAACCTCGTTATAACGAATTTGCGGGAAAACAACCAAAATGTTCGTTATATCGAGGTTAGTTAATAAATGTTTTGTAACAGTGTTGCATTTCAATGCCTGTATGAAGCTACAGTACACTGTAAATATAACTACGGCACTGGAAAACTGTACAGGTTGCACACCTGGGTTATATACCTCATAGCACACACTGTTGATCTGTTCTGCATTCATCTTTTGTCGCGCGTTGACATTTATTCGTTATATCAGGGTAGATTTTACGTTTGGGCTGCCGGATTGTGTTCGTTATAACGAGGATTTCGTTACATCGAGGTTCTGTTCCATTCATTTTATATATTGTAATCTTGCCGGGCTGTAGAATATTTAACAGTTAGTCATCGAGGACGAGGCGAATATGAGCTGATATATATAACCAACGAGGCGCCGCGCCGAGTTGGTTATATATCAGCTCATATTCGGCGAGGCCGAGATGAATAACTGTTTTAGTAAATTTTCAAACACTCAAATAACCGGAAATTGGAAAAAAAAATATTTCCGCTCCAAAAAAATACATGACTGTCACGTGAGTGAACAAGTGTCACACGACCGCTTCACAAATCGAAAGCGAGTAAATGCTATAAGCAGGCGGCGAGATCGAGAAGAATGTTTCTTTCAAAAGTAGTTTCCTTCAAAATAAGATCGAGAAGAATGTCGAAGTTTCCTTCAAAAATAAGTCTTAATCGGACTGGCAGAAATGGTTATGGATTTGAACATAACAATTGTAGAAATTAGGGCCTGGTCGCACTACAGTCAAAAACAAAAATTAGCCTGTGCAAAAATCGAGGAAAACAAAAGAAACTGCTCCGGTGTGACACGCTCTTTGTGGAATGTTTTTGTTTTTATGTCATTTTGCACGAGCTAATTTTTGTTTTTGACTGTAGTGCGACCTGGCCCTTATACTGCGGACGAGGAAAGATTTGCCCGCCACGTGCACGTGCCACGTGCACGTGCCACGTGCACGTGCCACGTTCACGTGCCACGTGCACGTGCCATTTTTTTTCCGCGACGAGGAAAACAATTTTTTTTCGCGTAATTCGTCATCATTTTTCCATATTTGGGCAAATTAACCAATAACGACTCAGATCGGTAGCGGTGGGACCAATCAGAAATCTTGAAAATCATGATCGAGAGGTAAAAATTTACTAACATTCGTTATACCGAGGATCGGACTTCGTGATATAGAGGTTCGTTAAATCAGTCGAGGTTTCGACTGTACAGCGATTTAAAGTAAAAGCGGTGCTATTTAAGTACTTTTACGTGTTATGAGTATGAACGCTTACTTTCGGCACTTGGGTGTCTAATATGAACCCACCTAATTTCATTTTCACTTGGTGGAATAGAATGCAAATAAGTGATGATGCTTGGTCAATATATTTTCATTCAAAACTAACCTCAGCACTAAAACGGCAAGTTGGACAATTTATCTTCCACTCAGCACCTTCTTGGGCATGAGTCACTGGCAGTCCTTGTATGCATATTTTGCAGAAAGAATGAAGACAGGGCAGAAATTTCGGTTCCATGTACTGCTCAAGACACACGGCGCATTCCAAATGCTTCCCTAAGCTGTCCGCCAAAGATTTTGCTTTCGCCATTGCTGGTTTCCTTTACCTTGTATCTGTTTCTTCAGTGTTTAAAACGAATTCAACTTGGTAAAATTGAAACAAAAGCACTACGGACAGGCTTCTCTGAAACTAATCCTTTTCAACAGGAAAACTTACACTTGTAGAACTATAAATACATCTTACTCCTGAATTCCGGGAAAAAACAATGCGAATAGTGATGCGAGAACTGGGGCGGTTTTCCCAGAAAAATAATCACGCGACAAATATAGATATTTATTCGTAGATATTTAAAGACGGCTGATATCATTTAAATTTAACGCTTGAATAACGAGCGTGAAGTTCGTCTAAAGCAGTACCATTTTACACATTTTAGCAAGTTTTCGGTTTCTCTTTTCCGTGGCTTTGGAAAAAAGTACCATGTTTTCCTGAGTAACAACAGCAGTACCAACAGGTTTCCTATCATCTGTCTTTTTCAGTAGGAAAACTTACACTAATATAATTACCTTATTATAGGAATGTTACGAAGCATTTTAGGTCTAACAACGCCAACAAAACCTATGCGATATAAAGTTAACGCGAATTTTCTAAAAGTTATTTTTACATGCATTTAATTAATGCGAATTTGATGGTTTATGCGTAAAAATTTCTATAGCAACCTGCACTTTTCACAAGACAAAACAACAACGTCCAACAACAAAACTCGAGGTTCAATAAACCATATTCTATTAAACTAGTCATACCATCACAGGTATTTAAATAGTGACGATTCAATGAATTACATTGACGAATCTCAAGACATTTTAAAATCAATTTTGAATGACGATGTGTCGACTGATGACATGCAAAATAACGATGCTGTGAAATGGTGATTTTACAATGTAATTCCCCCCGGGGGGGGGGGGGGGGGTACTCCCATATTAAAATGACAGGGGTGCTCGTCGGAAATTTTCGAAAAGCACCCTAAAGGGTACCAGAATGTTGTTTGATGGGCGTGGCTCAAATGAATTTTTACCGCTGAGAGGTACTAATTCTTAAACAACACATGTCATATTCTGGGCTTAATACCCTAAAAGGAACCGCGATAATTCCAACGGGGGTCATTTTGAATTTTAGCACCCCAAGAGGTACCAATGTACAAATTTTGACCCCTAAAAGGTACGACAAGCACCCCCGTCATTTTTATATGGGAGTCCCCCCCGCCCGGGTGTAATTCACAATTTCAAAAATTCGCGTTAATAACATGCATCATTAATTTCCTATAATAAGGTATAAATGCACACCCAATTCATTAATTCCGGGAAAAACGATGAAGCGACTGATCCGAGAAGGCAAATTTCCTAGAAAAATAATGTGACTGAACATTTAAAGAACGCTGCTGACATAATTCTGATCAGTTTCACGCTTGAATAACACGAGTGTGAAGTTCAGTGACCGAAAGCAGTACGATTTTACACATTTGAGCAAGTCACAAAACGAAACCATAAGATAGCTGGAAAACTAACACTTTAATATATACTTATAAAAGCACTTCTAATCCTTAATTCCGGGAAACACAATGTAGCGACTGATCCGAAGGCGGGTTTCCTAGAAAAATAATCATGTGACAAAAGGCCGTCGATAAAACCAGGAACACGGAATATTCCGGTACATCCCGGAACATGAAAAAATTATAATTATTATAAAAAAAATAATAAATCAGGAGTCATAATCGGGGCCGGAGACTGCAACAATTTGACTTTTCTTTAGAGCTGTCTGTCCCCATGTAAAGGACAATTTAGCCTATTTTTTGAGTTTCAAGACTGTTCAACTCTCGATATTTCCCAGTCTGGTTGAAGAGGTTGATCCGCCGCCATCTGGGTTTCTCATGGCGTTGCCCCAGGGTCATTTTGTATTCTCCCCAGATTTCGCTCTCCATAAGAAACCAAGATGGTGGCGATCGACCTCAACCAGACGGAAAAATATCGGGCTGTAAGCAGTTTGTTATTATTTAACGTCAACTCTATTCTTGGTAGTAAAGATAAGGAAAAGTCGCATACATGCCACAGGCAGTCCAATTGGCCAGAGATTAACCCTGTTTCCATAGTATGAAGGGATGGGATGTTGGTCCATACCCCCGGCATTTTGTGGCCAGTTCCTATTTATACACCAAGGTGGAGAGAGACAATGTGGAGTGAAGTTTCCACATGACGGCGGAGACCAGGCATCAAACCACACCGACCTTCAAATCTGGAGTCCACTGCGCATCCATATTCTTGCTAGTATATAAATTTAGATTTTTACCTTTCTTAACTTCAAATACATACTTTTTCATTTCTGTTGAACGGTTTTTTTTTCTACTAAAGGGACTACCTTGATTAAATTAAGGTAATATGTTAATTCTGTTTAGAAAAAAATTAATGTAATGTTTGGTTGAAATGTATCCACTTTTGTTGCTGTCTATTTCACATTTTAAGTTTAAGAATCAACAGAAAGTTAAACCATTATAACTGACGCGTTTCAGCCTCATCCTGAGAGAGCATATGCACAAAAAAAATAATAAAAACATGCTTCTTTCCATTCCAATTTGAGTAAAAATTTCAAATTCTTTCAAAGTTTCACTTTAGTAGATTACTTTAACAGCAGCAGTTGTCAGATTTTAGTCATTGTTTCCATGAACTTATTACATATGGTTATATCTAATATGTAATTTAGACAAAGTTAAACATGACTCAATGCAGTCAGCAGTCTGCATCCCGATAGTATGTGACCTGCGAGGCGGCCCATGGGCTTGGTATGTCTTATTTGTGTCTTTGTTGCGTTTCGCATTTAAAACAAAATGAGAAGGGTTCCCCAACTTGCAAGGTTACCATGGTTACCTCCCTTGAATGGCATATTGGGTCCTCCACCCAAGGCTAAAAATTGGCCATTGCCTGGTCGCCAAAAAATGACTTAAAAGTGACCAGGGCCACCAAAAGTTGCGGTTTGATCGCCTGATGTGCGACTGTGTTACAGAATTTAAAAAAGTTTTAATGTAAACTATGCGAAGTACAAAGTTAAAAAATAAAACTAAATTATTTTGTAGTTTAATTGGACTACTTTTCTCTTCTTTTTTTTTCTCAACTCTTAAGTTCATTAATTTTAGTGAACGTTAGTTCTTAAGTGGAGAATTCCGAGCCGTTTTATGTGGTTTCACGAGTGATCCACATTCACAACATCTAGACACCATTTTTATTTTGTGATTGCCACGTGACTCTAAACTTAGCCAAAGTTCTGTGCGGGACGGTTTCGAAGTGGAGCATGTTTTTTGCTTTGAGAACAGACTTTCAGTTTATTGTTTTAAACTAGAGGAAATTGAGGGCTACTTTATTTTTGGATGGGCCACCAAGAATTTAAGCAAACTGGCCTGACTGGTACCAAGCACTGGAGTTAATTTTGAGCCCTGTCCACCAACTCTCTAGGCATCAGTTCCCACATTGGCGACGAGTTTAACTGGTTTTTTTTTAGTTATTTATTTATTTTATTTTTTTTTTTTTGTGCTGACTTTCAGCATCTTGTTCAATAACTAAAGGTAGATTGCACATCCACCACTATTGACAATTATTTTTTGTGTGGTTTCTTTACAGTCACACATCCAATTAAAACAGAAAATAATCATAAATGGGTAATAATTATTTGTCTAAACATAGTTAATAAAGTGCAATGGTTATGAAACCCGAGAAATAGCTTTGTTCAATGTTTTTGTTATCGTTTTTCAGCCTTGACCGTTCACAACCACAATGGATGCTGAACTTTTGTTCAAGCAACTGACCAATAGAAATGTTTCCATTAAGTTATTCAGTCATACCATGTGATCAAAAACAGAAGATGTGCAAAGTCAAGTACAGTTCAACATAAATTGTAGCTCCTTTGTTATCGCCATTGAAGTCTGCATGGTTTCATAACCAGTCCCTCGATTAACTATGGTCTGAATTGACTATAACCTAGATGCAGAAACCCATAAGTGGGTTGAAACGTGCAACTGTCTCTTGTACGCTTCAAAACAAGCTTCCGATTATTTAATTTGCTCAGAAGTTGTAACAGCCATATTTGGAAAATCAAGATAAAAATATTAACCAATCAATTCGCTATTAGAACAACTTGGTTCCAATCTCGAGGGACCGAAGGGATTTCCAAATATGGCACTAACCATAAATGAACATTCGGAAGCTGTGAATGCGCGTTACACGTTTCAACCCACTTATGGGTTTCTGCTAGATGTCAATTCCATAAAATAAATTGTCTTTCCAAGAGTTATAAAAACAAAGCTCTAAAATACATGTAATATTAATTAATATTACTATATTTTCAAAGAAATCTTATCTCCATTGGCGCTCATGCGAAACACTGGAAGCACATCCCCTTCAACACCGAGCAATGTGTCAGACTGTTTGGTACGTACATTGTACATCAAAAGTGTTCCATTCTCAAAATCAAGGTACAATTCAATAATGTCATTACTTTCACACTGGGTAATATAGCTCACTGTTCTTGCTTGCCGGCTGTAGTAGAACTGATACACCTGTTTGGAATTCCACACCCACCATTTTCCAAGATTCCATGGCGTGCCATCTGATTTGGCATTGCGGATGCCAAAACTAAAACCTGGAAGGAAGGTGCCATGTACTTTTACTTTCCACATATGTCTGCCAGTATTAAATGCAACAAAACCCACTGCATATGGCCTTCTGTCAGCAGCTGGGTGCTGTGAGTCCTTAGGAGCAACTGCTGTCCAATTACGCACACCAACAGGCACAGCGGCCATACCATAGGGGTTGTGAGGGAGAAATCCATGAAGAAAAGAGGCAAATTGCACTGTACAATTTTCCTCAGAAAAGTATACTTGACCCCCAATATTATCTGATGAGAATTGTGGCTGAAGACTCCACATCTCAACAACCCATGTAAAAGGACTTCCTTGAACATGGTGGCCATTTAGCAACACAGACAACATATACCGGCCCTCTTTCCCTGGAGAATAGGAAAAATGGTAGGTACCATTTCCACTGTCCATTCCAGTCAGCACTGTTGTATTTTCTTGTGCATTAGGATGGTCAACTGATACACAGAAAGTATCACCTCCTTCTGTTCGCCTCCTTCCATTCCTCTCCTTGGCAATTACTGTGAATTCAACTGGCTGTCCACACAGTGTATTGTACATCACACCCTCTTGTCCATTCCCCATGGTTACTGTTGAGATACCAACATGTGTTACTGCATCAGTAACATCACCAACGCTCGCAATCCCTTCCTTTATAATAAGCTGTTTGTCATCTTTGAACTTGAGTCCAATATCAACACATGGCTCCAGCTGCCATGTGGCTGAGTTTAAGTCTTGTAATCGACTTGACATTTGTTTCCGCATGTTCAAAATCTCCACTTGGCTGCCATTTTCGAAAGCCTTTTCAGTAAATTCCACACTGCTTTGAACGATTCCAAGAGCCGTTTCTAGCTCCTCTTGTTGAATTTCCAGGGACTTAAGTTTTGCTTTCTTAATGTCTTCTACTTTGTCAATCATTTCTCCTTTGCGAGCATCAAGACAAACTGTCAGTTCATTAAAACAATTAACAACTTCTTGTACAGTCTGTTCTGCACAAGACTGCACAGTTCTCTTCATTTTTAATACACCATTCACTGCCTCCTTGAGCACGGCTACTTTTGTTTTTGTCTCAGACAAAATTTTCAGCAAGCTTTCTTGGCCCTTTGAAAACGCATCCTTGACAAATGTGTACTTATGATCACGATGCTTCACAATGGTGCAGTCTCTGCAGATAGCTTCTTCACATGTCTCACAAAACAGTTTTATCACCTCTCCTTCATGTTCGTTACAGATTAATGGCTTTGTTAAGGCTGCAGACCCCATGTTTTTTGCTTCTTCAAGAGACATCAGGCTGTGTGAGCTGGAGTTACGTGCTCGTCGATGAGCTTGAGTGCAAAACTCACATAGAAGATATGAGCATGTTGTACATCTGTTAACAGCGTTATCTCCACTGTCGCAGATATCACAGTTAAGTTTACCAGTATCAGAGTCTTCATGAAGAGTGACAATGGATAATAAATTGTTGACAAAGAAATTGGCTGGCAGCAAATCAATTTGTCCTTGAGGAATCTACATATAGCAAACACATGAGAAGCAATTAAATATTATACCAAAAATTAAATTTGCAGTTGTGTGGGTGTTTTAAGGATTTTACGGAGAGGTAAGGCTCTCTCGAGTTGAGAAAATTCAGTTAGAATTTGAGATACATGTATGTATCTATAGACTACAAAGTGTGTAATTTTGTTTTAATTTTTTTAATCATATTTCGGATCATGTGCACTTAATGCACCTGTAGGCCGACACACAAACAACATTTCGGCCAATACTTGACAGTCATGTCCAACCATACTTGGCCAATATGTCGGTCGACATCGGTCACCTTTCGATCGACACGCATGTTGGCTGATACTTGGTCAATAAGCCACCAACACTTGGCTGATACTCTACCGACACTTGGCCAATACTCTATCGTCACTTGGTCGTCTCTTGTTACTGTGTTGTAGATTCTCTACTCAAATTATATTTTCTTTATTCAAATTGCCTTCGCTTGTGTTGCCCACTACACTGATTCCCATATGGGAGCAGGAGAAAGCCTCTTCTCTCGCGCCCTGACTTACATTTTGGACTATTTCAACAAAAACAACGGTTAACAATACACAATATACCACCGACAGTCGAACCGATATACCACTGACAGTAGACCTATATGCCGCCAACAGATGAGCATAACGTAATGGTCGAGGTGTTGGCCGAGTGTCAACTGACATACCGACCAAGTGTTGACCGATGGTTGTGACTGACATCGGCATTTCGGTCTAGTACCAGCCAATATGTCGGCCAATAGTGTTGGTCGATACTCAGCTGACAGGTGCCTTAAGTACACATGATCCCAGTTGACCGTAAAATCTGTCATTTTTGCACAGGTAGCCCAGGCTATATGTGTCACAGTAACTGTTACGAGCGAAATTATAAGGATTTGTATGAGGAAAAAACGGTCCATTCTAGGAGCTAAAAAATACGAACAAGATTTCAATAAAAATTACCTACCTTACTTCGCTTATGTGTTTCCTTGTCTCCTGTGTGGTTTTTGGAGCGATTTAGAACGTTTCCAGTGAGTTTTAGTTCCATTGCTTTCTCTCTATATATCCTTTCCCAAGGTAGGGTACTTCAACAGCGAGGCCGAGCAGATCCACTGAAGGAAAACCGCCGTAAATTCGCTCCAAACCCTCCGATCGCCTTGAAATTCCACGTAGACCACGGACGATAGTTCTGTGTTTCCTTGTCTCCTGTGTGGTTTTTGGAGCGATTTAGAGCGTTTCCAGTGAGTTTTAGTTCCATTGCTTTCTCTCTATATATCCTTTCCCAAGGTAGGGTACTTCAACAGCGAGGCCGAGCAGATCCACTGAAGGAAAACCGCCGTAAATTCGCTCCAAACCCTCCGATCGCCTCGAAATTCCACGTAGACCACGGACGATAGCTCTGTTGTCCATTCCAACTCTTTATCCGAGACCCGGATACATGGAAAGAGCATTTAAGGTCGCCAATCTCTGCACACTTTTCCATTGAGATCATTGACAGAGGCTTGATGCAGTAATCTCTAAGCCAAACGTTTGAAAAATGGCTTAGCGACCCAGCCTTTGGGTCGAATTTCTTACTGACCCGGTGGGCGACTGTATCGAGGGTGATATTGTCTTTAGTAACATTTTACAGTCGCCCACCGGGCCTGTAAGAAATTTGACCCAAAGGCCGGGTCGCTAACCCATTTTTCAAACGTTCGGCTTAGAGATTTCTGCATCAAGACTCTGTCAACGATCTCAACGCCAGAAACGTGTGCAGAGATTGGCGATCTTTAACCCATTGACACCCGAGGATTTTTACATTTTTGAGTGATTTTCTGCATACACACGCCCCATAGGATTTCGTGACTTCATATTTGGAGTTACCATTGAAAGTGCTGCTGTTCTAAAACACTGAAGGCTCGAGTTTACTGGAAATGTCATTGTGACGATCTCATTTTGCTTGGTTGATTTGCAATAAAGGGTCCAATATGAATTATCTACGATTTTTGGTAAGTTGACAGCCATTTTTCATCTTTAGTAGCTGCCTGGTGAGCATCATTAAGCTTGGAGGTAGTTCAGAGTCCACTTCTCAATGAAGCGAGTTAGGTGTTGTACTTCGTTTACAAATTTGGCTCGTCGCTCGTTGAACTGGAAAAATGGCCGCCTAGAAACGAAGTAGCTTTGGGACTCGACTCTGGATGAATTTCTCGACCTACCGCGGCATATTTTGGAAATTGCGACCACAGGAGAACACAACAAGCGCAAATTTCGGCGGTGGGTCAGAGTGGCTGTGGACTTAGTATATATATGAAAATTGTGGAGGAAAATTGCGCTGTCGAAAAATCTGTTTATTTCCCAACATGCAGTGCGGTGATGTTGAAAATCGAGGCAAGGTGAGTATGCACTAGTATAAGAAGCTGTAGCTAGGCCCGAGCAACGAATAAGAGCAAAAAAATTCACTGCTAAGCTAGGACTAGGACTGAATTTTGCTGTAAATGTTGACTTTTGGGTTTGCCACGATGATTTGAATAAAAAAAACGAAAGGCAAAAACGTGATTTTTGTTGTTTTTCTATGACGTTAAAAACGGTAATTTTTGTTATTGTCCAAATTCAAACGCTGATATTCTGCAAAAATCGCTGACTTTTTTGTGTTTATTGGGTATCTCAATTTGAAAGACTTTCTAGTCAATGCTCACAACTGCTAGTTAAGGCAATGTTCGCATGATTGAGAAAGTTACAATTTTTTAAAGCAGTGGAGTCTTATACAGGCGGTTACGGGCGGTTTACGTCCGTGGTCTATGTGGAATTTCGAGGCGATCGGAGGGTTTGGAGCGAATTTACGGCGGTTTTCCTTCGGTGGATCCGCTCGGCCTCTCGGTTGAAGTACCCTACCTTGGGAAAGGATATACAGAGAGAAAGCAATGGAACTAAAACTCACTGTAAACACTCTAAATCACTCCAAAAACCACACAGGAGACAAGGAAACACATAAGAGAAGTAAGGTAGGCAATTTTTATTGAAATCTTGTTCGTATTTTTTAACTCCCAGAATGGACCGTTTTTTCTTATACAAATCCTTATAATTTCAGGGGCACCCAACGACCGAATGTTTCCAAATACGTCAGAAATGTCTAATACGTATTTCTCTATGCTTTAGAAGCCTGTTTGGTTAATTTGAAGCTGCCCTAAAAAATATTCATCTGTTCGGATATCTTAGGGGAACTTTGGTCGCTTCGAAAGTTCTAGGGGGCTTTTTTTTCTCATCCGAACATCACAAGCCAGAGCCCCGATTTTACGACCAAGACTTGGGCGTTGGCGACTTTGAAAGACGCGAGCTTTACATATTTGCGGTGGATTAAAATTTTTTAAGGCGCGAAGCCTTTGTTTAGAACTCCGAAGGATATCGCACCAAAATAGTTCGATACATGTGTTGCAGATGTCAACATCGGCAGTTTTAATTAAATTCTGTCATCAAATATCATTATTGACAAAATCCGACGCCTGCTTAATAAGATTTATTGTACAAAAATGAATTTCATCGGCCAAAATACTCTACAAAACATAAACAAAGGCAACGCTGCGCCTACTCGAATAGTGGCAAAGTGCTCGCTAATTTCTTTGACATTGTCCTGCTGACCGTTTAAAACATTACCAAAATCGGAGGTATCTCTAGATGGAAGATTAAAAACCGCGTAAAGTCCGGCGTTATGAATTGAATAAACCACTCACTGGAATAACGGCTATTAAAGTTCTCGCTAAAGGAAAATACTTTAGAAATCGACGAAACTGCCAACTCGAATGGCTCAGTTCCATGTCCTCACTAACCTCTTTTCACGCAGTGTATTTTTTAAAAAACTTTCGTTGAAAACACGCCAAAAATCGAAGATAGCACTAACAATTGTTAGCCTGTGGGATATCCAGGAAGATCGAAGGGGACTTCACTCGCAGGACAAGTTTCTTCGACTTGGGAATGAAGCGGAACGAAAATTGGTGAGCGAAGTGAGCCGAACGTGCTACGAAGGAGAGGCTCGGGCGAAACTAAACCGATTTGGGGCCGTTTCGAATGAGCGCTCATTTGAAAGATTCGAGAAAAAACTCGCAATTTTACGATCTGAACGGCTAACTTTAATAGACACTTGCTAAATTTATATTCCAGTGGAATATTTACAAATGTGTAGCCTCTGAATTACCACTGAATGAATTGATTATAGAATTGATGAACTCCGAGGATTATTTTATAAACATGCAGCTGTTAAAGTTCATTTCTTCCTGTTTTGATCAGCGAAACAAAATTGATATCAGTTCAGTCTGAAATTAAGATTCAATGCATTGTAATCTGTTTATAATGATTATTTTTGCTTGTTTGTTTATAGTTTAATTTATTAACTTTCTATATAATCTTACGCTTTTGCAATACTGTAAACGATTTACAGTTTATTTCGGTATTCCCATTTGTATACACGGTATCACCTAAAATTAACTAAATTAAAAATAAATCGATGGATAAACAGCAATGATATTAATGGTATATTATAAAATAAGAAAAACTGAAACATTACATGTCGGCTCTCATTCTGCATGACATGCATTCAAAAACAAAGGCAGCAGTTGATCGACAAACAAAGGGATCAACACGTTGAAAAGTGGAAGAAACTACTTCATGAAACGTTCGAAATAATGGCAAAAAATAAAAAATAAAAAAATCTATACACATGTACAGGGATCTATACACTTCACTATACCATGCAAACACTGCTAATAAAATTTCTTGCCGTTTAAAAGCCCGAATAAATTGCTCAAAAATTTACGAAACCGCTCTGTCAACTTAAAAGCCTAGCTAAGTTGGTGCGATCAGGAACGTTTTCAAAAAGCTTCCATCCATTTCGCGAGTGTGACTTCTATGCACCACAGGGAAAACCCGTTTTGATGTCATACAATTTTTTCGCAAAGTTTAAAATCTATTTTAGGAGACATTGGTTTTCTTTTTCGTACTGTTTTTGAATTCTAAGGGATGTAGCTAGACCAGAAAGCATGAAATCGCGTTTTCTGTTGTCCCATACGTCCATCCAAGATCGCGAAAAAAAAAACATGCCACGGTCAATATAAAAACTTTCCTACCGTACAAACAAAGTTGCGTTTATATTAGTCTATTATTTCAAAAGGATCTCGACAAATTTCCCTAGTCGACAATCAAAGTTATAGTTAATGTTATAATTTACTGCTGTCTCGAATGGATCTCATCACCTCAGAAGCTTGGGCGTGCCGCCTGTAAGCTTACATGAGGGAGCGGAGACCCCTATGTTCAAATCATTGACTTATACAAATTTCTCTAGTCGGCAAACAAAGTTACAGTTACTGTTATAATTTACTGCTGTCTCGAATGGATCTCATCACCACAGAAGCTTGGGCGTGCCGCCTGTAAGCTTACATGAGGGAGCGGAGACCCCTATGTTCAAATCATTGATTTATACAAATTTCTCTAGTCGGCAAACAAAGTTACAGTTAATGTTATAATTTACTGCTGTCTCGAATGAATCTCATCACCTCAGAAACTTGGGCGTGCCGCCTGTAAGCTTACATGAGGGAGCGGAGACCCCTATGTTCAAATCATTGATTTATACAAATTTCTCTAGTCGGCAAACAAAGTTACAGTTAATGTTATAATTTACTGCTGTCTCGAATGAATCTCATCACCTCAGAAACTTGGGCGTGCCGCCTGTAAGCTTACATGAGGGAGCGGAGACCCCTATGTTCAAATCATTGATTTATACAAATTTCTCTAGTCGGCAAACAAAGTTACAGTTAATGTTATAATTTACTGCTGTCTCGAATTAATCTCATAACCTCAGAAGCTTGGGCGTGCCGCCTGTAAGCTTACATGAGGGAGCGGAGCCCCTATGTTCAAAACACGAATTTATACAAATTTCCCTAGTCGGCAACCAAAGTTACAGTTAATGTTAATTTAATGATGTCTCGAATGGATCCCATCACCTCAGAAGCTTGGGCGTGCCGCCTGTAAGCTTACATGAGGGAGCGGAGACCCCTATGTTTAAAACACTAATTTATACACTTTTCCCTAGACGACAAACAGAGTAAAAGTTACAGTTAATGTTAATTTACTGTCTCAATTGGATCTCATCACGTTAGAAGCTTGAACTCGCCGCTTACGTACGTAAGGTAGCAGAGATCATAAAGACTAATTTGCGAAAGTGTTCCTAGTCTACAAACTAAGTTACAATTATTGTAAGTCTACTACCACGAACAGGTTTAATCTCCTCAACACGCCAGAAGCTGAAGCACGCCGATTAAAAGCTAAATCAGTATTTCATTTTGGGATTTCCGCTATTGTTTTATATCCATATATACGGAATGATTTGATCAGATTTTTTCGAATTTAAAGTAACTGTGTAACGCTTTTAAAAGTCTATCCAGGAATCAAACTAGAGTAGAATACTAATCTGCATAAATGGCGTCGTGAGCGTGATACATTTTGGCGGGAATTCCCAGATTTATGGCGGGCTTGTATTTGACTCTAAGGATCTGTCGTCTGTCGTATGTAATTTCAAATGATTCTTATAATATTAATACTAAGAACTTACAAAATTTCGCTTCATCTATTCGCGGACTTGAAGTATTGTAAAATGATTTATCCGTCGTCCGCTCATACGGCAGAATTAATTGTGCCTGATCAGATAAAATTCCCTACAGCAGACGGGGGTTCAGCAGAGGTTTCTCCTTAAATCTGCTTAAATCCGACCATCAAAAACAAAAAATCATCTACATACCTTCCTTTGAAGCCTCAGTTCTATTTCTTAGTCGGTCACTTACCGCTACGGCCGCTGTTTTCCTCGTTTGGATCGCTAACCATTACACATTGCAATTCTTTGCGAAACATCATACAAATACACTTTCACCGGATGAATCGACGCACAAGTGACCAATAAAAGCTAATCAAGTCGATAAGATCCCAAGCATGGCGATAAAACGCGATAAACATCGAAGAATCTATTGCTAAACAGCGCGAAAGGTACACAGCAAAATATTATTTCCCGTGGTTTCGAAATTTATGTCTAGTCTGCCGCAAAGAGATCAAATTTATTTTTGCTGAATATTAACTACAATACCTATTAATAGGTTTTTATAAGTCTGTTTTTTCCGTCTGGAAACGACAGCTTTAGACAGACATGGTTTATTGGGTGCGAAAAGGAATGTGTGAAAACTAATTAAAATGTATTCAAACGCGTGAACTTCCAAGGCGAATGTGGACCCCTAATGCGTGCATTAAAATCGACCCTCTGGCTTGTGATGGTTTTAGCTATCCTGATGGGTATTTTCAAAAGTTCGATGACACGGAGTAGCCAATACTTTCATAAGAAAATTTTAGGGGACATTTTTTTTATACTTGTGCGTATAGCAATTTAGCGAAAATACTAGGCAATATAAATGCTCATCCGAATATTATAGGCGTAAAACCTATTCATCCGAAAACGTTAGGGGGTGTAAATTATACGAATGGCACTGAGTCTTCCCTTATGGTTCCAAACAGCAGGATCTAAACTCAGTTGTTCTACTGCCTTCATATGCAGGATTTATCTTTGTTCCGTTTGTTTGATCGTGTTTATAGCGGAGCTCTCGCGTGCCGAAGGCCCGCTCGCGTAATGCCCGTCATATTTTTCATGGTCATGGCTAGCGGAATGTTTCGCAGGCGCGCGTCGGTACATGTGTGTCTGTCCATTGGGCAGGGCTAACGACAGACGAAAATTTTAGCGGACAAAAAAAAAAACATTCAAAAATTATGACATAAAAAAGGGAACGCATTATTTCCGAAAATTCTAGGGCAACTTCATGGTTTTCCGAAAAACCTCGAAAAGTCTAGGGAATCGCTCGGTGATATTTTTCGAAATTTTTAGGCAACCTTCCATCCGAACAGATATTTTACCGAAACATTTCGTTGGGTGCCCCTGTAATTTCGCTCGTAACGGTTACTGTGACACATTTTGCTTGGGCTACCTGTGATTTTTGCAGACAAAGAACTTAACCAAGATAGAAATTGAATAGTTTTACAAGAAGTTTTTTTTTTTCCGTGGAAATTTACTGAACTTCTAGTTGGGCTAACACATGAATAAGCTTCAAATACAGATCTATTAAAAAAATGATTGCATGGCATGGTCAAACTTCGAGACTAACCTCAGCTCTTGAACGACATGAGGGACAATTTATCTTGCACACCGCTCCTTCTTGGATCAACAGTCCTTGCAGACATCGTTTGCAGAAGGAATGAAGACAGGGCAGAACTTTAGGTTCCGTGTACTGCTCAAGACACACGGCGCATTCCAAATGCTTCTCTAAACTGTCCGCCAAAGATGGAGACTTCGCCATTGTTTCTGTTTCCGGGCTGTTTCCCTCGTTTGTTTGAAACGAATTGAGCAATCTACCTCTCAAAGAGGAAGCGATAGCTGTCTTGAAAAGTTAAATTAATACTTTTTAGCCTTAAAAGTTGCAGAACCCTCAATATCTCTCAGTTTATAGAATAGAGAAGATTCGTACAATTCCGCGAATTTGGTGGATTCCGACGACGACGTGGTTTCCTAGAAAAAATAGTCACGTGACAACTACATTGACATCTCTATGGGGGAGTGGTGGGGGTTGGCCTCGCACCAGTTCCAGCGCAGTTCGTATACCACTCTAAAATAGACTTGTTGCTGCAAAAACGTCTTGATCTCAATGAACAGGTGTTCGGTTCGCGCTAAGGCTCACGCTCTTGCTTCGCTTGGGTATGATCCCTTGAGGCATCTAATGCGAACAACAACAACAACAACTTTATTTGTACTCTATATTCACTTACATAAATTTACAATAAGTAGTAGGATAGGCCATTTGCACGATAACGTCATACGACTACAACTACCAGAATCCTTAAGATTTTTGTTTTGTAGTGCAAATTAGGGCTATTGTTATTTAACCCGCAATGGGATTACAAAATTTAAATAAGAAAGGAAAAACGAAATGAATTCTGGTAGTTGTAGTCAAATGACGCCATCTGCGAAGTGTGCTAATCACATGTAATATTTCAATACTCGTCACAAAAGTTCCCGCTGTGGCTTTTCTTCCTTCGTTTACCAGTTCCGCCATTTCTAACATCTATGATTCGTTTTAATATTGATCCGTTATAAATTTTCCAGTACAAAACAATATTCGCTGCCAACTATATCGATTTTTGCGCATTCTTAGCTGCCAGATCGATCAATTGGTTTCACTGTTGCCGTTATTTAGTTGAAGACTATTAAAAGTCGTAAGATTCTAATCATTGTTTTTGTTTTTGGATTACACCAGTGCCTCTACCATCTGCAAGGTAATATTTTCTGCTCATCCTCGGTGTAAAAGCCTGTTTTTGTTTTCACTTACCGTGTAGCATGAAATTTTTGCTAGAATTCCGAGGGGGGGAATGGGGTTTCAAAGGCCAAAGTTTTTCAAGAAATGAACTTGAATTTCCAGTGGGGTTGGGGGGAGGGGGTCAAAGCAAATAATATTCTGTGAAGGGTATGGATATTTTCAGAAACAATACATTATGTATCAATTAATAGCTGCTGCAGACAATCTGGCAAACTCGCAAATCAACAATAAAAAATCTGCACATTGCACCTTATAATTCTTAGGCTGAAGCCGGAAAAAAAATCAATGTTTCAACTTATACTTTTCAAACTCATTAATAATTCATGACGAAAATACAAAGGAAAATGTTTGATGAGTGTTTGGAAATCAGATAAAGCACTCCTCATTTTTGCATTTCTCCTTCTAAAATCAGTTTGTTTGAGAAGTAATATCAAACATTCGACACAGTATTTCATCACAAGATCAAACACCTTGAGGTTCGTCAAAAATACTCCGCTGTGCGTCCTATTTTCAACTCTCTTCTCAGTGTTTGATCTTGTGATGAAACACTGTGTTTCATGTTTGATATATTACTTATAACAGCTGTACTAAACTAGACAGTTAGAAATTCGATCACCACTGAAAATTCAAGTTTTTAAATTCTACTTGGACTACTAGATCTGGGGGCTGTCATTTTAAAGAGGCTCAAATCAGTTTTTTTATTTTTTATTTTGCCGTGGGGCGTATGTTTTGAAATCAAAATTTCGCAGGGAAGACATGCTTCGATTGCTTTCATACTTCACCAAGTTCAGTTATGAAATGTGATCAAATCATCAAAGCTTTATGTGTCACTGGTTTGCACGCGACAGCAGTTACTATAGCAACGCCAGGTTATTGCCCTTTGGTTTAAACAATGTCATTTTCTCGCTTTTCGGTCGCTTGGAAACCAGTGACACATAAAACTTTGATCACATTCCATAAACTTGGTGAAGTATGAAAGCAATCGAAGCATGTCTTCCCTGCGAAATTTTGATTTCAAAACATACACCCCACGGCAAAAAAAAAAAACTAAGTCAAGCCTCCTTAACTCAAAATTTATGTCGATTTTTTTTTCATCTTTAAAAGTTACACTGGTTTTGAAAAACGAGTACTTCTTGTATCTGATCATGTGACCAAAATGAAATTATTCTTCTGTTCTCTTGCGCTACGCTTACCCGCACAGAAGCCATTTCCAATGTAACACTCACACGAGTTGGAGGAGGGCCCGCCAGTAATCTTTATTGCTACAGAATGTGTACATATATCAAAGATACAATATAAATATGATGTATTCTAACTAAGATGAAATACATGCTGCGATTGCAGTATATCGTAAACACAATTTGTACATAACTGGTGCGTATAATGATAATAACCTGGGCCAGAAAAATATGCAGATATGAAAAGTAGCCCCGAGGAACAACCTCATCGTACTGGTAGGCTTCAATAACGAATGTGAATCAAGGAGTGGTATAAATACCACTTCTGTGCATATGACACGCATACCGTTATGCGTGCCCCAAGGGAAATACATTATTGAGGAACATCTCTTTGCAAAATGATGGCCTGATTAGCGGGCGCCGGATTATTGATAGGGCGAAATAGGCCATTTCTGAGTTACGTTATGCCTCGTTGTCAAAGCGAGGCTAGGTGCACAACCTTTCATATGAAAATGAGTTTTTATTCAAATGCAAATAAAACTCATTTTCAAATGAAAGGTTGTGCACCTAGCCTCGCTTTGACAACTTGGTATAACGTAACTCGGAAATGGCCTATTGAGATATGTCCAGAAATGCAGGCAGAGGGGCGCCACGCTACTTCATGACTGGCATCACAAAGTGTCCTCGACTATAAAACTTCACTAAAACACACGAAATTCTGTCACATATGAAGTAATATGAAAACGACAAACAACTTTGTCAAATATGAAGAACTCGTTGAATAATGCTTGCCTGCATTTCTGGACATAAGTGGCGAAATTGAGGCTACAAAATGAAAAAGTTGAATTCAAACTACTGGGAAAAGGTAAACATGCCTTCTTTAAAATGTATCTCCCTTGGGGCACGCATAACGGTATGCGTGTCATATGCACATGAGTGGTATTTATACCACTCCTTGATTCACATTCGTTATTGAAGCCTACCAGTATTCTTACCACGAGGTTGTTCCTCGTGGCTACTTTTCAAATCTGCATATTTTTCTGGCCCAGGTTATTATCATTATACGCACCAGTTATGTACAAATTGTGTTTACGATATACTGCAATCGCAGCATGTATTTCATCTTAGTTAGAATACATCATATTTATATTGTATCTTTGATATACGTACACATTCTGTAGCAATAAAGATTACTGGCGGGCCCTCCTCCAACTCGTGTGAGTGTTACATTGGAAATGATTTCTGTGCGGCTAAGCGTAGCGCAAGAGAACAGAACAGGCCATGCCAAGTTTAAGCGTGAATCACTGGCAAAATTGTACCCTCCAGCATATGGTGGCCATACAAATCGTTCTAATTTGTCGAAACTTGAACATCCAAAAAATCTTCTCTTTTAGGATTTTTCCATCAGAATTGGCGATTTACCTCATTTTAGTATGTTCATTTCGCTTCTGTTACTTTTCTTTTCCCAACCTGTCATTTAAGGGGACAATTGGTTTGATGACCTCTTGGAGAAGTAGCCTACTGCTGTTGATCCCAGACGTCGTTTGAAATGGCTTGAAAATCAGCCTGCTTTATGCACTGTTGGTTTTACTCTATTGACTGAAAAAAGTTCATCGTGTGATTATAATTGTAATTGTAAATCTTTATTTAAACACGGAGAATCATCAGTTAAGTTAATAATTAAAAATTAAAACTTGTACAACTGCTTTACATGATTGCCGTGTGGGAATCCGATATCTCAGATACTTTCTTAATACCCCGTTTAAACTGCCCAATAGAACAAACGCTTTTTAAATCTTGGGGCAAGTTGTTCCACAAACAGGCCCCGCTGTAGCAAAAACTTCGTTTTAGGTAATTAGTATTTGGCTTGGGCAGCGAAAGCTTTCCTTCAAGATTTCTTAGGTTATAATCATTAACGTGGCGTTGAGTGAAGAGACATTGAAGATAGTCTGGGGCAAGTTCATTCAATGTTTTATACATAATTAAAGCTTTCTGCTTTTTACGACGAAGAGACAGCTTCTCCCACTTAAGCATCGCGAGAAGGAGGTTGGAGCTCGTATCAAAAGGTGATTGAGTAATTACTCTGGCAGCGCGATTTTGTAATTTTTGTAATTTATCACTCAAACAGCCACTCATACTATCCCAAACCGGGCTGCAGTAATCAAAATGTGGTAATATTAAAGCATTGTAAATTTGAACTGCAACATCCGTCGGAATAAAAGGTCGTACATGTTTCAATGCACCAATGGCTGAAGAGACTTTCTTGCTTATCTCGTCAACGTGTTTAGACCAAGAGAGTTGTGCATCAATGGTAAGACCCAGAGATTTAGCATGGTCAACTCTCTTGATCGTCCTTTCATCGATACTTATATTAATCTCCTCACATTGGGCATTCAATCTCTGCCTAGATCCGATTATCATTAGCTCAGTTTTGGCCACATTTAAACTTAATTTGTTGGCTCTCAGCCAACAGGTAAGATTGTTAAGTTCAGAAGTCACTGCTAATTTCAGATCAGCTAGCGTTTTTGCAGATAAAGTTATACTGGTGTCATCGGCAAACATTCTCGGCGCAGCAACCCGCAGGCAGTTAGGGAGATCGTTAATGTACATCAAGAAAAGCAAGGGACCCAGGATGCTACCCTGCGGTACGCCACAAGTAACAGTGCTGGCAGTTGACATTTACATTACACCTTTGGGTCCGATTACTTAGGTATGACTGAAACCACTTAGCAGTTGCCTGGTCAGCACCAAAGTAAGACAATTTACGTAAAATAATTTCGTGATCAATTGTATCAAAAGCTTTTTTAAGGTCAATGAAGACTACTCCGTTCAGGAAACCGTTGTCGATGTTAACAGACCAGCTATTTGTCGCCTCAAGCAAGGCCGTTAGGGTGCTATGTAAGGAGCGAAAGCCCGACTGACAACTTGATAACAATTGATTGTCATTTAGGTATTGGTACAGTTGGTCGTAAACAATTTTTTCAAAAACCTTCGAGACAACCGGAATAACAGAAATTGGACGATAATTGTTGAGGTCCGATTTTTCACCCTTTTTAAACACCGGAGTTACCCTGGCCATTTTCCATTCTGTTGGATAAATCCCAGTGATAATTGACTTTGTAAATATGGCGGTCAGCGATGGAGTAACAATACTAGCAGCCATTTTCAACAACTTACTTGGGATCATATCGAGGCCAGTGGCTTTCTTTTCATCAATATTCCTCAATAGGTTAAAAACAACTTCGAGACTAGGAGTTTTTAGATGAAATGCTTTATCAGTGTGTAAAAGGTAAAACTCGGGATTTACTTCAGCAGCAGGAACCTCTTGGGCTAGCACTTGGCCAATGTTTGTGAAATGATCATTAAAAGCTTCCGCCATGTCGCCAGGACTGCTTATTGTTCTATTGTCAACTTGGATTTTTAAAATATTCGTCGACTTACTAGTGTTACGTGATGTTAACTCGTTAATGAGGTTCCATGTTTTGCGCGGATTCCCTTTGCTAACTTTCAAGTTATCAGAAAAGTAGCGCTTTTTTGCTTGTTTAATTGCATTATTTGCTTTGTTTCTAGCACATTTAAATTGCTCCCACATGTCATGATCATTCGATGAAATTGCTTTCTTTTTAATTAAATCTCTTCTATGCATTTTATTCAATAATCCTTTAGTGATCCACGGAGCCCGTTTTTTACTAATTCGTTTTAGTTTGCGTGGTGCGTGTTTGTCCATGCAGCTAACAAACATTTGTTTCCATTCATGCCACATGTCATTTGGATCAGAACACAGATCAACATTCGACCATGGCATTTGTTCGAGATCACTTAAGAACTTGTTCTTTTGAAAGTGTTTAAATTGCCTCATTTCAATCGTTCGTGGGCAAAAACGATCATGATGGACTTTGCGCGTCATAAATACAAGAGAGTGATCACTGATCCCAAGGTGAATGACACCTGAATTTGAAACTTTCTCTGGGGAGTTGGTGATACATAAATCAATAAGTGTCTTAGAGACAAGAGTGACGCGTGTTGGCTCAGTGATTAACTGACTAAGACCATAAATAGGGGACTTTAGATCGGACGACGAGTACGAGATTGAGTACGAGTACGACTTTTAAAACTTATTTCGGGTGCTCTAAACAACCATTTATCACACAAATTTTATACCTAGAGTCTTGTTATCTTCTGGTTTGCAACAGGAAGGACCGACAGCTCTGGGGACATGACTGGCTTTAAATTCAAAAGTCGTACTCGTACTCAATCTCGTACTCGTACTCAAATCTAAAGCTCCCTAATTTTGTTGACTGTACGTCGACCACATTGAACTTGCAATGAATAAATTTTAACTCACAGTTGCCTATTTTGCTTTCAGATTATATACTTCTGTGTGGGCTAATTGTTAAGCCATTTCAAAGGATTTCTGGGATCGAGAGTGTAAGTGTATGTGGTGTAACCTCTACAACTTAGAAACAATCACCTATTGTTACGGACAAATGTCTTGTCTAATACTACACGCTATAGCCTTGCTTGGGGCAAAACTACCTCTGGAACTGTGTCCAATGTTCCAGAATGCCGTAAAAATTACAAAAAAAAAACACTAGCCAGCTATGAGCTTATATTTTCTGAACTTACTGCTCCATTCCATGATTTCTTCACTATTGAAAGGTCTTCAGCCCCGGGGTGGGGGTACTCCCTTATATTAACTATATAGGTATGTACAGCCCTAAAGGGTATGGTTTTCAAGCCGTTTTAGTCTGAAATAGGGTATAGATTTTGACCATTTTGGTCTGAAATAGGGTATGATTTACGCACTCTGGTCTGAAATCCCTTGAGAAATGCGGTTTGATTAACATCTGAAATAGGGTATCGATTTAAAGGTCTGGTCTGAAATGGGATATCGGATTTTGGGTCAGGTCTGAAATAGGGTAGGGAAATCGCATATTTTGATCTAAAATAGGGTAAGGGTTTTAAGAAGCGGGCTGCACACCCCTACCCAATTTTTCGGGGAGTACCCCCTCCCCTCCCCCCCCCCCTCCCCCCAGGTCTTCAGCTCTATATTACATTGCATGTATCAAAGAAATCTTATTTCCATTGTTTGCCGTGTGGAACACTGGAGACACCTTTCCTTTAACTCCACGCCAAGTGTCTGACTGTTTGGTTCGTGTATTGTACATCATTAGTGTTCCATCTTCACAGTCCAGGTACAGCTCAAGAATGTCACCACTTTCACAGTCGGTAATAGTACTTTCTTCAGCTGATTGGAGACCTGACAACAGTGCATAGTGCTTTTGTGTTGAACACCACACCCACCAGTTGCCTAGAAAGTTAACCTCTTGTTTCTTCGTAGTGGAATTGGCAATACCAATGACACCGAAACTAAACCCCTTCATAATCTCGCCACACAGTTGAACTTGCCACATATGTCTGCCAGTATTAAAACCTACAGAACCCAAAGCACTATCACCACCAGTGATCAGGGAGAGGAAGGGATCAGGAGGCATAAAAAAACAAAATCGCCAAGTTAGTTGATCATTCAGATTGGGTGACCAATCAAAGGGTGCCAAACCAGTACCTCCAAGTGTAGAAGCATGACTCTTGGCACTTAACTGGAAACGGGTATTAACTGTAGAAGCACTAGTACTGGTATCAAACGAGTGACCACCAACCCTAAAAGCACTAGCACCAAACAATGTATCACCAACTGGTACACCAAAGGGACTACAAGAAGCAGTTGTACTTGTACCAAACGACAAACCACCAGAAGCAGTTGTACTGGTACAAAAGGACGGACCACCAGATGCAGTTGTACTGGAACCAAACAAAGACGCACCACCAGAAGCAGTTGTACTGGAACCAAACAAAGACGCACCACCAGAAGCAGTTGTACTGGAACCAAACAAAGGCGGACCACCAGAAGCAGTTGTACTGGTACCAAACAAAGGCGCACCAACAGAAGCAGTTGTACTGGAACCAAACAAAGGCGCACCAACAGAAGCAGTTGTACTGGAACCAAACAAAGGCGCACCAACAGAAGCAGTTGTACTGGAACCAAACAAGGGCGCACCACCAGAAGCAGTTGTACTGGAACCAAACAAAGGCGCACCAACAGAAGCAGTTGTACTGGAGCCAAACAATGGCGCACCAACAGAAGCAGTTGTACTGGAACCAAACAAAGGCGCACCACCAGAAGCAGTTGTACTGGTACCAAACAAAGGCGCACCAACAGAAGCAGTTGTACTGGAGCCAAACAGAGGCGCACCAACAGAAGCAATTGTACTGCTACCAAACAAAGGCGCATCACCAGAAGCAGTTGTACTGGAACCAAACAAAGGCGCACGAACAGAAGCAGTTGTACTGGAACCATACAAAGGCGCACCACCAGAAGCAGTCGTACTGGAACCAAACAAAGGCGCGCCAACAGAAGCAGTTGTACTGGAACCAAACAAAGGCGCACCACCAGTAGCAGTTGTACTGGAACCAAACAAAGGCGCACCACCAGAAGCAGTTGTACTGGAACTAAACAAAGGCACTCCACCAGAAGCAGTTGTACTGGTACCAAACAAAGGCGCACCAACAGAAGCAGTTGTACTGGAACCAAACAAAGGCGCACGACCAGAAGCAGTTGTACTGGTACCAAACAAAGGCGCATCACCAGAAGCAGTTGTACTGCTACCAAACAAAGGCGCATCACCAGAAGCAGTTGTACTGGAACCAAACAAAGGCGCACCAACAGAAGCAGTTGTACTGGTACCAAACAAAGGCGCATCACCAGAAGCAGTTGTACTGGAACCAAACAAAGGCGCATCACCAGAAGCAGTTGTACTGGAACCAAACAAAGGCGCACCAACAGAAGCAGTTGTACTGGAACCAAACAAAGGCGCACCACCAGAAGCAGTTGTACTGGTACCAAACAAAGGCGCATCACCAGAAGCAGTTGTACTGCTACCAAACAAAGGCGCATCACCAGAAGCAGTTGTACTGGAACCAAACAAAGGCGCACCAACAGAAGCAGTTGTACTGGAACCAAACAAAGGCGCACCAACAGAAGCAGTTGTACTGGAACCAAACAAAGGCGCACCAACAGAAGCAGTTGTACTGGAACCAAACAAAGGCGCACCACCAGAAGCAGTTGTACTAGAACCAAACAAAGGCGCACCAACAGAAGCAGTTGTACTGGAACCAAACAAAGGCGCACCACCAGAAGCAGTTGTACTGGTACCAAACAAGGGCGCACTACCAGAAGCAGTTATACTGGAGCCAAACAATGGCGCACCAACAGAAGCAGTTATACTGGAACCAAACAAAGGCGCACCAACAGAAGCAGTTGTACTGGAACCAAACAAAGGCGCACCACCAGAAGCAGTTGTACTGGAACCAAACAAAGACGGACCACCAGAAGCAGTTGTACTGGTACCAAACAAAGGCGCACCAACAGAAGCAGTTGTACTGGTACCAAACAAGGGCGCACCACCAGAAGCAGTCGTAATGGAACCCAACAAAGGCACACCAACAGAAGCAGTTGTACTGGAACCAAACAAAGACGCACCAACAGAAGCAGTTGTACTGGTACCAAACAAAGACGCACCAACAGAAGCAGTTGTACTGGAACCAAACAAAGGCGCACGACCAGAAGCAGTTGTGCTGGAACCAAACAAAGGCGCGCCACCAGTAGCAGTTGTACTGGTACCAAACAAAGGCGCACCACCAGAAGCAGTTGTACTGGAACCAAACAAAGGTGCACGACCAGAAGCAGTTGTACTAGTACCAAACAAAGGCGCACCACCAGAAGCAGTTGTACTAGTACCAAACAAAGATAGACCTCCAAGAGCAGTTGCACTGGTACCAAACAAAGACGGACCACGAGAAGCAGTTGTACTGGAACCAAACAAAGACGGACCACGAGAAGCAGTTGTACTGGAACCAAACGATAGACCACCAGAAGCAGTTGTACTGGTACCAAACAAAGACGAACCATCATAAGCTCTGTATTTGCCCGTCAATTTTGTTTCATATAATTGGATTTGACATCCGCTAGTGCTATTACTTAATGAAAGCGGCAAAAGATTCCACTTCTCAACAAGCCATGTGAAAGGACTTCCCTGCACATGACAATCATCCAGCATCACAGACATCTCACAATGACCCTCTTCCTTTGGAGTGTTGCAAAAGCTGTAAGTACTGTTTTCACAGGAACGACGCACTCTCATTGAGGTAATCAAACCAGAGTCCTTGCGGTCAATCTCTACTTCAAAAATATCACCTCCCTGTGTTAGTAATCTTCCATCCTGATCCCTAGCAGTTATAGTGAATTCAACGGACTGTCCACACAGCGTATTATACATCACACCCTCTTGTCCTTTTCCCATGGTTACCGTTGACATGCCAGCATTAGCAACCACATCGGTGACAACACAAAAGTTTGCAATTTCATCTGCTAATTCCACTGACAGGTTGTCATCTCTTAACTTTAAGACATCATCTGTACATGGTTTCAGCTGATTCTGAGAGTACTGCACTGAGTTCAAGTCTTGTAATCGACTTGACATTTGCTTTTCCATTTTTAAAATATCGACTTTACTGCCATTTTTAAAAGCTCTTTCGGTAAATTCCACACCATTTTGTAAAGATTTAAGAGCTGTTTCTAACTCTCTTTGTTGGGTTTCTAGAGACAGAAGTTTGTCTCCCTTGATTTTTTCTACTTTACCAATTAATTCTTTATGTCGAATGTCCAGACATTCCGTTAGATTATTAAAGCTGTCATCGACTTCTTGTACAACAAGTTCTGCACAGGAGCGTACACTTCTATTCATTTCCGAAACATCATCCAATGCTTCTTCGAGCATGGATACCTTTGCTTTAGTCTCAGACAGAATTTTCAGTAGGCTTTCTTGACTTTTTGAGAAAGCCTTCTTGACAAACGTGTACTTGTGATCACGATGTTCCAAAATCGTGCAGTCTCTACATATACCTTCCTGGCATGTTTCACAAAACAATTTAAGCTCCTCCCCTTCATGCTCTTTACAAAGTGAGGATTTCATCATTGCTACAAAGCCCAGCCTTTTTGCTTCTTCAAGAGACATCAGACTGTGAGAGCGGGTGCTACGTCCTCGTTGATGAGCTTGAGTGCAAAATTCACAAAGGAAATGTGAGCAAGTTGCACATCTGTTGGTGGGTGGGTCTACACTGTCACAGTTGTCACATGCAAGTTTACCTGTTTCTGAATCTTCATAAAGGGCAATTGTGGATAATAAATTGTTGACAAAAAAGTTGGCTGGCAGCAAATCTATTTGTCCTTGAGGAATCTGTAAGTTATACAAAAAGAAACGGCAAAGTGTTATAATTAAGTTTGTGGAATGCTCTCGCGATCCTGTGGGGGGTGGGGGGGGGGGGCTAAAGCGCACAAATGGGAGTTTTGGTTACAGAGACAATTATTGGAACAGGCATACTCAACTCTTGCCTCGGGGTCACATGAACTTTGGATATTCTTTGCCTAGTACCTAGGCCTCGTTATTTCGCCGCGGTCAACACCGAAATGCATGACCAAGAAGACCTGGGAAAGAGCCGTACAGGAACTAGGCAAGGATATTCTCACAAACTCCCCTTCATGCTTGTAACAGGTTATTTTAATGGGGGAGGACATGTATTGTCGCACAATACATTAATTAAGCTTGCTTTGTATGGAGTTTCAAGCCTGACTAGTTTTAAAACACGAAATAATAATAAATAATAATAATTTAGGTATTTATATTGTGCAGGCTGCATGGATATATGATCGCCTGTGCATTACAATATGTTAAAAATTAAAATGTCTAAAAATTTACAAGATATCTAATCAACACAACAGGTTAAAAAATGATAAAAGGCCTCCCTAAACAAATGTGTTTTTAAAAACTGCTTAAAATGTTCTAATGTTCTACTCTTCCTTAAAACAGTTGCCACACCAGGGGCGTAGCCAGGACTTTTTCAGAGGTATGCACAATCAATTTTCAAACACTTCCCTTACCTCCTCCCCCTCTTCTCAAGTCCCAAATATTTCTTTTTTTTTTCCGACTTTTTCAGGTATGCACGTGCGTACGTGCGTATGTGCGTACAGGTAGCTACGCCCCTGCACACTGTGTTAGGAAAACTTATGTATATGAATTGAAGGACAATGGAGGAATTCAGATCAGAACTATGGAAAGAACACACCGCTTTCGACTTGCAGAACAAATGCATGACACAGCCATGACTGAATTACTCTGGAATACAGTCGCTTCAAAATATTGCATAGCTTTATATTAGTGCTGTTCTTGCAATTCAGTTAGGGACGGACCATTTAATTTTTGTGGGGGGGGGGTGGGCAATTACCAAAAAAAATTCCTGCAGAAGAAATTTAAGAGAAAAAAAATTGTGCACAAGAAAGCACATTAACAAAAAATTCAAGCATTTTGGTAAAAAAAATTCTTGCAAACAGTGATGCTGAAAAAAAAATCATACTCGGAAGAAATTGCCCAACCCCCCACAAAAATTAAATGGTCCGTCCCTTAGTCCCTGAGGACCCAAAAGTGTATTCTTTGTTCAGTGTTGCAAGGTACCGTGGGTATTCTCAGAGATGATAATCTGTTAATCCAAGCATTCATAGATAATCGCAGCTTTTAATATCAGGCTATGCAATATTTTATAGGGAGACTTTTCAAGAGTATTTCAGTAGAATACTTTGCAACATTGAACAATAAAGACACTGCTGGGTCCAGCGGCAACTCATGGTCAGCACTTTGAAATAATTATTGTTATCCTATAAATATCACCTCAAAGATAAATTAATTGAGAGTGAAAAACCTTTTGAACAAGCCATGAATGGCATTAACTCCCACTAGAAAACACTAAACAAGCATAAAACGAGAAAATTACATAAATGACCTTCAGATTGAAGCCAGTGCTCAAAGCGAGTGATGTCAAATGGGATTTATTCAGAGACAATCAAAACGAAACGCAATAGCCACACAAACAGGGCCATAGCCAGTATGAGGCAAACCGAGGCACTTGCCTCAGTCATTTTTCTCTTTTTTTTTTCTGGGGAAAGTAAGATGTTTTTTTTTTGGAAGGAGAAAGTAAGACACTACCAGCAAATAGCCATAGATATTGCCTCAGTCCTTATTTTTATCTGGCTACAGCCCTGACAAGGCACAAGTGAACGCATTCACAAAAACTGCCATCACTAAAATAGACACGAAAAGAGGTCAGGGAAGTAAACAGAGTCTGTTATTCACAACGGTAAGAAGGCTCTAAATTCATTCAAAATACAAATCTCTTAACTAAAACCCAGGTTCCGAGTTGGTTCCTGCAAGAATCATGTAATTGGTCAAAAGACCGAAACAAATCAATGAAAATAAATTACAAGCATTTAATAGGGAGTCATGCAGGCTTGCCAACAGCAATTTACTACACACAATTAGTTTAAAATAATTAAAAGGGCTTATTCCTTAGCAAAAAGGAGGTCTCTGAGGGTTTAAAGGATTTGATTATTACAGTCTCATCCGAAACATGTCTCTTGAAATTGAAAATTAAAACTGGGTTCACTTTTCTTTAAGATTTTAAATTCAAAAACTAACCTCAGCACTAAATCGACAAGTTGGACAATTTATCTTCCACTCCGCTTCTTCCTTGGCATGAGTCAAAAGTCCTTGCAAACATATTTTGCAGAAGGAATGAAGACAGGGCAGAACTTTCGGTTCCTTGTACTGCTCAAGACACACGGCGCATTCCAAATGCTTCCCCAAGCTATCCGCCAAAGATGTCGCCTTCGCCATTGTTCCCAAGTTTCCTTTACCTTGTAATGTGTTTCTCCATGAAAGATTCCAAACCGACTTCCAAACCTCGTCCCCGGCCGGGAAGAAGAGAGACCCTGGGAACGACGTTGCAGTACCGTTGCAGTTATGTCCTCTGTGGTGAACATGTCCTCTGACGTAATACGATATGCTGGGCCAATCATATCGTGTGATCTATCTTGCAACACTCGGCTAAGACTGATAAGGAAACTCTGTTGCAGTTCGGTCTTCGAGCTAAACTGTCTATTTGAGAGGGTCGGGGACAGTAGAGATATTTGACCTACAAACCTCGTTCTTTGATTTCAAGGAGAAAACGGGCTTAGTTAAACGTGCCTCTTCTTCAATTTGGTGCTGTTTTGGTGTTGTTTTGGCATTGTGTAACGAGTATATTGCGACAAATAAAACTTGTACAGCTCCAAGGCTGCCGTGAAAAGCACACGATCGCGATACTTGCAAATTTATGAAGAAAGTGATACCGGCATGTTTCATTTTCTGATAAATTCTTATTTCTCTTCAGTCGTTTTGAATCATAAGATTCAAAATTTGGCTGATAAACTACAATAATAGTAAGCACAAACTAAATCACTTCGACTCTGCGCCAAAAAAAAAGCAAACAAACCAACAAACAGAAATGTGATATTAAATAATTTTCGCTGAGTCTGATCAAGGGTTTGATTCTTTATGATGAGCCGTACTGGTCACAACACGTTATTCAAATATATGCTTTTGTTTAGTCAGTGGCTACAGAGAAAACGCAATGAAGTCCTCCTTTAACTCTACACAGCACTGATGTTTACAGAATCGTCAGCCGCCGGTTTATTATATACCTATTATATACAGCCCCAGAGCGCTTTGTGGTTACTCATCTGTAGTTTGAAGCACTTTGTGATGATATAGGAACGAGACTTCGAATGCTACAAAGCGCTCTGTGTTGATTTAGCGGGACATAAATTTTGACAACTGGATATTTTATCAAAATTCCCACAAGCATATCAGGGGCACCCAACGAACTGTTTCGGTACAATATCTGTTCGGATGGAAGGTTGGCTAAAAATTTCGAAAAATATCACCGAGCGATTCCCTAGACTTTTCGAGGTTTTTCGGAAAATCACGAAGTTGCCCTAGAATTTTCGGAAATAATGCGAAAACCATGAAGTTGCCCTAAAATTTTCGGAAATAATTTTATGTCTCATAATTTTCGAATGTTTTTTTTGTCCGCTAAAACAAACAAAACAAACGGAACAAAGATGAATCCTGCATATGAATGCAGTAGAACAACTGAGTTAAGATCCTGCTGTTTGGAACCATAAGGAAGGACTCAGTGCCATTCGTATAATTTACACCCCCTAACGTTTTCGGATGAATAGGTTTTACGCCTATAATATTCGGATGAGCATTTATATTGCCTAGTATTTTCGCTAAATTGCTATACGCACAAGTATAAAAAAAATCTCCCCTAAAATTTTCTTATGAAAGTATTGGCTACTCCATGTCCTCGAACTTTCGAAAATACCCATCAGGATAGCTTTCGGAAGAGAAGAAAAAGCCCCCTAGAACTTTCGAGGCGACCAAAGTTCCCCTAAGATATCCGAACAGATAAATATTTTTTAGGGCAGCTTCAAATTAACCAAACAGGCTTCTAAAGCATAGAGAAATACATATTAGACATTTCTGACGTATTTGGAAACATTCGGTCGTTGGGTGCCCCTGGCATATCGCAGATTGTTTGAAAATAATTGGGTTCTCACTAATTTTGTTATCACAAAGCACTTTGTGGACCTTTGTGCCTTCATCCGGAAACGCCACAAAGCGCTCTATGTAGTCTGTGCAGCACAAATGAAATGCCACAAAGCTTTGTGATGACTTACTGGATATTAACTTTGGAAACCGGTTGCTTTATTAAAACACGTAAGTTATATCGTAGGATCTTTTGAAAATAATCTTCGGTTCCAACAAATTTTGTCACACAAAGCACTTTGTGGCATCATCAAAACGCCACCAAAAGCGCTCTCTGTATTCTGTGTAGCACTCAGTGGCACAGTTAACATACCACAAAGCGCTTTGCAGTGACGTGGCTGGCGATTTGAAAACTGGATAATTTATTCAAACTCGTTATGTCGTCATTGTAGGATCTTTTAAAAATAATCTTTATTTTTTTTTTTTTTCATTTTACAAAACTTTATTTCACCTTCAGTTACAAGTCATTTACAAAACATAACAACAAACATTTACATATAAGATACACTGTCATTATTATATAATTTCTGTAGATGCATATATATTGATTTATAAATATCATGCAGCAAACACTGATTTGGGGTGCAGAGAGGATGTCCGTGGATGGGGTATATAGCTTACTAAGACGAACTTACGAAATTAACCCCGTTTTTCAGCCATGGTCAAATAATCTAAAATTGCGGTGAAGAGTGGATGTCCGTGGATGGGGTATATAGCTTAATACTAAGACGAACTCAGCAAATGAACACCCACTTTTCAGCCGTGGCCAAATAAACTAAATTTGGGGTGAAGAGTGGATGTCCGTGGATGGGGTATATAGCTTACTAAGACGAACTTACGAATTTAACCCCGTTTTTCAGCCATGGTCAAATCAGTAAACTAAAATTGGGGTGAAGAGTGGATGTCCGTGGATGGAGTATATAGCTTACTAGGACGAACTTACGAAAGTAACCCCGTTTTTCAGCCTTGTTCAAATAAACTAAAATTGGGGTGAAGAGTGGATGTCCGTGGATGGAGTATATAGCTTACTAAGACGAACTTACGAAATTAACCCCGTTTTTCAGCCATGGTCAAATCAGTAAACTAAAATTGGGGTGAAGAGTGGATGTCCGTGGATGGGGTATATAGCTTACTACGACGAACTTACGAAATTTACCCCGTTTTTCAGCCGTGGCCAAAAAAACTAAAATTGGGGTGAAGAGGGGATGTCCGTGGATGGGGTATATAGCTTACTAAAACGAACTCAGCAAATGAACCCCGTTTTTCAGCCGCGTTCAAATCAACTAATATTTGGGTGAAGAAAGGATGTCCGTGGATGTGATAATGTATAGCTTACTAAGACGAACTTACGAAATTAACCCCGTTTTTCAGTCGCGTTCAAATAAACTAAAATTGGGGTGAAAAGTGGATGTCCGTGGATGGGGTATATAGCTTACTAAGACTAACTCAGCAAATGGACCCCGTTTTTCAGCCGTGGTCAAATAAAATGATTTTGGGGTGAAGAGTGGATGTCCGTGGATGGGGTATATAGCTTACTAATACGAACTTACGTAATTAAGCCCGTTTTTCAGCCATGGTCAAATAAACTAAAATTGGGGTGAAGAGTGGATGTCCGTGGATGTGATATATAGCTTACTAGGACGAACTTACGAAATTAACCCCGTTTTTCAGCCGTGTTCAAATAAACTAAAATTGGGGTGAAAAGTGGATGTCCGTGGATGGGGTATATAGCTTACTAGGACGAACTTACGAAAGTAACCCAGTTTTTCAGCCTTGTTCAAATAAACTAAAATTGGGGTGAAGAGGGGATGTCCGTGGATGGGGTATATAGCTTACTACGACGAACTTACGAAATTAACCCCGTTTTTCAGCATGGTCAAATAATTTAAATTTTGGGGTGAAGAGTGGATGTCTGTGGATGTGATATATAGCTTACTAAGACGAACTTACGAAATTAACCCCGTTTTTCAGCATGGTCAAATAATTTAAATTTTGGTGTGAAAAGTGGATGTCTGTGGATGTGATATATAGCTTACTAAGACGAACTTACGAAATTAACCCTGTTTCTCAGCCGTGGTCAATTAAACTAAAATTGGGTTGAAGAGTGGATGTCCGCAGATAGGGTATATAGCTTACTAAGACGAACTTACGAAATTAACCCCGTTTTTCAGCCATGCATGGTCAAATAAACTAAAATTGGGGTGAAAAGTGAATGTCCGTGGATGGGGTATATACCTTACTAGGACGAACTTACGAAAGTAACCCCGTTTTTCAGCCTTGTTCAAATAAACTAAAATTGGGGTGAAGAGAGGATGTCCGTGGATGGGGTATATAGCTTACTAAAACGAACTCAGCAAATGAACCCCGTTTTTCAGCCTTGTTGAGATAAACGAAAATTGGGGTGGAGTGGATGTCCGTGGATGTGATATATAGCTTACTAAGACGAACTTACGAAATTAACCCCGTTTTTCAGCATGGTCTAATAATTTAAATTTTGGGGTGAAGAGTGGATGTCTGTGGATGTGATATATAGCTTCAGCTAAGACGAACTTACGAAATTAACCCCGTTTTTCAGCATGGTCAAATAATTTAAATTTTGGGGTGAAAAGTGGATGTCTGTGGATGTGATATATTGCTTACTAAGACGAACTTACGAAATTAACCCCGTTTTTCAGCCGTGGTCAAATAAACTAAAATTGGGGTGAAAAGTAGATGTCCGTGGATGGGGTATATACCTTACTAGGACGAACTTACGAAAGTAACCCCGTTTTTCAGCCTTGTTCAAATAAACTAAAATTGGGGTGAAGAGGGGATGTCCGTGGATGGGGTATATAGCTTACTAAAACGAACTCAGCAAATGAACCCCGTTTTTCAGCCTTGTTCAAATAAATTAAAATTGGGGTGAAGAGTGGATGTCCGTGGATGTGATATATAGCCTACGAAGACGAACTTACGAAATTAGCCCCGTTTTTCAGTCGCGTTCAAATAATTAACTAAAATTGGGGTGAAAAGTGGATGTCCGTGGATGGGGTATATAGCTTACTACGACGAACTTACGAAATTAACCCGTTTTTCAGCATGGTCAAATAATTTAAATTTTGGGGTGAAGAGTGGATGTCTGTGGATGTGATATATAGCTTACTAAGACGAACTTACGAAATCAGTAACCCCGTTTTTCAGCCGTGGTCAAATAAACTAAAATTGGGGTGAAGAGTGGACGTCCGCAGATGGGGTATATAGCTTACAAAGACGAACTTACGAAATTAACCCCGTTTTTCAGCCATGGTCAAATAAACTCTAATTGGGGTGAAAAGTGGATGTCCGTGGATGGGGTATATACCTTACTACGACGAACTTACGAAAGTAACCCCGTTTTTCAGCCTTGTTCAAATAAACTAAAATTGGGGTGAAGAGGGGATGTCCGTGAATGGGGTATATAGCTTACTAAAACGAACTCAGCAAATGAACCCCGTTTTTCAGCCTTGTTGAAATAAACTAAAATTGGGGTGAAGAGTGGATGTTCTTGGATGTGATATATAGCTTACTAAGACGAACTTACGAAATTAACCCCGTTTTTCAGCCATGGTCAAATAATCTAAAATTGGGGTGAAGAGTGGATGTCCGTGGATGGGTATATAGCTTACTACGACGAACTTACGAAATTAACCCCGTTTTTCAGCATGGTCAAATAATTTAAATTTTGGGGTGAAGAGTGGATGTCTGTGGATGTGATATATAGCTTACTAAGACGAACTTACGAAATTAACCCCGTTTTTCAGCATTGTCAAATAATTTAAATTTTGGGGTGAAATGTGGATGTCTGTGGATGTGATATATTTTCAGCATGGTCAAATAATTTAAATTTTGGGGTGAAGAGTGGATGTCTGTGGATGTGATATATAGCTTACTAAGACGAACTTACGAAATTAACCCCGTTTTTCAGCATTGTCAAATAATTTAAATTTTGGGGTGAAATGTGGATGTCTGTGGATGTGATATATAGCTTACTAAGACGAACTTACGAAATTAACCCCGTTTTTCAGCCGTGGTCAATTAAACTAAAATTGGGGTGAAGAGTGGATGTCCGCAGATGGGGTATATAGCTTACTAAGACGAACTTACGAAATTAACCCCGTTTTTCAGCCGTGGTCAATTAAACTAAAATTGGGGTGAAGAGTGGATGTCCGCAGATGGGGTATATAGCTTACTAAGAGGAACTTACGAAATTAACCCCGTTTTTCAGCCATGGTCAAATAAACTAAAATTGGGGTGAAAAGTGGATGTCCGTGGATGGGGTATATACCTTACTAGGAGGAACTTACGAAAGTAACCCCGTTTTTCAGCCATGGTCAAATAAACTAAAATTGGGGTGAAGAGGGGATGTCCGTGGATGGGGGTATATAGCTTACTAAAACGAACTCAGCAAATGAACCCCGTTTTTCAGCCTTGTTCAAATAAACTAAAATTGGGGTGAAGAATGGATGTCCGTGGATGTGATATATGGCTTACTAAGTCGAACTTGTCAAATGAACCCCGTTTTTCAGCCGTGTGCGCGACTCCCGATAAGCTAATATTCCACCATCGTATGGTTGCACCATGGGATAGGCTTCCCTGCCATTATTACTACTGCACGAGGTTTCGTGATTTCTTGTTGTCAGGTGATCGTCAGAAAGGTTTGAAAAATCATCGTTATCCATGGAGGTGGCGTTTGGCTGTACAGAAAGAGAGAGATTCAATTTCAACCACGTTTCGGAGTAAAATTTATGGGAACAATACTCCTTACAAACTAAAATCTTATTACTTAGCACGTATTAAAGACGAAACGTCGATTCCAGAAGTTCAGCCGTGAAACCTATACCTATCCACCTTATTTTATACTAGAGTGGGTAAAACGGGGTCGATTTTACTAGTTTAGCCGGTTAACATATACACCCTCCACCTTGCCTTAGGATATTGACCCCAATTTTCATTTATTTAATACTAGAGTCGGTAAAACGAGCTGAGCTGAATATTAAACTCGCCCACTAAATCCATGCTTTAACCTGATTCCATGTAATGAAGGTCAATATCGTGTAATTGGGGTCAATATCCTCAGGCAAGGTTTAAGGTCAAGATGTTAACCGGCTAAATTAGTAAAATCGATCCCGTTTTATCGACTCTAGTATTAAATAAATAAAAATTGGGGTCAACAACTTAACGCAAGGTGGGGGGTGCATAGGTTTCAGGGCTGAACCAGTGAAATTTTTAACAACCACGTGTTGGTCAGAACGGTTTCATTAGACAGAAAACCTGTGAAGGCTCAAAGTACGTTGGCTATTTATGCTTCGAATCGAAAGAATAAATTCCGTTTGACATTCGTATCTATAATCCGTTTCAATCGTCCTCGAAATTAAGCCTGTCGTCTTTTACCGAGAAATGAAAAGATATGGGCAGGCAGTGCGCGTAGCGTGAAACACTCGCTTTAACCATAATACTAATTACAGTAACATTTGATCTCCGGAGTCAAGAAAGAAAGAAAGACAAGTTTTCACAGCGTCTTTATTATAAGTATTAAATTTGCCACTTCACTTTATTCACTACGAAAGGCAAACAACTGTTTGCCAAGAAAGCCATTTTATAACTATATGAGCTGTTGCCGAGGTACCTAAGTACTCAAACGAGAAGACTACTTCACATTATTAACCTGTTTCTAAGATACGGGATAATAAACCCTATGCTTCGTTAAACTCCTAAAGGATCATTTTTCCAGTTCTTGTGAAGCTTTCGAACCCTTGCGCCAGTAAAGGGCACTTTTCATATTTACAGTAAGGATTCAACACACAACATAAAAATACTTCTGATTTTAATTACAAAGCCTAGCAATGCAAAACCAAAGCAATAGCAAAATTACATTATTTATATAATCAGTAGCTCATAACAGTACTGTGAGCTTCTGATATAATGCATAGCTTCAAGCAAGTAGACCGAATACCTACATATGCTTCTTAAATCCATTATCCGTATCCAAAAACATACGTCCTTGCAAGTATATCGCTAATACACTAACGACTCTATACGAGAGGCTACAATCCTGTAAAAAACCTGTTGCGACACACGCAAAAGGTTTGCATTATCTCTGTATTCGTTTCAAATACTCAACAACCCCCTCAAACACTTTGTCTCTTTACTTAATAATGTCTTGAATGTCTGTCGGTTCACGTGTTTTTTTTTTCTCGCGATCTCCGAGAGGAAAAGCAGTAATTATCACGGTCGTAGCTATGTCACTTAGGACTGTTCCAACAGCATTGTGTGCGGTTGTAGCTTTTAAGAAACCAAGCTCTTACATTTAAAAGTCGCCGATCAAAAAGTTTCCAAACTGCTCTGCAAAATTCATCAAGGTCTTTTACTTCAGCTGTGTCTAACCCCGGGCCGCTAGGGTCACGAGAATGGGTGTCGACACACATTATGAAACCCTTGGTGATGTAAAACAAAGAGGTTTTCTCGTTCAAAATAGTTCATCCGACAAAAGAGGAACGAGAAGTGAACGATAGCTTCTCGCACAGTAACTGACCACCAATAGTGTACTGCTCATTTTGATCTTTCAGTCGTACTGGCAAATTGTATCCCACGCCAATATCAAACTAGATTTCTAACACACTGGCAGCTTTCTGAATGGATAGATACCTTGAGGCTAAACTATCCAGACATAAGTCGTACACCGGTTGCCGCAAACAACATCAATAACGGTACTTGACAAAGGTAAGAAGCAATGTGGGGCGAGATCTTCCTCACACTTAAAGCGTAACCGGTCAATATGCTAATCAAACTGCATGCGTTACTGCCGTTTCGGCCATTGTAGCGCCTTTCACCAACCGGAAAATTATATTCCTCTGCAGGCGCTGTAAACATCGGGGCTGCACCTATAATGGCAAGGGCATCCAGGACAATGTCTCCAGAATCGCTCCCGCTAAACATTTCACTGCTCTCGTCACCTGTCACCCCAGCATCTTCATCGCCATTAATTTATGCTTTGAAAAGATAATAGCAAAATTAGGAAAATGGCCACGTTTAAGGCCACTGCTCATAAGGTTTGTGTTTTTATGAAAGTGTGGATATTTGAAAACTTTTAGGAATTGTATAAAGAAGATTATTAGTATGCAGGGTCATGCCTTCCAGAGCCTTCCAGAAACACTTTCCTCGTTTTTTTTTTTTCAAATATTCAAAGAGCCATTAAACTCACTGGTCATTTCGACAATTTACTAGCCTATACTTGGTCACATCATCTCTTTACTGTAAAGTTCGACTTGATATAAACCTGCTATTATTTTTCAGAAAATAGTGTGTTTACCATCTCCATTACAAATTTTACCTTTCCAGGGGAAATTTCCGTTTTTCAACTTCTTTTATTTCGACGCAATCATTGGCGGCGGCGAGTCTGTTATACTTTCCAACCGTTTCTCCAAGCTTGATGATGATTGATGATATTTTTGTACGCAACTTTTGGCATTGTTTGGATCCATCTAATGGGAGAAAACAACATAGTCACACCTAATCTTACGGACACCTGTATAACATGAACAGCTCTTTACAGTGGACAGTTTCACTGGTCCAAAAGATCTAAAATCGATGATAACTCTTACTTCATCTATAATACACCATACTGTCCATTTGGTGTCAGTATTAAATAGGTTGGACTGCAATTACATTTGGTCTGGAGGAAACTGAGCCACTGACCAACAGATAAACAGGGCATAAGCTAGGTTACAGCATCATTGAAACAACACATTAACAACAGAAACAACAACAGCATGATTCTTTATTTTTATGTACATTAATTTTAGTAATTAGTATTATTCAATTCATGACATCATCATTTCTAAATGGCAGCTCAGTTGTCAGCTCACTTTCATTAGAAATACATGTACCAAAATGGAGGCTCATATATGCTTAATATTTGTGTGTTTGCAGAAATCAGAAACACATACAGTGTATAAATATAATTAACTAAATCAAGTTTGTCACTCACCACCACTTTTCTGTTTTTCACCTTTCTTTTCTGTTTTAATAGGCTGTTGAGAAAATAAATGCATTCTTAACTCAATATTTAAGCAAGACATCACTAAACAGAAATTTGAGGTAAGTCTCCTCCAAAATTTTCTACACTGTATATCTTGTACATGATATGTATGACAACAACAGTGTTAACGGATTTTATTCCCTTGTTCTTGGATTATTCAGTGCTGAAGAGAAACCAGCCCTCATTATTTGATTAATACAATTATTCTTTGAACCTTCAAGTTAAGAATTGTAAATCAAACTGAAAATATTCAAAAACACATGGCAATGTTAAAATAAAGAGAATAATATTGATGGGAATACATGCAGGTGTTCATCATAAAAGCAGAAAACTGAGGAATGATCAGTGTTCACAGGTATTTCAAACCAGTGCGTGTCGGAGTAGTCTCCTACGCAGCCATTATTAGGGCTCATCGCGCAACGCTCCTTCCCCACCAACGGCTGCTTCAATCGGAACCACATGCCTTTCCCTTTGTTTTGAGCGCGTGGCGTTTGCACGTGATAATTAGTGATTGCACCAATCAGCGATTGACCTTTGTCTTCAATAAAACCAATCGTGCATCAGACTACATGTATGATAAGTTTTCCTGTGTAAACTCACCAGCCCCACTAAAGTAATTAGGCTTTTCCCTCTATTTTCCGAGAAGCGTCAGATGTCTCAGTGATTTCCTACATGTATAGATGGAACTCCAAAGAAATTGACAGAATGTAGTTCTAAGTTTTTCATTTGTTTGTCGGTTTCAATAAAGAAAGACAAGATTCATGTTTTCAGGAAAAGTTTGTTTGATATTGCTGAAATCATTCGATCTTCACTAACTGTGGACGTAAGAATGGTGAACTGTTCGTTTGTAGGGATAAATGCTACAAACGTTTGTAAAAATTCCAGCGGGCCTAAGATAAATTGAAATCTCAGCCTGGCTGCTGATATTAACTGCGCTCAAGGCCAATACTTGTCAAGTAATGTACCTGATCCTCCATTAGACTAACCAGTGAATAAACAACATCAATGATATGCCCTGGAAGATTGCTGACATGATCGAAGACTGTCAGAAGAGCTTGATTAATCAGCGATTTACCAAATCCCATAGGCAAGTTTACAAAAATATTACCCTTCTGCAGAACATTTTTTTTGAATTGGTACATAGCTTTTGATATTCATTTAAGTCAGGAATTTTGAACTTTGAAGCAGTCAAATCAAAAGCTTCGTCGAGCAACGATATCCTGTTTGCACTGCTGGTACAAAAGCAATCAACAATAAAACAAGAGCTGTGATTGGACAAGTGGTTTTGGCGCGATTGGCTCCTGGCTATGGGAGCAAAGCTGTGATTGGCTAAATCATGCAAGGGCATGTGGTTGAGCGTTGCGTGACAAGCCCTAATAACAGTGGCGTAGGAGACTAGAGTCGGAGACGCAACACACGAAAACTAAAACAGTGGAAATAAATCCCAGAGACTTCACAAAAGGAAACTTTTACTGAACTTTTGTCAGGGTTCATTCACCTTTTATTGAAATAAAGAAGTTTTCTGCATTTTGGAGTATATTTGTCCGAGTACAGCAAATAAACAATGTAATCAAATTAATTCTATTTAACAGCCATTTCAAATGGTTACCATAGATAACAGCTGAATGGCTAAAAAGTTAATCAGAATGGCTCAAGGTAAACAACTGAAGACAAATTTAGAATGGCTGAAGAAAAAATTAATATATCTATATTAGTAATACATTTAAAGGGGTTGTGTAGAAATTTTCCCGTGGTCTTCACTTTGCTATTTATAAATACCTAAATAAGACCCAGCAAATTACATAATTGCCCCTGTAGGGTTTTGGCCCAAAGAGGCATCTTTGAAGTCCACACATGTAAACTTTTAGGATGGATATATAGTGTGTATTCTATTAAAAAATACAGTTGGCAAAAGTGAGTGTGTGCACACAAAGGTATTGTTTAATAACATTTCACTCAGTAATGCCGAACTTAGGTGACAGGTTAAAAAAATGAAAATTTTGTCCAGTTACCTGAAGGTAGGTGATAGGTAACAATGACATAGAACTGAATGATGCTTCATTGTTATAAGAATGTAGTAGCACAAAAAACCTTGAAAAGTTTGTTGACCTATAAAGGAGATTGAGGGATGCAGAATTGAAAGACCCAATCCAAAATGTTACTATGGTTTGTTGATACAAATCACTTAAATTGAATAAAAGCCAGTCAAAACAGTTGAAGTTGATAACCAAGTTTAATTAAATTAAGGAAATTCAAAGGAAAGATTACCATATAACCCTATACACTAGTTATCCAATCTATACACATTAATATTGAAATGTATGCAAATTAAAGCCAAAATAATAGAATACATAAAAAAAGGAAAGCACTTGAATTATGTCTGGGATGGTAATCTTGCGTATTTGCTGATATTTGTTTGAGTTCTGTTGGAAGATTTTTATGGGCAAGAAAAAACAAAGACACAATACACATGAGTCAATAATCACATGCTTCTCTTAACAAAACTGAGACAGTACAAGTCCTTGCCTGTTTGTGTAAAAATCCTTACATTCAGAACAAAGAATGGTATGCATTGTCCTTTTTAACAGATAACAAGAGGCTCCAAGCAGCCTATACTCATGCGCATGCGTGAGAAAGTTTTAGGATATATTTTAAACATGATAAGAAGATGTCTGACATGGCGAAGAGTACTCCTTTCATTTAGTCATCGTTCTTGCAAACCACGTTGTTTACTATTGATTGTTTTGGAAATACAAGAAGTGAGAGTAGCCGGAAGTAACTAAACAGGAATTGACATTTTAAAATATGCGTGCATAAGTTTGCATGCAAAATCGTGACACAAAAAATAAAAATAATAACAAGAAAAACGGAGCCAAAACCTTACCTCATGCCGCTTCGCACATGAGTTATTATAGTTCTACACAGCAATGGAAATAAAATCTGAGACCAATTACAGTATCTCCTCATGCATATTAATGTTGAAATTTGACAGGAAATACACAAATGGTTCTATCACTGTTATGTGAAATTTGTCAAGGAAGGACTATTCAACTAAGCTGGAAATAAGGGAAAAAAAGGTTGATCAATACTTCACCCTTTATTTCTTGATGTTTTATTGACATTTAATTAGTTGGAGAAGAGGAATACTGGCCATACACAACATGATCAGATTTTATGAGACATGATGTTTGTGCGTGTGTCTATCTATCTAGCTATGTGAAAGAAAGAAAATACCCTGTGCAACGGCTCACAAAAACATTAGTAGACCGATGAATTTATGAACTTGATTAAAATCCAATATTTTATCATAGTTAGTAGAGGGGACTAATAACAATGATTTTATAAGGCTTACATTTGAGCATAGTTAGTCCCCACTACTAACTATGATTCGAGCAATGATAGTCCAAGGGCATCACACAGCAATACAATGTCATGTAACTTGTTCATTGTGCATGTGCATTCACTCAATAGAAAGATCCTGGGCTCGCTTTTGTTTATCTTTTAACTAAAAATGCCGATTACATGGCGGATTTCAGCCCGGTCAACTGGGCTGAAATTTTGTTGTGATTACATGACAAATTTCAGCCCGGGCTGAGATTTCAGCCTGGGCGCCAAGTTTGAAATTGCGCGGGAAGATTGATAACGAGAACCAAAATGGCGTCACTGCGCATGCCGAAATTCACTTTTCAGCCCAGGCTGAAATTCTGATGCGATTACATGGCGATTTTCACCCCTTTTGGCCGGGCTGAAAATTCCAGCTTGGTTTCTGAAACCGGGCTGGAATTTTCAGCTAACTTCATTTCAAGAGGATTTATTTCGGAAGCCGGGCTGAAATCTCGATCAGCCTGGGCTGAAATTCGCCATGTAATCGGCCCCTTAGATTCCTTTCAATTTGCCTTCTCTGATGGTCATTGATCATTTGTCTTTGAGTGAACAATAGAAACCTTCATTCATGTATGTTTGTTCACATGCCTTGCTTGTTTCATTCAGAAATTTTGTAGCTGCAATCAAGAAACGTTTACCCACCCATGCATGCCAAGCTAGAAATTACAGGCCACCGTACGTAAGAAACCTTTGAGAAGTTGACAGTTGCTGTGCTCGATCGACAGGCTAGGATTTTAGACAATTCCGTGTTCCACGTGTTGGAAGCAAAATGAGGGAATCTAAACCTTCTTTAGTAAGTTTATTTTATAACGGATTCTTCGCATTTGCCGCATCGATCCAGATCGATGTCCTTTGCCAAATAGTGAACTGAAAATTTCAGTTTACAGTACATGAGCCGCCAAACAAGACCACATCGAAAAGAAAGGGTTTTGAAACGAAGAATCATGACTCGACCATGGTCCTGATACATGGAATATTATAATATTGATAAAAAGTATAGCATAAACTGCAATTACATGCTTACCTTATCGCTCAGCAATCATATCGCATAATTTAATACATCGCTCCGATCCCAAGCGAGCACATCAAGCGAAGACCACGATCGAGCTTGTCATACTACCGAAATCACTAAACTGTTAGCACCCCGAAAAAAACGATCGTTTGCATTTGAATTTTGGGCTTGCTCACGTGACCATTTGGAGTGCCCAAATTGGTCACGTGACATTTTGGCGGGTTGAGTTCTGCTTTCGCGGTTTCGCTTCTAGTCGGTCATGGCTGTTTACCAAGTAAAGGTTTATTACGGTACAGATTTCCATAAATGTGGAACTTTTTTCATCTCTTCAACTAAAGATTTTAATTTTTACGGATTCATAAGGAGAGTGAAAGACATAACCAAAACGTTCCAGGATATAAGTTGCGATCAGATACGGGTTCGTTATCTTGACGATGAGAACTGCTACGTGAACTTGGAAGAAGCCCTCATGGGCGAACTGTTTAGGTGTGCACAGGATGTTCCTGGAACAAACTGGAAGAGAATCAATGTTCAGGCTGAGGTGTGGTATTCCCCCGCGCCACCGAAGAAGAGAAAGAAAGAATCTGAAACTGAAATTCCACCAGCCACTACTGAAGACGAACGCCAACTTGATACCACCTACATTGGTAAACAAACTGAACGCTATACATCACCCGTTGAAAATCTTATTCGTTCTAAAAAGGAGCAAATTCGAAAACAAGAGGCTATAATTGCTACAAAAACTCATGAAATAGCTTCACTTGAGCAGTCCTTCTCGCAGAGACCCATAGATTCTACAAGAACAGCCTGTACGAAGTGTCATTTGCGGGCCGGTCATACGCGTGCAAATTGCGTGAATGAATGTTGTACTTCAGCGCACCTATGTGGAGATATAAAACGGCATCCAGAGGAGAAACGACAAATCAAGGACATGAAGACTGATCTTCAGCTCCTAAAATCAAAACAAAAAAGATTAAAGGAGGAACTTGATAGTTTGCTGGAAAACATGCAGTCTAGTAAGCGTACATTTTCCCAACGTATTCTCACACGTTTGATTAACAGCAACAAGGAGAAGTATATTTCTAATATGAATGGCCGAGAAGTAATGAACTGGATGTCAATCAACACAGACGCCAAAAAGATAGAAAAATTTCGCCATGGGGCTGTTCCTGGTCCAAACGACGACCTCCAAGAACTAATTCAAAAACACGATTCACAAGAGAAGCTCTCGTCATTTGCGTCGAGCACAAATAGCAGATCCAATGTGGTGAAAGAGCTCTGGGCGAAGAAAGGGGTGACCTTTCCAGGAACTGGTCTTGTATGCCTGCCTTCGAGATATTCGATACCTGTGCCTCAAACACCAGAGGAGGAGGACTATCAAATAAATTTAGCTTTGCGTGAAAGTCAAATAAGCACCCTTCCGTGTAGTGAAAGTGATCAGTTGTCCTTTTCCCACACAAGATCGATTTCGCGAGCTCCAGACTTCGCATTTTCTCAAGACTGCACGGCTGTAAATCCTGTAAATGCCCCTTGTCAAGGCCGAAGTAGTACATTTACTAGCACTAACATTGCGTCTGAAGAAAAAGCGTTGTCACTTTCATCATACAGTCAAAGTGATCAGTTATCCCTTTCCCACGCAAGATCGATTTCGCGAGCTCTAGACTTCAAATTTGCCCAAGACTGCACGGCTGTAAATGTCCCTTGCCAAGGCCAAAGTAGTACATATGCTAGCACTAACAATGCGTCTGAAGAAAATCCTTTGTCACTTCTAGCAAGTGCAGCGAATTTGCTTTCTGATACATAATTCAACGGAGTAATTTGACAGACGTCTCAAATTCAGGCCATAAATGACAAGAGACAAACTACAAATTCTTGAGAACTGTGATATTCAACCGTTTTTTTTTTGTGTTAGTCGCACGTTTGTGTTTACAGAAATAAAGCCCGAAATCGAAAATAGCAAAGAAAATGCGGTAATTTGTCGCTACGAGCAAGTGTAGCGAATTTTCTTTCAGATAATTTACCAGAGTAATTTGATACACGTTGTTTTCACTCACAACTGAGATTCTTGAGAACTGTGATTTTCAACCGTTTTCACTGATTAACATATTTGTGTAAAAAGTTGCACGTTTGTGTTTACATAAATCGAGAATAAATTTTGTTGTGTTTATTGCGTTGACTTTTACTGTGTTGACTTTGAACGGTTTGAGAGCCGCGATTCCAAACCCGGGATTTGTGTTTACAAAGATAGGGATGTTTGACATTTGACAACGAGTTGCTAATTATAGAAGCATGAGAAATGTTTCAATATTTTTATCTTTATTTGCAACATTACTGTACTTAAGTGGAAATAAGGTAAGAAAATAATCTATGCTTGAGTCTATCAGATTAAAAACGCTGTTTTCTTGACTTAAAGTCCTTAAATCGTTTCGCGGGTTATTTCGTCAGGAGGAACCCTCCTCGATTTAATACAGTCAACGCTTACCAAAACAACAACAGATGAATAAAACTAAGTTAAAATCCACCTGAAACTCAACATTGGGGAGATAATTGGTTTCATCTCCAGTGTACAAATTGGACAATGCCCCAGTACAATATTGGTTAACCATACAGTGTTAATGAAATAACACATCTGCGTGTTTACATTTTAAGCTCACGTACGTTTGTACCCCGGGTTTGTACATTTTTGTATTACATAAAAAGCTGACCTTTGGCCAGTCCAACATATCTTTACACTCTATTGAAGTATCCAACTTGGTCATAAAAACCACGTAAATCGCTGGCAGAAATCTCTTGAAGCGCACGGTAAATAGCTACATCGATATTAAATCTGAGGAGATCACGGTATTCATACCTATGTAACACAGTTTTCATTTTGTTAAAAACTAATTCAATGGGGGTAAGCTCCGGTGAATATACTGGAAGATATATAAGAGTGACTCCAAAACTGTCCAACCACTCAGCTAATGCTTGTCCTCCATCGAAACGGTGCAAAGCAACATTATCGACCACTATGATGTCTCCATATTCAAGAATTGGGTTCCCGTCAGGCTGCGTGTATTGGCTTGCCTCGTGGAAGAAATTCAAAAACTCCAATGTGTTGCTTGCTCCATTGAGGGTATTGGCGTACATTACCCCATTTAGTCCGCACAATAAATTCAGAGTAACATTTGGCGTTTGTGAGTTCCTCATTATTTCTACACAAGGTTGTCCCTTCGCCGAGTGTCCGTACTTAGGGTTTGCGCAATCTGGCAATTTGAAGCCAGCTTCATCGAAAAATTTAACGCGAAAGGGATCTAGCATACTCATGAAATTTACGTAGCTTTGGCAATAAGCGATGTTATCAGGGGTGAATTTTTCGGCTGCTGGCCTTATCATCTTTTTCCACGTCATTTTCCCTTCTGGTAAGCGGTCCCGGACAGCACGGCCTATGGCAGAAATCGAAGCTGTTGCCGTGGAGTACGCCTCGATATTTTCTTTAATGTCCTTGTAAGTTATCGAAGGTCTACTTTTTATCAGCAGCTGAACCAAATCTAGTTCTGTTTCCTCCAGCCTTTTCGGTTGACCCCTAGCTGCAGAATTGCGAGGGAGATTTTCTCCCGTTTGACAAAAGGTCTTCCATATGTTTGAAACTGTAACACCGCTCACTTTGTACTTTGATCCTATTGCTCTAAAACTTCCTGGGTAGAACTCTGTTGAAACATCTCCGCCTCCGCTCAAAATGTCATCAATAATCAGTGATCTCGTATCCTTTCCAATTGATTTTCCACGTTGGAAAGTTCTTCCGTAAGCATTCATTTCAAGCAAAGTTGTTCTGCCCGCGTAGAGAAACAGAATGTCACGTGACCAATGTGGGCGCTTCAAATGGTCACGTGAGCAACCGCAAAATTCAAATGCAAACGATCGTTTTTTTCGGGGTGCTAACAGTTTAGTGATTTCGGTAGTATTTTCGCACTTCACCATCCCTTCCCTGGTAACAATGGTCAAGGAAGACACGATGACCACGCATTTTCATTGGTGACTTATAAGAACGAATACTATTGGTCGACAGGTGAGAAGACATAACTGCCACGGAGGACAAAACTGCAACGCTACAGAGATCCACCCATTCTCGTCCCCAGAGCCGCTTGACCCTCTTAACCGCCAGAGCCTGAGTACGAAGGTCCCCAGAGCCGCTTTGACCCTCTTAACCGCCGGAGCCTGAGTACGAGGGTCAAGGGGCTCTGGGGACGCAGGATTTGATTGGCTAGTTTCAAAACAATAAAATCGAAAACGGAAGTAAAATTTCTGGCATGGTGCAGCTGATTTGTTTTCGCGCGGACGGCGCGAAAAATAAAACCTGGGGAAAAATTTTCGCAATGGAGATGTTCAGCGAAGATTCTCCGCGGAAACCGACTGTTAGCTTTGACAACCTTTGTAGGATATGTAATCGAACTGTTTTAAAAAGAAATCACCCTGTTAATTTATTTGGGGAGAAAATGAACTCCGAGGTAATGCAAGTCCTAGAATTTTTTTCCGGGAGAAAAGTTTCGATTGAGGATAACTTTCCAAAAAAACTTTGTCAGCCATGCTTTCGCAAGGTGATCAGTTTCGTAGAATTCAAGTCAATGACTCAAGCAAGTCTTTCTTTACAAGAGCAAACTCTAGCGACAGCAAAAGTTAAAAGACTTCGCAGTTGTCAGCAAGTGGGCGATTCCCCTTCGTCCAGCCAAAAAAGTAAAAAAAGTGTCCCCGCGAGAAATGTTCGAACAAGCCTCTTCTCTACAGACGGCACGACCGACAAAACATCTTCTCAGTTGACCCAGTTCAGACCTATTGCGCCTAAGCATACCTCCAATACTCAACGGCTCCTTCCTGCGTTTTTACGTACTAGTATCACGGATGAAGCAGAGAAATCAGAGGAGAAGACTGAAGAGAACGCGAAGCAAGTGAAACTATCTGTGCAGGAAAATATTATGAAGCAAAGTGGTCTGCGAAAATATCAGGTGTGTATACAACATGTTTTTGTTTCATTAAGTTTCTTGTTGTTGTATTGGTAATTTTTCGCTCAACTGCAGAATATTCATGTTCTTACACTGCGTATTTTTTCTTTCCAGAGCTCTGCTTTTGTTAAGATTGATTGTACTGATGCACAGAAGATCTATTCCAGTGTAAGCAACGGAAAGGTAAAGTTAATTGCCGAAGCAGTAATGAGTGTTGAACCTTTGAAGGAGGCAGTTAAAGAGCACTTCTTAAAAGACATCGACAAGCAGTGCAAGAACTTATGCGTACAGAAAAGAGGAACTCCTTCAGTGCTAAATGTGAATGAAAGTTCTTGTGTTGACGCCCTTAAGAGTTTTACTTGGGAAAAAGTAATGATTGAATTGAGAGACCGGGCTCCAGATGTGTTAGATGTTATGACAACAATTTGCAAACAACCATCGGTGACTCACGTTCCCGCAGTTTGCATGGGCTATGCAATTTTGATGTACCAGAGGAATTCCAAGCTAGGATTGCTTCAGAAGCTACTGACAGTCATGATGGGTTCTGGTGGATGCAGTCGTAGGGTAAGTACAATAAAAACACCAAAGAATAGGAGTTATTAATTAAAACAATAACCTGATGTTAAGGACTGACACAAGGAAAGGGGTGGGGGGGGGGGGGGGGGGGGGGTAGGGGGTAGGGGGGAGAAGAAGGAGATTTGCGGAGAGAGGGGGTTCAGAAAATAAATTAATAATGTGATTTACAGTTGTATATAAAAAATATCCACTTTCTCCTTTTCAGTCCTACTGTCAAACCTGGAATAAACCTGGAATAAACCTGGAATGAAGCCAATTTGTGTCTTTAAAATGGCTAAAAACAGATTATAAAAGGATGGAATGAATAAACTTTGTTAATGACAAAATATAAATAAAAATAAACTATTTAACAATAGTATTCACCAAAGTGGAGGTGAAAAGTGATTTTAATTTTATTGAGTTGAAAAGTGGCAAGGCAAAAATCCACCACTCCTCATGATACTGAGGTAAATAATTGTTTTAATATAATTTATATATACCAAACCAGACGGAGTGAAATATTAGCCAGCCAAAAATATTATAGTTAGATAACATTATAAATTTCTCATAAAATGAGGGAAATTAAAGCTTGAGTGTGAAATACATAACAAAGCCTGCAGGCAGTGAATATATTAGTCCAAGTTTGAATAGCCAATAATCAGTGTGCAAAAAAAAAACAATATCCACTACTTTAATATATTATATATATATATATATATATATATATATATATATATATATATATATATATATATATACTAATACTCATACTCATTAATGTTTCTCTACAAATACCTTTTTTTCAGACCTTTACTTGCTTGAATGCCATAGGGATCACCCAATCTCAGAAAACATGGGTCAGGACCATGGACACCATTAGTAATGCTTTGGTACCAAAGATCCAGAAGTTGGTAAAGGAAGGTCAAGAGCCCCGCATAAATTTTGACAACCTTGACTTCCGTATCCTTGCAAATCATGTTCTCACAAATCACCGCAACACAGATGTGCACTGGATTAATCAGTATATCACATTTGACAGGGTCCCATCAGCACATCTTGATGGAATAAAACCACTGGGAGACTTGAAAGAGCTTCCCTTGACAGAATACCTACTGAGTCCAGATGAGAAAAAAGAGCTAAGGAGTGTGATGATTGTATTGGTAGCAAGGGTACTGACAAAGATGGTGCCATGTTTAAGATACATTAAGGATGTTGTCACTAAACACATTCCACACCCCTACAGTAAGGAGATGGCCACGCAATCAGTTATAATTGGTTTACCTGTACAGCCATTCAACCAGGCCAAGCATGCTGATGTCATCCAGTACCTTGATTACATGGAAGGCCTCCTTGCTAAAATCTATACACCAGAAGACCATGAAGTCCCAGCAAATGAATCCACAGAAGAAAAGCAGGCAAGAATGGACAGAATCTTGAATGGTGTTAAGGTACCCCTTGGTGGAGATCAGCTAGGAAGAGAGAGGGTAACTGGAGCCAAGAAATTACGTCTGGGGTGTGACAGTGCTACTGCAAGGCTAGAACATATTGAAGAAATGCCAGAACTTTGGCATGTAAAGCAGTCCTTCCTTGGTGTAAGTGAAACAGTCTAGCTAATAGAAGTTATAATTCTGTATCAGAATTAATACAAATAGTATTTAATTATAACAATAAAATGTATGATACACAAATGATAATAATATCATCATTATCAGGGGCGGATCCAGGATTTTTTTTAGGAGGGGGTGCACCACTAAGGAATGTTTTTTTTTTACATATTTTTTTTTTTGCAGAATACCAGTTGTATTAGAAAACCGCAGGTCATCTCAGGGGGGGGGGGGGGGGGGGGGGTGCGCACCCCCTGCACCCTCCCCCTAGATCCGCCCCTGATTATTCTGACTATTATTATTAAAACAACAACAATAGGAAATGAAGCTAGCAATAAATGTGAACAGTCAGAAACATTAATGCAGCTTGGGGCTTTGATTCAATTATGCAAAGAAACAATCAGCATGCATAATGAAAACTATTGCACACCATAGAATTGGAATTTACAATACATGTATTACTAGATTGCACTATTTTTTGTCTCAGTTACAATAAGTCATAGAATATAATATATAAAAAAACTGTGTATATAATTTAATTGAGTTGAGACCTATGATAACATTTAAGCTTTCATTTGCTAAATGTCAGTCCACATATAATCCATTAAATTTCTATAATTTTCCATCTTCCAGTATACTGTAAACTAGCTGTACTGTTAGTTCCATATACTGTTATAATACTGCAGTTAGCCTCATGTTTTGTATCAATACTGTTTTGCAGGAGGAATCCCCTTGAACCTGTCTGTTTTTAAGAAATAGTTTAATTTCTGGGTTTAGAAAACAGTACCACATTTGTTTATTATTAATTCACATATTGAACCCTTTTTAACTTTCCAGTTCATCTGGGAAAAGTTGTTCAACACAAAGTCCTCACGTGACATTGGTACCCTCTACTACTTCAGACAAAAGTTTGGTAGAACGAATGTTCCTACCCAAGTGAAGAAAAACTACAGTGGTACAGAAGCCCTTCTCCTTCAAGTGACTCGAGCTTATATTTGTGAAGCCTTCGTGACTTGGGCAGGAATGGAAGACATTGACTCAGAACCATCCTGTCTAAGTCTTCCGGAAAAGTCAGCATCCCACCAGGAGAAGATTGATTTTGTTGAAAAAAATATTGGCAGTTTTGTAGACAAGTACTGCATGGACCATGCAGATATCCAGGAAGCATGGGCTTTAGATGAAGCACAGAGGCAGTCTCAAAGAGAAGATGGAAATAGGATACATGCCAACCAGACAGCTGCAGGTGTACCAAGAGATCTGTATACACCAGGTATGTTTAACACAATACCCTGGCTTTAATTAATTAATTCAATCCAATCAGACTCCCTAAATTGTTTTAGTGCCCCTTCTTAAATGTGCCCCTTTGTGTCATGAATTGGGACTGGTAAAGTATACAGTGTAACTAATTTGACAATGTGTTATAATTAAGCCTTCTATACACACTGGTACGATGCTTGTAACCAACTGAGCTATGAGAGGTTCATTTACAAGGTACATGTAAGTCATAATACCAGGTCCATCATTGGGATAATAATATTGGTAAAACCAGTAATAATATCACTATTATAGACTGAGGCAATATTATACAGCTGTATACTTTCATCACTGAGTTCCAAATCAATTTAACACATTGTTGTAACACATAAAACATCATACTGATACTTATATTTATATATGGTAGGTACCACAGTTCTGCTAATGAAAGCAATGCCTGCAGTTCAATTACCAATGCGGTGTTCGTTAAACTTTGTGGCTACAGGACTGATTGTTGAGCCTGGTCCAACTGCTATGCCTGGTACAACAGAAGTTGCAGTTCGAGTCACAGCATCATTAAATACTAATAACCTTCCTGCAGAAGCTCAAAATAATTTGCAGATAGGGCAATTGGTAGTCTGGCCAAAGACCAGCATGGCGATTTTTCAAAGGAATCCAGTATATGTGAATATTCATAACCAGTCAGGATGTAAGTTTTTATTGCAAGTCAACAAAATCACTCATGGCCTGAATACTATAATAAATAAGTGAAACTATATAAAATAAATGTTCTTATAAGGAAGATGTGTAGCATCATGTGGGTGTCCCAATGCCACTTGGCATTTTGCAGGTAGTTTTTTCTTATTTAATTGGTCAGCAGCAGAGAAAAATTCCTCTCTCAAAGACTATGTTGTTTAGGTAAAAATGTTGTTTAATTTGCATGGGTTCCAGGAAAATCCATACCAACCCACTGAGGAAAGTGGTTGTAACTTCTGAGGGAAGGGTGGTTTCGAATGCCAAACAATTTTTAATAAAAAAAATATTTGAAGATAACAAAAAGGCCTCGAAGGAGGTGTGTGTGTGTGTGCACGCGCGTGTGTGTGTGTGGAGGGGGAGACTGGTGGAGGGGGGAGAGATGGAGGGGGGAGAGGTGGGAGGGGGGGAGGTGGAGAACCAAAATATTCTCAAATTATCCATTCAAGTACATCATTTTCTACTTCATTTATTCCACTCACATGCATGATAAATGGGTGAATATTAAAAACATCAATTTGGTTCAAATACGCATCATCATTTACAAATGAAACAATAATTTAAAGTCACAGTGAACTGATAAAGGCAATAACAATTCCAATAATTATTTTATTTAACTCTGTGAACTATATAACAAAGACTCACCGGTGACAATGCATCACAAAATAAAATAAAGAAAATCCTAAAAAAATACATTATATTGAAATTTTCATAATTAAATTATAGTTTTTGAATTTACATTTTTTCACATAGCACAAACAGAACCTTCCATGGCATGTGTGCCCAATGAACAGAACAAAAACACACCAACTGCAACGACAGATGACAGTGGAGAAAAAGGTATTTAAATGGTACATTTATTTGCCTAGTATATATATATATATTTACATGCATGCACCAATCTTGATGCTCATATAAGATAAATATTGTTTAGGCTAGTTGAAATAATTTCTGTACTAACAACATGCCGATGATCACGTATTTAATCAATAAAACGAGTGTGAAAAATTTATTCCGAAATAAAGACAAGCTGTCAGTCATGAATGATGTTACTTTTTCATTCCTAGAAGACAAAGAGGCAAGTGACCATGTCACCAACTATGCCAGACAGGTCATACAAATGGGCCTGATGCTGATGAATTTAAATGACACAGAAAGAGAAGGTGATGGTGCAAGGAGTGTATTAAACTTGAAGATACTTCTTCTTTATTTTCGGTCACGCAAGATGGGGCAGAAATATGCATTTGAGGCAATGAGGTTTCTGTCAAACGTTAAGGCACTATATAGTGCAAAAATGGCACATCGTGCTATACATGGATGATTTGTGAACCAGTTTGGTGGTGAGGGAAGAAATGTGGCAAATGACCTGAAGCAAGAGCATCATGTCAAAAAGAATAAGAAGTTCATTACTAAGACAGGGGCTCAAAAAACTCTCAAGGCGGTCACTCGAGCTACAGGTGCTTCAAATGGTGTTGATGACATAAATACTAATCTTGAGGAACAAACAAAGATCCACAGACCCTCAAGCAAACACACCACCGCTAGTGCAGAGGAAGATGAGAAACAAATGGTCAAAATCTTGAGAGGTTTAAAACCATTTGTCTCAATTCCAGACAGGAAGCACACCCATTTCCCTCACATCTCAAAAAGCCCGATGGATGAACTTGATGTAATACTTTTCAAGACCTGGCTCACAAGACACAAGAATCGCCTTGCAAGCAATGCTGCATATCAGGCTGAAGATGAGGATGGAGTTGAAAGTGATGATAATGAAACAAGTACAGAAGGCGATATTCTAGATGGAGATCAAGAATCCAGTGATACAAGTGACGATGAATTAAATTGATAATATCGAGATTAGCCAAAAACACTTGCCATAAATCAACTAATCAGTAATCAATTCAAACATACTCTGCCCCCCCCCCCCCCCCCCCCCCCCCCCCCCCCCCCCCCCCCCCCCCCCCCCCCACCCCCTCAGCTCTCCCACAGCTAAGCCTTGGAAAAGCTTTTAAATGTCTAATGGTGTGGACAATTGAACTGCTTAAATGCCTGGGGTGTGGGATCACATCCAGGGGAAGAATCTAGTGACACCCCTCAAAGGTGCTAAGGAGCACAGAAGACTAGTGATAAAGATAATGATAACAGTACCAAAAAAATTAAGCATTTTGCAAGATCAGAAACATGAGGATATATGAACTGTCCTGGGGTAGGCTAATTAAAACTTTGACTCTGGACTACAGATGTGAGTAATTTTACTGCTTGACTAGCTCGTGCTGCATTGGGGTTGGGGATTGGCACTGTTGAAAATGAGTGTTTATTACTTACCATAAAACATGTTTTAAATACAATGTGTTCTTTTTAAAGTACAGTAGTAAAGTAAACTAGTACCAAATATACAGCCAAACCTCATTTACAGACAGTAACATAGACAGTTAATTGGAAATACTAAACAGAAAAAAAAGCATGATTGTGTTTGTGCCACACATTTAATATGTGTAAGTGAGTAGTTTGGCTGTATACAGTTCATGTTCATTTCAAAACATTACTATAATGCAAAGAAATGAAGCCACGCAACAAGTCTACTTAACTATGCAAATCCTTCAAAGCTTTCTGAATGCAGATGGCTATAATTATGGCAAAAGGCAAGACCCACCTTTTAAGGACATCTATTACAGTTCACAGTAATCAGTTCTAGCTTTATAGTAATATAATAAGTGTGAGAGAAGAGCATTCATGAAATAACTGCAAGTTGATTCATGGTAGTATCCAACCCTGCCTTGCTTTGACAATCATCACAGCAACAGGTTGCAGCACAGTTGTCACAGCACAGGTGCAATGTACATTCCCCTTCACTGACAGGGATACTAAATCCAAAGTATTGAAGAATAATTTTTCTCCTACAGCCACTTGTGATAACAAAATTCCTCATTGTTTGCTGTAAATGTTCCTTGCCTTTGCTGATGTCATAAGAGTTGAAAAAAAACTCTAGATATGGCTGGTTTCCCATCTCGACCCACTCTGCCACTCTCCTGGAAAAATTCTTCCATGGTGCTGGTAACACCAATGTGCACGACTTCTCGGATGTGAGGGCAATCAACACCAATACCAAATGCCACAGTCACAAAGAGTACTCTGATTTTCCCTGGGCCTTTGATCAAGTCATCAAGAATGTCATTCTTTTCCTTTTCAGGGTATGTAGCATGAAACTGGGCAAAAAGTCTGTTTTTGGCTAATTTCAAGGAGCCCTTTGGTGTGTTTTGCTCATCACCAAAATGGTGATCGAAAATGCTGAAACATTCTCCACAAATTTGCAAGTTTGAATAAAAGACAGTAAGGGGCATTTGCTCTCTCATATCCTTAAGTTTGGCAATGTAAGGCAACAAGAGAACTTCAATTTTATCATCACCTGAATGTTGTCGTCTTGCCGCTGTGTAAAAAATGTTACTCCTGTTTGGGTTAACTGCAATTGTCACTGGATCTGTCATGCCTAAGGAACTTGAAATGGCACATCTTGTCCGCTCAGTTGCGGTTGCAGTTAGGGCAACTATTGGCACTTTTGGAAACAAGGCACTCAGCATACTTAGTTGAGCATAAGCAGGTCTGAAATTCTTCCTGAAGATAACATCGATTAAACATAAGTGAATGGTCAAAATGTACAGTACTATTGTTTAATTTGTCAATTTATTAATAGTATTTATCCCAGAAAGTCAGAATGTATAATCCCTACAGAGTAGTCAAAAAATGTAATGATGTAGTGCATGAAGTCCAATAGTTTAAAAATGCTCCAAGTCACATGTGTTCTTGGCAGTATGACAAGTATACATTTTTGACAATTTCCCAATGCCAAATCAACCCTTTATGAAAGACAAAGGAATTACACCTGTACCTGTAAACATATCTGTGGGTAAGGTAAAGATGGGAGGTAACCTCTTTTCTTAGCATATATCCATTCAATGGTCTTCCTTATTTCATATACAGAGTAGACAGGAAAACATACCATTTTTCTAATTCTTCACCCATTTTCAGTTGGAGAAGACCCATACAAATGTACTCTATGTAGCTTAAATGGGGGAGAATCCCCCCCCCCCCCCCCCCCCCCCCCCCCCCACACACACACACACACACACACACACACACACATGCACCACTCAGGCTTTTGCCTTAGTTAGAAAAGAAGAAGCAGACTGAGGTTGATATAACTTATGTACAAAAATTGAACATAGCAGTAAGTCAAATAGCCTGTGTACAGCTACCTCCTCAATACCCTTAAGAAAAATTGGAGAATTAGCAGGTAATAATATAATGTAAACAGTTTCAGATACAGTATATATAATTAGTAGATAACATTGGCGTCCTGCATTTAAAATTTCCACTGTAATCAACAAGAAGTATACATTTTGTCAGGGTAGAGTTAAACAATCTGCTTTAATATTGTAATGATGGTTCAAGATGGAAAAAGAGCCTGTACGTTTCTAGTAATAAATTAAGCCTCCTAGTAATGACAATAAATTAAACGAGAAATTTACTTGCCATTCTTCTACAAGATGGGCTTCATCTACTACAATAGCTCTCATCTTCTCCCTGACCTGATCGCTGTCCAGCACTTTTCTTAGTTTTCCTAGAAATGCCTCAGGGTGGCCGTAAATAATTCTAAACTTCGCTTGCGTGATCCCTTCAATATCCGACACAGCCTCACCACAACGAATTATCAATGTTTCAACTTTCAAACTTTCAAGCTTTATTATCTGATCTCTCATAAGAGCGTTCAATGGTGAAACAACCAAAATAAAAGAGTCATTCGTAATCAGCCAAGAGTCAAATACAAACGGTAACATCTGAAAAATTAAAGATTTACCAAATCCCGTTGGCAAAACAACTAAAACGTCTCTCTTTCTCACGACAACGTTTCTTATCGCGTTTTCCTGCTCTTCCCGAAGTGTTAATGTCTCCAGATTTAAGCACTGTAGAGCTTTCAACAAGGATTCCTTAAACCTAATGTCTCCCTCTGAAGCCGCCATTTTACCAATCTCGCGCGATCTCCCGCGTGGTTCGCTGAGCTTGCGCAGAACGACCGGAAGTCCTAGAATCTAGGACTTCCCATCCTGCGTCCCCAGAGCCCCTTGACCCTCGTACTCAGGCTCCGGCGGTTAAGAGGGTCAAGCGGCTCTGGGGACGAGAATGTTCAACACATTGATACACTGCCCAAATATGGTCAAAAAGTTATCGATATATGTTATGTCCACATGACGTATAACCAGCGATGGCGGTAAATTTGGCATTTTGAAGGAAAGTGAAAATGACTGCTGCCTTTTCGTGTTTTGGGGCGAAAAAGTGCGTGAACTATTAGTTAAAAAAGGGAAAAGAAAGAAAAAAAGAGAAGAAAAGAAAAGAGAAACAATATTGTTCACATGATTGGTCAGGACAAAAACGGCGCGAAATTTTCGCGTTGTCGCGGTCGCAGTTGTTTCTTGGCGTAGCTGAATGAAAACTGGTTCAAAGTTTAACCGCTCGACAAAGAGTGAATGAAGGAGCACAATTTTCGTAAAATTTCTTTGGCAATCACTTCTGGAATATGATATAGACTTGATGCTTTCTCAGAAAAGTTTCTGATCTCGTCATTACGGCTGTAGGAGCTAAAAATCGAGCAAGTTAGTGTAAACAACATTGATCGACTCAGCTTGTACTTCGATGTTTGAAAATTTGGTGCTGATGGAAAGGAATAAAAAGCCAAATCAACTACAGGTACGATGTTTTAACCGTTTCTTGTATCTTTTAGCTGTGAATTTTTGTACGCTGCAGTTCTTTCCGACTTTTCGCCGCTATGTTTAGGTTCGTAGCCGTGTGTTTGTTCAATTTGTTTTGATTCTGAATTGAACTTTTTAAGATACGAAACACTTGTAACTAAGACATTCTATGCCATTTTACTGTGTTTTAATTCTTGTAGTCACTACTCTGTCCCGTTCTTTGAGTAGACGAAAGCTCTTCGTAGAAACTCTCAACTGATTGTGTACGCTAAATTAATTTTAGCTTGGCAAAAGTTTCGGCATTCGTTGTTTGTTGTTTAAGAAATGGTCCGAGGTAAAATATTGTTGTTAGCCTTTTTACTGAATGAAAGGTTGTATATCTCAATGATTTTTTTCTCGAAACTGTGATTTGTTATCAATGTGTTGAATTATAAAACAGTTATAGTGTTCAAGTTTGCGCAATATTGACAAAGGCGCCACTTTCATTCCTGAACTGTGTGATGTTGCAAGTTTCGCGCGTTAAAACATATGTAAGCTTTTTTAAAATAAAAGGCTTGTCGGCGATATTTTCTCTTCAAACTGTGCTTTGTGTTATCAATGTGTTGAATTATAAAACTATTATAGCGCTCAAGCTTGCGTGATATCGCCTAATTTTAGCCGACTCGGCCTACGGCCTCGTCGGCTAAGTATTAGGCGATATCACGCGCGCTTTCGCGCTATAATAGTTAATTGTAAGGTACAGTCAGATCAGGGCAGTATGTTACCTAAAACCGGCGTAAAAATACATTGTTCGATATATCTTACCTCAAAAGAACGTTTGTGAGCCCAAATTTTCCCTGCATGTAGTTTTTACATTCAACTAATACGTCTCAAAGTTTTAAATGTTAGGGAAATGGTCAAAACTATTGTACTCGGACAGGACCCACCATTTTACAAAACGACTGGTGGTCTCTTTATGTACCACCTCTCCCCCACCTAAAAAGATGGTGTCTTGTTGGTATAACCCCCATTCTATCAGGAGTAGAAACTGAGAAAAATATTTAATTCTTCCTGTGCCGTTTTACTAGCAATGCAAGCTTTATGCACACAGAATATTTAAGTCTCATTTCCAATTTTTAAGCCAAAAAATTTAGTCCATTACACTCATCAGATAGGTGGTATCTTGCATAACCCCCCTACCCCTACACAAGGTGGGTCCTCGTCGAGTTTACTTGTTATGACCACTTCCCTTATAAGCCTCTGGCACCCAGGGTATCAAAGAATTTATGAGTAAACAAATTGAAAACACGGCGTCACCCAGTTTTCAATGCGTATTTGTGTCCCGCTAAGACATTTTTTTTTCTATTTTAAATACTCCAAGCCGTAGCCGTAGTTTGTCATGCATGCCGAGCACACGATGAAATGGCGTTTTCGAGGGTTATTTCCAGCAATTGGTAGTCATGTTTGATTTCTGGCAATCGGAACGAGCGTCGCTCATTTTGCAGAATTCGCGGATTTACATTGTATTTGTAGTTCGCATGGCGCACATCTTATTACACTCATTTCAATATTTGTTTTGTCCCATTTCCGCGAGAGAAAAAGAACGAGTGACTTGGAGCGAGTCCATGGGGTACTTGTTATATGGATTGAAGTCAAAGACCCATCATCTTCATCAGAAATGATAGCATTTAAATAGAAATTTTCAAAAACAGCAACTGAGACTGACAGCCTTGTGTTATTAAAATGCCTGTCCCAGGAAGAAGGCATTCTTTTTGGCGTTTTTTAATAGATGTTCCAGCTCCAAACAGACGCCATTATAGGGAGCTTAAGCAACCACGACGGCGACGGCAGCGAGAACGGCACAAAACAAAAGGTTTAATGAGCGAAAACAATGCCTCTGCAGCTCCTGGACAATCTAGTCACATTAGACAAACTATGAATTGGAACAACTGCAAAGTAGTTTAGAATAGCGCGAATCCTTTTTTCAAGTGACGCTTTCCTTGGCGTTGCCGTCGTCGTTGCTTAAGTAGGGACTTTAAGCACCGGGAACCGGAACGGCAACGGCGACGTGAAAACTGTCAGGGAAAACCCAAATGACGCATTGCGCATGTTTGGCGGGAAATATCTTGACGTTCTCTTCCCGGGCCCGACGTCAGATAGCAAGGTTTGCCGTCGTGTGAAAACGTGAGTATATATTCCTCATTTTTCTTCGGTTTTATCCAGCTTTTTTTTATATAATACACTTAATGTTGTTTAAGAAGACTATACAGAAATAGGAAACGATATTTCTTGCTTTATTTAGGTCAATTTGGTGCTTCTGTACGCTCTTTAAGAAAGAGGTGGAATTCACTACAACTTGTAAACTTAGAACTACGTTTCTTTGCTCAAATTTATTGAAATTAATCCTAATTTCTTCCCGTTTAAACCTCAGTGCTCTCTTCAGAATCCTTTTTAGTTTGTTGTTGATAGCGCTTCTGGGTACTAATTGTGAAAGATTAATTTATGTGAGATTTATGTCTGACAAATCAACTTGAAATACCGCGACGGAGACAACAAAATCGGCTTAGGGAAGGTACGTTTTTTCTTGGGGAGGGAGGGCTGGGGCCTCAGAGGGGAGGGTCATCAGTGAAAGTGAGCACCAAAAGGGGAGGGCCATACCTCATGTGAGCTATTCAAGGGAGGGTCACACATCTTTTCCAGAATTTTTTAATGAGAAATTTTGTGATGTTGCATTCCATTTTTCTTACAGATTAAGTTTTTCTTTCCACCTACTTTGATTTAATTTTGTGTTTTATTATGGATACTAGGTTACATTTCTACATGTATATTATGCCATGGCACATTCATTTCTCGAAGGAATCGAATCCTTTTCCGTCCGTAAAAGACCTGTCTGCCTTTTACAGAATTAGGAAATGTAGGAAATATTTGTTTTTGAGAGGCAGATTTCTCATGCTAAACAAATAAACCGCACTTGTTAAAATAACCAACAGCAATGCCGGCTAGTCGAAGAAACAAGCGTGTGTATTTTCCCTTTAAATAGATATTTTATGCTCAAAACTTTTATAATAGTCAAGGTTCAAACTTCAGCTATAAAACGTAAATATCCCACACTGATTGTTCGCATTTTCCTTGTTTCAGCGCGGATACATTCAATATGAGATATATTTGTATTCAAACACTTTGCGTTCACAAGCGAGGGTCGCACTTCTGTCAGTCACCTAAAGGTGGGGGGTCAGGAGTTTTTTGTTAAAACGCAAGGGAGGGCCAATACTTTTTTGAAAAAAAAATACCAAAATTCCCCAGCCCTCCCCCCCCAAGAAAAAACGTACCTTCCCTTAGACGATCTTTCGGACTTATTTGATCAGTCTCTTTATACTTCTACAAATTTAAGCGATCCAATCGAAGGGTTATGGTTAATCTTGACGAGACACGGCTCGACAACAGATCGCTTCCTTTATATTCATAGTTTATTTCCTTACTTTGAAATAGATTGTAAACAGCGACTGCAATCGATCCTTTGATACCTGTGGACTATCTGCACTGAAATTATGTGAGTATGTTAAGATGAGTGGCTAAGATTTGAAATATTTATTGAATGAAGTTTACAGCACTGCACTTGAAAAATTAAGTGTTCGAAATTGGGGAAAAGGCTGCGGGGTTGGTGTTCGAGTGTGTCACTTGCTTTTTTCGTATTTTTTTTTCTAAATTATTATCATTGTTTATGTTGTGGTGCAATTTTATCCTTGGTGCAAATTTCAGTTTATTTTCCTTTGTTTAACATTTTCAGACATTAACATACCCCAAAACAAAGGAAAATAAAATTTGCACCAAGGATAAAACTGCAACACAACATTTATTATTTTTATTTATTTATTTATTTTTTTTTTTGTGTGGTGGGGTTAGGGCTAGGATTTTTGAATCATTTTTACAAGCCTTCCCTAATGTTTTTAGTAGTGTTTTTTCGTGTTTTCAACAGAAACGTTTTCTATGACTTTTCTTGGACATTGCCTTGCTGTTCAGGCAATCTTCCAAAGCCCCATAAAAACTACTGAAGAAAACATAATAGTTTTGAGCTAGTTTGTGCCTGTTTCGGGGTCTAATCTCAACAAGCCAAAACACCCATGTAATGAAATGCTTGATACTCTGATTTTATAGTTTTATTGCATGTTGTACACATCTAAGAATTCTGAGAACCCATGTCTAGAAAGGGTTTCATGTTTTGTCATTCTTTTGGTCATTTATAAGGTCTGGGCCAATGCAGTGGAGATCGGATCATGACATCTTACTGGTGAGAGAGGTTTTGGGGGTCGATCCCTATTCTGAGCCAAAAGGTAGTAAAGAGAATCAAAATTATGGGAAGAGATAGCCATTCATTTGAATGCAGTACCTGATCCTAAATTCTTAGTTACACCCAGGGCAGTGAGAGACAGAGTGAACCTTGTCCTCATGAAGAAATACAAGAAAAGAATGGCTGACGAAGAGAAGGCCAGTGGTATAGTAGTGGATGCTCCTACAGAATTTGATTCTGCTATGGAAGAAATCTGTGAGAAAGCTGATGCTGCTGATAAAGATCATGAAAACATGTCAAAAGAGAAGAAAGCAAAGATTGAGAAAGAAAAGAAGGAGGCAGAAGAAATGCGAAACAAAGCATTAGAAAGAGTAGGAGAAACAAAAAAGAGGAAAGAAGATGCAGACCGTGGGGCTGATGCAGAATGCAAGCAGCCAGCAAAGCGAGGAAGAAGGTCAGGGATCGACACAGTAGAGTATTTGAGAGAGCTGTCAGAAAACGAAAGAAAGATTAAGCAGGAGGAGTTGGAGCTGAGGAGACAGGAACAAGCTGCTCAAGAAAAGAGAGAGCAAGATTTCAATCAACAGCAACTTCACCAACAGGAGCAGCAGCAGGCAATATTTGCTTCTTTCCAAAAGCAGCAACAGCAACAGTTGCAGCAAATGAACCAATTGCAGATGCAGATGATGCAACAGCAGCAGCAACAGAGCCAGGCCTTGCTAGCTGTCCTGCAAGAGCTGGCTAAGCAAAAGTGATACTGCACCCAAGCTAAGTCATATATTTAAAGCTAAGCAGAGTCAAATGTTTATATTTTTGTTGAGTTGATGAATAGTGTACATTGTATTTATTGCTGAAACAATGCTAATGAATGTATCACGTTAAAATTATATAATATAAATCAATTACTTTATAATATGTATTGATCACAAAAACACGTGGTTCAACAAATAAATCTCATTAAGTTTACTGATAAACAATCATGTTTTTCACTTGAAGTTGCAATTTTAAAAAAGTAATACTCAATAAAAGCCAAGAAAGGAAAATTATTTGTTCTTCTTGCCTTTTTCCTATTACAAGGGTAGGGTGTGTTTTTTTTTATGGGACGGAGGGAGAAAAGACAAAATGCAAACTTTAAATGTCCTTTTCACTACATTTAGACCCAAGTACAAAAATGATTCCTCAATATGCCTAAATGCCAAACCAAGGTACTGATCAGGACAGCCCTTAGGCTTGAATACTAGGATCACTCATGCTTAGGATGATATGCTAAAATCCATTTAGCGATAAGGTCAAAGTACTAACATTAGTGCCTTTATTTTCATGTATATTATTGAAAACATGTAATCACATGATTTTTCTTGTGCAATTTGGAAAAAATAAGCACTTGTAAATTTTTCAAAGACTTCCAATTTAGTAGCCTTTAAAAAAATTTACTCATGCTTATATATTCCAAATTACACCCAAAATCAAATGAAGTGCTTAGGCACAAACTGGACCTCATAGTGGAGCTTGCTCTGTGAGTGATCCAGGCCTCTTGGCGAAGTTTATAAATAAGAAAATAAATGAATAAAACAATAAAAAATATCCATTTTTCAGAAAGTTCATTTCATCTAGGATTTTTTGTTTGGGGGCAGCAGCTCCAAGTGGCCGGGGGCAACAAGTTTTCTAGAGGGGTCCTATTTCCCTAATTTTATTTTTTTAGTTGTGATGCTTTGACAAGAGAAAGATTTACCCAACATCTAATTGCACAAATATTTATGCATACTCATTGTATGTTCTATTATTATAAATAAATTCAACAACCACAATTTTTCAGTTCTTCATGACCAGCAGTATATAGTACTACATGTTCCTTGTCATATAGTGTCCCTTGACAGGGAATTCATATACACTGACCTGGATGATTTTTCAGATATATTTACTTATATTAATAATAACGTTTTTTTTTTTCGGAGCGGTGGTGGGGAGGGGGGCAGGGGGGGGGGGGGGGGGGGGTAGGTGGGTGGGGGAAAGGGTGAAAAAAATTAACCTGTATTTCATTTTGACTTGTAGGAGATATATACAGGTATACATGTACAGCATATCTTGCTGCCATCCTATCTCTTAATTAATACATCTAGGAAAAATAATCCTGCAAAGCAGGGGGATCCAATTCATAGAACTCAGAAGTTGTATTGCCATATAAGCACGTAAGAGCATTTCTCAGTAAGGCACAAACTATGTACATTTTCCCTACTGATGACAACCCTATCTTAAGTTGTTTTTTGTAGTCAATAAATTTAAAGTAATTGGCTATATCACCAAATAGCCACTCGACAGAGACTCTGAGTGGGCTCATCGCACCATTGAATTGCATCATTTGTGGGGTTAGAGCCATGTTTCTGAATGGAGCTTGGAGATGCAATCTAAGTGGATATGCCGGATCTCCATACAGGCACATTGGGCGTCGTGCAGGTCCAGGTGAGAATGCAAACTGCCGCAGATCATCCAGAAGGTGTGAATCATGAAGCATCCCCGCATCATGGCGCTTTCCCTCTTCAAAAAAAAAACAAGAACATATCATTTAATTGATTAGTTACACTAATTTTAGATGCCAGCTCAGTGAAGGGGGAACTGCCATATAAAATTGAGGGGGGACTGCCATATAAAATCAATGGGAGGGACTGCCATATACATGTAAAATTGAGGGGGATTGCCATATAAAATTGAGATCAGAAATTTTGAAAGGACCCCCTAGAAGGTACCAGAAACCACTTTTGTGGGTGTGGCTCACATTAATTTTTATTCCTAAGAGGCACTAATAATTCTTTCAAATCGTTGTACCTGTCAGCATATTTCTCCGGCTTAATACCCTAAAAGGCATCAGACAGTGGTCATTTCTTATTCACATACCCTAAGTGGTATCAAACCACGAATTAAAACCCCTAAATGGTAGCACGATCAACCCTGTCACTTTTACATGGGAGTCGCCCCCGGTGTCGGCTATCCTACTCTTTGTCCTATTAACATGCCGACATGAAATAGTGGTATAGTAACACATGTATTGTATGTATCTTACCTACTGGCCCATACATGTTTCCAATAATTCCGTTTGGAAGTGCCACGCTCTGGAACTTAATTGCATGTACCCGTTTGTGTCCATTATAGACTACTCGTTGATTTTGTCCTGGTTTACATATTGCCCTCACTGTTCCATCAATAAAACCAAAACAGTTATCCAAGAGAGAACCTTTAGCAGTGATTGCAGCAGCATACGTTTCGAGCGCTTGTGGGTTCAGAACCACGTCATTCCACTGCTGAATTCTGTGGCCGTGTGTTTGGTAGATGTAGTCCACCATGTGGTTGGTTATCATACATAACACTGGAACGGGTCTTGCAAATCTGGCTATCATATCCGCATATCTGCAAGGATATGCCAGTCTTTTAAGGAGAATACAAAGGGCTTCCAATCCGCTACAAACACTTCTTTGGTAGCATGTTATAACATCAGGAATCTGTAATACCTCTGCTAGAAGTGGGATATCCCGCCTATGGAAGCGAAATTCCGACAAACACTCGTCGTCCTCGAGAACATCGAAGTCAAAAAAGTTGTAAGAATCGTACGGCAGGTCAAGATTATTGGACGTGTTCAAATCGTACAAGAGCATAAACTGACCGTCGTTGATTATTTTCTTGACACGGCTTATGAGAAGCATTTCCCTAACCTCTTTTAGCGAGCACATTTCGGAAAAGAGCCGCCTCTACCGAGCTGCACATTTGGCAAACGTTGCGGTTCTGTAGCTGGTTTGCTTAAATATTTGTAACTTCGCGCGAAGACCGCGTTCTCTCCCCAGTTTTTTCTCGGTTTCGACGTCGCCGTCGCGGTTCCGGTTGCCGGTGCTTAAAGTCCCTAGTGGCTGTCCGCCTAAGATCCTCATAACCAAAATTGGTCATGAAACAGATTTTCTTCAATTCTTGCATGTGAATTACACTTTGTCTAGTAACTATAAAAATACATTTCGTTTGGTCTCAAAATGTTTTCTTCAGCAATTTAAAGGGGGGTCCCCTGGGGGACCAAATTTGATAATTTTTTATTCTGAAAAATGCAAAATTTCCCTAACTTTGGCAACTTCTCACAACAATGAAAATTTGATGCAGAGCTAAGTTCTACTGTTGTTTGACAGGTACAAGTCCAGTTATTATTACAACGTTATAAAAGTTTCCATATCGTTGTTCCAAGTGGTTAAACATTAACTTCTATCAACCCACTTTCACAGCTTGTAATAAAACATGAAAAATGGGTTCACAAAAATTCCTATAAACCAAAAGTGGATCTTCGTACAGCGATTACCTTGCAGCCACAGAACAATAAAGACTTAATCTTAAATATCATGAAAAAAAATTGTGCGGCCAGTTGGTTTTAAGACCACGAGGACGCTTTGAAATAACGGTATTTACGAATTATGCAAATTAGGAACCTCAACCTTAGCGTGCAAATACAGTGCAAATGTGACCCGAACAATGTTGTTTTCCATCACAGAAACACAAAAATAGTTTCAAACTACAGCAGAATACCAAATTATACTAGTATACATCAGTATACAGCAGTATTGAAATTGTTGATAGCCTTCAAAGTGCCCATTAACTGTCCTCGATGCACACAAAATCCTGCAATGAATACTGCTTCGTTCAATGACTGGTAATTTTGCTCGAGAAGTAAGTTTACAAAAGAGTCTTCATCTGTAATTATTAATCTGACAATAAAGCATCAAAAACACGACATAATGCGTATATTGTTAATTCAGAGCTTACTGCCTTGAACTGAAATCAGTGACTGCCATCTTGGTGTATGCTTTCATTTGTACTTGCGGCCTTTTCCACACTCAGTCGCTCGTCATTCATTTAAATTTTATCCGTGCTTATCACTGAGAGTGCATTGAGGAAGCCTGGAAGCGTCAATCTGCTTGAGTATGGGGGCGTTTTCCATTTACAAAAAATTTCGGAAAATTTCCATCGGAATTTTCCGGTTGGGAAGAGCGCGTTCCATTTGACCCAAGTCCCATTCGTTCACAGGCCCCTCTCTGTCGCTTCTCTAATCTCCCGCGAAAATTCAAAATGGAGGCCAATGAGCTTCAGATGTTGTTTTTGTGCGAAATGTTGGAAGTCTCTATAGAAGAAGAAAGTTTGATTAATTCAGAAGATGATGGCGAAGTATATATCTTTGCAGTGGCCTCCACGTTTATGAGACGGAATTTGGAACGAAGTGAAGGTTATTTTGAACACACGTTGCCAAGATATTCACTCGATGAATTTAAAAGTCATTTTCGAATGACAAGAGGCACAATTGAAGCTCTGTGTAGAGTCGTCCACGCTACAGGAAGAGTGCCACAACGGCATTCATTCGGAAGACCGCCAATTCCGCTACACAAACAAGTATTAGCTTTCGTGTGGTTTATTTCAAACGCGGAAGTTTTCCGCCATTTTCGTTCAAACACGAAGGGAAGGAGCCGAGAGGCCTGGCCGCGTAAAAGACCGCGAAAGGCATGGAACTGGTGATGAAGTAGAGAAATCTGTAAATGGAACACGAATTTTCCGTTGGAAAGTTTCCACCGGGAAAACGGGACTACCTTTTCAGGAATTCCGTTTATTCCGGAAAATTTCCAGTGGAACGAACCAAAAAGTCGTGTTCCATTTACATCCCAACCGAAATTTCCGGAATTTTTTGGTAAATGGAAAACGCCCTGGGTAAATACTTGAATCCAAACACTTATTTCCTTCACGCTTTCGCCATGGTAGCTCGCCATGATACATGTGTCAGGATGGTATCCGCTGACCAGACAAACATGAACCATACCATATGCACGGCTGTAATTACAAATGACGCGTGTTTGTTTTTATGCCGACAACACTCGCGTGGCAAGTCTAGTTTAACTATACTAATACATTTTTGTTCTTTGTTTGTCTGTTTGTTTTTATAAAACGAAATGGTAGTTTTGGCGTTTCTTACGTATGACTATCCGGGTTATGAGGAGTTGCCACACCAAATAATTTTGAGAGTGATGTTGATTTCATCGATATTGACATATCAGTGTTGAATACTGAACATGTGATATATTATATTATCATTTTAAATGAGGAATCTTATATAAATGAGGGTATAAAACTATGTTTAGCTCTCGAATTGGAGGTTTTTGATTTGGCCCGGCAAAGAATGCGTGACGTGATTCAGGGGCGCTAAAGCGTTCTTCTCTTACCTCTGTTTTGTAATCACCGTGATACATCATAAAGTAGTATTCTGTCTATAATTTTTTTCTTTACTATATTTCTTTTAAGACCTTCTTTGGGTTCGTCTGCCTACATACAGTCAACTCCCGCCTTGCGAACACCTCGCTATTACGGACACCTAGCTAGTACGGACAGCACCTAAATCCCTATATTGCGAAATCTCGCTATAACGGACATTTTATTAGGCCCCAACGTCACAAGGTTATTGTTTTACTCTCGTTACAACTGATATCGAGCGGCACCTAAGTTGAAATGTTTTTGTGTGTGTGTCATCGCCCATCGCCTTTGTCTCTTTGGTTGGATTTACGCTTCTTTTGTTCGTGGCCATCAATTTCAAATCCTAAGATTTCAATTACGTGTAATTGTTGAAAGGTACCGCTCGATGTCAGTTATAACGAGTGTCAAACAATAACATTGTAACGTTGGGGCCGAATAAAGTGTCCATAATAGCGAAATTCCGTAATAGTGGGAGTTTGTTTCAGTCCGTATTTTAAACTTTTGCTGGGGATTTAGCTGCTGTCGGTTCTAGCGAGGTGTCTGCAAGGCGGGAGTTAATTGTATGTAGACAGACGAACCCAAAGAGGGTCTTAAAAGAAATACAGTAAAGAAAAAAATAAAATTATACACAGAATACTACTTTATGATATACCACGGTGAGTACAAAACAGAAGTAAAAGAAGAACGGTTTTGCGCTCCCTGAATCACACGGGCCAGATCAAAAACCTCCAATATCGAGAGCTAAACGTGGAATGAAGCTTCTGTAAATGCTACAGCTATTTCATTTAAAGTGATAATTAACAGTTATTCATCGAGGACGAGCCGAATATGAGCTGATATATATAAATCAACGAGGCGCCGCGCCGAGTTGGTTATATATCAGCTCATATTCGGCGAGGCCGAGATGAATAACTGTTTTAGTAAATTTTCAAACACTCAAATAACCGCAAATTGGAAAAAAAAATTATTTCCGCTCCAAAAAAATACATGACTGTCACGTCAGTGAACAAGTGTCACATGACCGCTTCGCAAATCGAAAGCGAGTAAATGCTAACAAGAATGTTTCTTTCAAAAGTAGTTTCCTTCAAAATAAGATCGAGAAGAATGTCAAAGTTTCCTTAAAGTGCCTATGAAATGAATTTTTTTTCTTCGTTTTTCATTAGTTTATTATGTCCAAAGAACGAAAACAATAATCATTTCCCGAGGAAAAGAAAGAAAATCGGTTTTTTAGCCCCTCGAAGATGCGTCACTTCGGTTGAAAAGTGGCTCCAATTTTTGGAGAGCCTGGGGGCGAGTGGGCGTGCGTGATGACGTAAATTACGTAAATAGTATGACACATTGGTTTGTTTACGCTATAATTCCCTTGGAATCCTTTAGCGTGATGGTCATTTTGCCAACGTTTTTGGCTGTACAAATGTCAGACAGCGCCTAATTTGTTTCTTTACAATCCTCTGAAGGTGAAGAGGATCAGTTTCGGATCACTCTTGATCAACTGAAATGATCGTGTCCACTGTAGTTTTGCCGTAGCGAGACGAACCGACTGTGCCGCTTGAGCGAAGGAAGTGAACATGAAGAAGACGGACTTTGATCATTTAGATTATTGAACGTGAAAGGTATACATTTCAGTAGCACAGCGTCTCAGTGGTTCGCCAGTTGAGTTGTAAGCTTATTGAACGCAGAGGCGTTTTTGTTTTTTCTTTTTAGTGGCTCGTTGACTAGCGTTTATCGAACGCGAACGATATATTTGTAGTACAAGCAATCATGATATTAGCGCATTAGCGACTCGGCCGGTCTTCTCTGAAGTTCATTGATCGCGCGTGGAGGTTATGAACTTATTTTATCGGCTTGGCAATTCGCTCGTCTACTTAAAGTTTTTTTTTCAATGCGAAGTATATGTATGTCTTGGCGGCTTGCTAGTTGAAAGTTTCTAAATTATACTGATATGTTATGCATATCCGAGGTGGTGTTTTTCAGGCGGCTTGCTGAATTGAATGTGAATGGTGTATTTTTAGCGGCAAGGTGCCTTGATAGCGTATTTTTTTTATTTATTTATTCAAAATGTTTGAACTCAAGTATATACGTAATAATTATGCTTCTTAGTTCAGTGTCTTGCCAGCGATTGATCGTTTCTGGAAATTTTAACCACTTGGCGGCTTGTAAGTGAGTTCAAAGTATCGTGTTTACATTTATGTCTGATTTATATTTCATTGTATAAAAATTGATCTGATCGAACACGCAATGATTCAGCGATGTATTTTGTTTCGAAGTCTTACGCATTTGTACGTGTAGATTTTTGATAGATGTTCCGTAGAATAGACGCCTTCCAGTGAACACTTGCGTCGCTGCACTTTGAATTTTATAATTCGGAATACCGTATAAACATTTATATTACTCGCCAGTCAGTGCCGATCGAGTCAGTATATTTTTGAAGGCCTCACTGACTTCGACGGCTCTCCAGTCGAGCCGAGGCTTGAAGGAACTTGCAAACAGGATATGGATTGGAAAAATTATGCTTGATTAAACGGTTAATCTTAACAATAAGCGCTTTCATTGAAAACAACATCGCTTGACGTACCCTTTCCGATGTCGACGAACAAATTTCGTGTATTTCGCCGGCCTATTTTCCTCTGGAGCAAAATAAAGCTTTGTTACACCCTCTGTTATCGAGGAATTCTAATATCTCGTATGTTTGAGGCCGCTCGCCACATAATATTGGTCCACCTCTAGCGACGTCTCTTGTCAGCTCTCTTGTTCTCTATATTCCCGCAGCAGTTTGTACAACTATTTACGTCACAGTGTAATATGACACTAGTTTTGGCCGCGCACAAATTGGAGCCACTTTTTAGCGCCAACAACCTAACTTTGAGACCATAAAAAAAGCATTTCGCATCGTCCCTAACACTTTAAACCTTTTATTCCAAGGTCTAAAAAGGTGAAACTTTCGATACATCAAAAAATAAATTTCATTTCATAGGCACTTTAAAAAATAAGTCTTAATCGGACTGGCAGAAATGGTTATGGATTTGAACATAACAATTGTGGAAATTATGCTGCGGATGAGGAAAGATTTGCTCGCCATGGGGCACGTGCCATTTTTTTTTTACGGGACGAGGAAAACAATTTTTTGTCGCGTAATTCGTCATCATTTTTCCATATTTGGGCAAATTAACCAATAACGACTCAGATCGGTAACGGTGGGACCAATCAGAAATCTAGAAAATCATTATCGAGAGGTAAAAATTTACTAATATAATATATCACATGTTCAGTATTCAACACTGATATGCCAATATCGATAAAATCAATATCACTCTTCAAATTATTTGCTGTGGCAACTCCTCATAACCCGGATAATCATATGCAATAAAAAAACAAACAAAGAACAAAAAAATGTATTAGTATAGTTAAAGGGGCTATGTCTTGAGGTTTCCCCTAATTTTAGTAACTTAAATTTACACTTTTATCTGTCAAAATTCTTTTGTTCGCTGATACGAAACAGGACTCGAAACGGAACCAGTGGTCACGTACACAAGAGCTATTGCTTGTTTTGATTTAAGTCCAACAATTTCATCGCTCTTTTCTCAAGCGAAACAAAATCAGAAAAATGTTAGGTTTGTCTGTGGCGGAAAATAAGTACAAAGCGAAGACTCTGGTACCATGTTAATATGCTGAAGTGTACTATATTTAGCCAACAGAGAAGAAGAACCTTCGTCCATGACATTCCATGGTCAACTGATTTCTATCGCTGCTTGTACATATTGAGATATTTAGCCGTACGATTTCAGAATTGGAAAAATAACCGGGCCAAAATGAAGACAAATAGATTATTTACATATGTGAAAAATCTGAGACCATTTGGTGAACACAGCACTGCAGGATTGAATGGATTGGACGATGATGGCGTAAACTTGAAAAACAGCCGCCGGACGTTTTTCAAGATTGTAGCTTGCGTGACACCTCGCGACATAGCCCCTTTAACCTAGACTTGCCACGGGAGTGTTGACGACATAAAAACAAACGCGCGTCATTTGTAATTACAGCCGTGCATATGGTATGGTTCATGATTGTCTGGTCAGCGGATACCATCCTGACACATGTATCATGGCGAGCTACCATGGCGAAAGCGTGAAGAAATCAGTGTTTTGATTCAAGTATTTACCCATACTCAAGCAGATTGACGCTTCCAGGCTTCCTCATTGCACTCTCAGTGATAAGCATGGATGAAATTTAAATGAATGGCGAGCGACTGAGTGTGGAAAAGGCCACAAATAAAAGCATACACCAAGATGGCAGTCACTGATATCAGTCTGTATCAGTTCAAGGCAGTAAGCTCTGAATTAACAATATACGCATTATGTCGTGTTTTTGATGCTTTATTGTCAGATTAATAATTATAGATGAAGACTCTTTGTAAACTTACTTCTCGAGCAAAATTACTAGTCATTGAACGAAGCAGTATTCATTGCAGGATTTTGTGTGCATCGAGGACAGTTAATGGGCACTTTGAAGGCTATCAACAATTTCAATACTGCTGTATACTGATGTATACTAGTATAATTTGGTATTCTGCTGTAGATTGAAACTATTTTTGTGTTTCTCTGATGGAAAACAACATTGTTCGGGTCACATTTGCACTGTATTTGCACGCTAAGGTTGAGGTTCCTAATTTGCATAATTCGTAAATACCATTATTTCAAAGCGTCCTCGTGGTCTTAAAACCAACTGGCCGCAAATTTTTTTTCATGATATTTAAGATTAAGTCTTTATTGTTTTATGGCTGCAAGGTAATCGCTGTACGACGATCCACTTTTGGTTTATAAGAATTTTTGTGAACCCATTTTTCCTGTTTTATTACAAGCTGTGAAAGTGGGTTGATAGAAGTTAATGTTTAACCACTTGGAACAACGATATGGAAACTTTTATAACGTTGTAATAATAACTGGATTTGTACCTGTCAGACAACAGTAGAACTTAGCTCTGCATCAAATTTTAAGTGTTGTGAGAACTTGCCAAAGTTAGGGAAATTTTGCATTTTTCAGAATAAAAAATTATCAAATTTGGTCCCCCAGGGGACCCCCCTGTAAATTGCTGAAGAAAACATTTTGAGACCAAACGAAATGTATTAATATAGTTACTAGACAAAGTGTAATTCACATGCAAGCATTGAAGAAAATCTGTTTCATGACCAATTTTGATTATGAGGATCTTAGGCGGACAGCCACTTAAGCTCCCTTTTCGACAATATTACTGACATCATTAATCATCTGAAGTATCTGACTCAATACTCTCCATGTTGTCAAGAACACCAAAGTGAATCTTGAGTTTAGCTCCAGATGCTTCCTCTTAAATACCAAAACAACTTCTTCAAGTAAACCTGCACTGCACAGCAAATTCACATCGAATTGGATATCTTTTCAAAATTCTTGAAAATCAATGCCATCCACAGTTCATTCACCTTGGATCCAATTGATCCGTTTCTGTTCGCGTAGTTATCGCGTTCGAAGAACGCAATCCTAATTTCGTGTTGGTTGTCCTGTGGTTTATGTGCAGTAAAATTTGAGATTTTTTGGTGGCCGGTCTTCCAAATGGCCGCCCCTATTGTTTTTTTTTTTCAGGGACTCATTTCCGCCGGAAATTCCTTCGAACGCGTCTCCATAATCTGTGATTACTGCTAGTAATAGTGCCACTTTGAGTCTGTCATTTACAATTTCGGTCCAAAAGAAAAATCCAAGTTGACCCACCCACTTCGTCACGTAAAAAAACTTTCACCCACCCCTAAGTACCGTTTTTAAAACTACGCCTCCCACCCAAATGAAGAACGCTCCCTTACGGACTGTCTTCGGAGCTCGGCAAGCTTTTCTTCTCTCCCTCAAGCTCAAAAGCGCCCATTGTACAGGCTTGCCCGCGGTCGTTCGCTCTCACTCCCTCGAATGGTCTGCCTCGTCTCCAGTCTACCGCGGGGAAACAGGGTGTGCGGGATGTCATGGGAAGGATGCAAAACGCCACGCGCACCTCGCTAGAATAGGAGGGCCGCCTGGGTACGAGACGGCTCGAATGGTAGTACAAAGAAGAACCATCATAATCTAATCTGAAACTTTTTTTATTAAAAAAAAAAGACTTACACGACATTTCACCAAGCCTTGTGTAAGACTCCAGTTAAAAATCAAAGTTTTACAATATTATACAGCATATTTTTCCTTAAAATGTACATCTTTTTTGAAATTGATTTCGTCTAAACTGTTAAAACAAATCGCTTCTCGTTGTTGTCTGCCAAGCATTAGCGCAGGTTAAAGGCAAGCTTTTCTATTTTTACGCTTGCGCTTCGATTCAGCTAGAGCTATCGTTATTCAGCGATTGGCTGTGGTTTGTCACGCGATGCTGGTTGCGTGACAATCTAATTGAGCTGCCAAGAAAGCTAGAGGAAATAAGTACTGCGCTAGGAACAAATTTCCAACATTTTCTCCAGCTAAAAAAATAAAAACATAAATAAAACATTTTAGCCAGCGTTGTAATCCTGTTTTAACAACAGTTGCAAAGGGTACAGTCTAGATACTGCTTTGTCTGTCACGCAACGCTTAAGCATTGCGTGACAGACAGAGTCAAAACTGTGTAAAGAAATTTCCCTAACTTTTCACGAAGACACGCTCTAAGTAACAACAACCAAGAAATAACACTTCCTTTGCCGATTGGGGCCTTGTCGAAACTCATTTCAGCCTGATTTTCTGATAGCGAGAATAAAGACAAGGAACTTCTCAGCTTTCAGTAACATCGCATATCATAAAACGTACTTAACTCTAACAAAGAAACCCTTTTTAACCTTTCATCCCTTTTCCCGCGAATAGTGTGCGTGAACTTTGGACCCTCTTACTTTTCCGACTTGGCAAAAAGCAATTCACCACTATACAACAAAGAGTTCCCAAATTTTTCTCCCACTTTTCCATTCAATAAATAAGTAAACCGCCGTATTTTTTTCTTATAACATCCACTTCTTTATAACTAAATTTACAATTCGACGAACTCGATGGTCGTGCCTTTATCAAAGTCTGTTCTTGCAACTATTTCCAGAGTCGTTATTGGAGCTCTCTGTTCCTACTAAAATGTCCATAGAAGAAAAAAAAGCTACCCGAATCCGATTAAACAAAAAAGTGCAATGCTGAGGACTCTATAGTAATAAATAAATTAAATGTAAAAATTAAAATAAGTCTAAAAATCGGAGATTCAGATAAAAATGTTCCATAGCTATAACGTTTTCAAGCGGACGACATTAACTTCACGTTTTCACTGTAAAAATCCGTCGAAAACAAGTTGAAACATTTCGATGACATTTTGAGCTAGTTACAAGAACAGACCGCAATAAATCGAACAAATTTAAAGCCACCGACCCTATCATTCCTCAGAGTCAAACTTTCATAACGGCTGTTTATTGCGCTGCACACGCCGTGGTTCTAACTGTTGAGTCTGTGAATGAAATCCTAAAGTGTGACCATTCAAATGAAAGCTACTGAGCAGTACTTTACTGTGGTACTGTTAATTATACTGTACAAGGTCGTTCTATAACTTTGGAGTCTGTGGATAAATTCTTAAGTGTGACCATTCAAATGAAAGCGGACGAGCGGTGCTTTCCTTAGGTGCTGGTCATTTTTCTAAATTTCTCCAAGGGAAAATTTGAAAAAATGTCATACTTGCACAGAAAAAGTTAAAATGCTTCGGAATTCAAGGGTTGATGGCGTCCCAATAACAAACCTTTTAACTGCATTACAGTCAAGCGTTTTTCATACCAACTTAATTCTATCACTATACCCACTAACTCAGTCCAATGTTTCTTATACTATAAGGAACAGAAAAGTTATCACATAAAAGTCATAACACTATTTTAAAATTGCAAATGGACATTTTTGAGCCCAGAAAATATAAATAACTAAAAGGATCTTCGGTTTTACCCGTTAAAATATTACTTGAAGAATTTCGTAAAATGGACGACTCATTTAGCTCTCGTGAAGTAGTTGTTTTCTACATTTTGATGTTAAAAAAGCTAGACAAGAGTGTCTGAAAGCCATGCGTTATAACAAACTAAAACGAAAATAAAATGGTTATCTATGGACATTTAGCTTGAAAACTAAAAACATGGTGGGTAAAAACTAAAAGATTTCCTTTCATTTAAAAACCAGTTAAAAGCCACATACTAAGACTGAAACTACATAGCCAAGTACATTTGCTTTAAAAAGCTTTCGGAACAACATTAAATTCTCACTATATATTAAGTACTTTTCTTTAAGATTCATTTTCCCAATAGCCTTCACGCCGTTTCTAGGGAGTTAAGGCAAACCTCAGCGATGACGAGGAAGGAGACATGAACGTCGTCATGTAACGTGGTTCTAACGTTTGCGTTTGTAGATGAAATCCTAAAGTGTGACAATCAAATGAAAGCATTGAGCAGTACTTTCCTGTGGTACTGTTTATTATGCTGTACAAGATGGTTCTAACTTCCGAGTCTGTGGATAAAATCCTAGTGTGACCATTCAAATGAGAGCTATTGAGCAGTACTTTCCTGTGGTACTGTTTATTATGCTGTACAAGGCGGTTCTAACTTACGAGTCTGTGGATAAAATCCTAGTGTGACCATTCAAATGAGAGCTACTGAGCAGTACTTTCCTGTGGTGCTGTTTATTATGCCGTACAAGGTGGTTCTAACTTACGAGTCTGTGGATAAAATCCTAGTGTGACCATTCAAATGAGAGCTATTGAGCAGTACTTTCCTGTGGTACTGTTTATTATGCTGTAGAAAGTGGTTCTAACTTCCCAGTCTGTGGATAAAATCCTAAAGTGTGACCATTCAAATAAAAGCCTTTGAGTAATACTTTCGTCTGGTGCCTAATTTTCGTTATCTTAACGCATTCATCTTAGAGTCTGTGGATCGAAGTTAACTATTCGCTGTGGTTGCTTAATCTCCCTCGATAGCTTCTCGCGGAACGCTTTACGAGCATGGCGTTGCGAGAAGGCTCGATACGGCGTAACAACTCCCCACAACCAACCTATGTAAACTCCCTTCCTAAATATCAATCAACTAAAACCATTCCTGACCTATTTGCTTGAAAGAAGTCGGAACTAGAATAAAAAGCAGCGGCTAGCTGCGGAAGAACATGCGCGGAAGGACCAGTAGCTGTGCGTATCTACAGGAGAGACTAAGTTCAGCAGCTGCCTTTGCAAGCGCATGCGCATTTTTAAAACAATAGGAAGCATCAAAGAGGGACGGGACATCCCTTGTTGTAATCCCGGTACAACAAAACCCTATCTCCCCGAGAGTCTCCTTCCACTGGACAATTGACTCGTCTGGTGTGTGGACGACACGGCACTGCACATTCCTCTTGTACGAATCTGGACCGGACTTGGCGGAACGTGGCGAATCGGAGCGGTGCTGGGCGGGAGTTGCCCTGGGGTATTGTCGATGATCTTTATTCCTGTGTTTACTACCTTAGTTGCTAACCACCGGACTTTGTTGTACACATACTCCCACCATGGGAGATTCATCCCCCGTTGAATGCTGATGTACGTAATCTCTACGATGTCCCATTGAAAGTCCCCGCGGATTATTCGTCACCAAATTTGGAACAGTCGTGGACGATCCCACGCAATTAACCTCGTGTTCCCCCGGATTGAGCGACAAGTTTGTTGCCGAGTAGTTGAGCTGCGTGAACGCTTCCGGGGGGAGCGATCCCCCCACTGCTTGCCCATGCGGCTCTACAGTCATTGAATTACAAGACGAAGAGGATGAGTAATTCGAAACAGTTTCTGAACTGCAGTAGATTCCTCCGCCGATACCGAAATCTCGTCCTTGGCTTCGTCCCGCCTCGCCGCTATGCAAGGACGTGTTAATAGAGGCGGAGCTGTAGGCGGATGAACCTTCGCTGTGTGCGCCAGGTAACGTCGAAGTTTGTTGAAGTCCTTGCGAGGCGATTCTCGAATCAGAATTATTGCAAGTTCTCTCCGTAGTTCGTTTAAAATGCGATGAAATACCCCCGCCCGCGTTGCCCCAAGTCTGCGGTCCCTTGCCACTAGGACTGTCGCATTCCATAGCTGATGACGTCACCGTTGCGTGAGTGGTGGGGTCTGAGCATGCGCGCGTGCCACCGCTGGACACAGTAGCGCTGTTTGTGCTAGCAGCAACAGTTCTGTTTGTTGTGCCGCCCATGGCGGGTGAAGAGTTTGCGGAATGAGAAGTGTTTGTGCTTTCGTCAGCAGTCTTTTTGAAGAAGCAATGTTGCAAAGCTTGGTAGGGCGCTATCCGCGCCTTGGGGTCATATTCGAGCATGCGCAAAATAAGGTCCTTGAATTTTAAGTAGTCCTGGAGTGTGTGTCCAGATTCTCCCTGTCTCCGCCCTCCCGGGCCACCCGTCTCACATCCTAAAACATCGTGAAGTTTCCGTGTACCGGGCGGTCGGTATTCCTTGGGGAAAAAGAAGTTTTAAGTATAATGGTTTATTTTCTCTTCGAAAATTCACTTAATATCTTCCTCTTAGTGTTCTATTTAGCAAATTTCCATCAGTTTTCGATTCACCGTGGTGTGGACTCTTATTTACCACCATTTACGTCATCACATGGTCAAAATGTTGTGGACTCACGAGGCGCAGCCGAGAGTCAGCAACAAATTTTGACCATGTGATGACGTAAATCGTGGTAAATAAGAGTCCACACCACGGAAAACCGGTGGAAATCTGTTTTTTACCAGAATATTTAGAAATTGCGTGATGTTAGCGTCAGCACCGTTGTCTGCACTCTCATTTACCACCCACATCGACCAATCAGACTGCGAGATTACCGGCAATTGTGGTAAAAAGGTATTTCGTGAACGACAAGTACTAAGTTTTAGATTGGGACAGTTTTGACCCAAAAACGTCAAAGCCCTAATATCAAAATTTAATTCTCATTTCTTGTCCCTATGCAATTCCTATAGAAGTAGTGGGGAGAAATTGTTTAGATATCAAGAGAATTCATCTTGGGTGATCATGTCCTTAATTCTCATCACCTTTTTGATTGATAAGGTATTGATATTACAAGGAGAAATTTGATTCTGATCACTGTTAGGGCTTAAAGCGTTAAACAGTCCACCGCCGAGGATAATCGCTCTTTCAATAAGAACGTCAAAGAACTCTTTTCCACTGTACCCCTCTTATAAGTCAACGCAATTGTCCAAGGTGGTTGCTCGTCCGAAGAATCAGCCGTCTTTTCGCCCTTATCCCTGAAGTGGGGAGAATTTAGACGGCTCTTTCGTCTACTCCCTTGAGGGGTTAGTTAGCGAGCAAACGGCTGCCATTTCAGACTAGGCAGTATGGGTACAATGGGAACTTGATCCGGGAGAGTCAAAGCTTCACAGTGATTCTAATTAGTTTAACTCCATAACAACACGTGTGCAACGTGTTCTTTCTAATCACAGCAAGGGTGTTTTTGTTCTTAAAACAGTCGTAAGGAAACCAAAAACATGTTAATCGTGACTTGGACTGCAAGCGTTTTCCCGCGCTTGGGTTTGGCAGCAGCTGATTTTTATCTGTGCTTGGCACCGGTTGCCATTTTCCCGCGCTCAACACTGGTTGCTTTTTTGATACGCGATCTGAGTGCGCGCTTGGTTCCGATTCCACGTTTTCCCGCGCATAGTACCGGTCCGTTACACATTTTTCCCGCGCTTGGCACTGATTGTACGTTTCCCGCAATTTACCGCGCTTGGCACAGGTTTCACCTTTTCCCACGCTTGACACTGCTTGCTTTTGATTTCTGGTAAGAGATCTGATTGGTTCGCTGCGTTATTTACTTTTTTTGTGATTGGCCGGATGTGATTTGAAAACACATTTATTTATAGAAAGTAGGCTTTGCTTACCTTCTTCCCGTCCTTGCTGCACTTACAAACGTAACTGCCGTCGGGCAAGCGATCGAAAAACTTTCTAGCCTTTGGTGCACTCTCTAGCATGTGTTTCGGTGGAATGCCCAACACTTCGACAACTTTCATCATTTGGTCAAACTAAAACACAAACAAAATATAACTGTGAATTATATGCTCCATGTTGACTGGCGCTCAATGAGCCAAGATGCGTGCACTTTACACAGGGTTTCTATTTCAGTATACAAGTATAACAGGGTTGCACGTGGTCAATAGCCCTTATACAGCCAATAGAGAAACAGTCAAAATTGTTGTACCCTGACCGGAGCCGGTGTTTCGCTAACGTAAAATAGCCGTTAAGTACGTCATGTAATGCTCACCTCGTTTGCTCCACTGAAGAGTGGTTCCCCAGTATGCATTTCGACCAGAATACAACCCAGACTCCACATGTCTATAGCGAGATCATAAGGCACTCCAAGAAGTACTTCCGGTGAGCGGTAAAACCGACTCTGGATGTATTGATAAATCTGTGTGCAAAAAAGCTTTGTTAGATTAGGATTGGGATGATGCTGTGTTATTATTCTACATAGCATTCTAGAGTGCAAATACGCATCAAAACAAGTGCAAATATTACACTCTTCAGACCGCGCGCTCGGAAAAAGACCTTCAAAAACATAGATTTGAGAGACGATGACTGTAATACGGCTGGGTATAGACCGCTTAAGTATTTTAACGCTCGTGGACTTTTCTTCTTCCCGATTATACAGCTATAATGGTGAACAAAAGTCGTGGGACAAATAGCCTCCTAATATAGAACTTATTTTTGCTCGTCACGCTCAAGCTAATTATTAACCAATCAGAAACGCGGAAACAAAGTGTACGTGGGCAAAAAACGCGAGCTTATGGCGCGGAAAAAGTGGTGCGAACTGAACATGATGTTGCTAACACCTGATACGGCAGGCCGAGAGCTTGCTCGCAGGCTAACGGCAGAAAAGCCAACAAATTTTACTTTGCAGAATTCTAAACCGTCAACCAACTACAAAGCTAAGCAAACGGGATACAAAAGTGGGACAACATTTTTTAGAAAAGTTGTGGAGAACTCCTTCGTAGCGGTAACTTTTATAACGCGAGTACCCAAAAGACTGTTCACTCCGTTGTTACTTCTTAGTTCGTGCCGTGGGCGTTGCGAAAGGTAACCGCGCGAAATTCAAAACAACAAATCAGACGAAAGTAATATAAAATAATTAAATTTATGTGGCTTCGCAGTGAAATATCCACAGAATGGCTCTTAGTACACTGTTTCCAGATCGAATTCAAATTTTAAAATTTTGGTTTTTACGGAAGAGTAAAAAAACCTCGTAGCCGGGACAGGAACCAAGGATTCGAATCGGGCGACACTGGCGGGAAATGAGCGTTTTAACAAACGCTCCATCCTTGGTGTCCTGGAATTTGAAGTTGCGCGCGAAACTCAAATAAAAAAAGCCTGCTCACTGTTAGCGGAAAATATTCCATTGCGTTAAATTCTTATTTTTCTCTCGGACAACCAAGCACAAATTTACTTTATTTATAGAACACGTTACCAAGTAGCGAGTTGACAGCTGTTACCTCACTGCGTGCTTAAAATAGAATTTTTATTACATCATTTTTCTCAAGCCGAGGTAAAAATATAAAATGAAAACAGGAAGAACTAATTCTGAAACTTGACACCACATAATTACAATGACTGGCCAAAAAATAGATTATTCTCTTCCGCCTAAGTTAAAGGAAGTTTTAACTGCAAGAAGATTATGCCAACATGCTGGCTTCATTTTTTAGAAGCATAAATAATTCCTTTGTTACGTTCAACTAAAGTTTTTCAAGTTAATAATCTCATCTTACACAAAACTCGCTGACAATAGTAGATTTAACACGGTATTTCTTTAGTGAAAGAAACGCTTTAAGCGGTTTAGTTCACCAATTAATTTCCATCGGCAAAAATGTCGTCGCCATAATGTCTGACAGTTTTAAAACCCAGAGGCAATTTTCCCTAAAATTATATGTTTTGATTAGTTCTGTGACAGTTTTTTAATAGAAATAATTGCACAAGGTCGTTTTTTAAGACTATCGAGGAGTAAAAAGCAATAAAAAGTGAACATACAGTCTAATTCCTTGATGTAACTAATTGCTTGAAGTCACGGGTATTTTAAAAATAGTCTCTCGACATTTTAGTTTCAGTTTCATTGAAAACCGAAATGTGAAACCGCTGTAAGGCAAATATGCGAAAAAAAAGAAAGAATTATCTCCCTTTTCGGCGAGCAAATAAATTACTTCCCTTGGGAAAAATGAAAAACGTCTGGAGAAGAATAACGCCAAAACACCTTGCTTTTAATCAATAATGCAATATGCGCGGCGAACGAAAAAAAATTAATACGGGCGAGTCAATTTGCATAGTTTCTAGACAGTTTTCAATTAAAGCGCGGCTTGGTTTGAACAGAATGTCTGCAAGGATTGGCTGAACGGATGGGCAGTTGTTTAAATATTAATACCCATTGTGTTAGTTGTTCTTTATAGCATTGTCCTCGGCCCTTGTCTTTATAATTTATCGTTAGGCAGCTGTCATTAAAATACGCGATGATGTGTGGAGAATATTTACTTTGATATTCAAATGTATTTCGCTCGACGCTCAGAATTTCTCGCATTATTTCCCACGCAGGTATTAAACAACTTTTTATCGTGAACTTTTTAACTTGTTTCGCTCTACGCTACGATCTTCAGAGGGATAATTTATACTTTTAAGTCATCAAAAATATACTGAGTTGAGTCTACGCTGAATATATATGTACATATATTTTATAATTTTTACGGTTAAATAAGCATCGGAAATTGCCTTCTTGTACCGTAAAATATCGATTTAACATTACTGCTCGATGACACTCTTTCGCTTAAGGCAAATCGCGGAACGCAGTTACAAAAATACATAAAAAATTTCCTCTTAAGCTAACGATTTAATGAAGCCTGTAGTTTAATGTTTTTACAACAATTTAGTCTGCGCCCTTTGTTTCTGTATCGTGACCTTCCAAATCTCAAACAGTTAACGCAAACAAACTTCAAAATACAAAGTTTAATAAACTGCCTTGCTTTCTTTATGACAAACAAACAGTAAATAAAACGACGCTAAGAAGCCCATTCGCAAATATTTAATAACAAAGTCACTCCACCCAAACAAACCATTAGAATTCCAAATTTTTTATGGATATTACTGCAGAACCGAAAACCGTGCATAACTTATATTCACGTGGGACCACAATTGCGACCAAATGAAATTTGCTACGTTTTTTTTAACAGCGACAAATTATCTGTAGGTACGGTTTTACCCAAACAAACGCTTCTATTCTCGCAGGGCTCGAAATTAACGCTCGCAAACTCGCAAAATGCGAGTGATTTTTGGAAGTTGCGAGTCTGAAAATACCCGGGTCCGGACAAATTTTTACACGGACGAATTTTGTTCCTAGACCACGTGTTTACATGGACCCGTGCAAATTCTGTTACAGATTGCAGTGGTGTTTACACGGAAACTTGCACACTTAACCGTTCAAAAATTCGTCCAGTTCCGCCGGTCCCGTGTAAACGCAAGGTGGAACCGTGCAAGTTTTTGTTCGTGCAAAAATTTGCGAGTAAGCATTTCTCTAAAAAAAGTTGGAGGGAAAAATGAATGCTCTTGGAGAATTTTGTGGCAAAAATTCAGACATCATCGAATGCCATCTTCGGGAGAAAATAAGCGTGGTTTTACACAGAACCTGGGCACACTTTATCTACGTATCCACGTACGCACGTGCGTGCCTGAAAAAGTGGGGGGGGGGGGGTGGGAATAGAAAGATTTGGGACTTGAGGGTGGGGGGAGAAGGTAGGGGGAGTGCTTGAAAATTGATTGTGCGTACCTTTGAAAAAGTCCTGGCTACGCCCCTGAAAAGTGTGACCATTCACAGCAAGCAGTACTTTCCTGTGGTACTGTTTATTATGCTTTTATACAAGGTGGTTTTAACTTTTGAGTCTGTGGATGAAATCCTAATGTGTGATCATTCAAATGAAAGCTACTGAGCAGTACTTTCCTGTGGTGCTGTTTATCATGCTGTACAAGGTGGTTCTAACTTTTGAGTCTGAATGAAATCCTAAAGTGTGACCATTCAAATAAAAGCTGACGAGTAGTACTTTCCTGTGGTACTGCTTATTGCGCTGTACAAGGTGGTTCTATTTTTTGAGACTGTGTATGTACCTCAAGTACCTCCTACTGGCTACAGCTACAAAGCAGTACTTGTTGGTGCTGTTGCAGTAGCGGATGTAGAGAAGGGACCCGGCAAGATGAAATCATGTGCTTAGTGAAACCATTCAAATGAAAGCTATTGAGCAGAGACAAGTGGTCAGGGGCGGATCCAGGATTTTGAAATGGGGGGTGAAATTCACCTCAAAAAAGATATCAGAGAAATAAAATATTATTTATTTGAGAAATACTTTAGAAAAAAGAAAGAAAGGGTCTCAGAAAAGGGGGGGGGGGGGGGGGTGAAAATTCACCCATTTCACACCCCCCCCCCCCTTGATCTGCCCCTGGTGGTTCTAAATTTTTAGCCTGTGAATGAAATACAAAAGTGCATTACCTGACACATTTTTCCTTGCGGTAAAATGCAGAGAGAATTGCGTTTCGGCTTGAGTTTTACATTCACTTACCTATATTATTCGTTTAAAACCCCACGCAGTGCACAAGTCTATCTTGCAAAAACAAGTTGTTCTTATAGCAATCAAGAGAAAAACCAAAAACCAATCTGGAAATGGAGAAGGCTTATTTTTCCGCGCTTCCAGTCCTACTCATTTATGCTTCGCGTTCTGATTTGTTCCTTTTTTATTTTTGTTTTATGATTTGCGAAATGTAAATACTCAAATTTTCGCTTTCCGACAGAAGCTAGAAAAGAACACTGTCGAAGAGCCCTTTTTTAACAGCTACGTCAACTCCAAAAAAGAAGGTCGGCGACTTCACTTCAAACATGCGATTTTTTGTGCAATTTTTATCGCATTTTTCAATGCATTTTTTGTCGCGCGCAAGTTGCATCTTCAAATCACGTGTGTAAACTACACTGTAGCAGCGATTTCAGTGCGATTAAGCGAGATTTGTCGCGCGATGTTGCAGAGGTTTCGAACATGTTTGAAACCTGATGCAACTTGGCTACGATTTTTGAGAAACCACAGCAAATCGTAGCAAATATCGCACCCAAATCGCACAGAAATCGCCGCTAGTTTACACTTGCGACAAAAGTTGCATCGGAGAGCGCGAAATAAATCGCATCAAAAATCGCATGTGTAAACCGGCCTTAAGATGGCACCGATTGCATGTTTTCCCGCGCTAAGCGCTAGTTGCAGATTTTCCCGCGCTTGGCACCGGTTCGGTGTTTTCCCGCCCTTGGCACTGGTTGCATGTAATTGCTTCGAGCTCTGATTGGTTCATTGGATTGTTTACGACTGCTGTGATTGGTCAGAGTAATTACTTCGGTTTTGGTTTTGCCACACTCAATTGAAAACTGCTTCACTATATAACAACATTATATAAAATAAAAACTTACCCTTTGCCCAAGTTGGCACGAGCTTCCGAAATCCACGATCTTGATCGCACTTCTTTTAGGATTACACAATAAAATGTTCTCAGGTTTCAAGTCACAGTGAATAATATTAAGTTCTGGCGTTGACAGATAAAGCAGCGCCGTGCACATTTGCTGCGCGAACTTTCTCGTTAGGTTCAATGACACTCCTCTAAAGTTCGTGTTTCGAAGCAGGTCGTACAAATTGTACGATAAAAGTTCAAAAACTAAGCACAGATGATTCCTGTACATAAAATGTCTCCTAAGTCGCACTGTTGAGAAAAAAACAAAACGATAGAGACAGTTAAAACAGAAGAAACGCCATATCTTTTTCATTTGTCATTTTCTCACACCACATCAAGATTGACAGACGTTTTTTTAACGCTACGTTCACACGTTACCGGACGAATGTTCAACCGGTTGAAGTTTCGTGCGGTTAGGTGTTCCGTTCACACAGAACCACGCTAACCGTACGAAAATTTAGACGCCTAGCCGTTCAAAAATTTGAACGCCAAAATCGGGGACGAATTTTTAGCGGGTACGGTCAATAATTTAACCGGCGCGGTGTGAACACCTTGACCGTCTAAATTTTTGTACGGCAAAGGCATGGTTGCATGGATGCGTGGTAACTCAGCTAGAAGATGCGCTTCAACCGGTTAGTCAGTTCCGTGTGAACAGAACGAAAATATTGCACGGTTCCGTGTGAACAAAATGTCCGGTCAAATTTTTCAACCGGTTGAAAATTCGTCCGGTACCGTGTGAACGTAGCCTTACTTAACCCTTTTCCTCTCAGAGTCAATTATGGAGACATGTGTAGTTCTAACTTTTGAGTCTGTGGACGAAATCCTATGGTGTGACCATTGAAATGAAACAGTTCTTTTGCATGGTACCATTTGTTTTTCAATATTTGCCACTCTTGGGTGTTAAATGGTTAAATTAACTTTAAAAAAAATAATAAAGAAACGGTTACTTCTTGGGGTGAAATTGACCTTAGCTACCTCGTTCCCAGGTTCTCCCTTCTTCCGCACTTTTGATTGACTATTAAAGATTTTATGAATGTGTGGGCTTTGATGTTGCGTTTTCTGAGTTCTGTAACTGGTTAAAAAAATCGTGTAAAGTGCTCAAGCCAATAAGAGTAAACACGCTTTTTCATCAACCAATAGGAGTAAAATCAAAACCAATCGTAACTTGAGTTATGCATGTTTTCCCGCAAGAGGCATCGGTTGCACGTTTTCCTGCGCTTTGAACCAATTGCTTGTGTTCCCGCGCTTGGCGCGCGCAGGTGGTGCGAAAAAAGGAAATGGATCACGAGAGTCAGGGCAACGATGTTTTCTAGTAACCCTCGCTCTGAGTGGAACGTTTGGACCTGGCCAAGTGCTTTGTTACAGGATTAATAAATTCATAAAGCGATTCACAAGGTAACAGTAAGATATATTTTAGAATCGCATACGTCAAAGAAAACTCGCATTCTTATTGGCTAACGAAACGAGGGTATAAAATTAACGTGGAATTCACTCGTCAGGCAATGAATTTTTCTATAGTATTGTTACCCTGTTTAGAGTTAAAGGAATAATCTGTGTTATACCTTGATCAGCATCTAAGAGTGAACACGTAGCGCGAAAATATGATTTAAGCTTGAGAGTTTGATGGTCCTTTGGGCAAAGTGAGTTGGTCGATAAAAAGATTGAATGAAAACAACGCAGTTTGACTTTCGAGTCCATCACACGGAGATCGATGAGACTGCAGAAGGATAATAGCGTGTTGTCATAACGACAAGCTGACGTGACAAATTCAGAGTGCTCCTGCTGATTCTAATTGGACACTAACAAACGGAAACACTTCGGGTGTTTTCAAAAATAAACACTGCGGAACTGTGTCGTTGCAAAGAGCAATACGCGCACGCAAACCAGCTCAAAAGAGAATTTGAGAACTTCAATCAATAGACACCGTTCTGCCGTTAAAAATGAAGTCTAAAAGTAACAACAATGTCCAGGACTTGTTGGTGCCAACAAATGATGAATGGGACGTTTCCTTTCTAGAAAAAAAAATTGGCACTTGGAAATAATATTAAGCTGTCAAAACATTGAAAAAACAATATTTACAAAGGGAAAGTTCCCGCATTCAATGTTTCCAATTACAATTCCGGATTTGTTATGATCCCAGAGATGCTTGAAAATGTTTTGGGATTCGCCGAAAGCGCGAACAGTGAATGGTGAAGTGAACACCGAAAAGAAAACAATCTGGATTTAGACGAATCCGAAATAGTGAAACAAGACCATGAATTTCCCATTTTTAATTGCGGAAACGATTTATTTTTGGATTCATCTCAGCAAAACGTCCTGGATTCGTCACGAATCAGAAAATTTTCCTCCTGTGCAAACGTGGCCTAAGTAGTCATAATGCTTGGAGCAGCTTCTTTTTTCTCGCACGGATAGATGTACTAGAAGCCACGCACACGGTTGCGCGCGAAAATAGCCTGCCGCGCGTACTTTTGGCGGGATGGTAGCTAATTGCTCGGCTTTCTTTGAGAGCAAAAGAAAAACCTTTTTGAACCTTTTTCTCGTTTTAAAATTGGGGTACACAAGACACGAAATACAATCTGAACAATGTGTTAATTTTGAACTTGAGATACCAGGTAGCAGATTTTTCTGTTCAAATTTCACGAACAAATAATTGGATTCCGGTTTTCTTTTTTACAAACACAGCATTTCATGGCCTGTTTAACCATTTTGAGATGGAGAATACATTTGTATAATCGTTAAAAGGTATATTAACGATAGTTAATACTTACCAATGTAATATTTTCCCTCAGGATCGTGTGTGTTCATAAGTTCGAGTAAGCGAACTTCGATCTGTGCCTGATTCAAAAATGGCTTTTTGTTTTTTATGATTTTAATGGCGATGTATTCTTTTTCTTGATGATCATAAGCCTTGCAAACCTTAAAAAAAAGAAAAAGAAAAAGATAGAAATGTAATAAATACAGCCACAGTGCCAAAACTTCACATCAACAAGATGTCATTTTGTCCCCGACGTGGGTAATAGCATTTTTGTTCAAATTTTAACTATAGTCCGAAATTTCTGTGCTGCTAAAGAGGTTTTGTTTTAAGTGATTACACCATAGGATTTCGTCAACAGACTTACAAGTTAGAACTGCACTACGTGTCTCCATAATTGACTCTGGGGGCCACGATTCTTGTCATTGACAGAGGGTTGACAAAATAGAAAATGAAATTATGATTTTTAAAAATAAGATTTTGTTCACTAAATTAGGCCGAGAAACACGCACATTTTTTGAAAAAAAATAAAAAGTAAAAAAGTAAAGGTTGTTTCACAGTTAAGGACTTCATGGAAAACAAAATTGAAAAGATACACTGAATTTGAAAAAGAAAGAAAATCCAAGTAGTTTAAAATTCTGGACTCGCAGTTCAACAGAAAAGTGAATATTTTTGTTAAAAAAAAGATGTAATCAACTCTTCATATCCAAACATACAACTTGCATGTGAAAACCAAAACAATATTACATCCTTTTTGTAAATTCCCCCTCAAGTGTGTACATTCAGATGTACATGTACAGTGTAAGAGCTAAAAAAGGCTTTTAGCAGTACTTTCCAGTGGTACTGGTTCTAATATAATGAACAAGGTGGTTCTAACTTTTGAGTTTGTGGATGAAATCAAACAGTGTGATCATTCAAATAAAAGCTATTGAGCAGTACTTTCCTGTGGTACTGTTTATTATGCCGTACAAGATGGTTCTAACTTTGAGTCTGTGGATGAAATACTTAACTGTTACAATTCAGATGAAACCTATCTTAAAATTTAAATTTAGCAAGCTGACTAACTTGTGGTTTGAGTCTACATGTAACTAAACCACAGCTAAAAAAAAATATGAAAAATATGAATAAAATTGAAACAAAATATAGTTTTTATATTTCAACAGCAAGAAGACATACCAAAAAATATACTAATGGGTTTAAAAAAAAATCTGATTTTTTTTTGCTACAAATATCAAAATCATTACTATTTTGAATTTTACAGGGGAAACCCCTCAAATTAAAATTAACATAATAAAAATAACATTGAACAAAATGAATTTTAATTATCCATATTTAAGAAAAAATAAGAAAAATGTCAATTTATATCAAGCTTTTTGTTTACTTAAATCTTTGCAACAAAAAAAATATTCATTTAAACAAATGATTGCACCATTTAAACAAAATTTATTTTCGTTATTCTACGTTAAAACAAGGGTTCTGATCAAGCTGCAATTTCTCATTATGACACAAATCAAGCTACAATAAACATGTTAAAGCAAATAATTCGCAAAAAAATCACGCAAAAAAATAAAGCATAATATGTTTTATATATACCGTGACTAAAATGATGAGAACATGGAAAGCAAACAATTAAAACCAATGCGCAAGTGAAAATGTCGTTACGTTTATTTTTATTGCATGGTATTTTTTTTTAAAAAATAAAAAGTAAAATTTAAAAGATGCTCTTAACGTACCTGACCAAAAGATCCCTTTCCAATTAATGACTCTATTTCGTAACGATCAAACCACTTTTCTCCTGTTTTTATGACATAGTCAAAATTTTCATCATCGTATCCATCGTTGTATAATCGCCTCTCTTTTTTGTTTCCTCCCTCTTCGTTCTTTTCTAACTCTTTCCGTTTCTTTTTCTTAGCGTAGTACACCTATAAAAAATATCTCTCTGTTAGTTGATAACTTTTTCAAATAATATAACATGAGTCTCTTCGAATTCACTGGCACATGCATCCAAGCTTAAAATTAACAAAAAAATCCCAAATTTATTTTTGATAAATATTGAAAAACTAACAGCGCCACAGGAATGCATATGTTGCAACTGAAATTTTTCTATGGTTATCCTTTGTCTCGGATTCATTATCATATTCTGAGACAAGGGGTTAGGATCAAAAATCAAAGAAAAATTTGAGCCACAACAGATATCTGTCTGTCATCCACAGACTTAAAATTTAAAGCCATCTGTACAGGGTAATAAACAGCACCACAGGAAAGTACTGCTCGATAGCTTTCATTTGAATGGTCACACTTTAGAATTTCATCCACAGACTTAAAAGTTAGAACTACCTTGTACAGCATAATAAACAGTACCATAGGAAAGTACTGCTCAATAGCTTTCATTTGAATGGTCACACTTTAGAATTTCATCCACAGACTTAAAGTTAGAACTACCTTGTACAGCATGATAAACAGTACCACAGGAAAGTACTGCTCAGTAGCTTTCATTTGAATGGTCGCACTTAAGAATTTCATCCACAGACTTAAAAGTTAGAACTACCTTGTACAGCATAATAAACAGTACCATAGGAAAGTACTGCTCAATAGCTTTCATTTGAATGGTCACACTTTAGAATTTCATCCACAGACTTAAAGTTAGAACTACCTTGTACAGCATGATAAACAGTACCACAGGAAAGTACTACTCAATAGCTTTCATTTGAATGGTCTCGCCACGATTTTATTAAAAGTCTCAAAAGTAAGAACCACCCTCTACAGCAAATAATGAGCAGTGTCGCTGGAAAGTAGTGTTCAATCACTTTTATACATTTACTCACAGCTTAAAACCACCTTGCAAAGCATACAGGGGTTTCAATAGAAGCTGGCTACCGGCGGTGTACCGCCGCCTACTTCGCCTCTCATCGCCGGTTACCAGACCGCCCTAGTGGGATGGGGACTTTAATGGTCCCTTATCTGTCACAGCCGCCTATTATACCTTGGCCAGCCGCCTACTTCAATTCTTATTGAAACCCCTGAGCATAATGAACAGCTTAAGAGGAAAGTACTGCTCGATAGCTTTATGATTTCATCCAGAGGTTCAAATCTGGATTGGATCGACCACTGTAAAAACTATGTCAAACCCAGTGTTTTCACGTTCTCTATGCCAGTGTCCCACTGCCTTGTAAGTGCACAGTGATGTTGTAACATTTGTTACTGATGATGTCCCAACACCACATTTACAGTTGTTTTCACATAACTTTACTGCACAGTGTTGCCAAGTTCATTGGGAAATTGGGTACTAGGCAACAAACTAGCCAATTACGTTGCAAAGTGACATATCACAATATTGTAATGTAATTGGAAATGAAGTTTGCAACTTCCTTCCCGCCAAAGTACATAACATATTCTGTATGAAAATGTCGAACTCTGACATCATGAAAATAGCACTTCAGCAGGAATGAAGTTGCCAACTTTGTTTCCAAGTTTCCAACAATGTAAAGTACATGTAATGTGAAAACAATTGTAAGGTTGCTACTAATGGTATGGGAACAAATTTCTCTCCTCAGCCATTTCAATGGAATTAATATTGATCACTGTTATGAATAATGATAATTATGATTACAATTGCTTACCTCGTTAATGTGCTTGTAGGTTTTAATCAAGTCCACACTGAGCTTTCTAAGGGGTGCAGAGCTTGGATCACGGAATGTCGTTGGGATTTTGCTGTAGAAGTTTTGAACCCCGACAAAATCCACCTCATCTGCCTGTTGATCTTCTATTTTCCCAGCAACGTAATTCATGTCAGGAGCTAATAAATTCGCCCTTGCCTGATCATCATTGCTACCTGGATATAGAAAAGGGTAGAATGGGGAGTTACTATTACTTCAAAACAATTTAGTGTCCCAGCTACTGAATTTGCGATGTGCACTGTCATATGCAGCAAATAGTTTGTTGACATTTCCCGGCAAATTGGCTGAAATGTCTTCCAAGCAAGTGTCTTGTATATGAAGACACAACACAGCCACAAAAAATACCATTTTCCTTTTTGGGTCGTTTGGAAGGAGGTTTTGTTCTTGGGCAAATACTATATAAACCTTTCATGCTGTGCCTACTGTCTAATGCATACTAAGTGATGATGAAATGGATGTGATTGCACAATTTTCAAGTATTGAAAAGGAGTGCGTTAACAAAGTCACAATTAATTTATTTAAGTCACTGACATCTGCAGGTCTGAAAAGTCTGCAGATTTGCAAGTCTGCAGTAGTCTGTAGTCTGCATTAGTCGCACACTGTTGATATGATCGATTGGAAACTTCACAGCAATACCGGATACACAGTCTGCAATTCATCAAGGGCAGGAAAAGATGGGTCTATCAAAACCTGTTAAAATTCTTTTATGCAAGGGAGCCAAAATCAATTTCTAAACTCAAAGATAAGATATAGCATTTATAGATGTGTTTTTTTTTTGTAAAATACAGGTAGAATATTTAAAACATTCTACTGTATTTGAAGACCTATAAATTGCAAGCTCACTGATGCATGAATGAAGATCGGAGCACAAAATTATTGCTGTGTGTTTTCACAATGTGATGAATTAATTTTCATCTATGTTCTGCTGACAATGCTGCTGGTAATGGGCCATGCAAGGACAAACAAAGAATTAAAGATAATAATAATGTACACTGTAACAGTACTATTTCTTTCATTATTTGTGTTCATTTTGCACCAATAAAATTACTCTGTGTTTTATTGCCAACCACTGTTACTTATGTTTACATTCCCCTTTATATAATATAATACTTTTTATCAGATAAACATGTAGCTGAGGTGACAAAATGTTTATGTTTACAATTCCATTTGGAAGAAGCAGGAAAAATCTTGAATCTACATATGTAAGGAGCAGAGAGTCAGTAGAAATTTGGGTGGAATTTGAGTCAGCAATGAAAACAAACCTGTTCCAATACATGCCAATAAACTGTCATTTTGCGCAAAGGAACACGTTTTTTCCTAGATGTTTGTGGAACTCGCAAGGATTACAATGAAATTGAACTTGGTCGGCCTTTCCTCTTTGGATTATTTTATAATAAACATATCAAAACAGGGATTTACTGGAGCAAACCTGATTTCAGTCATTGCATGTTCTAACTACAAGTGGTACGACTATACCTGATGGTGTAAATTCAAGATCAGTTTGTCCCTTCCCTCAAGGGTCTCATAAAGAATTCAAGATCACTACTGCCCTTAATTAATTCCCTCAAGGTATCATAAAGAATTCAAGAGCCCTACTTCACTTCCCCTGGGGGTTTGGCCAAGAAACAGAAATATGGCTGATAAAAAAAAAATTTCCAGCTACCTTATGATTGAAAAAAAAAGCCTACAGCCTAATTTGTTTGTCAAGCTTTAGTATGAACATGTAATGTTTTTTTAGTCAGACAATAGCAAGCTCTTTTTCAGCTGAATTCTTGCATCGGAAGTATTTCAATAGGTGACTGGGTAAAACACAACAAGGCAATCAAGTTGATGTTTACTAAATCATCACCTCGCAGCCTGCCAAGTTTTTGTTTTTAACACACTGTTAATGTTACAGTGGATTTCAGCTGACACTGGCCACACCAAGTTTGTTAAAAAATTGGGAACTACGATAGAACCTGTCGATGACTGACAAGTTTACAACATAACCTCCCAATTTCCAAATTCATCCACCAAATTGCAAAGTTTGCAACCCCAGTACCAACAAAGGTTGTAAACGCTGAATTTGCATTTTTCCATTTTGTCTGGATCGTAGTGTACCAAGGCAGTGTACCCTGCCACCCCCGCCCTCCCTACCCTAGTGTTTTTTTGTTGCTCTTCCTCTTTATTTCCAGGCTACCACTTAGCTGATCATCTACCACTTAGCTGATCATCCAACATTGATATACGGTAAGATCCTTTCTTACAACCACAGTGAAAAAATCTCAAAGACTCACCTTTATCAGAAGTTGCACCCCCTAAAGGATCCATCACCTATTACAAAGCATCTTGGCTGCAAGAAATGAAATTAAACTTGCTCTAGACTCAGGTATTATTTAAAGCGGCTATGCCACATGGATTGTTACATTTCCTTTGATACAATAACAAATATGTCTTTTGGCTTTTCAAAGAGATTACTAAAATCAGGTGGCATATGTACATCACAAGTGCAGTGATTCTTACATTCTTTTTAGTGAAACTTAGCTGAATAGACATGAATGCAATTTGTACCATTGTGATATAAGCCTGAAAAAATTCAGGCCTCAATCAGATTTGCACCAGTGATCCCAAGGATACTGGTGCAATGATCTGACTATACAATGCAACTTAAGTATGGATGCAGCACAACCTTAATCTGCATCAAAAGGATACAGTTTGAAGTGCCGCATGCAGTGCTGGAAATACTGTAGTCAGTCATCAGACATTGACTGACCAAAATACTATATGTCCGACTAATCGCGTTCGAAGAACGCAATACTAATTTCGTGTTGGTTGTCCTGTGGTTTATGTGCAGTAAAATTTGAGATTTTTTGGTAGACGGTCTTCCAAATGGCCGCCCCTATTGGTTTTTTCAGGGGTTCATTTCCACCGGAAATTCCTTCGAACGCGTCTCCATAATCTGTGATTGCTGCTAGTTTTATATTATGCTAGAACATGGGGTCCAAGCACAAAAATGACTTAGCTTTTTTATTCCAAAATCAAAGGACTCTAAGAGCCATCTTGTGGATATGAAACAACATAAGGTTACACTGTAAGTCCACAGATCAGTTTTAATTTTCCACACTGAGTTTGAAGTCAAGGAATTGAAGAGTAAAACAGATTTTAAACCACCAAAACATCTTAGCGTGACATAAATAAGCACTGTGTGTAACAAGACTGTCTAGACAACTGGATGACGTTATTACACAGGGGGATTAAATAAAGTTTACTACAGCAATCATCTTTTAACACGTACAATGTACATGTATAATACACAGGGGAATTAAAAAAAAGGTTTACAAATTATGGAAAATTTGCATAACTGTCCCCGTATGTTATATCTCGTTCAACATTTCATGTATTCACAAGGTAATAAGAATTATACTGTCTGTGCCATTCATTTTGCTGTAAAGGGTCTCTGGATTTGAGAAAATTCTTGAAAAGGCCCTGTGATTTGAAATCGGCCTACAGTGCATTACAAACCACAAAACTTCTTATAGCATGTCATGTATGCTAGCAGATTGTGTCTCAAGGAAAATCCAAAATGGCAAGGGGGTAGTGTGGGGAATGAGTCAACACATTCTTATGAACTGTGTTGCTTGTAAACCAAAAATTATCACAATAGTTAGAGAAAATGAGAGAAAAGCAATAAAAATAGCACTGGTGCAGTAAGTGCGGCATTTACTACAATTATTGAAGTAATTCCTACTAAGCCAATAACTGTAACGCTTTTACAATAAAAAATCAAGCATAATTGTCACTATGGTAATAAAATGCTCTAGAAAAATGAGTTAAATTTTACTTCTAGTACTACTACTACTACTACTACTACAAAAATACTACTGTCAGACTAAATTTAAGGCACTATTAAGTACAAAATTTAACTTTTTCTTAATATCCACATGAATTTTACAATGCGAAAAATTGTTGAACTTCTTATAATCAAATATGTCCAATTAAACTAAAGTCAAACAGAGAAATTAATAATAGAAATCTTAACAGATTTTATATTACATAGAATTCACTTTTTAAGTTAAAAACGCAGCATAAAAAAACATCTCCTTGGTACAAAAGATACTCAAAAAATTTTTTGCCAAAAATGTTTTGGCTGAAATGAAAAAGGCTTTCTTTTACTAATTTCGATTCCAACTTGCATGACACACCTTGCGAAAAAGGGATTACTAGAGCATAAATTTTAATGGGATCAACATGTGAAACTTGGCATTGATTCAGAACTACCTGTTATAAAACAGTGCCGTGATGCAGTATTCCTGACAAAGATGCATTCTGAGTTCTAGATTTCAAGTCCACTTGTGTGAAGAACAGATTTCTCCCACTGCACTTCTGAGATGAACTACATGACTGCACACACGACCTTTCAGGAATCAACCACAAGTCTTACTACTGTTCAATACTGATGAAAATTTAACTTTTTGTGGTATTCACTCACATTCATGGAACTTGTAATATTTCTGACTTTCCTGTTTTTCGTCAAAAGAAAGGTCACTTTAAAGATTGCTTGATGAAAACAGAAAAGGACAAATAATATTGTACAGTCAACCCCAAAGTTACTTCTGAATCTGAAAAGTGTGCTTTAGTTGAAGCCAGTAGAGTTTTGTGACCAACAAGTGACTGTGACGTTTTAAATAATAAATCAGGATTTTTAACCAATCGGTATTTATTGACTTAAAACAAAATTTACACACATAACTGTGAATTGGAATGCTCAGGTAACCTGAAAATATAACAAGTTTAAGTTTCCCCTGTTTTAGAATCATCATAGCTTTACATTGTCAGTACGCAGTTTTAATAAAGACAACTTAAATAAACTTCATGTCTACATGGTGTGTAAAACGGGCAATTTTTTTTAACACAAATCTTAAAATTAATAGAAAAATAGCTATTCTTCATAAATAATCAACTAAGATACATATTTTTTTGGCAAAACTGATGCCAACGCTAATAAAACAGAAAAAAAATTAAACATACAATTAATTAAAACTTACATATAAGTTAACCCAAAAATACATGTATTTTACAGGGTTGATGTAGACTTGTGCATGTATGTATGAAGAACACATTACAGATTTCCTTTTGACATGATACAAAATTGTGTACACTGTGTACAATGCGAAGCATGCACATGAACAGAATAGATAAATGAAACAACAAGGTCATCTGGCCTTGATAACATAACAAAGATGAAAAAAACAAACTCAGGCTGCTTTGCTGCAGTTTCAAGCTTTAGAAGACACTTAAAAAAATTCAAGGACTGCTGATAAACTTCAAGGAGTTTTCAAGGAAAAACCTCTATTTCTCCTCAACATTTTTTACTTTTCAAGGACCTTGCTTTTTACAGGGTTTTTAAATCTGTAATGAAGAGATTTAGATTGGAAATTAACAGCAAGTATAAAAAAATTATAGAACACCAGACCACTACTTGGTAAATTTTTAAGGGCCAGTGTCCGGCCGGCTGAAATGTTGTGTTTTCATGATTATGGCCAGGAGCTTGCTTCAAGCTTGCTATATTATCCTAAAATAGGAAGAAAAATTCGCCAAAAGTGACGAACGAAAAAACATATGAACTAGAAAAAGACAAAATAACAACCAAAAACTCGAAATTCCACCAGAATGGAAACTTTGATTGCTTGACCGCCTGTCACAAAATCAAAATTGATGAACTGTAATCCTCTTCCATCCTTGCAATCCTGCACTTTTTCTCCAAACTACTGCTTCTGTTTTGCTCTATAGAATCTTTTTTTATCCACTTTAGTTTTATATTTGGGGGCATTTGGCCATATACATGTAACATGGAATCAGATCAGGTTAAATCAATTTCTTTATTTTGGCAAGACATTGTCCTTTTAAGGTGGCTGAACACAGTTTTACTGTACCTATGCATGATTCATTGTCATTTTAAAACCACTAACGTCTAGGCGCCCAAAATTGGCGAGGCATAGGATTAAGCAACAAGCTTTATATTTTGATATTTTTGTCGAGCTTTTAGGGTGTTGTCATGGCAACAAGGTGGATTGAAAATCAGCCTGCAATATATGGTTTCGTTTATTTTCAGAAAATCTAGTCGTTAGATTTTGTCCATCATTTGTCTCCAGTAAACTCGTAAAATTATTCGCGTGTTAACACTGGTCTCATATAATTTTAACAGAGGGATCTTCCGTAATTTGTGGTTTAATGTATTTGCGATCTGTAAAAATCTCCGTTGTTAGATTTCCAATTTTTGATGGCAGATGAGTTCGGCATATTCGGAACTATTATTGTGCCAAATTTCGTGAAATTCTAACGAGTGGTTCCGTAGAAATAAGCACGTTTCCGAGGAAAATCGCTAAAACATCCAGTCACATTTTTTTGGTCAACTGCGTATGCGTTGCATTTGACTGGGTTCTCAATCCAAAGACAAAAACGACCAAAAAGGCAGTGTATTTCTTCAATGGTTCTATAAATTATCTATTGATTCAACAAACATTTTTACGAACAACAAATTGTTTGATTTTCAGACGAAAAACAACACTTTCGCGATCCACGCTGAGCAAAATAAAATGATCGCTGAATAGGCGCCACGTTTGTTTTTCTCAAAACTCTGCACGTGCTGACTCACGTAAGCAGCTGAAATTGAAAAGCGCGCGCAAACTGTGTTAAGCCACCTTAAGCTCAGTTGCCTAGATCGCAGTGTAATACTAAAACTGTAATTATGCATACGTACCCTTGCTGCTTGTCCAAATAAATTAACTACTTTTTTGAAATAAAAATAAATAAATTAGTGCACTCTTTATTGCCCTTAAAGTAAAAAAAAAATATTGTACCAATTTAAGTTTTCTTAAACCTGTTAATTATTTTACACAAAGAAGTTAAGTTGGATTTTATGACAAAAAAAAAAAAAATTAAGAAAAAAGTTAAGAGATAAAATAATTTTTCTTCATCCATGGCTTTTGATTTATTTACATCAACCATTCAGGAGAAATTTCTCAAAGTTTAAGTTGTTGTCAGAACTTACAAAAGTAGATGGCCACCTGGGAAATAATTTTTGATACACAAAAAAAATTTCAGACGCATTTAATTTTACACATTAATTTCAGACAAATTTATTGTAATTTCAGACAAAATTTTGCATGCTGCAGGAGCAGAACCAGACAATTCAGCAACAGGGGGTCATAGCAGTTGCCGTAATGAGAGCGCAACCTCACTTCATGGCCGCAACAACCTTAATTTAAAAGAATCCCAGACAAAAGGGGGACCATCGCCCTCTCCCCCTAACTCCGCCTTTGAACAGTACTTATTATCATCTTAATTTATGCTGCTCTACATACATGTACGTGCCTCGCTATAAGAAGATGTCTAAAAAAAGAAAAGTACCACTTTAAATTTCAGACAGGTTAATGGTTTAATGGTCTAAGATTTTTTGGTTTTAATTGCGTGGCAGTCAACAAAAGATCAGCCAGCTGATAGTTGCATTCATTGTCAACTTTGGGCTCATCCTCGGTGTAAGAACCTGCCAACTGGGAATGCAATACTACAAAGGTAAAAAACAAAGGAAAAAGTCACAGGTTGTTACACCGAGGTAAACCCCAACTTTAACTATGATGCCAACCTTAATTAATAGATTCTTTGCAACTGTTAGCTAATATGCCAATTAAACCATTATATAATGTCAAAACAATCTCTTTTAAACTGCTTTGTCTTTTTTTATATTGTAAACAGCCAGAATTTCACTTAATTTTAATTATTTTGCATTTAAACATGACATGGCAGCTGAGGCTACAATTCAGAGACTTCTTTATAATGACTTTCTTTTAAATGACAGGTCATTTTACAAAATTTCTTAGCTTCTCACATGTTATTTTATATTTCAGATGCAAGTGATCACAACTGACTATTAAGCTACGTTTTATTTTACAAAATATAAGCAGCTAGATTTGCATAAAATTGCAACAAAAAGTCAAAGCATTAAATTTTTGCCAAAAATAAAAATTCAAGAAAAAAAAACAAATTTTATTTTGTAAAATACTGAAAAACAAATGGTATCATGCAACAGTTCTCCTGAAGAGGTTTCATTTGGATGGTCACACCACAGGATTTCATGGTCAGACTCAAAAGTTAGAACTACACTAAATATCTCCATAATTGACTCTGGGAAAAAGAGTTAAGTTGAAGGATTACTAAAAGTTTAGATTCATAATGTGGCACAGTTTTATAAAATTGTGAGGACAGCAATTTAGTGTCTGGAAATAAAGACGGGACTTAACAACTTTTTTTTTGGAAAACCTTTTGTAGTCATGGATAGGGCTAATGGCTTTAGCTATTACAGCTCTTGCCTGCAATAGCAGCCTGTCTATATTGCTGATCAAGGTGTGCACAACAGAATAAGTTGAAATTAATAACAGCCCTTTTAGAACTATCATTTGCTTAATCAACAAGAAAACTTGCATTCAAAGTTTTAAGTTCATGCACCACAAAATGATACAACTTTCAACAAAAACTGAAAACTCTATTTGACTTCTTTTATGTCTAGATTTATATCAAAATACGTATGCATAAATTGATTATAGACATGTGATGTAATGTTGATCTTGTATTAAAGGACATATTTAATATTTTGCTATTAACTATTGTTTTTTCATAGCCCAAGGCAATGAATTTAATTCTGAGACTGCACATTGAGATGAAATCTTGTAAACAGTCGGGCAAAACCAAAACATTCTCCATTTTACATTCACAATGGTCAACATGGCATTAACCAAGATAAGCTTAAATTAACCATTTTCAATCTACTTGAACGAGCATCAAAATTAATCTTGTACGAACGTGGGTAAGTATTTTCGAAACTTCTTCAAGTTGAAACAACGTCACACGGTCATAAATGCGCACTTACGTTGAGATTTTTTTGGCATCAAAATGTCAAAAGGTGACTTTGCCAGACGATATGTGTCTTTCAACTTCCTTCTTCAAGCGAAAATGAATGAAAAAAACGTAACACTTGATTTAAATGTGCTTTGCAAGAAAGTCACTAGCAATTTGGAGGAAAATGGTGCTTTATTTGAATGATCAGTAATTTTTATTCTTTAATGATGCTGTTCGGATTAGTCTGGAACAAACTAACAGCGAGCAACTGTCACCTTTTACAGCGTTTTCCGCCGATTGATTGTCCTTCTTCCCAGAACGGAAATCTGTCTGTATTCAGAGCAAAAGCTATATTTCAGACTAAAAATAAAGTAGAACTTTTTTTAACCGACCAAACAGCATTCAGAAGCTAATATTAATCTAAAACCGGTGTCAGACAGGAAATATCTTGGCACACGAGCCAGCGAGGAAAGAAAATTTAAATGAATGAAAATAAAAACATGGCGGTCCAACATCGTCACGGCGGTGAGAAGTCTAAAGCACAAAACCCCTATTCCCTTGCTATTAAGCATGCAATTTCACGGACCCGAAAAATACAAAAGGCCAAGCCGTAACTTTCCAAGTTTAGATCGTCCTTACAACGAAAATTGATTACTATTTATGTACTGGAAGGCGGTGAACAGCGGCGATTTCGGAGGTACCCTTAGAAGTTGCGCAACGGATAATGTTCTCGTCCGATCAAAGCGGGATCTCGCTTTATTCGACATTGTTTTAATCACAAACTCTTTGGGTGCTTTTATAGAACATGTATGTGAAACAATTAAAAGCAAAGAAATGACCACACGGACCATAACAACATATTCTTTTGCGACCATCGATAAATATGCACGAAATGAATGTACACGGCGTGTCAAAATCTATAAGGTTTACTGTTGAGTCGATGGTGTGAAATCCTTTCTTCACAACGACTAAGAAGACAGGAAAACGTTCTTAAAAAATGTTTTATGTAATAATTCTAACTCTGTCCTTGATTGTTAGAAGATGCTTTTTTTCGAACAGGGAATTCGTTTGCCGTTCAACACCAAATGCTCCTTCGAGAACACAACTTCGCAGCTGACAACATGTTAGATGTAAAATCCCGCGCAAATGGCTATGGCAAATTAACGACGGTTTCTTACATGCTCCACGGGTATTCTTTTCCGATAAACCATAACCTTTCATATTAGAAACATATATAACGTTATGAACTTTGCAAACAGTGCGCACAATGCGATTTCCAGAGCTCCTGTCACTCGCTCCGCTCATTAACATTTTAGCAAAAATAAACCACAAGGGTGTTTTGACAGTATTCGGAACATCGGAAGCACCTTGCGTTCGGACGAAGATCTTTCACCTCACATAGCCGGTTTATGAGCACTTACACCCTTTGATTCATCTTTACTAAGATCCAGAGCAATCTGGAGCCCGAGTAGATGAGATCGACCGCCAAATTCAAAAACTCCTCGAAGAGAAAGCCCTTCGAGAAAAATATTTTCATATCTTCCATCTAAACACTTACCCATAGATTTTAACCATCGCTCTTCGTTCCGTTGCTGTCGACGATTCCAAAATAATCCATTCCGGTTTGTAAAAACCACAAGCAAAGGGCAAAACACCCTGTGATCCCCAACAAACTGTCTTTCCACCAAAATTTCCTTCTCCCGAAAAAACAAAAATCGCGCGCTGAATCAGCAATCACGTTGTAGTTGAATAAATCGAACCGCTCCCCGACAATTATAACTTTTCCAGTCCTTTTGGCGCATCAATTATTAAGCTCCTGAGTTATCCAAGCAAAGATTCCAAACAAAGTTCTCTTGTGAAAGCGAAGTTCCATAAGACGATCGATTGCTCTACGTTAAAAAATTCGAAATTCGAACGAAATATTGCCCGATAAACCGTTGAAAGGTGATGTGACAAAACCGATGACGCGACGCACTGTTGCTATGACAATGTCAATTACAAAAACTGTGGGTTGTAAGAATTTGAATTTTCATCGAAATGATGAAGCTGATAGCGAACTAGGCGAAGAAATCGTGAAAAACCAGCTAAATTATCGACTTTTCTTGCCAGAAATCGAATAGTTTTGTTCTTAAAAACACAGGGAAACAAAATGTTTAACCTCCTAGTTGTTTTTACAAAGAAAGGAAGCGAGAACTGTACGATAAAAAGAAAATATAACAAATTAAAGAGGCAGTGTATATCAATAAAAATATTATACACTGATTATAGATGTTTCTGGAGAGAAGTTTATTAAAAATGTTTCGGAGATGTGGCTGGATTAAAGTAAATCATACGTGCTTTGAATATTAGTGTGGTTTTCAATAACGTGTCACTCACGGTTTAGAGGGGTGCAAAGCTAAGTGAGTCATGACAAAAATCGAAATATGATGTAATTACGCAGGAACTTGCCACTTGAGATTCGCGATACATTGTAGCAATTTTTGTAACAGATAAATTAAAAACAGAATAGGTTTTGCAGCAGAAAAAATACTTGATGCTATATTTTCACTTCTAACGTTTTTCCAACGACACCAATTGCTCAGTTCCCTGACCTTTAAAAGTTAAAAACAAAATCAAATTTCATTTCCCAAAATTTTGAAAAGCAGCGCCACAAAGAAGTATTTTTGAACAGCTTTTAAAGTTTTCTTTTGAATGTTCACACCACTGGAATTATTTTTATTATCCACACTTTTCAGTCAAAAACTATATTGCATGAGTAAAATGGCGATGCTATCAATCCGGTGAGCTCCGAGAATTAAGGCTACTGAAAGCAACTGACTTCTTTCTTTTGTTCTAATATTGTTGATTACAGGTGCAATTCTAGCTTAGCTCTCTTTAGCTGTTTAAATAAGTCAACCGCAGACAAATATGTTTTGAAGCGACGCGTGTTGTTACTCCTTGAAATAATCATATGAGAAACCTGTCAGGTCAAAAGACATGAATGTTGAAAAATCGACACACATAAGCCCGAGCGCGCGAAATACAGGGTTGCGACGAGAACATAGTTATTGTAAAGGGTTTGTTGTCATGAAGCACGAATCAACTAAGTTGGCATGAGTTTATGGGACAGTTCCTTTAAAATAAATATCAGATGATTGATTTAAAACCCACACGCCAACGCCTACAGTAGAAAAATAAGTTTCATATTCTCCTATCGCCCACTGGACTCAGAGGGGCGCAAAAGTAAAGGGCTCCAAACAATTCTGAACAAATTTTTAATTTCCAACTGTATAGTTTATTTTGGACTGGCGTCCGCTTTAATTGCGGTCTCGGCTGAAATGCACGTGGGCGAAATCGTTTTCGAAGCAACAGCCGATTACAACAAAAATCCATGATGAAAAACTATCGATGGAAAGAGCTTCTGCTTTAATTTTAGATTGGGTGCACAGTTTGTCAGATGAGAAATTAGAAGAAATGTTCCGTTTTTCAACTCCAAGCTGAGCTCTGGTAACTGATAGCTCAATTTTATACTTCCTTAGGGACGGACTATTATTTTTTTGACGGGGAGGGGGCGGGGGGATCGAGGATTGGAAAATTTTCACATGCAAACATTTTTTTTTATATGCGGCACCTGCTGCAAACAATTTTTTTTGCGTCTCCGTCCAACTGCCATACTTTCAGCAAACATTTTTTCTTTATTTTTTGCTTGCATACAGTTTATTTCAGTGTTTATAGCCTCTGCAAACAAGTTATTTCAAAATTTTCTAACCCCCCCCCCCCCCCCCCACCCGTCAAAAAAATAATGGTCCGTCCCTTGGTAACTCTGTTTTTTATACAGATATGCTGTGTGCACGTGGTCGCTTATTCGTAACTGTCCTTGTCACCCTTATTTGATTACTTAATTTTGTTATTAGCTTTTTAATCCTTTTTTTTTCATTATCTATTATTTAACTATATTTAATTTCCTTGGGCAGGCGCCTCACATGGGGCTTCGCGTCCCGTTCCGTTTAAAGTTGAAAATAATGCCTGAAATTTTTAACTGAAAACTAAAAATGGTAAAAATGCAACTGGTGATCAGTTTGATATTTAAGTTCTCTATCCAGCGCCTCTTTAGAAGATGCCACTGAGACCGATACAACGCAGATTTTTAGTTTTTTGAGTCTGATATTTCGGCTGGCCAAATCAGCCTTCTGTACAATGAGGAAAATTTACATTGGTCTACGTGATAATATGAAGAAATAGCTTGCATAATGACGGAAACACTTAGAGTTGTTAGTAGAAACATGTGATGTCATAGCACGACGGACGGAAAGAACCACGTATACCAATGTAAATTTTCCTCATTGTACCCGAAGAAGGCTGGTTTGGCCCGCCGAAATGTAGTACTCAAAAAACTAAACTTTTACGTTGTATCAGTCGCTTCTACAGTATATCTTTACTTGTTTAAGGCGATTAGATCATTAATTTCATCCCACGCGTACACCAGCAGCTAGGATTGTCGCCACGGTATTTTTGCCTGCTTGAACATTTAACCTCTTTATAAGTAGCCAAGCTTCTCATATATAATGCAGAACTGATTTTCACTTTCATATTTCTGGCTGTTCGTCGTTTTCTTTTGCGAGCTATCTACCTCTCTTCATCGCGGTCATCTCCGACTGTTTCGAAAAAAGGCGCCAAGGTCTTCTCGCCGCCATATCGATTACCGCGAGGACCCTGAGGACGAAGACGGGTGCCGCCGCAAATAGCTAATAAAACAACTGATCGGCTTGTGGAATTGTCCAGAAAGTAAAATACGGTCGAACCTCTGTCACTTTCAGGCATAATTTTCTGTAAAATACGAAAAAAAGCAAGTGACACACTCGAACACCTAACCCGCAGCCTGGCTAGTACCTTACGCATGCGCACAGCCATATCACCCGGGCAGTAGCAGCCATGTACAGCTGTTTCGTCCTAGTTGGGACTCATCAGCATGGCATAGCCAGGCAGGCGTCTAACATAAGATCATCGACCCCGCCACTTTACTGCCAAGGCGGATGCAAGCATCCTTTTAAGGGCCAGCTCCACACGACACATGTGGTAGCTGTTGACAGTTCGGAGACTGAGCAAGTGATGACACATAGGCTATGCTTATACTAGTATACGTTTGCGTGCTTTGTTCCTGTGATATTACAGGTCTTTTTCACAGCACACAGAATCAAAGATTCTATGTGAAAATATGACTAATTCACTTAGTAACAATATTCCTTGCTGTCAGTTTTATTTGGATAGTCACGCAACGCTGCTCCCCACTAACAGCTGCTTGGGGAACTGGCACTGTATTCGCGGGCCACACCAGAAAACTGTGGGGAGAATGAGCACCAGTTTCTGTCACTGAGACTTCTGGGATTGTTTGACGTAACAAATATGCCCTACGGTAAAATGCCGCTGATAAACCCTGGGATTATAAAATTTCGTAAGAGTTTTTTGGCTGGCAATCAAAAAATATTGAAAATACAAAACTGAAATGCAAGGCTGGCACTACGGCAAAGGGCAGATATTGTGATAAAGAAGCGTTGTCTCAGTTCAGATTAGGTGTAACTTTTTGCAAAGAATTGATGTTAAAGAACTGTGGTGTGTTGGTATAACCGAAATTATTTTTTCTTACCAAACTGCCGGGTGAGTTTACTGATAACCGGCATTTTACGATATCGGATTAGATTTCTCTTTTAGGTAGTTGAGCGAGCGAGGCGCGTGGATCGAGGGCGCACGACTAACAAACGGAAAATAAGACACTGCTCGCAGTCTACGATATGATTGGTTGATGGGTTCTCAAGGCAACCATCAACCTTTGTAACTCACGCTGGTCTTCCAAACAATCCCAGAAAGCCTAGTACCGAAAGCTAGTGCGCAGTTTCCCTGATTGAAGTTTCTGGTGTGGCGAACTGTTTCTGTTCAGGCGAGGGCCGTTCTTTTGTCAAACAAACACCTACAGTCAAACCTGTATTAAGCGTTCAAACCTGTCTTAAAGGGACAGCGGGACACTGTCCCGGCTGAAATATCGTGTTTTGATGATTATGGCCAGAGCTTGCTTTAAGGTTACTTTATTATCTTGAAATTGGAAGAAATCATCGCAAAAGGGGAAGGAAGCAAACATTTATTAACTAAACAGACAAAACAACGGCTAGAAAAGTCAAAATTTCAGAGAATGGCAAGTTTGATTTCTTGACCGCCTGTCAACTAAATGAAATATCATGAACTGTAATCCACTTCAATCCTTTTCAATCCTCTTCAAACTTTCGCTTTTGTTTTGCTCTATAGAATCTTTTTATCCAGCTAACTTGTATTTTTGTTGACATTTGGCGATATAACGTGGAAATAATCAAAGCCAAATTGCAATCTCCCTTTAAGCGGGCACCCCTGGGGAATGGCTAACTGACCACTTAATGCACATTGACCGTTTAATGCCGGTTTGACTGGTTTAGAAGGAAATCAAGTTCTAGAAACTAACCCCATTCACTCGGCAGATGCGCGATTATAGAGATTGCAGAATTTGTTTACCAGAAGATCGTATCCGAATGTATTTAATGAATTCTTGTATAGTTCCTCTTAACAAAGTGACCGTTTAATACAGGTCAAGACGATAAAAATAACTTGACTGTTGGAAGCTTTTTCAACTGACCACTTCAGTAATAGGGGGTAGCTGACCGCTTGTTGTTGTTGTTGTTTAACAATACAGGTCCGCTTTATTTAGAGCGGTTTTCGAAGTCGTGAAACCAAAATCAAAGTAATTACTCTGACCAATCAAAACAGACGCAGACGTCAATCTAATGAACCAATCAGACCTCGAAGCAAACAGATGTAGCCGGCGCCAAGCGCGGGAAAACGCGGGAAAACGTATCTCTGTTACAGAAATTTTTCTTGGTCCCAAAGAGAACCGGCCAAAATTCAAACAATCTTCACCCGGCTATAAAACACGTTACAGACGAGCAAGTTATCTATGACAAGTGTACGTGACAAGTTTTACAAATTTTACTTGCTCGTGTGTATGAGTAACAAATTTTCTTTGACAAGTTTTATTTGCCCGTGTGTGAACGAATAAACAAGTTATCTTTGACAAGTTTTCATTGTAGCCAGCAATACAATTGTACAGCGAACGAAGACAACACAACACCATTTTATTCGTTGATCATAGCTCACATGTATTTAACAAGGGAGAAAAAGCAAGGTGATTGCTTATGGTCTTGGTTTTGCTTTGCTTATGCAATATGACTACTCGAAAAGACACATGAATTGCAGTTGGTGGGTTTGCCCTTGGGCAACGCAAACACGTCGTGATTCTAAGGGTTTTGCAAACAATTCAGTTCAAGAACTAAGAGAAACAGATAAGGAAAGTTTTCACAACTTTTTTCGGTTAGTGCAATACTGAGCGCCCGTGATTTCGCAACGATTCTTGTCAAGTTTTCCTTGTTGAGCATACAGACAAGCAAGTTTTGCGATTTCGGTCAAGTTTTTCTATGACAAGTTGCCTTGATCAAAAGCTAGCATGCCAGCATTTGAACAAGTGCACTTGACAAGGAAAATCTTGACAAGTTTTTATTTACACACGAGCAAGTAAAACTTGTCAAGGCAAAACTTGTCATAGAAAACTTGCTCGTCTGTAACGTGCTTAACACGGAAACCTAAATGCGGACGACACGTGGGTCTGTCCCTTGTGTCGGCGTATTAAAGGAACACACCCCCGGCTGAAATATCGGCGTGTTTTCATGATTATGGCCAGGAGCTTGCTTATTTTGTTATCTTGAAATTGGAATAAGCCATCTTCAAAAGTGATAGAACCCAAGAAATATGGACTAAACAGACAAAAAAACGGCTAGAAAATCAAAATTTCACAAAAATGGCAAGTTTGATTTCTTGACCGCCTTTTCATGAACTGTACAACAACAACAACAACAACAACAAAATCCACTTCAATCCTTGCAATCCTGCACTTTATCTCCAAACAACTGCTTTGTTTTGCTCTATAGAATCTTTTTATCCAACTAAGTTGTATATTTTGTGCCGGGCATTTGGCGATATAACGTGGAAATAAGCTAAGCAAAATGTTGCTATTTCGGCGGGACAGTGTCCCTTCAAGAAGGTTCGATTGAGTGACTTTTATAAAGGAACACTTTATCACTGCGGGGACTGATTTCTATACGGGACGGATCTTAATACGTGATCTCATTACTTAGAAACATTTTTATAATAATCCTTTGATATTTGTACAGGATGAGCAGTCATAATCCCTTGATCTTTTCACAGGAAACTTGTTCAAAAACTAAGGGAAGGTACGTTTTTTCTTGGGGGGGGGAGGGCTGGGGAATTTTGGTATTTTTTTTTCAAAAAAGTATTGGCCCTCCCTTGCGTTTTAACAAAAAAACTCCTGACCCCCCACCTTTAGGTGACTGACAGAAGTGCGACCCTCGCTTGTGAACGCAAAGTGTTTGAATACAAATATATCTCATATTGAATGTATCCGCGCTGAAACAAGGAAAATGCGAACAATCAGTGTGGGATATTTACGTTTTATAGCTGAAGTTTGAACCTTGACTATTATAAAAGTTTTGAGCATAAAATATCTATTTAAAGGGAAAATACACACGCTTGTTTCTTCGACTAGCCGGCATTGCTGTTGGTTATTTTAACAAGTGCGGTTTATTTGTTTAGCATGAGAAATCTGCCTCTCAAAAACAAATATTTCCTACATTTCCTAATTCTGTAAAAGGCAGACAGGTCTTTTACGGACGGAAAAGGATTCGATTCCTTCGAGAAATGAATGTGCCATGGCATAATATACATGTAGAAATGTAACCTAGTATCCATAATAAAACACAAAATTAAATCAAAGTAGGTGGAAAGAAAAACTTAATCTGTAAGAAAAATGGAATGCAACATCACAAAATTTCTCATTAAAAAATTCTGGAAAAGATGTGTGACCCTCCCTTGAATAGCTCACATGAGGTATGGCCCTCCCCTTTTGGTGCTCACTTTCACTGATGACCCTCCCCTCTGAGGCCCCAGCCCTCCCTCCCCAAGAAAAAACGTACCTTCCCTAAATACTATTGTCTGGATTGGTTTCCGCAATTACCATGAAATCTGTACGTCATACAGTATATCCACTATTGGGTTCTTATCTCTCCGAAATTGACAACTAATTTGCGACCCTTTCCGGCCGAATTAATTGTTTTTCTCTTTTGAACCCACAATTTGAGAATTCATGATCGATGTTTCGTACCGAAGTTAGCGAAGCCACGCCACATTTACCTCTTTAACTAATGACTTTTGTAAACTGGGCTAGGTCAAGAGATAATAGCTTCATGTTATTTAACTTTGGTGTTAGACAAGGTAGAAAGCTTTCACGATAAAGATGTAAAGTTCATCGTGTCATAAGATTCACGAGCCCGGTACAGGGGAAAAATATAAGTTCCAGCCAGGAATCCTGACAGAAATCGACCCTATGACCTTCCGTGTACCGGTCGGATGCTCTGCTCAGTGAACCACCGAGCTACGAAAGACTCGTGCCGAACTACGGCATTTACAAGCTTAATATATGACACGCGTCCTGTTTGACGGTACTGCTAGAATCAACAATTTCGAAAACGTCATGCATGGTGATAAAGAAAGAAAGATGGTAAAGTTAAATGATAAAGGTGTAGATACGTAATGTTCAAGACACTTACTTAATGCTACTTACAATTCCGGAAACCTATGATCACGACTGAGACCTTTGATCTTATCAGGATGGAATCCCGGGATGGAATCACCGGATTTTGCATTGTTTTATATCGAAACTGTTTGGTAATAGAGACCCAAGGGCAGTTAATCAGGAGGGACGAAGTTAAAACCCAGCAAAAAACGGGCGTTCTTGAAAACTTTCGTCGCGTCGCTTTTTGCCGGATTTTCACTTCCTCCTCCAGCCCCGATTAAATGCCCCTTAGTCTCCGAGGATGACATATATGAATATAAACAGAGATAACTTGTATTTTTTTCAGTTTATAACTTCTGAATGTTTAGTTTCTATCAACAAAAATAGTTTTCGTAATTTTATACTGCGCTCGATGGGAAAGTACTAGTTTGTAAAATTTCTTAAAGCATGAGATTTTGATATTTGCATTTGCTAGAAGGAAGATATTTCAATCATCCTGCCATCCCTGCTATTAGATCCATGCAGGTCCCTGGCCACTTGCGGAGGCTTTAAGCCAACTGGCCACTGCCCTTGGCCATCCATCCCGCTTGACATTAGCATCGGCTAAATTAGGATTGCCTATTTAAGCAAAGCATCAGGGCCCTATAAAGCCCATGTTACTGTCCCATTCAAGCTTGATAGTTGATTCTTTTCAACCGCTGGTTAAAAAAGTAACAATAGTTTGATGCTCAAAGAGAGTGAAGTTGAATGGCAAATATGGGCAGTTTCTTGGTGTTACGATCACCAAATGACGTAAAACAAAAGATTCAAAAGAAAGTAAACAATACCCACACCACAACACAAAAGCTAACCAACAATAGTTTCCGCAACACCAAGAAACACCCCAAATATGAGTGATGAGCTATAAGCTAGCGAGTTAGTACCTTCCCGGGGAGGTGAGGGGGTACTTCCTTATATAAGCTATATAGGTATCGGCCCTAAAGAGTATGGTTTTCAAGCCGTTTTGGTCTGAAATAGAGTATAGATTTTGACCATTTTGGTCTGAAATAGGGTATGATTTGCGCACTCTGGTCTGGAATTGGGTATGGTTTTTAGAAGAAGCTAGTTATACATCCCTTGAGAAATGCGGTTTGATTAACATCTGAAGGGTCTGGTCTGAAATAGGGTATCAAATTTTGGGTCAGGTCTGAAATAGGGTAGGAAAAATTGCATATTTTGGTCTGAAATAGGGTAAGGGTTTTAAGAAGCGTGCCGCATACCCCCACCCAAATTTTCGGGGAGTACCCCCCCCCCCCCCCCCCCCCCCCCCCCCCCCCCCCCCCCCCCCCCCCCCCCCCCCCCCCCCCCCCCCCTGGTACCTTCACTTGAAGCAAAGATAAACTTTTAAACTGATTTTAAGGCGCTCTTCACTCCTCCTAATTGCCCCGTCGTACCAAACAGCGGTTTCTCAAAATCTTTCGCACGATAATCGCTACATACTCACAACAGACCTCGCGTACACCTCAGTACTTACCTCACACATGATCCTGGCGACCATTCCCTGACCGACTGAAAGCCTGCACACTCATCCACACTCTGTTGAAAACGTTAAGTTACTTAGCAACGGCTCTGATCAACCATCCTCGTAACAGTGGGCTCAATTGGAGAAGTAGAATCGAGTTCTACTTTTGCGACGTTGCGCGCAAAAAAATACTGATCGTGTGACACCCCCCAAAAAAACTTGTTGCGCGCAACGTGTGTCCGAGCCTTAAAAGTATCATTTTGTTTTTAGGAAAGGCCTAGTAAAACCCAATGACTTCTGTAACAATGCAAGGACCACTTGAACAAACAGTAGTAGCAAAATGCAGCTGGATCTTTGTGCAGATCAGGATCAGCAATGAACTAAATTAACAAACTTTAACATGCAAGGCTGATCAGGCAGCTGAATTTGTTCGGTTTCTTTTAATATTATTAAAAAATAATAATTATTAAAAGAAACCGAACAAATATAAAATTAAGCTGTCTGATCACCCTTGCATGTCAAAGTTTTTCAAGTAAAAACCGTTCGTATGCAATGATGGTAGAATATAAAGTGTTGAAACTGGTCATCGCGCGACAATATTGGCTGGTGGCGAAAAATACATCGATACCGCTGCAGGAGAAATTACCTTTAAATTTAGTGAACTAGCCAAGTATAACAGTCACATCTTTTACAAAAGTGAAGGTGCAGTTCTTCAAAGTCGGGAAATTTTACAGAAATTCATATGGTTTGCGGACATAAGTGCCCCGCTACCCGCTCTTTCGGCTAGCCTGTTCCAGGCGTTAAGTTTGTGGCGCGCGAAAGAAAAATTGGGCGCAAGGGAAAAAACGAGGGGAGGCTGGGGAGAGATAGGCGCCTTTCTCCCAGTTTTTCCTCGCGCTGCTCCACACAATATAAACGCCTGGAAGAGGCTACCTTTCGGCAGAAACTTACACTTGAACACTTCCTTAATGTATATAGGTAGGCTGAGCCTAACAGCGTCGCTCTCTGAACAAGCTTAACTAAGGTGAAACTTTATAACTAAGGTGAAAGGTCGGAAGCACAAGAATTAAGATTGACGACCGGGCTATTTTTCAATTTTAGCTGATTCTCAAAAACAGTATTACAAAAAAAAACAGTATTAGTACATTTAGACCGTACAAAAGTTCACAAAAACAACTTTTTCTCCGTCTGGAATAACTAGTACGACTACTTTCCGAATAAAATACACTTGTTGCTTGTCAAAAATTGCCCGAGAAACTGATTTGGAAATCAAAATTGCAAAAATACACAAACATATTTGCATAATGCGACGCGAGTGAAGACTAGAACTATAAAATCCAAGTATTTTTTGTTTACATAAACTCGCTTTTCATTCTACGTAATGAATGAACAAACACATAAAAATGGACAACACAATCTTCTTTCGAAAAATTTTATTCAAATCTCCATGAGTTTATGTTTAAAAGCAAAACGCGTACCATTTATAGCGCATCGAGTTCTAGCTGCCTACGATGAAATTCAAGAAATCGATACAACTGAATTTCAGCACGTTTTAAAAACAATTATCCAAAACTACAAAAGAACACAAAGAAAAAGTCAATCACAGATTGATATCAAGTCCGTCGCTTGCTTGGAAATTTTTTTTAATCTCCACTTCTTTGGTTCTGTTCTCCCGGCATTGATAAAGACGTATGAAGTTCCTCGAAGCAAGATTTTATCCCTGAAAGCTCTTCTTTTTCCACTAAAGCGGCTTCTAAGTATCCCTTAATTAGTATCCCTGTCTTGAGTAGCAAACCGCGAAAAATTCAGGGAAATAACGACTTTAATTTAAACGGTTTTCTCCGCTTAGCCCACAGCGAAACAGTGTTTTCCCAGCTGACGTGACATTCGGCCGTGTAACCGCGCGAAAAACAAAGCCTTGCTTTGGTTTCAAAATTGCTATGATCCCGGATGTTTCGTGACGTCGTACGCGCATGTTTTTCGACGTCATACGCGCCCGCAAATTAGCCCTATCCAACGCGGGCAGCGGGCGGCACACGCACCCCCGAAACATTCCGCTAGTCTTGACCATGAAAAATGACGGGCATAGGCTCTATGAGTATGGGGCTACGCAGCGGGCCTTCAGCCCGCGAAAGCTCCGCTATAAACGTCTGTAAATTTTCCGAGCTTACAGGACTATATTTTCGCTATTATAAAATTTACGACTCTCAAACTTGGCCATTATGCTAACTTTTATGGTGCTCTTTATTTCTAGCAGTTTCGCACCAGCTACTGCCGGTATGACAATTTGAAATTGCTGTGAAATGGGTTATTGTCTGTCTCGCCGGCTTCAGATTCTTGAAGCACAGTGTTCGGAAATAAGAATGAAGTAAAATAAAATATAACCTACCTTGCATACAAAAAACTATTTTTTTGGAACGAGTGTTCCTTCTATGTGAAATCATCCAAACAGCTCTCAGCGGGCGCTCGCTACTTGCATCTTTTACCAGGTTTCACTGCTCATTTTCTAAACTGGGAAATAAAGAAACCAAAATGTAATCTAGCATTTCGAACTTGAATAAACCGATATTTCTTCATAACTTTAGCTAGTTTGTTAGTTTTGCATATAGTCGAGGGTCACACCGCGGTAATTTTGGTCGCTAAACAAAGGAATAAGTCTTCCTTTTTCCCTTTCCCTAACAGCGGCCATAGTCAAAATTAAAGACAACAACATGATTTTTTCTAATTAAAGTTCTGAAAACAAACAGCTCCATAGGAAACTACAGCTAAAGAGCTTTAAAGTGAATGTCACATTGAGAATTTTATCCGCTAACTTAAAAATGAGAGCCCCCTTATGTGACTCAAGGTGTGAGCCGGGTGTAAAACGTTTTGAAATGAAATGAATATGGCAACAACTGAAGGAAAACTATCCTTTCTTGCTTCATCATTCCTTCCTATTTTTAACACATTGCTTATTTCACTGCAATTGTTTCCAGTACTCGAACACTTTCCATTTGACCAATAACAGGCTGAAATATTCAGCTGTATCACAGTTAAGTTCCGGCTTTGGAAGAATTCGCCAAGGCGACCACGATTGTGGGCGCCCCGAGCTTGGTCGGTGACCGCCAGTTCGTTTATTTGTCACGGTTGTTCTTTCACGTCCCCTACTTCAAAACTATACTTGTGGACCGTAATTCGCTGGACAAGATACCCCAAAAAGCACTTGTTTGCCGTGGTATAAGTTCTTGAAACCATTCCTGGGTCATCGTATGAGCGAAATCAAGAGATTATAATTGTCCAATTATTTTCTCTTGGTGAAATATTTAACAACTATTCACCGAAGTGGAGGTGGATATTTACCGAGCCGCGAAGGTGAATAGTTTTTTTAGTATATACTGAAACAGTGAGATAATATAACGAAAATGATGCTTTTTAACTCATTTATTCCTGTCAACGATTACAATTTTCGCGCGCAAATTGCTGGGAGGTGAATAGCACTTGCTATTCCGAGTTTCAGTAGCCAATCAGAGCGCGCCAACAATGCTATCCACTGTTTCAGTATATACTAAAGACATTTATTTATATTTATTGTTTTTTAAGTTAGAATTCGAATCAGGTTCATGACCATCCAGTTCTCCATCGTTTTTGTAAATCAAAACGATCTCAGAAGCAAAAACGTAATTTCGTGTTAATGAATTGAGCTAAAAAATTCTAAGTAAACACAATTTACAGATATATTAAGCAGAAAATTACAGATAATAGACCTGCCAAGTCTCACGCCTGCGAGTCCAAAACTCCGATCTCACGCCTACTCACGCCTGTAGATCAATTTCTCACGCCTGACCTACAGATTTCAGCTATCAGTTTTAACTGATCGCATGATCCAATCAAAAATAAACTTACGTTCATGAAAATATGGCACTTTTTTGTAGGTTTTATCGTTCTGAACATTACAAATACAGAGGTCTGACTTCTGAGGTCCATGGAAACTTCCGAATTCTTCGGAACATCTTCGTACAACTTCGGACATCTACGGAATAGATCGGGTTCCTTTCGAATTTGGTCGGGTCGCCTTCGGAAATTCTGGCACTCCCACGAAAAAATTCTCACGCCTATCACTAGGAAAAAGTTGGCAGGTATAAGATAACTTAAGAAACATTGTCCCGTCGAATTAACGAAATTTTGCTTACTTAATTTCTATATTATATCGCCAAGGGCCGCCAAATATACAATTAAGTTGGATAAAATGATTCTATAGAGCAAAACAGAAGCAGTATTTTGAAGAAAAGGTGCAGGATTACAAGGATGGAAGTGGATTACAGTTCATCAAAATTGATTTCGTGACAGGCGGTCAAGAAATCAAAGTTTCCATTCTGCTGGAATTTTGAGACTTTTAGGCCCCGTTTACACGGGCACGGACAAATTTTTGCACGGACAAAAGCTTGCACGGTTCCACCTTGCGTTTACACGGGACCGGCGGAACTGGACGAATTTTTGAACGGCTAAGTGTTGACCGGCCATATTTTCTTCCTATTAAAGCAAGCTCCTAGCTGTAACCATGGAAACACGATATTTCAGCCGGGACAGTTTCCCTTTAAACAAAGTCTTCTTTGAGCCGGCAAATTTTTACCGAGCACGGCGACGTTTTGATCGGTTTTTGTTAAAACCATAGTTAATAGAACAAACTGGTTATGAAGCTCAACAAATTTCAAAAAGATTGTACAAAGCTGCTTTGTTTTATGTTGAACGAACCGTGACCCTGCACATTGTTTTGTTTAACGTGTGAGCCCAAATGTTTCTACTGGTCAGTTGCTCATATGCATTTCAATACCTTTTGTGTTTTGTGCAGGGTCAAGGCAAACGAACAAAAGAAATGGAGAACAAAAACATATAACAAAAGACTGACTGAGTTTCATAACCAGTTTATTCTATTAACTATGTTAAAACTGACGGAGAAGACGCTAAAAAATATATTTTACAAGTAACAATTGACTGATCATCAAAATGGGGCTATAAAATATAGCATTAAATGGTGTAAAGAATGTTAATACTTATGGTATAGTTTCGTTAAGCACGTTGTTGCATTGTTGTCTGCTGTAGAAAGTTACCTTGCTGTTAAAAAACTTGTAACTGACATGCGGTAAAACCTAACTCGGCAATGACAAAAGTCGGGAACGAAGAGGTCAATTGAAGATCTATCACGGGTTTTGAGCGACGAAAAGAGGGCGTTAAACATGAATAGTTTTCGCCGGAAACATTACTTAAATTAAAAGTATTATAACTTAAAAAAATATTCTGGTAGTTTTATAAGGCACGTTGTTTTAAAAATGTTATTGTAAGTTAACAAAGGAAATTAAACAAACTGGATACCGCTGTACCGCCTACAGACCATAGTAAAATCAACTATTCAAGATTGTAGAGTTAACAAGAGGAAATATAATATCAACTTACCTCAGCCCTTTATGGCGAAAATCGGGTGACGCAAACGGCTTTGTCAACAATAAATCTAAAGCTCCAATTTTACAGGGAAAACGCGTTAATTAGCCTGCCACCATTAAGCCACCGAAAAAGTGGCCCTTTTGATAAACGGGGTGGCCGTATTCGATGCTTTTACATAACCCGTGAATTAGAATAAAAGTGGATATTAAAAGACTCTTATTCCATTGTTTTCTTTTGTTTACTTTTAAATTTTTCTTGCGACAATTTAACAATGGCTGTTAAAGTTTGTTTGGCAGATTTCCCAAATCACCCTGCCCCAGTACTCCAAAAAGCGCCTCCCATAAGCCGACCAAAAATATTTAAGAGCGCCTCCCTCGAATAAGCACCGTACACATAGATCCCTTAGTGGGTTTATTCGAAGAAGAAAATGAAGAAGAAGAAGAAGAAGAAGAAGAAGAAGAAGAGTGAAAAATTAAAGGAAAAAATATTTCCCTGCGATTCGTTTTAAGCCAACCATATCTCTCCGTTTTGCGCAGTTCCAAAAATGTTGTTGTCAATTATTGTTTGTTGTTAAGGGGTGTCAGTAAAACGCGGGGTCGGGGTGGGACTAGGTCTAGGATTAGGTATGGGATTAAATATAATCCCTTTACCTAATCCTAACACTATGCCTAATCCCATACTTAATCTTAGACCTAATCCCACCCCGACCCGGCCCCGACCCCGCGTTTTACTGGCACCCGTTGAAAAGAATACACGCCGCATCAAAACGTCGGTAAAAATTAATGAATGCCGCACCGCGCTCTTTTCAAGCCTTGAAATACGGTATCGCGGTTGGTCTTATGCATGTTGATGCAATTAGCTTATGCTCGGGTCGAGAAAAAGTGGCAGTAAAAATTAAACGAAGTTGCTGAATTAACGGGGTGGCAGTTTTTATCCGGCCATCAGTAGGCCACCAAAATTAACGGGATGTCCGAATAAAATAGTTTGGTCTAATGTATCAAGTATTAGACGAGGCGGGATTTCCTTACAGTTTACTCCCGCGGAGGGGGACTATATGATTACATTTTTCTCTACTCATTTCCAGACCTATGAACAAACCCTCAAGTTTTCCTCATTTTTAAGCCAAAATGGTAAAAAATCTATACTAGAAGTAAAAACAAACCCATTTTTGACCTGCATAGCGACTTTATTCGCGCGCAAAAGCAAGTTTTGCGCGAGAAAAATGGGCAGAGATCTCTTGCGACATACCGCCAAAACGTTGTTCTGGTGCGTGCCATCCCACCCGCTGCGCACGCTCAGGTGACTGCACATTTTCAGACCATAATTTTCAAGTTCTATACCCAATTTCAGAGCGAAACGGGTCAAAAAACCATACCATTTTGGACCGCACGTGTTCTAGCGTTTTTGTTATGGAAGTATAATCCGACTATAACTCGTTGCGTGATTGTACTGGACTTTAATTATTCTACGTTTTAAGCTTGTCTTTGAAAGAGAGTGAAGAGTTGCGTCAACACGTGTTTTGTACAATATATAAAGTACCGGCATTTTTACAATGTCCATCTCAAAATGAGACAGTGGCAAAGTATAACCTGTAATTTATTTATTTCAGCAGGGTGGCCCTTTCAGCACTAGGCTGGTATATCAGATAATTTAAAAACTGGCAGGTTTCACATTGCGAAACATACACTTAGTTAGTCGAGTCAAAGTAAACTTGTTTCCAAAGCTGGCGTTTTAGCGTTAATTTACTGTTCGTTAGTGTGAATCTAGAGCCCGTGATTTTGGATTGTAAATATGGTTTTATACTTTAAAACATGATCGAACGAAAGAAATGGTCGGCGCCATCACGCAATGTGCTGCTACTGGTAAAAACATGGTTTAAAACCCAATTCAGAAGAATATATAAACAAAGAAACAGAACAAGCAATAAAATAACTGCTCTGTTGTTGGTTTTTGTTTCAAGAAAATAAAACAGTGTTTTCACTCTAGGTCCAATTTATTTTCGTTCAGGTAATTGTGGTGGGTGGAGGTGACTAGCAGGTGCCGGCTTTAGTTATGTGTAGGCCGAAATTTTGTGGGCATGCGCGCGAGGGGTACGCGCGAAAGGGAGAGCTCGTCCTCGGAATTTCCTCGAAATTTCGCCCTTTTAACAAAGCGGTGCCTGCCGGAAGGTAGGGGCTAGGGGGGGGGGGGGGGGGGGGGGGGACTATAAAATCGTAGTTCACGTACAGGAAATGGCCATGTGGAAAATTATTGTTCACGGGTTCACATGGCGTCTCGGGGAGAAAACAAAATGTCAGAAGAATGGAGATGGATTTGTGTTGTGAGATCTCTCCTCCCCCAATGTTGATTTTCTTCAACCAACCAACTGCCGCAGTATCTCAACTTGGTACAGTGGCGGGGGGGGGGGGGGGGGAGGGTGGAGGGGTGGTTCGAGGAGGAGAGGAGGGAATGGGAGGGTTTGGGGGAAGGGAAAATAATTTCTATCTCAGGTGAAGACTTTGTCATTACGTGGTATTTTGTTGAGTGACCGCAGTTCTTTTCTCGAAAGTCTGGAAAACTTTTCGGACCGGAAAGCTAACAAATGGCGTTAAAAATTTTAACCCCCAAACCAGGCAACCTCGTGTAGTAAACGTAAAATGTTAATGGCTAACTTTCAAAAATCACCAAAAACCGAATCTTTCTTGGTAAACATTTAACTTTAACTTTAATTAAAATAACTACCATTAGTACACTAATCTGGCGATGGCTGGTCAACGGCTAGCTAAGCAAATACAATTACATTGAACTGAATATACTGTAGACTAGAATAACAAATTACACCAGCAGCTGATAAGAACAGGAAGCTAATAAAATAACACTAATTAAGCACAATCCTAGCTTTGAAAAGGTTGACAGATGAAGGAAGGCCATTCCAGACCGGGATTGTTCTGGGGAAGAACGAATATTTATATGCATTTACTGAAGCTAATGCATGGTTCAATTCCTACAGTTACCATCCCCCCCCCCCCCCCCCACCCCGCGGGCAACCCCTGGAACAAAGTCGGCCCCTGTGGCCCGGGGGTGGGGAATTTTTCAAGTAGTCTTGTCCCGGGGGTAGGGGGTGGGGATAATCTAGGTGTGCAAGGAAGTATGGGGAGAAAATTTCGTCGAGGCACATGGCGGACGACATGACTCAAGAAGCGGACTTCTTTGCTGGGAAATCCTTACTGGAAGAAAACAATTTGGCAACCTCACCAGCAGGGTGGAGCTATCAGAGCGTTACCGCCGAGTAAGTTAATCAGTGATGCCGTGGCAAGCGAAGAACTCACCGATGATAGGACGAGAAATCTTGCTAAGGAGTGTTGCCTGTCAGTGGATGATATGAAGTGTTGGGAAGAACACATCCTCAGTACACGAAACAACCGCAAGAGAGGAGGGATGAAAGCCAAAGAAACGCGAGCAAGGAAGAAAAACAATAGGAGAGATGCTTCCTGATCTTTGTAGCCATACGAGTCTCGTCCAGTCCATGGGGTGTTTCTTGGTGTTGCGGAAGCCATTGTTGGTTAGCTTTTGTGTTGTGGTTTGGATATTGTTCAGTGTCTTTTGAATCTTTTGTTTTCCGTCATTTGGTGCTCACACCATCCGAAACACCAAGAAACTACCAGTCCATGTCTATATATTTTGTAAACTGTTCGATGGATTTAAATAATAAATATTTTCTGTCTTCTTGAGAAACGGTGCAGCTTACTGAGGGGGACATTGGGGGTAGCCCATACCGCAATACCGCAGCATAAAATCAGAAAATACCGCAATACCGCAAGGAAAATCGACAAAATACCGATACCGCAGTATGGGTATCAGGCGGGTACAAATATTTTTGGAGGGATGTAGGATAAGCCATCTAGTTACGGTCAGTTGCGCGTTTTACGTAGTCGTAGTAAGACTTACCTCGTAGAAGGAAGTAAAGCTTTCGCAGCAAATGACCACGTGACACTCGTAACAGTTCCAGGTTGCATGCCGAAAATGTTAATTGTTCTCTCCAATTATATCCCTTTGTCCTCTTAACACTCCGAATGTGTGGTTCCAGAAAATATCCATACCCCCTCCACGGATGGTCTTTCAGTTTAGAACCGCGCCCCCCCCCGCCGCCACCCCACTGGAATTTCCGTTCCAGGGGGCTCTTTAACGACCCCCCCCACCCCCAGGAATTTCCGACTTTTCTTTTTACCCCTTTCAAATTCACAACTGTGTCATGCTTTAAAAAAACGTTCACTTGGTTTACACACAACATTTGTGACCTCTCACGCGAAAACGATACTGACGGCTATCCGTTCGAGCCGTTCATCAGCCGTTCACGAACGGCAGGAGGCCGATCGAACGGCTGTGATTTCGTGATTAGCCGTTCAAAAAATTTATTCAGCCGTTCGAACGGCTGCTTCTAGCGTTCAAAAAAAAAACCTTCAGCCGTTCGAACGGCTAAGGCTATCCGTTCGGAAAAAATATCCAGCCATTCGAACGGCTAATGGTTTACTTATTCCCCGGAATCCGGAATCCGGAATCTTGAGCGTGAAATCCTAAAAGCCGGAATAAACCACAACATGAAAAACAAATAAATATCCGTTTAATGCCCGTTTAATTTTTCGTACTTTACCTTTTTACGTTAAAATTTTGACTATAGCGTGACCTGATTGTATAACGCACGCTGTGGTCTGAACTGAGTATAGTGCGACACATCGCGCTCCGTTGTCAAGCACATTCACAGGCTTAGCCAATCTATAAACAGTATAGATAAGAGTGAAATCGTGGCGGCACAAGCGGCCCGTTGAAACGAAGTAGTCGCGATTTTAAATTTGTCACATTCCATCATGAGTTTATGAATGACGCTATTGTCATACGGTAGAGATTACACACGTCATCTAGGGAACTCTAGGAGTGTTATTTCATAATACTATTTGGGGAATGACAGCAAAGGTCAGCAAATCATCAGCCTGTCAAATACCGAAATACCGCGCAAAAAAACGTGTTTCACCGAATACCGCAGTCCGATATAATCAAATACCGCATACCGCAGTCTCAGACAATACCGAAATACCGCGTTCAAAAATATAATTTACCGAAATACCGCACGAAAAATGGACCAATACCGCTATACCGCGAACCCCAATGTCCCCCTCCTTACTGTTGAGTGTCCCGGGGGTGGGGCATTACTTCTTTCTTTGTGCCCGGGGGTGGGGAATAGGACGCCAAGTGAAGAAAAAATGGCAAATCCCCGGGGGTGTGCCCGGGGGGGGGGGGGGATGGTAACTGAAAGGGATTGAACCATGCATAATAGGGGCATGAATTTACAATCATGTGACCTCCTAGTCCTCCATTTTGTATATAACATAACTTTTCGGGCCGAAAAGTTTCCGGGACTTTCGAGAAACGCACGAAGGGCCCAATGTAGGCACGCAATACGTCCAGAGCGAGGTAAAAACCACAAACGCAATAAACAAAATAACCTTCACGCTTGCTAATATGGAATTCCAGGAAGAGTGGAGCACCTCCCATTTCAGGAACGGACGTTCTTAAAGGGGCTCCGAGTGAAATAATTTTAACTTCTCCTGATTGGATGGGGGTGGACCGGTGGGGGTTGCAGCCCTCAGCTACCTTTTAACCTTTTTCCATTGCTGCAATAGCATGGTCAGATGAGCTGGACTGGCCATGTGCTGGTCAAGTGAATGACATGATAAAAATAACTTGTATGGCGTATGCTTTTCAACTTCATTCCCAGGGTCTCTCTTCTTCCCGTCCCCTGGAGTACGATGGAATAAGAGAGACCCTGGGAACAATGTTGCATGCTTTTCAGTTTGGATTAACCTTAACTCCCAAGAGTGCCAAAGATTCAAAATTCAAGAAAAATCCCAAATTTCATTTTCTAAAATACTGAAAAACAAATGGTACCATGCGAAGGTACTGCCAAAGAGGTTTCATTTGAATGGTAACACGATAGGATTTCATCCACAGACTCAAAAGTTAGAACAAATGGTACCATGCAAAAGTACTGCCAAAGAGGTTTCATTTGAATGGTCACACCATAGGATTTCGTTGAGACTCAAAAGTTAGAATTACATTACATTTCTTCAAAATAAATTATTGACTCTGAGAGTTGAAGTGTTAATAATTAACAAACTGTTCTTGTATCTTGCTCTAAAACCTGCAAACACACCACATACTTTTGAAAGTAGTTTATTTCCAAACTGTCTGAAATAAACACTCATAATAAGAACTTCTGCAACTTATTAAGGCAGGTGTCATATTTGTTGCAAATGTAGCTTGCTCCACAAAATGTCCAAAATTACTGCATGAATAAGATTACATGGTCCTTGACATTCTAAGTTTTATATAAATACTACCACTGCCATAATACAGACTATGTTACATACCCATGCCAAATTTAATAAACTGTACCACCTCAACACATAACACAGTTAATAACTGACTGTTCACTTGGTCCAAAAATTCATAACACATACACTTTACTACAAAATAATGTAGAGTTCACTTGATCCTGGAAAGCTCCAATGCTTCCATAATACAATACAGTTTAGCTGGTTTAAAAGGTACCAGGAACTTGCTTTGTGGGTGTGGCTCACATTAATTTTTACCACTGTACCAGATTCTTTTGTAAAAGTTCTTCCTGTCGGCATATTTTTCTGACTCAATACCCTAAAACGTATTAGAATAATTCACTGCTGACAGTGTAGTTATTGTACAAATTTGTGTTTTAAAACTTAAAAACTGGCATATTCATTTAGTCCCTTTAATAATTTAATTCTAGGCCTACCTATGTACTTTTCATATCTGATTTATGTAATGCACATGTGAACATAATAATTATGTATATGGAACATGTACAATATAAAAAAATAACTTATTGTGTTGCCCTGGATAAGTGAGCCAAAGTATCTGTATGGAAAAAAGTTGTCTTGGTTTGTTAGGTCACCCCACCAGCCAGGCCAAACTTGAATTTCTCATGTAAAGGCTTAAATTGCTGTATTTTATACAGAAATAAATGGAAAGTTGGCACACCCAAAGTAGCCCTCTTTCCATTCAGACAACTTTTCTCCAGTAAAAAGCCTGGGGGACTACTGTCTTATAACGGACTATACGGGGAAGCTCCGCCTGAGAGGGGTCCTGGGGGGGGGGGGGGGGGGGGGTACTTGACCAATATTTGGGTATAGGGGTGCCGCTGAGGGTCTGAGACCTTGATCCTGTTTAGGACAAAAATAAACGAAAATACCTACCCTGTGTAGGACAACACGCTCTATTTTAGGACCCTGTCTAGGACATGGCTCGAGCGTGGTTATTGATCTGAGCTTTAAAAAAATGGTAGACTGATCCTTTGTAAAGAAAACGACTTCGCCTTCGCATGAATATACCAATCACGACAAGGTAAGTCGCCACAAGCACGAAAGTAACTGGAACCATACCCTGTTTAGGACACTCAGACCCTGTTTAGGACAGACTCACGTTAAATTGAAGAGGTGCCTGGAAAAAAGCCCTAAGTGACTTCTGATAAACTGCTAAATTCTCATTTCAAATTACCTTGTATTCTCTTGTGAAACACAGGTAGAATTTGACATTGCATCAAAAGTCACTTAGGGCCTTATTCCGCACACCCCTTCAATTATATACCCTGTTCAGGGCAAAAATGCGAAAAACCATACCCTGTCCAGCGGCACGTCCCCGTTTTGGTTGTATAAGGGAGTACCCCCCCCCCCCCCCCGGGAGAGGGGTATCTTTTAAAGTGTACCTAAACCCCAATTTTTTTCTTTTAATCAACTCAATGTACGTTCAAAAGTCGAATAGTGAAATATTTCTTGTTTTTAACGTCGCGTTAGTGAGTTACAGAGATTAGAATTTACAAAATGCTTATTAGATGACGTCAAATCAAGACTCGTTTATTATACAACTACTTGTTTCCACCTCCAAGTAAAATTTTTTTACAAATCAATTGACTATTAACAGTTTTTATTAGTATTTCTTAGATTATCCTTAAGCTGACTGAACTGTGTATTATAAATTGAAGTAGAAATAATGATAAAGTCTTGATTTGACTTCATCTAATTAGCATTTCGTAAATTCAAATCTCTATAATTCACTAACGTGACGTTAAAAACAAGAAATATTTCACTATTCGACTTTTCAACGTACATTGAATTGATTAAAAGAACAAAAAAATTAGGGTTTAGGTGCACCTTAAGAGGCTGGCGGTATATAAAAGAGTAGGGATTTCACGAGTTGCAGTATAGAAAAGGGTAGGGAAAACTGCAATTAATAGGTATATAAAAAAGACCTTTCAAAAATATATCTCAAACAGACGCTAGTGGTAGTGCTTGGTAACGCTTGATGTTTTTCCGTGGATATCGTTCCATAAGTTTATTTCAAGGGTATAGTAAAGAGATGCCGTGTTTTTTCTGTAGGGAAATGAAAGGGGTACCATTTTCTATGGAAGGTATATGAAAGGGTTACCTTTTCTGTCAAAAACGGTATATAAAAGGGTAAGAGTTTGGACCTTGGGGTGGAGCATCCCCATACAAAACTTTCTTGAGTACCCCCCCACCCCCAGGGGTAGAAAGGCCCTTAATGAAGCTTTTTGAGTAGTCTCAACTCAAAAATGTTAGGCTGGAAGTCATTTTATAGAATGATAATGTCTCTGGTTTTGATAAAATTTTACATCTATTTTCACTGCATTGTGCAGAGCCAGGTTTTTCAAACATGATTATTTCGCTGGCAATGATTTGCCCCTCATGATTCACCAAAGACGAGACAATGGTGAAGAAATTTGCTCATAACTTAGTGAGCTCAAAGAGTAAAAACTGCCTGAAATACAGTCAACTCTCTCTTAACAGACACCTCTATAAAATAAAAACCAAAGTAATTACTCTGACCAATCACAGCAGTCGTAAACAATCCAATGAACCAATCAGAGCTCGAAGCAATTACATGTCGCGGGTGCCAAGCGCGGGAAAACGCGTGCGAGCAAGTCACGATTGATTTTGGTTTTACTTCTGATTGGTTGAGAAAGTGGCGCGAGATTTTTTAGCCAATCACAAAGCGTAGCAATGCAAAACCAAAGCAATTGTGTAATTACTTTCGACAGTCAATTGAAAACTGCTCTATTAAGTCATTTTACCATTAACTCTCTATCAGATGGACACCTGTTTTGGACTTTATCATTCTCTGCACTCCTCGGGCGCACTTTTGTAAAATAAGCCTGCATAACAGGCGATTGTAATTGAGCCAAATGCGATGCGTGAGACATCAAACATGAAGTGCTAGACAGGAGCACGCTTGTGCATCAAACTCAACTAAACAAATGCCTGTCTTGCAGGCTAATTATAAATTAGTACAACAGTACAACAGTGTGGATCAGACAATCAGCAACTGTCTAGGAGAGATTCAACTACACCTAAAAAACGCCATGTGCAGAATTTCTCGACAAAATTATTTGTAAAACCAAAATGATTACACGAAGGTTTAATTCAATTAAAACTATCGTGATTTCAACACATTTCGTGTATCACTATCACATGTGATAATAGGGTTTGTAAACAGTAGGCGGTGAACGTGCACGCGACGGATTTCTAAACTCTCTACTTAAAACTAGAAAGTGTGAAAATTTGTGGAAGAATCTACCAGATGCGTTGCAAACATCTCTTATTCTTCTTTGCCGTTTTTCTTTAAGTCATCCATCGGACCTTTGCCATCCAACGCGCTGGGATATCGGAATGAGCCACCAATTCGATCCCACAGCGTAAAGTACTGTCCATAATTAAAGTTGTAGAGAAGATGATGGTCCGTATGATGTGCCGACCCGTTAATAAAAGGCTCAAAAAGTTTTGGCACCCGGTAATCGCCATCGTGAATCGACACCGTCCAAATATTGACGAAGACAAACAACCCAAGGTACACATATTTATTTAGCGGAAAAATAAATGGGTAAAGGTGGTATGGTAAACTCTGCAGGAAGCCGTCGATTGGATGGAAGGCGTGACTTGCGAACGGTGTTGGGACTTTCCAGCGATGGTGAACCTTATGTAGGTACTTGTAAACTGAGCGGTGATGCAGTCCACGGTGGATCCAGTAAATCAATGCGTCGGTGAATACAAGAAAACAAACCGTGCTATATAACATGTCAGCAAAGACTTGAGGCCACGCAAACTTGGAGAGATCGATCAAATACAAACAGCTGTAGCCGCGAACCTCCAGTAAAAAGAGCAAAACTGTTGGGAAGCTCATAAATGGAACAGATTTCAAGGTCACTGTGATTTCTTTTTGGATCTGATTTTCTAGAATAAGCTGGTGTTTCATTAGCGAACGATCGAAGACGAAGAAAAAGCTAAAACACGCAAGTGAAAAATACATTACGACGCCTCCAATGTTGACGACAAGCAGAAGCGAGAGAAATTGCCTAAGCCAGTCATCTTCAGGCCACGTCGTAGGATAGACATAAGGAGTGAGCAAATGACGATCTAGGACGTCCAAAACCAGGTCCATTTTTGCTACAGGACCCTACAATTTTCGTTCTTCGCAATAATTTTTGCTTTTCGAGGGTTATGAAATGAGTGCAAGGTGCAAACAGCCGTTTGTTCGTAGGTGAAATTTGATTGGATAAAATTTCGTGGTCCCATCTTGTAGCCAATTAAAGTATTCGTTACAGCTAAGGTTGAAGCTAAAAATAGAAAGACCGCTGGGGAACCAAAAGATATTTTTGAACACGGCCTCCAGGAAAAGCAGTTGTTATTTTTTATGTTGTACCTCTTATTTGTAGTTAGGAAGTTAGGTAGCTAGCTGATTATGATAAATAAGCTGATGGAAATACCGTGTATAAATAAAGTTATCTATTCTATTATATTCTATGAATATATTTCTCAAGACCGGGTATGCGCCAAAACAGAACAAAAAGAGAGAGAGAGAATAGGTGGGGAGGGATAGGGAGCAGGTAGGTCAGGTAGAGCTTGAACAAAACTGATCACAGCAAGCTCTCTCTCCCTTCTCCCCCAAGCTAGGGAGCTTTATCAAGTGAATATTTCTCTTTCCCTGAAACTTGCTTTTAATATTATTTTCATTTGCATGACCATCAAGCATATAAGTGTTGAGAATAAACAAGATATTCAAGATGTAGTTTGATAATTTGACAACTGAATGCCTCTCTTAATGAGTTAGCCCAAAACCAGAAGGGAAAAGGGGGGAAGGGAGGGGGGGAGGGGAGGGAGGGGGGGAGGGGAGGGAGGGGGGGGAGGGGAAGCAAGGTGTAAACTTCCCACTTCCTTCACCCCTGGTTCCCAATTCCTTACCAGTTCCTGCCTCTTTCTTCTTTGCTATTAACGTTAAATAATATTTTTCCTTCTGCCATCCACAATAAAAAATATCCTTTTTGCTACCAGTTCTGTCCCCTATTCTCCATTTTCCTGCCCCTTTCTCCCAGGTTTCTGCTCCCATTTCCCCTCCCAAAACAATGGAGTGTTTTCACATGACGTCACGGCAGTCATGTTGGTGTCCCAAAACAATAAAACGGCGGCCATATTGGTGTCCCAAGCTAATCCTGTGGGAATTGAAGTCTTTTGTAATGCAAACACTTTGTTTTGTTCAAATAAATTAGCATAGCTGCAGACCATGTGAGTGAAAACACTCTAGTTTCAACCCTCCTCATCAATTGTTTGCATATAACATCAGGAATCATGAGTGAGTCACATGTCACATACCAGTACTTCATAACTCTCTTTTTAGTAAAAATGTAACTTTACTTTTTCAAGTCAGAACTTATTTAACTCCACAACCGAGTTTAAACATAAAGCTTATGTACAATATTTATATTATAGGTTAGCAAATTATAATAATTATCCACAAATCCAGCCACACACAGCCAAGTTACCTGTATACAGACAAGGATACAGAGCTCAGTGTCTCCTTATATATAGAGGTTTCCCCAACAGAGGAAGATCTTTTAATATATGGCTAGCTCTGCAAGCTGGCAAGATGAAGGAAATCCAGCACTCTGATTTACTACCTGAGCAGGCAAGATGAAACTATTTTATAAAGGGGTTCATTATATTGGCCGTGTAAGGTTTAATGTACCACAAATTCTAACAAATACCATTCAAATATTTCCTGTTATCATGGACTCTTGAAATATCAAATTGTCATCCAGGAGGTGTCTAATAAAACAGTGCTGTGCAATGAATTTTTGCCACTTCAATCGTTCTTCTTAAACTTTTACCTCTAAAAATGATTTTCTCTTTTTGGTTCAGAGGTTGCAAATGCTAAAAACTCAATGTTTCTTACTTTCCTTCTTCAGGTATTAATTAAAGTTCTAAAAACAATAATTTGATCTGCCAATATTGTTTTTAGCTCTTCTTAGAACTTTTAATAATACCTAAAGAAGGACAGTAAAATTGTTTTTAGCATTATTTTGTAACCTCTGGAAAAACCCTGAAAAGAGAAAATCATTTTTAAGTTGTTACCACTTGGGAAAGTTTTTTACTGTTTTTTGACATATTTTTTGGAAAATTTCTGATGGCTTCGGTTTCAAATGGACATTTGAATAACGCATAAGAGTCATGTCCATACAGATGGAATAGCTTAGTATTTTACTGTACAAGAATGACAAAGAATACCAAATAATTAATGAGAAAGAGAGAATTGAAGTGACATAATGCTTATTCCAGGGTTGTGTTAACCAACATTTTTTTCTTTAATTACTCACATATTTTAGCTGCCCAAAAGTAGTGGCTACCTGACAGTTGCGGCCCCTTAGGCCTGCTAATTCCGAAAGTTACGGGGGCCATTACTTTTGGAACTCTACGGTTTTGTCATCACGATCAAGGATAGATCGTTTAAGAGGAAACGTTTTGCATAATCAAAGAAACTAAAAAGAAACTATGTTATCTATATCCCAAGCGTTTCTTTTCTTTTTGTTTCTTCTTGACAGCCTCTATATTTCTGTCTTTCCAAGTGCTTTTCCTTAGTTTGATGGGTCGATTACCAATATATTTTCCTTAAAATAGAAAAAAAAATCACATTGTGACCATTAACGTCCTTCCTAAAAGACATTTATGGAAGTAATTAGTCTAAAATATTTTTATATTATCTTGAAATCTTGGTTTTGTGATGAAAAAGAGCACTGTTTTTTCTTTAATGTTTGCCCATACAAGCTCTGTAAATTAGCTTGAACTGTTGGCACCACTAATAGTTATCGAAATGAAAATATGATCCCTGCAACATCTTGCAGTCTTTATAAGATACAACAAATTATTAAGTAAACAAAGCTTAGTTTAGTTCAAGAAAGTTGCTGATTGAGCTACAGTTCAGTGGCAGCACAGTGATGTAGTACTAAAATGTAAACTGTATGTGAATTAAGTTGCTGTTCATAATATTATTATACTTCCGACGTTTCGGCAATGCTGCCTTCTTCAGGGTACAAACTATTTTAAAAAAATGTTAAAAAGGCAACATTCCTGAAACGTCGGTAGTATAACAATTTATTATGAACAGCATAAAAATTCGCATACAGTTATTACATTTTAGTACTAAGTATCAGACACTGCACAGGGAAAATATATATCTTATTGACCAAGCGCAAGGGCCATACTGGGAGAATATCGGCCCAAGGTCTTGACAGTACGGACCGAGCACAGCGAGGTCCATACAGAAAAGACTGAGGGCCGATATTCTCCCAGTACGGTCCCGAGCAAGCTTGGTTAATAAGAGATTTATTACACGACTCCTGCCGGCAGGAGGATCGCGCCGATCTTTCAGGACAATGCCCGGTCCAATACTTAGAGAATATTGGACCAGCAATCGAGCATTCTGATTGGTTGATTTTAGTTATTGGCCCTCTGACTGTCTTAGTCATGTAATAATAATAATCTTATCACAGTTGTGTTGCGGTTAGTGGGTTGGACTTCAGATCCAAAGGTTGGAGGTTCAAGCACTGTCTCGGCCGTCATGTTGTTTCCTTAAGGACGTTTGCGCTAATTGTTTATGCGCATCCTTACTGCGCACGCAATTCATGTCGCAATGCCATGCTTCGTCATGCATGAGCGCGCGCGCAAGAGAAGAAAATCTAGGCACATAAAGGGCTGATAGCGGTTGCGTTAACTTTGCTTAGATTTAACTCACTTGGATGGTCGGTGACCCCCAATTTTTTTTTCAGAGATAATTTTCTTTGCCAATTCTCGACAGATTGTGAGAAAATGAACAAAAAATCAATGTAGGAAGTTTAAATTTTTTCCATTTTTCTACCCGCGCACCATTGAATCCTGCCAACTTGTGGCTGTCAGAGTTTGCAAATGCTGTCGTTTAAAGATGAAATTTGCTTCAAGAAACGTCACCAGTTGAATAAATTAGCTGAACAGACCTACTAGCATAAAATTTGGGAAAGAAAGTTGCATTTTAGAGGTTCATTTGCATTATTTTTAGACTAACAGACATTCGGATCACATCCCGTAAGGAAGACCAATTTTTCAAAATTAGGGTCGCCTTTCAGATAGCTTATCTCAGAAACGAAGTCGGTGACCTCCTCATTTTTTTGCATTTCTTACACGAGTAACTCGTAATCTAGCTGTAGCAAAAGTTTTATAAAAAAAATCAATGTTAGAAGATTTTCGCGCGAACGTCCTTAAACAAGAAACTTTGCTCCACATGTCTCTCTCCACCCAGGTGTACAGCATTTTTTTTATAAATGGGTACTGGCAACAGAATGCTGGGGGTTCTGCAATGGACTAGCAACCCATTTTAGGGGGGGGGGGGGGGGGGTAGTAATACTCCTAATTGCTTCATGCTACTGTGGCTCATTTGTGACTTATACTTTAACCTATGCTACACTGTACAGTTTAAAAAACAGAAACTTTTTTATCTTTTTTATTGTTTCGATCATGACACTTACCATTCATTTCTCTCATGGCCTTGACAAAATCAGTAGGATCTTTAAAACTAAGAAATCCATATCCCTTGCTTTTGTTCGTCTTTTTGTCACGAACAACTTTTGCTTTCAGGAAAGATGGATACTTTGTGAAATTTCTTGTAAGAATCTCATCAGTAACTTCATTACCTAGATCACCACAAAACACTCTGAAGTCATCTGAAATAGAAAGAGATGGTTGCACAGTGATATTAAACAGAGTTCTAAATTTGTGGTTTTTGTGTCTTGTTGTCCTTAGGGAAACCACATTTGTGGGTTTGGTTGCCCCAAGAATACCAGTAAACACCTGCATATATAAGAACACACGATTTCGGAGGTCAGGCTGATTGAGTTCTTATTTATCGGGTGCTTAGTGACAAATCAGCCTCACAATGTTCTTAAAATGTTCTTAAATTTTTATTTGGTTAATACTATCCAAAACATGTTGCTAGAGGTATAATTAGCATATTTTAGGAAAATAAAATAAAAAATTATTTTGTAATTTGATTATATTAACAATGAACACAATCAATAAGACAGCTTGACAGCTGATAGAGTTATGTAGTTATCTGACAGCAAACATAAACTTATAAGTTTTGTAATTATGACACTTTTTCCATTTTTAATATAAGAACATGTTACCATTTTTCATGCTGATCTTGTTCTTATAAAAATGGGGCTTTATTGGCCAAATTTCAGCCTGCTGTTCTTAATCTATTTGTTCTTATATGAGGGTGTTTAATACTGTACTGTTTTTTTTTTAACCTTTGTTGGACATAAACTTACTATTACTGTACATGTATTACAAAATAAGTTAGACCAAAGAGAAAGGCGCAAACAGGATGCAAAGCCCCATGCGTTAAATAATAGTTGAATGCTAGGTAATGAAGAAGGATTAAAAAACTAAATATAAGAAAATTAAGTTACTTAATTAGGGTGACAGGGACAGTTAAGAATAAGCGACCAGGGGTTGCCCTGTCTCTTGTCCCTGGAGGAAAATACTTCATTGTGAAACTTTTTCCTGACAGTTGTCTCTGATGTGCGTTTTCTCTATGTCTCTGGATGACTGCTATCCCATTGGTGTTTCTCTGCCAGATCATGGTCAATTACATTGAAAAAACACTGAAACAAATCTCTCTGTAATACTATGAATGACAAGGAATAAACATGGCTCCCTGCCTCACTGCAATGTATTAATGAGCATAGGCCATGTATGGTGATGCTGCAGGGAAAAAGCACTACAGAATGGCAAATGCCATGAACCACTTGGGAAAGAAAAGTTTAATGGCTATGATAAAGTTAGGATTTCATTTTTTCTTTGCTTCCCTGTTTTTTTTATCCCTCACTGAAGACAAACCTTGTAGTAACAGGGATTTGTGCCATGGTAAATCAAGTAGCCAAAGGAACAACCACTCAGTGTGATTTTGTTGCCCCTAGCATTATTTTCGTTGTCTGGGACAACAGGAGAACCATTAATTTTGAACACTGAGATTAACACTTATTGTGTCTATCATGTCAATGTCCACTTAATCTTTTCTTGCTCAGCAGGACATGTCCTTCCAGACATTTATTTTGATTTTAAAAGACACCTTACGATTGGTTACATCTAAGCATGAAAAAGACCACATGTTCACCTACCTTGTTCCCATTCTGCTAATGAACTATCCTCCCACACTGTATCCCCAGCAACTCTTACAAACTTTTTCTCTTTAGTTTTCTTTTTTTCCTTTACATCAGCACCTCCAGCCTGTGAATATGTAGATTCCCATTCTCTTTGTTCCTCAACAGTCATCATCGGCATGGTGGCAGCAACTGGCCCTGCCACAGGCATCCCAGGCATTGCCACACGCACCCCAACAGGCATGGGCATCTGAACCATAGGTACCCCTACCGGGGGCATAACAGGAGCCCCTGGGAGGGCAGGGTTGTGCACCATCTGGGGTACCATGGGTTGGACCCCAGGAGGAAGATTCATTGTGGGTGGTAGTGGCGGTGGCGGTAACTGATTTGGTTGGACTTGCACAGGGTGCCGAACAGGTACCTGCATGTGTGGAGGTACTCGATTTGAAGTTTGTTGAATTTGTCTAGGTCTAAAACCCGGAGGAGGATGGTTGGAAGATTGTAATAAAGGAGGTGGTTGAGCAGCCTGGTGTCTTGGAGTGAAATGGATATTAGGAGTATCCTGAGTTGGTGCAAGTTTTGGTGCATTTTCAATTGCTTTGGACGCCATGCGAAATGTATTTGTTGCTATAACTGGTCTTGAGACAGGATGTTCTGCTATTTCTTGCTCAAACCTGAGAAGAAGAAAATCACAGTAAGCGATTATCATCATTTTCTTCGTTTGCTGTATGGGCAAGAAGTTGAACATACATATATTTCTTGTGCACCCAACAACTTTGTTCCATTTTCCTTATAAGAAAATGAACAGCAATTTATTTTGTTAAATGTCACCAAATAATATTGGTAAGTAAGCCTTCATAGGACTAATGGCTCACAACTGCCGGAGCTTAAACCGGTTTCTGGAGCATAAAGCAGCTGAGAGTATTACTACTTCCCCCCTGGATGGGATGCTAGTCCATCGCAAGGTTAACCCCCCAGCATAATGTCGCCGGTACCCATTAATAAACTTGGGTGGAGAGAGACAACATGGAGCAAAGTTTGTTAATGTGGCTTTAGTATATTATTACTAAAGTCAATAATATTTCTGAATGAACACCTCTCTACTATAGAGGTTGGTTCCTGTCTCACAGTTCCTTACAGCCTTACACATCTTTCTCTAAAATGGATCATCTCAAGGCAGACAAAAGCCGTTAAATACAGGAATGGCTCCGAGCCGTTTGAAAGGAAACCGCTGACCTCATTAGCATTCATTTCTCTCTTTTTTTTGTTTGTGCCTGGATTAGAACGAAAGTAGGCTTTTATTATCAGATAAAATTAGGCCTAGGCAAAGCGATTATTAGATCTAAGCTAGATTTGCGATTAGGTTAGATTTAAGGATAGGGTCACCTTTTATAATTAAATTTTTGTTGGGTTTGCCGGATCAACCCAGTGATCTAGTGGTGAAGGAGGGATGTTAGCACGCAGGAGGTGCCGGGTTCGATTCTAGGTGATTTATTGCATTTTTCTTTTTCTGATACGAAAAAAATTCTATTATTGGTGAAAATTTTTCTAAGTGTTGCTCGGAGCCATTCCTGCAATTAGCGCCATGTAAGGCAGACAATTAAGGTTTCGTAGCTCCAAGAATGTCTGACAAGAGTATTTTGTGTTTTGAAGACACTGACTTCAGCTGAGTCATCTCCATACCAAGTTGAACACAGATTCGAGAGATATCTTATACCTCCACGTAGCCATCCATTATCTTCTACTCTCCAATAAATCCTGTTTTACTGACGACATTTTTTGAAGTGTATTGAAATATCAAATAAAGAGGATAAATAAAATCATGATTTATCTCCGTAACAGTTATGTCACCATAGTAAGCTTAAGCTCATTTATTTACGGAACAATGGTTAACTATGCCAATTCAAAAAATGTGATTTAACAGTCCGAAATCAAAATAACGAGTCATTTCCACAAACGAATGACATTATGATAATCTTCTGGATATCCATGACTGCAGCACTGTAATGAAATCTTACCGTGACATTTCGGCTTCCAGTTCATTTCGCCGGCTTTGTTCCTCGACGTCAGCCATTTTGTAAGTATTTTAATCCGTCCTGTCCCAATATATCTTACGGTAATAAACAAAACTTGTGGATTTTTTTTAAATAAAAAAACCTCGCACACAAGCATGCAAGCAGTCAAACTCATTCGTTCACCTCACGTCGGGTGCTTTGTAACCAGGCGACTTTCCAATGTCGTTCCCAGACCTCTTTTACCTTTCTCTCTTCCTGCAAGAGGAGCCTCGTTTTCGGGATCGGGATCGCCATCGGGATCTGTTCCCTGCGTTCCAGGCGTAAACCGGGGAGCTCGGGAGCAGCTGAAAACCGGCGCGCGAACGAGCGGGAAGAAAGAGGGGGGACACGTCACTATGTTGCCCCACTATCTAAACGCCTGGAACAGGCTATACAAGGGATCAAATCTGCAAAAGACCGCAAACGATATATGCTGTAAACGATACGTAGGATCTAAGAAAGACCTAATCAGCCAAAAAAATGAACAAACATAACCGACAAACTGCAAGGCTGATCTGACTACGTAAAAAAGTAGACTTTGCGAGACACCAATACTACAGAAACCGATAAAGCAGGGTAGCAACCGCGGACAGCTGTTTCGCCCTGTTGGGGCTCGTCGGCGCGGTGTAGCTTGTGGCAAACTAAGAACGACTACAAGAATGCAGTCGTAAATAGATTGGACAATGACCCGTTCACAATATCAAGTTCCGTACCTTGGAACCAACTTGTCACTCGCATCACGCGTGCCACATCACGTGTTGCGGGGTACAAGCCGTCCCAAGTTGTCACTGGTGTCTCGCAAAGAAGAATGTACATGGCAAGCCAATGTAAACAAGGGCATATTTTTAATACCCGGGTTAATACGCGCAGGCGCCTCCTTAGCCTTTTCGTCGAAGGAACGAAATAGGAGACGTCTGTGCGCAGGTTAGTATTCAAAACGCACTCCAAGACTTCAGACTTCGCGCAATCTAATTTGAAAACACACCAGAAAATCGAAAAAGTCGTGTTTTCACAAGATAACCACTAGAAAAGTTCGTAAAGATTTAGTGCCCGACGCGGTACAAGCCCGATTCTCAGGCGAACTTAGGTCGCTCACCTCACATCTTAAAGCCCTCTTAGCCATGCAGCCCTCATTAAACACGCTTTTAGAACGAGGGATAAAAAAACTTAAGTTTAAGTTTTAATTCACCACACTATACAATTCACAATTTACAGCAACAAAATTAACTTGCCTTTAATTTGCCTGTATGAAAAACTTGCATGCTATTTAAAATATTTACACAAACATTCATTTGGGCACTTTTTAAAGCGATAGGCCAGTTTAATTTGATTTAACACGTTTACACTTAGAATTCAGTGGATTACCCCGCCAAACAACCACCTCATTTTATACCGCCACTTGTTTCGGCTCAGTCATTTCTTATCACGGTGAAAACCCATTGGAGCGGCAGGGGTAATTTGCCGAACGCCGAATGCCGAACGCCGAACGCCAAACGCCGAACGCCGAACGCCGAACGCCGAACGCCGAACGCCGAACGCCGAACGCCGAACGCCGAACGCCGAACGCCGAACGCCGAACGCCGAACGCCGAACGCCGAACGCCGAACGCCGAACGCCGAACGCCGAACGCCGAACGCCGAACGCCGAACGCCGAACGCCGAACGCCGAACGCCGAACGCCGAACGCCGAACGCCGAACGCCGAATGTCTGTCTGCGGTTTATCTTGTGAAACATGTACTTCACCATGGCGGAGCGAATTGTTATTTCGAGCAGGTATAAAGTCTTGTACTACCAATAAAACAACATTTAACCTGTAATTCTAGTAACCTCACATACATGATCGAACTGGTAAAAAATGTAAAAAAAAAAAACAGTTCATAGGGGAAACCAAACGCACGATTCGTGAACGCTTCACGAACACAGAACACAGACAAGGGACAAACAACCCACATCACGCCAACTCCACAGCAGCGGTCCCTACACATTTCAACTTACCAGGTCACTCTTCCGCGGACATGAGACTCATCCCGCCTGAACTGCAGCCTACCATCAATGCTTCCCGTCGAAAAGCACGCGAGGCCTTTTTAATTCATAGAGGGAACACTTTATCACCAGAAGGCATTAACCGAAGGAACGAACGCTGAACTCATACACTATATATTATTTTTATCTTATGTTTACAAGTGCGCTGTTTACATCAGGGGCGTAGCTATCTGTACGCACCTACGCACGTGCGTACCTGTAAAAGTCGAAAAAAAGAGAAATAAAAGATTTGGGACTTGAGGGGGGGGGTAGGATGTGTTTGAAAATTGATTGTGCGTACCTCTGAAAAAGTCCTGGCTACGCCCCTAACAATGCCATGTATTAGCCAATCATTTATAACCATGTATTTTTCATACTTTAGGAGCCTCGTGTCTAAACAAAAGATTGGCGAAGTTTGGATTTAATACGATGCGTGGAAATAGTATCAAAGCGCTATTTTCTAGAAGGTGTTCCGTAAACTAAAAATGGCGCGCCAAAATGTCTTCCTACGAACTCCCACGAGACCGGCAAACGGATTCAAATTTGAATAATTATCTCAACACAAACAATGTTCCCTCAGTCGTGAGAGGCGGGCGCTTGCTTTTTGCTTGTTCAAGTTAGGATTTCAAAGAGAAGCCATCATTTATTTCACATTTCTCATTGTCCGGCAAATAGAAAGGCCTATATTGTTTTTTAAAACCTCAGTTAATATACTCTAGGTCTGAGCTACATTAACCGATCGAGTGAAAGAGCACGTCTAGATCTGGACCGCAGAACGCTTTGTAAAGAGCACGAGAAACAAAGCGTAACGTACAAGCGAGTGACCCGTGATTCACGCTCGCTATTTGGCAACGCTTTTAACTGAAAACCATGTTCTACGAAAAATGTTTTTGCGATCGTACTCTGACCATTGCGAATCTAACGAGTCAAAATGAAAATCTTGCCGCACACGAATTTGTTGACAAAACGCTCTGTAAAGAGCGAGAAGAATAGGACATCACGTCTTTTATAGACATTTGTTAAAACGATCTAAACACTGTTAAAACGCGATAGTTTGATAAAAATTTCGGTCTTTGAGCCTCTTCAGTCGTCCGCCATATTAAAGTTCTGTAAAGAGCGCGAGTAAAAAAGCGTAACGAACAAGCGAGTGACCCGCGAATCGCGCTCGCTATTTGGCAAAGCTTTTAACTGAAAACCACGTTCTGCGGAAAATATTTTTGCCATCGTACTCTGACCATTGCGAATCTAACGAGTCAAAATGAAAATCTTGCCCACACGAATTTGTTGACAAAATGCTTTGAAAAGAGCGCGGCTCGCCTTTAATTACTGCACGATTGTTAACTTTATCGCACCTTGGGATTTTCATCACGCATCAAACCGTGTAATTGACAGCAGTTGAATCTGCCAAGAGACTAGAGCCTAGAGTATTCCCAAAGCTTATTATGTTGAGCAAATACAACCGACTGGTTCTGTATATGCAAATAATTATGCTGCGCATCAAGAAACTGGGCACTGTAAGTACATGTCGCGAACTTCGCGAAAGACAATGGCATTCAGGGCGATGCCTCGCTACTCCATGACTGGCATCACAAAGTGTCCTGGGAGGTGCACGCTACCCCATGACTGGCATCACAAAGTGTCCTGGAGGGGTGCACACTACTCCATGACTGGCATCACAAAGTGTCCTGGGGGGGTGACACGCTACTCCATGACTGGCATCACAAAGTGTCCTGGGGGGTGGCACGCTACTCCATGACTGGCATCACAAAATGTCCTAAGGGGTTACCCTCTACTTCATGACTGGCATCACAAAGTGTCCTGGGGAGTGGCACGCTACTCCGTGACTGGCATCACAAAGTGTCCTATGGGGTTGCACTCTACTCCATGACTGGCATCACAAAGTGTCCTGGGGGAGTGGTACGCTACTCCGTGACTGGCATCACAAAGTGTCCTTGGCGGGTGCACGCTACTCCATGACTGGCATCACAAAGTGTTCTGCGGGGTGCACGCTACTCCATGACTGGCATCACTAAGTGTCATCGCCGAGAATACAGCGACATATCCGGGACCTTCTTACGGTCCAGAGCGCTAAATTTGAAAAGCTTCCGTCTGACAAAAGAGCCAAATTACAAAGAAAATGGGGGAAAATGGCAAAACAAGGTGTATGTTTTACTCCATAACAAAAAACACTAAGTACTTTGGCGGTTAGGCTCACCCTGGCTTTTTCAGAAGAGGTGTTAAGGAATCATTTAAAACTCTTTTTATTTCCCTGAGATTTGGACAACTACTATCGAATCGCGTTCTAAAATTCGTTTTTTTCGCTGATTTCAGTATAGAAAAAAACACCGCATTGATATTCAGGATGGTCTTTCTCTTCAAGAAAGGACTTGCTAACTAAGGTTCGCCCTGGAAATGTTAGCCTCGTGTCTAAACAAAAGATTGGCGAAGTTTGGATTTAATACGATGCGTGGAAATAGTATCAAAGCGCTATTTTCTAGAAGGTGTTCCGTAAACTAAAAATGGCGCTCCAAAATGTCTTCCTACGAACTCCCACGAGACTGGCAAACGGATTCAAATTTGAATAATTATCTCAACACAATGTTCCTTCAGTCGTGAGAGGCGGGCGCTTGCTTTTTGCTTGTTCAAGTTAGGATTTCAAAGAGAAGCCATAATTTATTTCACATTTCTCATTGTCCGGCAAATAGAAAGGCCTATATTATTTTTAAAACCTCAGTTAATGTACTCTAGGTCTGAACTACGTTAACCGATCGAGTAACAGAGCGCGTCTAGATCTGGACTGCAAAACGCTTTGTAAAGAGCACTCTGACCATTGCGAATCTAAAGATTTTAAAAAAAAATCTTGCCGCACACGAATTTGTTGACAAAATGCTTTGAAAAGAGCGCGGCCCGCCTTTAATTACAGCACGATTGTTAACTTTATCACACCTTGGGTTTTACATCACGCATCAAACCGTGTAATTGACAGCAGTTGAACCTGCCAAGAGACTAGAGACTAGAGTATTCCCAAAGCTTAAAGTGCCCATAACGATTTTTTATTTTCTTATCTAAATCTACACGCCACGTAATGAACATCCGTAAAAAAATTTTTGATTTCAGCAAAACGTGAATTTTTTATGATTTTTTAAAGTCTTCGAAATTTGCCGCCATTTTGGTTTGACCATTCGCATTAGTCTCCTCTCGGTCTCTCTCGGTTAACAAAGGATCCGTGACGTAGATTAAGGAACACATAACTTCAAACATAGGAACCTGTGACTTCAAACAAAGGAACTGTGACGTACATTAAGGAATATGTGAGCCCGTTGGCCTTCTTAACAGCGGGACGGGTATACCGCTAAAAAAATAGGATTTAGAAGATTTGAAATATTCATAAATAATTCACGTTTTGCTGAAATCAAAAAAAATTTCGCCGATGTTCATTACGTGACATGTAGATTTAGATAAGAAAATAAAAAAATCGTTATGGGCACTTTAATCTGTTAAGCAAATACAACCGACTGGTTCTGTATATGCAAATAATTATGCTGCGCATCAAGAAACTGGGCACTGTAAGTACATGTCGCGAAAGACAATGGCATTCCGGGCGATGTTCAGTATAGCCCTGGCCCTGAGGAAGACTAGTCCTATTAGTCGAAATATTGGCCATCTTAATAATAAATCTGCCCGTTGCCGTAGTGCCAGCCTTGCATTCAGCTTTATACATGTTATATTTTTACTACCCAATTGTTTTAGGACACTTCGCACTTCTTTTGTGGAGTCTGCTCTATCTAGTTAATAACATTTGCCATTCTGTCTTCGTTTTGGCGATGAATCGGGAGGTGAAGGTGAATACATCGCATACATCAGCGAGTGTTAATTCACTGAAATATAAAGCTGAATGCAAGGCTGGCACTACGGCAAAGGGCAGATTTGTTAAATGGCCAATATTTCGACTAATAGAACTAGTATGTAGACAGCGCACTTGTAAACATAAGATAAAAATAATATATAAAGTGTATGATACAAAACTGAGTTCAGCGTTCGTTCCTAATGCCTTTTGGTGATAAAGTGTTCCCTCTATGAATTAAAAAGGCCTCGCGTGCTTTTCGACGGGAAGCATTGATGGTAGGCTGCAGTTCAGGCGCGATGAGTCCTATGTCCGCGGAAGAGTGGCCTGGTAAGTTGAAATGTGTAGGGACCGCTGCTGTGGAGTTGGCGTGATGTGGGTTGTTTGTCCCTTGTCTGTGTTCTGTGAAGCGTTCACGAATCGTGCGTTTGGTTTCCCCTATATACTGTTTTTTACATTTTTTTTTTTACATTCGATCATAAATGTGAGGTTACTAGAATTACAGGTTAAATGTTGTTTTATTGGTAGTACAAGACTTAACGCCTGCTAGAAATGACAATTCGCTCCGCCATGGTGAAGCACATGTTTCACAAGATTAACCGCTGACAGACATTCGGCGTTCGGCAAATTACCCCTGCTGCCATTGGAGTTCCCAACTATTATTTGCTTTATAAATTTACCCCGTTAATACGACCACTTTATGCATGATGGCACTGATACTGATTGACTAACGATAGCAGAAGTTGACAAAAAGATTGTTTGTAAATCTCGTAATTTTCGTTTTGATTCGACAAGGGATTCAAACCGGCCTACGGTAACGTAAAATTGACCTCACCTCGTTAAAGGGGCTATGTCGCAAGGTGAGTCTGCGCAATGAGTTCCTGACGTCACACATGTCAATTTCTATTGTTCCCTCCCGGATCGCGCGGCAAGTTTTATCGCGCTTGCATTCGTATCGAACCACGCGAGGTAAACAAACACACGATCGATTTCGCTTTTAAATTCCTCCCCAACTTCCACCACTACTGGAAGACATCGAATTTTTCGAAGGTACGACTAACAAATCGCAGAAATAATTTAACAAAAATCTAGCCAAGTAAATACTCTAACTATTTTGTAAACTTGAGATCTATCCTTCCACGCAATACGACGGGATGGAACGGATTGCAGCGAATTCGACAGTAATGGCCGCCAACTTGATAAATAGCCACCGGACGTTTTTCAAGTTGTTAGTAGCCAGTACTCACCCGCCATCCTCGCGACATAGCCCCTTTAATACGACCACATTTTGGCCCGTCAGTAGTAGCAGTAACAGGGTTCCACTGTACAGCAATAAAGACCCGAACCAAATACCGATGGGGGGGGGGGGGGGGGGGGGGGGGGGGGGGGGGGGGGGGGGGGGGGGGGGGGGGGGGGGGGGGGGGGGGGGGGGGGGGGGGGGGGGGGGGGGGGGGGGGGGGGGGGGGGGGGGGGGGGGGGGGGGGGGGGGGGGGGGGGGGGGGGGGGGGGGGGGGGGGGGGGGGGGGGGGGGGGGGGGGGGGGAAGAGAGTACTTCCCTTAATTTAGGATAGGTGTGTGCCGCAAAGGTTCTTAAACCCTGGGGCCCTATTTAAGGATAGAAAATCGGAAATTGACAGAATTGACACCCTTTTCAGAGAAAAACGATAACTCAGAACTTGTGTGAACAGGTCATGTTTAATTTTTTTTTTTCTGTACGTGGGAAGTTTAGCATAAGGCTTCCTTAGAATTCTACAACAACAACAACAAGCTTTATTTGTATGACTATAAATCATTTCAGTATTGCAAAACGGTAAGATACTAAAGAAAGTTAACAAATAAACAAACAAACAAGCAAACAAACAAAATCATAATAAACAGATTACAATGGATTAAATCTTAATAAACTTGTTTAAGTGATGAATCAATTGAACTGTTTGTCCTAGTATATACAGTCGAACCCCGCTATTTCGAAGTCCCAGGGGAAATGAAAAAAAGTTCGAAATAGCGGGGTTTCGAAATAACCGGGGTAGCGTAAAATTCGTAAACAATGAATCATTTTTAATGAAATACAGTATGCAAAGAGACATTAATTAAATAATGATGATCATACAATACAATACAATACAATACAATAACCTTTATTTCATCATATGTCAGATCAATCAACAGATGCTGTTGCTAGAAAAATCTTTGAATGTTCTGTTGTTTTGTTATTGAATACCTAATGTCTTAGCGATAATGGGACACTGCACGTAAATCAAGCATTGTCAAGTCACCAACTACGTAATATACCTTATTGGTACTAATTTTCGCGTCGCTTTAATTTCGCGATTTAAAAAAAATCGCGAACTTAAAGCGACGCGAAAAAAAATTCCCGCTAACTTTAATGTCGCGAAATTTAATACCCTCCTATATTTCTTGTTTTCTCAATTTAATGAAGAAACACATGTCTACTTACATGTATTGTGTATAACGTGTAAAAGCTCTATGGCATGCCTACAGATGATAAACAACAGTTTAACAGTCAAATTTCACTATCTGTGTTATTTTGAACCTCTTCATCTGTACCGCTATCGTCATATAGTTTGGTTTTGTTATGAGTTGATGATTTTCAGCAATAAGAAGTGTAAAATAATAAAATTCTCGAAATAAAATGTGTTTTTTTTTTCATTTTCGCGAAAATTAGTTCCCTAAGAAAATAATTTTGCACCCAAATCGCGAAAATAAAGACCCGCGAAATATGCCGACCTTTTTTTCGCGAAATTAAGTGCCCGCGAAAATTGGTACCAATAAGGTAAGTTCAAATAAAAGGCAATAAGTTTCCAGCTGTGCTCTGATGTATTCTGTTCTTGACAAGTTCGAAATAACGGGGTTGATTTTAGGTCTAGGGAAAGAAGGATCAGTTCGAAATAGCGGGGAGTTCGAAATAGCGGGGAGTTCGAAATAGCGGGGAGTTCGAAATAGTGGGGAGTTCGAAATAGCGGGGAGTTCGAAATAGCGGGGAGTTCGAAATAGCGGGGAGTTCGAAATAGCTGATAGTAAATGACTGAAAACATGAGGGTAAATCCAAGGGAATTCGACCTGATTTCGAAATAACGGGGAATTCGAATTAACCGAGGTTCGACTGTAGTCGAAACATTTTCGGATTTTACCTCGGAAATCTTCGGAAATGATCGGAAACGTTCAAATGACTTTCGGACAATTTTCGGAGCCGTGTTTCTTTCTGTCTGGATTAAATTTACTGTTACAGTGAATCTTTTAGTTAAAATGCCGAAAATTTAACTGTTTCATGTTATAGAGCCCAAAAATTAAGTGTTAAGTGTTATCGAGCTGCCCCCATTCAGACCCTCTTACTAGACTGGACTGCAGATAACAATTTGTTTTGCTGATCAAAACAGGAAGAAATGACTTAAACTAACCCAATAGTTTCATTACTACGCCATATCATAACCCCATATCTTTTTCGTTCAGCTGGTTGTTTAGGTACTGTAATTTAGCTAATACAATTTAAAGGAACCCTCTCCATAGTTTTTGAAAGATCATTCGCCATCTCTATAATGTTGACGAAATACCAAAAGCTTACTACTAAATACAATATATTATCCTTCAAGAAAAAAGGATCTAACAATTCGAATTTAGTGTTGCAGCTGGTACAGAAAAGTGGAGGGGGACAGGGGGGCGGGAGCCCGGGAGAATAGGGGCGGGAGGCGGGAGAGGAAATGGCGGGAAGCGGGAGTTGAAAGGGGGCGGGAAGCGGGAGAGAAATTCAAAGCGAACTTTTGTCATTAATTAAGTCGTTACAGCACTTTCAAAAAGAAGATCCCAAAATTTTATGTTACTTGCATTTAGCGTCTTCTGGGAAAACAAGCAAAGTCCAGCAAATGAAAATTCGCGCTTGAGGGACCGCTTGGGGTTATTTCCGGTGAAATTGTAAACCCTTTTAGTCCTTTTAGTGCCGATTACGACATACGTCATGAAAGACAAGCATGAATGCACATGACGCGCGCTGAGGCGATATTGTCGATATAGAAGTGAGTCAAGTGAGCGAGCAAGCCAAATCTATGTCGTCGGAGACAATTTTATTCGGCCTAAGTATTTTTCGCTGCGGAAGTGACAGATCTATTCATGGAAGGCCTTCGTGAGAGCTTGCTCCATACGATCCTCAATCTGAAAGAACCAAAGATTTTAACGCGTGGTGCAGGGATGTGTCAAGGGAATGCCGTTTAAATGAGCGCGCTGGAGAGTGTGGCATGGTTTCTATTACTACCCAGTTCTTTGTTTTAGACAAAGCAAAATCGATTCCGATAAGAATAGGGGGACAAACAGCGTGGGAAGCAGTGAGGAATGACTTCATAGAAAATAAAGACAAGATCGCTTCCAAAGATTATGAATTACACGGTGTGCTTTCCTGTTTTAAACTGAGCACAGCAATAATGACAATAATAGACATAATAATGTTGTATTTTTTAATCTTCCTTGAATTTGCTACCACTGTAGAGTCCTGTAGATATAAGTTAGATACTCTTCTTCAGACACAAGTCACACAACAGCCACAACCGGACCATTTTTTAGATGATTCTTTTCGAAGAATGTTTTGTGTACTTTTGCTGGAGCAATTAACAGTGACCAGATATGTGCAGACACGGGGCAAATTGAATGGTGTTATTGTTCTTCTGGTTTTCATCGTGACATGGCGAGATTCGCGTCCTTCTGAAATCGTGACACCCAGCTGATGTTCTACGGTACAGAGTCGGATAAAGCTTGTCATGAAAACGAAAAACTTTTAAATTTGACTTAAAGTTTGATTCTAAAAAAGTCCATCAACAGTGGAGTTCTTTTCACTAAAGGTGTCAAAGGTTGCAATCGATGCTAGGTACTAGGATCACTAGCATCATCAGCATCCATAGACAACATAGCGACAATTTGGAAACCACGTTAATAAAGGGCGGCATATTAAAGCTGTGCTAAAAGCGAGTTATCGTTTTGCGTTTTGTCCGAAGAACGGTCCAAAACAGGCCCTTATTATACCGTACTATATAAACACCAGTGAAATATCAGGTGAGCTTTCGCGCAAAAACATGATATCTTCACATGTGAAGATAACATGTTATATCATCGTTGCTACGGTTACATAATAAATTGCGCCTTTCGCAGCAAAAATTAAAAGGTTTGGTATTCATTGGTGTTAAGTAAGTCGAAACTTTATTAAAAAGTTTAATCTAGAGCAAATTAAGGAAAAGCCAAAGAATTGCGCAGCTAATTAAATGACTTGGATGTTTGTTTGTTTTTTAAATTTACGGCAGTCGGGAGCGGGATGCTTGAGGACGGGAGTCGGGAGATAAAGGTACGGGAGGCGGGAGAACAAGGTACGGGAAGCGGGAGGTTCTGACCCCCCTGTCCCCCCCCCCCCACAGAAAATGTCATACAAGCCCGACGATGATGCAAAGTACATTATATTGCTTCCTCATGCTGTGTTCACACTAGAATGAAACATTAGTCTGATCACGAATAAAACAAGTTTTACTATTAATGAAAGTTGTTCACATCAGGTGGTACACCGCGTGAATCATGATCGAAACATGTTTATACTCTGAGCATGACTGCAACTACCTCAAGAGTAGTTTCGATCTAAGCCAGACAAAAACATGTTAGCACAAATGTCGTCTCCTTGTTAAACTTGAACTGTACGTTGCATTAATTGAAATTTTTCCTTAAAACATGTTTCGGTGCTGATGTGAACACAGCATATGATCAAAGGTTTAATGGCGGCGCTACCTCATGCAACCGGCACTAAGCGCTAAATGAAAGAGTGATGATTATTAATAATCCCCATGACTTTAGTTCATGAATGAAAATAAATTGCCAAAAAATGTTTGAGCAGCTCATTCATTCAGTGGACAAAATTAAATTCTATTAGCATAGGTAGGATCCCAATCCTTTTAATTAATGGTTCCTTTAATTCGCTAATGCACAGAATAAGTTTGGGGGTTTAAGTGGATGGCAGCATTTTACCTCCACTGAAACTGGCACAGCATAGAGACATTGGAGACAGACCACCCTGGTCTTATGTGCTTTAAGTGCACATTTTTTTTTAAATGATGATGATGAAGCAGGCCTATTCTCAATCATCAAAATAATCATCACCGTCAACATCGTGATCATCACAAAGATCATCAAAACCATAATGATAGTCATTATCGTTATCATTATCAACATATTCGTCATTATAATATTGATCGTCCTCATTGTTGACGTGGTGATCATACAAATCATCAACATCATAATGATTGTTATCATCGTCATTAACATTGTTATTAGCATCTTCATCATTGTTATAATGATCTTCATCATTATTGACGACTTCATCATAAAACTCATCAACGCCATAATCATCATCAACATCGTTATCATTATCATCAACTTGGTTATCATCACACCAATCGACATCACCATTATCATCATCATCATAACAATCGTTGTCATCATACCAATCGTCCTCATTGTTGACGTCCTGATAATCATCAACCTCATAACCATAGTCGTAATCAACATCATGGTCATCAATGTAATCATCATAGTCACTATCATCATGTCTGCCACTGACTACTGATGGTGAAAAAAAACAAAAATTCATTAATTTTAAGTAAAAGGATGGCCAATAAATGTCATATGTTTAGTGTTGTAGTGTGGACAGCCCAATACATCAATCAATCATTTTATTCATAGCATCAAGTTACCTCATTACATACATTGTAGTTGACATAAGTTGAGGGGGATAGGAAACCCTTTTGGGCTTTTACAAGAGTCCCCAAATCAATAAATAATAATTTCTGTTTGCAAATCAGGTAAGCGGAAGGTACGAAACGCATTACAAACATACTTTAATTATACATCAGAAAGGCTAGGAAAGGTTGATTACTCATTGATTTCTAGTAGATATAGTTTCATTTATTTCTAATTTAATGTACAGTGATTTGATCTGTTTTAAATTCTCAGGGATCAAATTCCAGAGATTTGCACCCTTAAATACATTGAAAAATGCTCCGCCATTACAGCTCAGAATAGACCATTTTACAGTTGTGTGTTTGGTGACCTGGCCTTTGAATGGAAGCGAGGCTGGAGGTGACCTTGTTTTGATACAGACCTTAGTGCTTTTCATATGTTAATGTTTTTCTCATGCTAACTAGCTAAATTTACATATGATAAGCACTAAGTTCTGTATCGTAACAAGGTCACATCCAGCCTCGCTTCCATTCATAGGCCAGATCACCAAGCACACAACTGTAAAATGGTCTATTTAGCAATCACACTAAGGTTTAATTTAAATGAAATGAAATAAATAGAACTTTATTTATACAAAACTAATTGTATTGTTCCAATATCCATACCCCTCCCACTGAAGGTTTTTAGTTTGGACCCCCCCCCCCCCCCCCCCCCCACCCCTCTGGAAATTCCAAGTTAGCTTCATACTTTCCTTTTAAAACCTTAGCTTTTGAGACCCCTCTCTCCTCGGAATTGCCATTTAAGAGCCAATGTCTGAAATTTTCGAAAATCGGGCGTCACTCATAAAATTTCGGATTTCTTCATATTTTGCCCAAATAATCTCTATAGTGAAGTATTTACAAAAATAACATTAAAAATTGTAACGGCGTTTTATTTTTTTCGAAAACGGGCAAAGTTTGAAAAACGGCAAATTGGCGGCCTTTCAGTTGTGAAACTGGCGAAAAATTACACATTTTCATCTCGCTCGTACAGAAAAACGCGATGCCATACATAAATAAAATGTGGCCACAACATAAACACGCTCTTGTTCTTCACACTACTGTTATTTACTTTGGATTAGCAGTTGAAATAAGAATATTTCGGCCGTTAGAAGAAACATGATTTCTTCCATTTTAAAAATTAGCAAATTTGAACCAATTTCAACGCCGTGGAAACCCAATTGGTACGTTGAGTTTGAAAACAAAATTAAGACAGTCTTGAAGCACAACTTCTGCTGTTTACTGTGGTGAAATATTTCTGGCGGCACTTTAAAAGTGCCCCGTCGAGAGACCAAAATGTGAAGGGTAGTTTGACACTAGGAGAACTTGTGACACGAATCTGAGCGCCGACATTACGCACAAAATGTTTATCGCTAAAAATAGTTCCTGAGATAGAGCCTTTTTCAGAATCGTAAAGACTTCAGAAGAACTTCATCTATCCTTTGCTAACTTAAAATGATATCTTTTAAGCAGTTTGTTGGGATACGGAGTAGAGACACGAACATCATGTTGTGCGACCTTACAAATAACAGCGATCAACACTTACCCGCTTTTTCATCAGAAAATTAAACTGACCCGAACCTTGAATTGCGTTTATAATAAAGACAATCCTGAACTCCGATCCATTATATTGCTGAGATCATATTATAGCGTTATTTACTCCAAATTTGTTAAAACAACAGTCGGAAGTTTCAGTTCGGAAGTTTCCCACAATGTGTAGCCTGCGGACAGGCTTCCAGTCAGACGGCGGGGTCATACGAAGACGAAGAATGGAAAACATTATTTATTCACTATTTAACAATTAGATGGTGGGCTCGAGGTTTCTATTGGCTAATAGTTGGCGAGGGGCAAAGCCCCGAGTCAACTATCAAAGTTGATAGAAACTGAAGCGAGCCATCTAATTGTTTCAACATAACCCAGTGACCGTTCTATTAAACTTAGAATATCAATAAAACTGATTAACTGACAGTTTGTTTAGTAATTTATTTTGGACCTCAGTGCCGACCATAATTATGCCCACACGCGCTGCGTAGTAGGTGCCTGTGTTACCAATCAGATTGTAAGTTTGCCTAATAGTCAGTCGCTGGGGTATGCTAGGTAGGTAGGTAAACTTTATTTATACAAGGTGTCAATTCATAATACATGCTCTTCCATCGAGCCATGTTTTTGAACAACAATAGACTAATTACTTAACTAATTTTAATTATCTAACTAAATTAATTATCTATACAAGATTGTATTAAATGAAGTTTAGTACAACATTACTGGAGACAAATATTACCTAAAATAACACTCAGGGGGAAAAGAAAGATGAATTATTTATATATTTTATATGTCATATATTTTTTGTCATCCTATATTAGGGCCTGGTCGCACTACAGTCAAAAACAAAAATTAGCCGGTGCAAAAATCGAGGAAAACAAAAGAAATCGCTCCGGTGGGACACTCTTTTTGTGGAATGTTTTTGTTTTTATGTCATTTTGCATGGCTAATTTTTGTTTTTGACTGTAGTGCGACCAGGCTCTTAGAGAGAAAGATTTTGGTGTTACTCTAGCCAAGGTTTTTCTCTTCAAATTAAAATTTTTACAGTCGCTTTTGATGCTTAGAATTAAAAACCAAAATGAATAGAGACATAACCTCATACAAGTTCACTTTGGCGTGCCAGTCGGCAAACTCAGGATGAATGCCCTCAAGGCGGTCAAATCCATTGTCTCCATCCTGGAATGTACCAATTACATTCCTCGCTCGCTCTTCGAACAATTGGTCCCCATGAAAAGGAATAGGTGTCAAGACCTTCTTTGAATCTCCTTCTCCACAACATGGAACATAGTTTTCTTGATTCTTAATCAACAACTGTGCCATCTCGCCTGCCACATTAGGGTTAAAGAATTCCATACCAAGACAGCACTGCAGAAAAGGAATGGAAAATAAAACTACAAAATAATGCAGATATTTTTTTTTTATTTTATTTAATTATTTGCACACATAAAAATACAAAATAACAGGTAATAAAGTGTAACAGGTAATAAAATGTAAATATAAATAAATATAACATGAAAAGAGTACACAAAAGAGAAAATGAAATTATGAAATATAGGGTTTACATGATCTATAAGAAAAGAAGATCATTTTAATTTTCACATTTCTCTATTTTCCATTGCAATTTTAGTTTTTCTTGAAATTCTGATTGGCTGGGTATCTTTTCGGTTATTTTACAGGAAAATAAAAAATAATGCAGATATGGAAAAATAATAATTATTATTTAAGGATAAGACAACGCCCCAATTTAACTTATTTATAAATCAAGTTTTATTATATATTATTTGAAGACAGCTGAACAAGAAACTATGTAGTGACCTCTTTACCATATGCATGATACTGTATAACTTTAAAATGCTGCTGATTGGTTGGCCAGTAGGTGGATTTGAACAGGTAGGAGCAATAGGTATACATTCTTATGTGTGACTGTGAGAGGGGTCATTCCATTCTGTGAAATTACATTAGAAGTATTTTACAGCTGAATGCAAATATATATATTTTTTCATATGCATAACTTACCATTTCAGACTTCTTGGATGCTTCTGAAGAGAATGGGTGGGGTATGTGGTTAACAACCACTCTCCTTAAGAACTGGAATTCTTTTAGGTGTTTGGTCACAACACGGCTGACCAGAATTGCCCAGGACCGTTTTAGTCTTGCCTGCACATCGGGTGTTGGGAGGAGCTCCACCAACTGTAATTCATCCAAGCTCTTCTGGGGCCTGGTGGTGTCTAGGAGGGGATCAGTTACACTGTCACGTATTGCATACTGGTGCGTCCAGTGGATTGATTGATTGCCATGCTCTTTTGTTTGAATCCGTGCATGAAGTTCATAATCAATGTTGTCACCAACTAACCTGATAAACAAAAAATTGTCAATAATAATAATAAATTAACACCACTAGCACCATAAAATTCTGAAAATATTATCCCCAGAAATTTGCTGTGGCTTAGATTATTACCCCCATATCCCCCCTTCAGGTTCCATAATTGGAGAGGGCCGCTTATTTTATCTAGGCTTTGGCATTTCAAATTTGGGTGGAGGTACTCGTAAATGGGAGATTCTGCATAGGGTTTTTTTCCGAATTTTATGGTATTTGTGTAAGACATGGGAGCATAAGTACGATCATGATTCCATATATTTGTTTTAATATATAGAGGCAATACTGTGCTGTTTTACAACATCAAGAAAACATTAGAACAAGCGTGTTGTTTAAATCATTATAATTTCAATTTCATTATTTCGCCACGAACAGGTCCAGGGGGGGGGGGGGTACTCCTTATAATGGGCTATACGAGGATGCTCCGCCCGAAAGGGGTACCTTTTTTAGGCTGGAGGTATATGAAAGGGTAGGGACTTCACGAATTATGGGAAAATACGAGTTGAAGTATAAAAAGGTAGGGAAATTTAAGTATTATGTAAAAAGCGCATTTCAAAATATAACAAACAGACGCACATAAAGGCTATATGAAAGGGGTACCATTTTCAGTGAAAGGTATATGAAAGGGTACTTTTTCTGTCAAAAACGGTATATGAAAGGGTAAGGGTTTCGACCTCGGGGCGGAGCATCCCCGTACAAAAATTTGTTGAGTACCCCCCCTCCCCCCCCCCCCCCCCCGCCCAGGGGTGGGGGAACAGGTATATGCAAATTATACTCAAAGTGTGTTCTTTTAATTGTAGAATTTGACTTTTTTAACATGTTATTATCATTAAGTACTGAATATGCACAAAACAAAAAACAGACGAATATAACACTTACTTAAAAAATGGAAAGTTGAACTTCTTGTGATCGTTGATTGAGGATGTCACTGGAGATAATACTGCAATCCCTCTTTTCTTTCTCTGCCTGTAACATTTTCGTGACAGTAGAGAAAGCTTTGGGCGTGAAATGCTTGTAACTTCTCAGGCATTCGTCACTCAAATCCAGCAATACTTCGACCTCCATGCCATCCGTAACGGGAACCTGCTTCTCTTCAATTTCCATCAATAGGGCGAGGGTATCGGCTGGTTTTTCTTCGAGGGCCTTTTTATAAGACAACACTTTGGCATCAAAGTTTTTCCCTAAGCTACGCTGAAGAGCCAAGGTCCTATCTGGCGACATACAAATCCCAAGTCGATTAAGTCGGATCAGGTCTTGATGAGAGACTCCACTGTGAAATAAAACACTTGAAACTCGGTAGGCTAAGGCAGACATGCATTTGTTTCGTACGCGAGCGGTCACAGAAGTTGCAAGGGCAACAGAGTTCTTTACGGAATCCTGAAACTCACAACTTTGCTTTAGATCAACTCCACACGCTCCACCAATGCAGGAACTCCAAAAGGGACAACTAGAAACTATCTCTTCTAAAACTACGTTGTTAGACAAAGCAATAAGCTCTTCCGGAGAACAACCTTTCAATACTGATTTTGAGGAACAGTACTGTCTGAATTCACTGTTTAGGACCCGCCAAAGGGCTTTCAGTATTTCCAGTTTCAACTGCTCATGTTTGAGAACTGCGTTTGCCACTGCTTGCCAATTCTTCGAAGCAACATTCTTTACAAGAAGGATATTGTCCTTTCCTTCGGGCGTTCGAACATCTGTTCTTCCACTGGGCCACAACGTCAGCACTTTCACACGGGTTGACTGCAGTTCGGGGTCGATAATGTCGTCAATATTTAGAAGAGAATCTTCATTCCCGTGGAAAGCTACGGCGGGCATTTGCCGTCCTCGATTTTCCTGGAATTGCATTCCCAGAGATTTTCGAGCACCAACTCTTGGTCTGTGGACTGCATCCTCGGTACTTGACCCTTGGTTTTCAGAAGAAACTTTCTGTAATTTTTTAGCTCCGGGACTTCTCTCTGGAGTAGAGACAGAAGTTGGCAGCGCTCTTTTCGACCTCGGATGTAACTCTGTGACCTCGACCTCTAGTTCATTTACCGTGACGAACTTTGGATTTACCACATTTATCGTTGCAAAAATAAATGTCAGTCCTTCACATGTCTTCCTAAGCTTCGCTGCACAGGGTTTACACAGTCTCTCAGACAGGCTGGAGTTTCTTGCTGCAATGATTCCTGCTTGCTCGAGGACTTGCGATAAAATCACGCCTTCGATCCCCTTCTTGTTGGAAGGTTTAAACAAATTTTCAGATGAAATCGATTTCCATGAATCACCGTATTGCATTTTCAAAGACAGCTTACAACACCTGCAATAATCATTCGGGCTCTGTTGTGTCGGTTTTTTGGGTAAACATTTTTTTTTTGGAGTTTCTCCGTGAGACATGGCGCTCGCGAGCGACCGAGCGCCAAGATTTCACGTGTATCATCATTTGTTTACCTTGATTTTGAATTTTGACTTCCGGGGCGCGCTGATTGGTTAAAATTTGACAGTTGACAAGCTCAGGAATTCGCGGGGTTTTGTAGGCGGCAGCCGCGATTTTGAAGGATGCGTGCAGGCTCCCCTTCCCCTTCCCCTTCTCGGCGCTTCGCGCCGTTAAATAGCGCCCCTCCGAGCCAGGAGCCTGTTCGCAGGCTACACAATGTGTTGCAAAGAGATTGCGTGACGCGTAGCACGCTGGAATTTGTTGCGTGCTTATGGTATCGGTCACGGAAAGAACATTGCCGTGGAAAAGGTTTCAGGTCAGTGTCATTTAAGCCCCATTTACACGAGCAATTTTTCCTTGACAAGTTTACTTGCCAATTTTTATTGCTTGTGTAGATGATTAACAAGTTTTCCTTTACAATTTTCCGTTGTCAAGGAAAAGCTAGCATGCCAGCTTTTCCTTGACAAGGAAAAATTGTCCACTATTCTCCATCTACACGAGCAATTTTTCTTTGTCAAGGAAAACTTGTCAAGGAAAAATTGCTCGTGTAAATGGGACTTTATAAAGTGGGCTGGGGGTCCTTTAGTTGTAGAACTTGAGGCTCTAGTGGGGTCCGAGTGCATGCCTTCTATATTGATTTTTGACGTCGGGAGGCTCGAAAGTGCTTTTTACATCATTCAATACAAGATATTTTCGAAAACAAAAGTGAAATTCAAAGATATTTTTTTCTTTTTAGCCACTATTGCACCCGCTTTCCGTTAATAGTTCATCAGAAAATTTAACTAACCCGAACCTTGAATTGCGTTTATGATAAAGCCAATCATGCACTCCATTGTTGTAAATAAATTCCTGCACAGCAAAAGTAGAGAAAAAAATCGTTCACTGCGAGAGAAAGAAAAGTATGGAATAATCTAGAAAAAAATTCTTGCACAGCCTCAAGGCGGAAAACAAATCATGCATCACACAAGGCTTCTTCAATCTTCTTACAAGAGAAAATAAAACTGTAAAAGTGGTTAGCAATCTTGCATTACATTGGCCCTTCATTTTCTAGCTTTACAAGGGCAACTATCCTCAAAATCTTCAAGGAGGGCCATCGATGGCGCTTTTTTCTTCACTGCCGGGCACGGGCACGACGCATTTCTTTTGTAACTACATCCGGGTCGATCTTCCTGTCTGTGGATTGACCAATAGTAAATTTAGCTTCCAGGTAGGCTTTCTGCTTTTCATTGAATTGGTAGCAAGGGCTGTTCCATTTCCTTTAGCGCCCAGCCCGCCTTGAGGCTTTGGCCTTTGTTTGAGCTGCTAACTGAGCTTGAAAGAAAGGAAGAAGTGCAACGCTTTCGCTGAGGAGGGTGGCGTACTGTTGTTTGGCCAGGTCCATTAGGGTGTGCCTCTCCGGTGACCTGGAGCAGGCTTCTAATGACAGATGGCGTTACAGGTCGGACGGCCGTTGAAACACTTTGATGCAGCCCCCGGGAGGTACTAGCCTGCGAGCAAGGCTCTCATTCTTAGGGGTTGGGAGGAAGGGGTTCGGGGGCCTCCTCCCCTCCCAAACCGCGAACCCGGTCCCGACCCCGAGAGCTTGCTCGCAGGCTAGGGGGTACTCGGATATGTCTTGGCTGGGTATGTGCCGCCCGGGTCTTCAAATCAGACCCCGTTTTAGAAAGAATTTGCACTCAAAATGTTACCCCATTCTAAAAATAAGTCAATTTTTAACACTCTGATTCTAGAAAAATGATACAGAAAATGATATGCGATCTCGGATGGCAGAGCCTCGAAGCTCGCTGGGCTGTCAGCCGCCTATCCCTGATTGTCCACGGCCTTGTGGACGTTGAAAGTCAGATTCTGGTTAGGAGTACAAATGGGCGTGTAACTAGACAATCCCAAGGTCAACACCACTTCTGGAATATCCTGCCCAGTATTTAATTTAGATTTCGTAGAAATTGCGTAACTTTCAATAGCCCATTTTTTAAAAAAGTTATTTCTTTGTTTGTTCGACTTATACATCAAAATACGACAATTCTGCTTCCACACAAATCAGCAACATAATTGCTTTGATTTCAAACAGAAGATAAAGACGATAAAGTCACGATCTACAATTTCTTTATTCACCATCTTATGAAGCTTTCGTGCGTTCGAAATATTATACCTCGTTCTAGGAAATGTCTCTAAAATGGATACCCGTTCGTTCTAGACCAGGAGTCCCAAAATTACGACCCCGTTAGGCGGCACATACCCGTATAGGTATTTTTGGGAAGTACCCCCTCCCCCACCTCCCCGGGATGCAGCCTTCCTGTGGGTATGAAAATACATTGGATGTTGGACGTTCAGGACTGTTTTCCTTGTCATCGGACGTGGCTGTTGAGACTGTAACTTGCGGTGGAGATGTGACAGAAACAGCTTTAAACCCACCAGCCGAAAACAGAACTGACAGCCAGCTGTAGCTCACATATGTAATAGTATCACTATTCTCAGATACTTTTGCTTGCTTTTGAGACGTCAATATAAAGTCGTATTGACGTCTCAAAAACCTAGACAAAACTAATTTCGATTTTAAGGCGCGCGTTAATACTGCATTATATTGACGGCGTTGGAAGAAAATATATTCCGTACTGGGCTCCGTCCCCGGGGCTCCGCCGCTTCGCGACTCCGCCCAATACGGAATATATTTTCTCCCAACTAGCCGTCAATATAATGCAGTATTGCAATTGACACCTCAAAATCGAAATAAATTAGTTTATAAAGTATTGAAAACATAACTTCGTAGCAGAATAAAGGCGGTGTGTTATCGCAAAAGAGCCGGCAAGGGGCGTAGTGAAAGGGTGACCCCCCCCCCCCCCCCCCCCCCCCCCCCCCCCCCCCATAAATGACTTGTATATTTATCTACCAAATTTACCTGAAAGACGATTTGAACATTAATTAAAATTGTACCAAAACGAAGGAAACAGACTTTATACATTTATACATTTCCAAAAACGGACGTTACTCCTGTGACTTTTCCACGGCAATTAATGTTCTTTCCTTGACCGATACCATAAGCACGCAGCAAATTCCAGTGTGCTACGCGTCACGCAATCTCTTTGCAACACATTGTGGGAAACTTCCGAACTGTCATATAGCGACTGTTGTTTTAACAAATTTGGAGTAAATAACGCTATGATATGATCTACAAGGCTCAGATATTCCAAACACAGCAATATAATGGATCGGAGTGCAGGATTGTCTTTATTATAAACGCAATTCAAGGTTCGGGTCAGTTTAAAGCGGGTAAGTGTTGATCGCTGTTATTTGTAAGGTCGCACAACATGATCGATGTTCGTGTCTCTACTCCGTATCCCAACAAACTGCTTAAAAGATATCATTTTAAGTTAGCAAAGGATAGATAAAGTTCTTCTGAAGTCTTTACGATTCTGAAAAAGGCTCTATCTCAAAGGAACTATTTTTAACGATAAACATTTGATGCGTAGTGGCGGCGCTCAGGTTCGTGTCACAAGTTCTCCTGGTGTCAAACTACCCTTCACATTTTGGTCTCTCGACGGGGCACTTTTAAAGTGCCGCCAGAAATATTTCACCACAGTAAACAACAGAAGTTGTGCTTCAAGACCGTCTTAATTTTGTTTTCAAACTCAACGTACCAATTGGGTTTCCACGGCGTTGAAATTGGTTCAAATTTGCTAATTTTTAAAATGGAAGAAATCATGTTTCTTCTAACGGCCGAAATATTCTTATTTCAACTGCTAATCCAAAGTAAATAACAGTAGTGTGAAGAACAAGAGCGTGTTTATGTTGTGGCCACATTTTATTTATGTATGGCATCGCGTTTTTCTGTACGAGCGAGATGAAAATGTGTAATTTTTCGCCAGTTCCACAACTGAAAGGCCGCCGATTTGCCGTTTTTTAAACTTTGCCCGTTTTCGAAAAAAATAAAACGCCGTTACAATTTTTTAAGTTATTTTTGAAAATACTTTACTATAGAGATTATTTGGGCAAAATATGAAGAAATCCGAAATTTTGTGAGTGACGCCCGATTTTCGAAAATTTCAGACATTGGCTCTTAAACACCTTCTAATGGCCGAGGTATAGAAACTTTTTGGAACCACACATTCTGTGCACTGATGCTCAAGCGGCATTTTAAAATTATATTTTTTTAAATGTTGCGGTTGGACTGTAATTTGAATTTTTTACTGAAAAAAAAAAGATCACAAGAGAAGTGAAAAATGATTTATCTTACCACGCGCTATTGATATTTTTTGCAACAATGTGCAAATTACAATTTTTTATCACAAATTCCCTAAAAGCACAGCAACACATATTAAATATTCTTTTGAAGCGAAATACCTCAAATGTAATAGGTATGTTGTAGTTAATTTTTTATTTCAGGTAATTTTTATTTTTCCATTGTTTTTGGGTATGGTAATATATGCTAATGAATTTGAAACAAAGGAAAAACAAAAATTACCTGAAATAAAAAATTAACTACAACAGGTATATAAGAAGCTGTATAATGCTAATCAGTGATGATATCGAATATAATTTGGTTATCATTTGAATTTCTTGGAGAAAAAATATTTATTCACTGCCCGAATCAGTTGCGAAGTGAAGCATGCAGTTCTCTGAAATAAACAGCAGGGGATCAAGTTCGATTTGTAAAATGAAATTGATAAGACAATCACACACGTCGTTTATGAATTTGAATGGTCACTTCGCTATATATCTAGCGATATCCATTCAGTTTTAGCTTAGAAAACAAAATCCCCATAAGGAACAAAGTGCTCAATATAATTTTTTAAAGGGATTCAAGACAGCATTCAATATTCCATGATTGACGGAAATCGAGACTGCGGGTAATATGAAAATGAAACCGGAAACTCAAAAATATTCCCGCGAGAGTGATACATAGATCGAGGCAGTATTTTCATTAAAAATGTTTACTAAACCCGGTCACTGATGTGTTGCGTCGTAAATTGTTTTAATTTACATTCTCTCGCTGATAAAGTCGGCTGTGCCCGGCTATAAGTTTTTGGCACTAAACTTTAGTTTATAGGTGGTTTGCAATCAATCTCTAGAGACATAGATAACAATAGTGAAACGAACAAATGCTGGTGGACGAACAAAAGGAGCTAATGAGAGAACTATTGTTTATGTCCACCAGCATGGCGGCGATGACGTAACATGAAAACCACCTATACAGCATCATTATATCATAATCACATTACAGAGAAAGCGGAAATAAACCGATAAGATTGTCTTTGTATCGTTAATATTTTAAGGTCCTTCTAGTATGAGCAGACTATAAAGCTAAATTCATAAGTGTAATCAGAACTAAGAACTAAACCACTGATGGATTCCCGACTTATTCAAATTGTTTGTGCGTGCCGCTTCGGCGGGCTATGTGAGCCACGGATTTCTAGCAAATAACTGATTGCGTGTTTCGAAAGACCGTAAAGGACTAAAAACGAATTTTGACTGGATTTTGGTCATGTCGGAAACGTGCTAATTTGAAAACAATGCAGTACGGATCTGACATACTTTATCCATGCACTTTAAAAAAACTATGCTTATGTAAGCATTTCTGGATTTTACATGCCTGTTAAGGTCCTTCTTGAGGATCTTCTGTTTTCGTCACAGTTTCCACAATGTGGCGAATCTTCAAGTCCTTGACGATTGAAAGCCTCCACAATCTCCACCATCTGCTTGCAAAACAGGTTGGATGGAAGGTTGTTGATGTTGTTGTTAGGACATTCGGTGATTTGTCGGCATGTTGGACAACTTAGTTCTCCTTTACGCTGCTTCTTTAACCAAGCCTCCAGACAGATATTGCAGAAAGTGTGGAGGCATTTCAGAATTTTTGGTTCGTTTTCTTTACTGAACTGCTCCTGGCATACAGAACATTCCAATTGCTTTTTGACATGGTTGTAAAACGTAGCACCTTGAGCCATTGCTTCCAACCTGGAAATCGGCAAAATAGAGTATGCTAACGTCAGCATGAACTCAACAAGGCGGAAGTGTTTTTTTTAAATAAACTTCCTTTTCTCGGCGGGAATTAAAATATATAAATATATAAAAATATACTACGTCACGCCCCATTCTCGTTCCCAGAGCCGCTTGGCCCTCTTAACCGTTGGAGGCTAAGCACGAGGTAGAGGGCCAAGTGATGTTGGAGACGAGAATGGTCTCAGTTTCGGCCATCGTGCCGGTTCGGTTCGATCATCGTATTAAAACAATGTCAAATGCCTATCAAGAACACAACAGCAACATTGTTAGGCCTTATCCTCAGCTCCTAAGTGGAACCATAAAACGTTCTTTTGAAAGTACATGCAGCTTGAACGAAAGACAAACGCAATACAAATACGCAGAGATGTCGTAAGACGAAGAGAAGCTCAAGCACGTGTTAATAATAATAATACTAATAATTTTCTTTTATCAAGGAGCCCACTCACAATTGTGTTCACTTCATCGAGCAAAATTTTATACTCCGTTTACTGAACAAATGTAATATTTTTTTGCGTAGCGACTCTTACCTTGGGTAAGAGGCGCCTTTTTCCTTGGCGGTACGTCTTCCGGAGTCTTCCAAGCTTGAGCGCCAAAAAGTTTTAGAACTTACGAGACATCTTCGCACGAACACGACCTGCTTGATTTGCAGCGAAGGCTACGATTTTTTCATGAATATTGATTAGAAACTTGAGCCAATCGCTGACAAATACGTTAAAGATTTTGGGGTAAACAACGTATGCACGCTTTTCAGTGATGAAAAGAAAAGCACATGATAACTAAGTTTGCATTCAACAAGGTTGCTTCAACACAGTCCTGCAAGAGAAGAACATCACTCTTTTTGCATTATGGACGCAGTGCACCTTTTGTCGAATTAACCTACAATTCTCGTCACATTTGTTGGGACACATGTGGGTCTCCCTCCCTTCTCAATGTTGGTTTGACATTTAATTGGTGATCTCAAAACCGCAAAATTCAACATTGGGAGGGATGGACGCCAACTGTTGGGAGAATATGTTTTAAGGAGGGGGGTGAATAGGTCCGCGGATCGGCGGATTTGGCCTTGAAAAGCGCACGGATTGTGGATTTTGGTGATAAATCAAGCGGATTCGCGGATTTGAAAATTACCGTGGATCGCGGATCAGCCGAAAATTTTGGCCCGGATTCCGGACTTTGTCTATCTAGAAGTTTGGATTGTGGATCTGATCATTAATTTTTTGGTCGGCCTTGGACGGTATGTTGGTTTTTTGTCGACTATTTTTTCCAGTTTCACCAGCAAAGGCAGAAAACTTCGAGTAAAATCTAAATACTGCACAAGAAAAAGAAAACAAATATATATATAAGTAATGCGGATCCGGATTAGAACGAAAATAATGTCGGATCGACGGATCGGCTCAAAAACTAGCACGGATCGGCGGATTTGCATACCCCTATTCACCCCCCTCTTTAAGCGTGAGGCGTCCCAAGAAAATGTGACGAGGATTGTAGTGCGTTTTATTTTGTAATCCGGGAGGGGGACATTTTTATTAACACTCGAGCATACGAGGAACGGGATTGGATTCCACCCCTCTGAAGTTTTCTTTTTTGAAATTTCTTTAGCGGCTTTTAAATTGGGAAGCAATTTTTTTTTTGTACAACAAGGCATGCCGTCTGAAAAAATGGGACGATGACATCATATGACGTGCAATTACGTAATTAGTTCCACACAGCCGCCATCTTGGATTTCTCTAAAATCTCAGAAAACCGGCTTAATTGCGTTAAAAAAGGTAAAAGGTATAACGACAAACGTGTTTTTTTTTTTTCATTTATTTTCTAATAGAATGAATTGTCGAAGTCTAAAAAGTCTAAATGCGAGCGTCTGAATCAGCTTTTGAAAGCTACAATTCAACTCAAAGCGATTATTATATCATTCTCGGCTTTCCGGACTCGAAGCGCAAACAAACTTGTTTCAGTTTTCCCATATTCAATTTCAATGAAAAGTTACAGAACACTAAAACATTTTCTATTAAAATAGGGAGAAAAAAATGGTGTAATCGCGCGGAAATGGCTCTAAACGTAAACATTTTCAGAAATTAAAATTTCCCCGATAATTTTTTTTATTTCATGTTAACCTAGCTGCTTGGCCATATTTGAAGAAAATCGAACAAATTTCCTTTGAGTTGATGCTTCTAAAGTGTCATCTACATGTCAAAAATTCATTTTGAGAAAAAAAAACGCTTAAAATAATTTCGCGGTCATAAACAAACTTTCGGTCAAAACTTCATACCGTCATTTCTCCGTCTGAATTTTTACTCTTTTTCAATACTTTTTTGTTTGTTTGAAAGATCATTCTGAGACCTTTATTTAGACCGACAAAAACAAATTTCGAGAAAATGGTCGATCTAAAGGTACGCTTTAATTTTAATAGCCCAATTTACAGTTGCCTGTTTAGTGACCTGTCCTTTGAGTGGAAGTGAGGCTGCTTTTCATATGCAAACCATGTTATTCTTATCCTATAAACTAGATTTTGTTCAGCATGATTTGCATGTAAAAAACAGTTAGGGTTGTATCAAAGCAGAGTCAACTCCAGCCTCACTTTTACTCAAAGTCCGGGATACTAAGCACACAACTGTAAAATGGTACATTATTAGTACGGCATTCAGCCGTATATTCCACGTAGTGTTTAGTTGAAATGCTTCTAAAAACTAAAAAAAGTTCCTAATTGGCTAAAACACGAGGTTAACCGCCATGATGGCCCAAGAAAACACATGGACGAAGGGTGTGGTCACTAATTTTCCACAAATATTTAGCATATTTTCTTTGTCGAACCATCTACACTAGCAAGTCTCAGATGTGACATTTTCTTTGACATAAAAAAGTAGCATGCCAGTTTTTCAGCAGACATTTGCCATACTAAATTTGGCATATTTTCTCATATACACGAGCAAAAGGAACTTCGTCAAAGAAAATTTGATCGTGTGCATGAACCGATAAAATAATTACGCGCATGACAGGCGGTACTACAGAAATAAATAGGGTAACTTTAGTCCCTCATCTCTTTCGCGAGCGTGGTGACCTTCATTTTGTATTACATTATTCGAAACAATGCTTGGTATGGAAATATCAGGGAAAATTAAAAAAAAAAATCGTTCGTCAGCTTTTATTTCAGAGGAATCACCTGAAAACTTTCGCAACTACATAGCAAAGTTTAAAAAAAAATCACCGAAGGAAATTTAGCCAAAATTTTTCAAGTTGCAACCCATTTTAATCCTGGCCATCCCCTATTTAAAACACACATTAAAACTTTGAGTGCACTAATATAATAATTGTTAACAAAACTAGACCATTAGTTTTAGATTTCTTTTGCCGGATACAAATATGTCTTTTGGCTTTTCAAAGTCACACTAACAACTGGTGACACAGCCCTTTAAAATGGGTGTCGGTAAAGCGGGTTCGATACATCGCAGTTAGCCGTGTGTATAGCATGGGGCTAAGGTGCGCTCATGAGGGTTTAAGGCACTGGTCTTTTAACGCAAATAAATTCTTTCAAAAGTTTCACTCGCGAAATTTAGAAAGAACTCGAAACAGCTGCGGAAACTCTTGCTTTAGGCTCGTGTTTCCACAACTTTTTTCATTCTTCCAAACGTCCACTCGTATAGGGAATTAACAGAATCTGACAACTAGATTTAGGCTGCCATATACGTCGTCATAGTTTTATACAGCTTTATTAAAAATAAAAGCAATAATTTCTTGTTTTCTTTTTCTTCCTAAAACAGGTTTTAAATGTTCAATAAGCCAGTGCATTCTTGTTCAACACGCACTATTTTTACTTGGCTGATATCAACTTATGTAAAGACTGTCTTATAATTTACAAAAGAGCTCCCTTTATCTTTGTTTTCGTAAACGTCCTACGCTATAGCTTACAAAAACGACTGGATCACTGGAGTAAGGTACTTAACTTGTGTAGTATCGTAGAAAATTGAAGCAACATGAAACAATTTGAGTACAAAATCTGAAGAATGACATTTACTTGGAATAAAACGGAATGCCTTTTAATTGTATTCTTTGTTGCTCAAATCCTCCTCAATACCATTTTAGATGTTGGCGGTGAAGTACTTAACAGTTCACATGTTTCTTATTTATCTGTGCATTTAAGCACATTTCACTATATTTATTCTTTTCTATAAGTTAACAAGCAACCACCATAATATCAAGGGGAAACCGCCAGAAAACTTAAACACAACGTTTTCTTTTCGGTGGTAAAAAGTGGCGTTTGTATAAAAATAATATTTTAAATAAAATCTTAAGTACAATTCAGTGTAATATGAGAGGAAAAGGTTGCTAAAGTATAAGGAAAATGTTTTTTTTTTAGGAGATAAACAATACAATAAAAATGTATCCATGAACAATATCCATAACGAAGAAACAGTTTTTTCAGTTAACAACTGTGGTCACACAACATATCTTGGATGTAAGCGTAGATTACAAATGCGATGTACATCAAGATAAAAGAAACACCAATTTGTTTGTTAAGCCTAAATCGCACAGCGACAAAAATCCCAAGGGCGATGAGAAGAATTAACAGCAGAATGAAACCAAATTTAACGTGCGGTACCATTATAATGCTTCCTGCGAGAAACATATCCTGCAAAGAAAAACCAAACAATAAACGTTAACTGGGGGTAAAAACAGTCTTCGAGCATATCCTGTTGACTCATCAGTCGGAAATTATCTCAGGTTGCACACAGCACGAGCGTCTAGAAGTATCATTTAGTCGCAGATCTCGGACAAGGAAAATGGGGTATCTTTTGTGGAAAGAAAGTAAGGCCGAAGGTCCGAATTTTTTCCATACTGGAAGGAACTTTGAAATAAGGGCGGGAACCGGAGGAAACGTTTGTGAAATGACAAAAAGCAGAATAATTTAAGCAAAGTGTGCAGTGAGATGACAATGAATATATGAAAAACGTAGAGCAGTTTACAATTGAGTGTCGTAAAACGAAAACCCAAGTAATTACTCTGGCTAATCAAAACAAAGGCAGGCAATCCAATAAACCAATCAAAACAAAGGCAGGCAATCCAATAAACCAATCAAAACAAAAGCAGGCAATCCAATAAACCAATCAAAACAAAGGCAGGTAATCCAATAAACCAATCAAAACTCGAAGCAAATACATGTATGTCACCGGCGCCAAGCGCGGGAAAACGCGTGCGAGCAAGTTTTGGTTTTACTTCTGATTGGTTCATAAAGTGGCGCAAGATTTTTGAGCCAATCACAAAACGTAGCAATGCAAAACCAAAGCAATTGCAAGTTACTTTCGACACTCATTTCAAAATCGCTTTATTAATATATGTGTGCAGTAAATGTCATTGGCAAAGGAGAAAGTGCCGATGGCCGCCAACGAAGGTGGTGGGAATTGGAAGCTATACGAAAAGCCTGCAATACCATCTCTCCCTTTATTCCGCTAAAAAAGAACATGCACTTGTGTTTTGAAGGTACTTATTGAAAATGCGAATTTTACTACCTACCTCTTCCTCTTTCGTGAGCAAGTGAATGGGTTTAAAGTTATCAATCAAGCCCTTGATGACAAACGGCAGGCCAATACCAAGGTTAATATCAAAGACGTTTGAGCCAATAGCGTTTGAAACAGCCATATCTCCAAATCCATCGCGGGCTACAAGAATGGAACTCAAAGCATCCTAAATAAGAAGCGTAGCGAATATAGATGTTATTGAACTAGCGTGAGGTCCGTATTGGGAAAATATTGGTCTCGTTCTTTTTTTACAGGTTTATGGACCTCGCCTTTGGCCTTTTCATCCTGGACCAGTTTTCCATATACTAAAAGTTTGTGTTAAGGCCTGGCTAAACTAGGAAACGTTGTTGCGGAAACATTGTTGCGGAGGCAAATGTTTCCCAGTTTAGCCGCGCGGGAAACATATGTTGCGGAAACAAATTTTGCTGCTCGGAAACAACAAAATGTTTTTGCCTCAGGTCAAAAACATTTTTGCTTCCCGGACACAAATTTTGCTTCCGAAACATTTGTTTCCCAGTTTAGCCACCATGAAAGCAATGTTGACTAGTTTCCAGTACTGCTCACTAAAAATGTTTCCTAGCAACGGCGAGCGGACCGGCGAGCGTACATCAATGCGCATGCGTGACCCTTTGTTTCCGAAACAATGTTTCCTCGTTTAGCCACCGGGACAGCAAAACATTTTGTTTGCTTCCCGCTAATTTAGCCACCCCGGAAACATTACAGGAAACAATATTTCCGCAACAATGTTTCCTAGTTTAGCCAGGCCTTTACACTTTGGTCAGAGAAAAGAGACCAGTCAAAGCAAATTTAAAGCATTTTGACTGCTAAAGTTAACTATTTTTCAAAAGACAGATGGCTGCAAACAATCCCACCATTCCCACAAACCCACAAACCAGGCGTGATTACTCGATTAATCAATAATCGATAACAGTCGAAAGAGATCGAAGATTAATATCAATTTTTATCGGTAATTGATAAGAATCGATAAAACAGTTGTGAGTTAGGTCGATAGAAATCGATAATAATTGATTCATCGATCGCTATCGATTTCTTCACAAGGCTTGTTAAAAAATGCTGTCGTGTAACTGATTAGTCGAAATTAAGTCAATCTAGACTTCTCGGCGTGCTTTCACGTCCTAATTTCACCGCGCATTGTTAAGGCCCAGCCAAACGAACGCAACATTTTGCAACATCTTGCAAAATTGTTGGATCGTGTTGTGAAGGAGCTGGCCAAACGCGCGCAACATGTTGCAACATGTTGGATGGCGTTGGATCAAGTTTGAAAATGGTCAAATTTGATCCAACATCATCCAACATGTTGCAACAGGGTGGCCAAACGCGTGTTAACACGTTGCGCGCAACAATGTTGCAAGATGTTGCGTTGAAATGTTGCGTTCGTTTGGCCGGGCCTTCAGTTGATTAATCTGTGTGATAATTAATAGTTTACTGTAAATGTTCAATAAGTACTAGTTGAAGAAACATCTCAACACTTTCAGTAAACTGTATACGAGAAAAAAATTAAGAAGAAGAGACGGGATTTCTCTAACCATTTTTTCCAGCCCTGTTTTTTTTTTTCGCTCGCGCACCACCTTAAATTCCTTCGTCAAAGTTTACTCGCATTTTCTAAGTAATGTGGATAGATTATCGTAAAGGCCAGAAGAGAACTGCTGGCGTAAAAATATTGGGACCGACCTAAGGGCTTGGTTAAACTAGAGCCCCATTCACACGGTAGGTTAAACATGTTTAAATGTTGTTTGTTTAACTACGTTTTAGCCTTTATCTTGAACGTTTTAAAATGTATTATATGACTCAAACTACCTGCAATGGTAATAGAAGACAATAAAGTTTCTTTTAGTAAAGATGTCACTCTAAATATTACGAGAGGTTGGGAGGTATTTTTCTAAACCTGTTTTAAACTAAACAACATTTAAACATGTTTAAGCGTTGGTTCGGAATGGGTTATTGGAAACATTGTTGCGGAAATAAGGTTTCTTCTAATGTGGCTAAACCGGGTAACATTTGTTTCGAAAGCAAAATTTGCGTCTGGAAAGCAAGATTTGTGTCCGCAAGAAATGTCTCTGGCGCGGCGAAACTGGGATACATTTGCGTCCGTAACAATGTTTCCCAGTTTAGTCAGGGCCTAAGAATTATCAACAACTAACCGGAACACTGGTACCAATGGCAACGACCACTAATCCCATGGTAAACTTGTCCACACTTAGAATGCATCCTGACCGTCCGACCAAAGTCACCATGCCAAAGCTTAAGATCGCTATCCATAAGATCGACATGAAGAACGAAGCAAGGAAGAACTTGCGGTTATGCGGCTTACTGCAGTCTGGAATAGTCCAGGTGAACATGCAGATGAACGGAAAGCTCAGCATAAATAAAATCCACCCTAGACAGTACTTAAACGCGCCAAGGCAGCCTCCATCTTCAGGATACTCTGGAAACTCAGCAGAAACTGCAGGCAAACACGGGCAAGGCTTCATTGTCTGTTCCTCTTCTTCCTCTACTACGTCGACCACTGCGCCAGTTTTTCCAACATTTGAAGGTACTGTATGGGTGTTGCCGTTGGCATCAACGTGAACAACAGCACCCATTGACTGTTGCTGGTGAATCATGTCTGCTCGTCGCCTGTACTCCTTCAGCACCTGTTGCTGTGCCACGGATTTGATTCTGATTCCTTCTATATGGCCAATGTGGCCTAAGGAGCTTCTTCGATGTACCTTAGGGTCGTCATAAATATCTCTTAGACCAGGAAAAGACACTGACAGTCGAGGCCTGACAGAAGTTGCCGACCGATGATGGCTGTGTCCCATGGATAGATTAATCTGTGGTTTGAGACAGGGTCGATGGAAAAGTAGAGACAGGAAGGTATTTAGATTAAAAATCATGCTGATATATAAAAGGTCAAATTACTGAAACATCAAATTATATCACTTTCTGTTCACGTAGTTCGATCCTATCGTTTTGCCTTGAGTTTTTTTGTTTTTTTCTTTTTCGATTTTGTGACATTATCAAAGCCAAAAAATGAAACATTAGTATATGTAATCGCATGGGCCCGAGTAAAATTAAGGATTAATATCACGCGTGTTTTCAAAAGCTGTAGAAATTGTCCGAGTCGCGAAGCAAAGAGGGCAATTTCTACAGATTTTGAAAACACAAGTGATATTAATCCTTAATTTTACGAGGAAACACGCGATTACATACATATAATGTAGAGGGCAAAATTATTCAGTGTTTTCAAGAGTCACTCAGACGTGAAACCGAAGTGAAAATATTCTCTCGCAAACTGACAAAAAAAAACTCAGTTTTTAAATACATTTCTAATCGGTCAAAGAAACATTTGGCTGTTATGTACATCTAGAGAACGTAGCCTAATTTTTATCGATAAAAGACACTTAACGACAAAAACAAAGCAAATTCTATTTAAGCGTACCTGTGTTGTGAAGTTTTTGCCGCTTTGATAACAACAACAAATGACGAGTTCAAACTTGCTTGCATGTTTGGCGATTTAATTTCTTTCTTTCACATCCCAAGTTTAGCCTTATTCTTTCTAGCCCTGTTCTTTCTCCCGCTATATTGTCCCTTTTAGCAAAATCTGTCAAAGTTATTTTCTTTAGGTCCGCAAAAATCCGCATATATTCAGTGAAGTGATAGAACTTTAAAACCATTTGTCGCTATGAATGAATTTCTTAAAGGTCTTCAACGTCGCAAACTGGCCTGCAGGCGCCTAGTTTATCCAAGATTTAAAACAAATAATCACTTACTGTTTGGCGTAAAATGCTGTAATTCATCTATAGAATTCCTTTCTTAGGTATCATCCGATTTTCTTCCTTTTTTATAACAAAATCTCTGGCAAAACATGCGAGCGCTCCGTTTATAAATTTTCTTCAAAATCCCGCCAAGCCAACTGAATGCAACGAGAACGACGCGCTCAACCAATCACGAGTGAAAAATCTTGATGCTCGACCAATCAGGAGCGAGTAATTTTGCCCTCAATTAAGAAAAAATTCCCTCTGTCAGCCAATCAGCATTCAGTAATTTTGCCCTCTGTGTTATAAACAGCAGAATTTCTCGCGTTTCCCTTAGTAATTTTTTCTAAAATTCAGAGCAAATTAGTTTCTTTAATAGTTAAATATACAAAATTGCTTAATATTGGGGAAAACTGTCTGTCTTTGGAGTGTTTTACTCTTTTTCAATTCTTTGCTGTTCCCAATTTTTTTTTCTTTTTTTTACCAAAACCGAAGGGTTAGTGAAGTTAGTTAGTTAGTTAGTGACGGGTTGGATGACTCTTGCATTATTGATTTATTCGCACGCATCACATGTTGAATGATACAACACATATTGCTACAAACCACTGTGAGCCCCCTTAAATATAACAGATAAAAGATAACAATTATCTATCTAGACTTCCTGTCTCTACTACCAAGCTGCCTTAAATCTCCAGTAATCTGTATTCCTGAAACACAATTGCCATTCTTCCTGTCTGCCTCGACTGCAAAGAACTACTAACTAGAAAAAAATAAAGCTTTGACATTATACTATAATCTGTTTATCATAAAATGCATATATAGAGGTTAAGTAGCGGAAAGTTGTGAAACGGCCGGTTATTTTTACGAGTCAGTTTCTTTTTTAAGCGAGAAAAAAAAATAAAAATTGAGGAGTAAAATGCCCAGCCGTATTTACAAATTCCGCTGAATGAATCGTTTATTATAGACAGTCGTTTTTTCCCAAATCCATGAGTTTTTTTTAAAAGTGTTTTTCCTAGTGCACGGTCAGAAGAGTGTAATAACGTGTCATATTTGTACTCGAATTTTTTGCGTAGTCACACTCTAAAATGCTATGTCCAATAATAAAACGTTATACACCGTTACCTAGTGCAATTTCCCTTTAAAACAAATTGTTTTCTAGTAGATGCAGACAATATACCCTAACAGATTATCTACTAATCGTAACAGATATATCTGTTTGTCAATAGATAAGCGTTACTAAGCCCTTTTACTGCGTACATAAAGAATTTTAAACATACTAAAAAGAAAGTCACAAACTAATCTGTAGGTTCCACTAGCTCTATTTCACTTAAACAAGACAGCATGTTTAAAAAGAATACTTACAAATGACCTGGAAAGTTGTCCTTTGTTGGAGTGCGCAAATTTGGCCTTGCTTAGACTAGAAGTCGTTAAGAACCGGTAAGATTGGTCTCCCTCTGCTACGTGGCTTTCCTAGAAGTTAAAACAGTAAAACTAATAAAATACGTGTTACACGCCGCATGCAGCTGATATGGAAGACGTTGTAGTCTACTTGATAGCTGCAATTCGCATGGGTCTTTGTCGTCGTAAAACCAGTTGCAAAGAGTGGGTGTTTAACTAGTCTATCCATTGAATGGAGGATAGGTGCCATATTTGCAAAGGCAATGCCAGCGTTAATACCATTCACAGACATAATCTTCGAGGTGCACAACATAACCTGCTTATTCCGCGACCAAACACTGAGGCCCTCAAGAAAAGTTTTCGTTATAGGGGTGCAGTAACATGGAACAGTCTGTCAGCGGAGGCTAAGCAGGCCACTATACTTTAAATAGTTTTTATTCCGCTATTGTATATTAGAATTTTATTAACTTAGTTTCGTACTTATTATAGGATTTCTTTTTTAATAATGTTTGTAATTTTTAAGTCTTAGCTTTTTTGTACTAGGTTTAATGCGCACGGCTCTTTAGAAGACCACTCTTTAGTGATAAGGAGTGAGCATCTCCTACGTTTGCGTTATTTAGCCTGAATTTAAATCTAGCGCCTTTTCTTTGGTAAAGTAATCAAATATACAAGTCTACAAACGCAAAACTACTTCGTAAAGGCCGGTTTTTCTTTTTCTCAGAGACACTATTCTGATTTGAATCGAAACATACAATCCGTTAATAAACAAGACAACCGGAAAGATCAAATTTACGCACGGGTCAACGCCACGAGACCTAAATCACGCAAAGACCGCTCCACGTTTTATACAGAACAAGCACGGCAAACGCCGACAAAGATATCACTTTGAACAAAAAAACCTATGAAAGTTTGAATGTTTTCTTCCTTCAACTATAATTGAGGACAAATAGGCCGAAAAAAGACCAAACAAGAAGATGATGAAGGACGCGCGTGACCGCCGCGTGGGCGCAGAAAATTGTTGTTACTCATCAGGAGACCTAGGCGAGTTGGTGAACCTATCAATTTTGAACGGCTTCAACCAAGAAAACTAAAAGGGGTAGACCCGGGTAGACCCCGAAATTCTCAAAGAAGAAAGGCTAAATTAACTGTATGTCCCAAATTATTGACGAAAAACAAAGGTATAAAGGAATGAGAAGTCTAAGAAAAGGTGTGAAAGTTCAGTTTACGATAATGTGGCAATTGAACCGAGTAGGTTTACTTTGAGATCAGCTAAGGCAGTCATTGTGCTCGAATGTAACATTTAAGGACGTTCCCGCGAAAATCTTCTAACATTGATTTTTTTATAAAACTTTTGCTACAGCTAGGTTATGAGTTACTCGTGTCAGAAATGCAAAAAAATGAGGGGGTCACCGAATTCGTTTCTGAGATAAGCTATCTGAAAGGCGACCCTAATTTGGAAAAATTGGTCTTCCTTACGGGATGTGATCCCAATGTCTGTTAGTCTAAAAATATTGCAAATGAATCTCTAAAATGCAACTTTCTTTCCCAAATTTTATTCTAGTAGGTCTGTTCAGCAAATTCATTCAACTGGTGACGTTCCTTGAAGTAAATTTCATCTTTAAACGACAGCATTTGCAAACTCTGACAGCCGCAAGTTGGCAGGATTCAATGGCGCGCGGGTAGAAAAATGGAAAAAAAATAAACTTCCTACATTGATTTTTTGTTCATTTTTTCACCATCTGTCGAGAATTGGCAAAGAAAATTATCTATGAAAAAAAAATTGGGGGTCACCGACCATCTAAGCGAGTTAAATCTAATCAAAGTTAACGCAACCGCTATCAGCCCTTTATGTGCTTAGATTTTCTTCTCTTGCGCGCGCGCTCGTGCATGACGAAGCATGGCGTTGCGACATGAATTGCGTGCGCAGTAAGGATGCGCATAAACAATTAGCGTGAACGTCCTTAATTGTAGCCATAACGAAGAAGGGACATTTCTCTTTAATTCTGCCTGAAAACATTTTTAATTGACATCGCTGAAGTCCTTGAAAAGGAACAATTTTTTCAACTCCACGCGCAGAAATAGCTTCTTGTTTGCCGCGAGGACTATTGTTTAAACAACAGCTTGCTATTGGTCAAATCTCGTGACGCACACCGCCTGCCCGCCACCTGTCAAACTGCTATCGCAGTGGAAAATAAATACAGACGATGATCCAGGGCCCCCCAAGTCAGAGGTGGGAGGAGTGGGGTTAACTATGATTAGTACTAATCTCATTTAACATTACAAGCAAATTCTACCGTAACTTGTCTAAAAATGAAATGTAAGTAAAACAGTAAGCTGCAAAAAAATGTCTCGTAACTCAAAAGTCAGGTATTACTTCTCAGGAGTATTTCGTTACTTACGTTTGAGAGAAACTGAAAGAGCTCCATGCTGTATGGTTTTATTTGTTCAATGTTAACAACCTCTCAACCAGTGTATAGCTTTTAATAGCTTTTGCCGGCGCCAATGCGCCTTAAAACTTAGAAAGATTCGGGTGGTTTTGTCATATCATGACTTTCGTCTCATACCTTTCTGCTTAAATTAAAAATGACGGTTTTAAAATTCCATAATTAGAGTCTCACTTTCCTCCACACGTATTCCACGGTTTGCTCCAATCGACTACTTACCACAGAATCTATGGGAGGTAGCTTCCCTGCTGGCGTGCCTTGGCGACCTTGAAGTACACCAACAGAAGGAGTTTGCGCATCATGATCAGTCTGCATCTCTATATTGCTGCTGACAAATTGTGTTACTTCTGTTTGCTGAGCCGGACTGACTTGTCCTCCTTTGTGACTAACAAGAGAAAAAGCCCAATGAAGTTATGGCAAACCGTAAGGAGAAGGATGTGGATGGAAGTGCGCCAGATGAAAGGGTTTACATGCCTAGCTAATGTTAAACTGTTGTATTCTGAATTATTGTCTGCATGCTTACAAATTATGGACAGTGTGATCCAAGGATGCGTTTTTGGAGGAACATAATCCGCATGTTCTGAAAGAGTGACCGGCTTATCACCGAAAAAACATCCAAACTGCCAAAGCACAGTAAAGATATATGTTCAAAATTTTGAGATTACTGATTTAAAATATCTGGAAAATGGACCGTCATCGCGATTTCCATCTGAATGTTTTAATTAATTTACGCTTGCTTCGGTTTAGCATTTCTATGCAATGTAATTGATGAAAAAGGAAAATCTCGCGCCACTTTCTCAACCAATCAAAACTAACACCAAAACCAATCGTGAATTGTTCGCACGCGTTTTCCCGCGCTTGGCGTCTGCTACATGTATTTCGAGTTCTGATTGGTTCATTGGAATGTCCGCGTCTATGAGTAATTGGTCAAGGTCACTACTTTGGTTTTGCTTCAGTTTTTAAGACAATCAATTGAAAACCGCTCTTAGACAAAACAGTATATACACTGTAAATGCATCCTAAGACAGTTTTGTTTAGATGTAGTTTAATCTTCTATGTTAATCTTGGCATTTTAAACTAGTTACATTCATGGGGACAATTTATATTGTATTTATATGTATATCACGTAAATAGTTTAACTTGTTTGGCTGTTATGTTGATATAATACGTAATAACAACTATTTGGGGTTTTTTTATAATGTATTAATTTAATCGTTTTAAAAAGCGCACTTATGTCTAAACTGTAGCGCGCTCCTATATCTTAACGCGTTTTTTTTATTCCAAAATGTTTATAATTTTAGCAACTCGTTTACGTTGCATTCTATGCCGCGCCTACTACTAAATCCTTCCTAATTATTTTGAAATAGCTCTTATGAATGGGGGATTTATGTCTGGCATTTTAAGTTAAAATCACTTAAGGCTCTGACAAGGTCTAACTGAAGTCAAAGAAGAAGGGAAAAACTGAACTGGGATATACTAACAGTGTGTAAGAATTCAGCGGAAGCTCCTCGTCCCTTGAGATGGCTCTGCTCATTGACCAATAAGATATAAAACTGTCCAGGTTAGAAACATTGTTTATGAATAAAGAAGTTTAAAGAATAACGTTTATTTCCAGTTTCTTCTCCGTGCTCGGTCCATAACTAAAGCGTACAATCATTTGCTCGTGCTGTCAAGTTTTGTCTGTTGTCCCAGTTCACATGTGAATAAAGAAAAAACTTGGCCAATGTTTCTATATCTCGACCTCAACCTTTGTCAATAACAACTAAAACAGTAGTTAGGGAAAAAGGGCTAACATTATAATTGCGTTAGTAACAGATTGTTTAATTTGCGAATTATACTATCAACGAAGTTTAAAGATTAACATGTCTCTAGTTTTAAAACATATATTTTAGTTTTAAAAGTTCGTTAAGAGATTTTTTTAATCTACAAGTTATACTTAAATTAGAGGTTGATATAGTTAAAGTTGTTTATTTTGACTTAAAAGAGTTTTAACTTTAAAAAGGCCCTAGGCAGTTACTCTCGTAAGCATGCACACCAACTCGGTTAAAAGTTAGTCTAAACAAAGCTCTAGCATCATAACAAGTTAGGAAGCATAAATGCGAACTACTTACGTTGCACCACCCATGCAATCCATTAACTGGGTGTTAAACTTCATCAGAAGTATGTAAAGAAAGTAAAGTCCTAAGAGAACTGCAGACTCGTACATCTCAAACTTGCCATCCCATGCAAACCACGAAAATACTCCTATTGACAGGGCGTAGCAGACAGAGTCTCTAATTAGCGGTCTCCAGTCTAACTGAAGCACCTAGGGAAACAATGGGTACAGTACTTCTTGGTGTTGAGCAAACTATTGTTGGTTAGCTATTGTGTTGTGATGTTAGCATTGTTCAGTGTCATTTGAATCGTTTGTGTCATGTCATTTGGTGATCACATGTCAACCCTGTCAACTTCCAAGAAATATTCTCTGTAAAGACTGCAAGTTTACATCGCAAATACTGTTAAAATATCGGTAAACTGATAACTGTAGGTAATAACTGTGTGCTAATAAAAGGACCGTCGGACGATTTCATATAGGTCTGGCGGTGAGAAGTTTAATTAATTTCTACTTGTAAGGCGGTAAACATGATAATGAAAGCGTCGAGATAAACAAACAAACCGGCGAACCAACCAATAATCAATACGCACCTTTCCAGCCAAAGCCGCAGTAAGAGCAATAATTACAAGAAGGTTGAATACTGCACTCCTGTAGATACAAACGCAACGAAGAGCTGGATTAAAAAACCGTCCGCCGAAATAGCAAAAGTTTGTTTAACTTATTTCCAGCCAAAGCCGCAGTAAGAGCAATAATTACAAGAAGGTTGAATACTGCACTCCTGTAGATGCAAGCACAACGAAGAGCTGGATTAAAAAAACCGTCCGCCGAAATAGCAAAAGTTTGTTTAACTTATTTCCATGTTATTTCGCCAGATGTCACCAAATACAACTTCATTGGAAAAAAATGATTCTATAGAGCAAAACAGAAGCAGTAGTTTGGAGAAAAACTGCAGGATTGCAAGGATGGAAGTGAATAACAGTTCGTCAAATTTGATTCCGTGACAGGGGGTCAAGGAATCAAAATTTCCATTCTTGTGGAATTATGACTATTTCAGCCGTTCTTTTTTTTGTCTGTTTAATTTTATATTTCTTCGCTTTATTTCATCACTTTTAGCGATTTTTTCTTGCTATTTCAAGATGATAAGCAAGCTTTAAGCAAGCTCCTGGCCACGATATAACAGCCGGGACCATGTCCGTTTAAGTAACGTTGAGCAGAAATTTTCTCTACAAGATGCTTGCAGCTCAGCCGATTGGTAGTTATTACACGTAAAACAGAGCAACTTGACAATACCCTACTATTGTTCCGATTCCAACGTCGCTTTCGACGGTAACCCCCGCGACAGAAGTAAATAGTTCTGGGGCAGATGAACCTGCCGCCATGAAGGTTGCACCTGCCACATCCTCGGAGAGATCAAGCTTTTCTGAAATAGCTTCTAATGACGGTACAAAAAAGTCGTCGCAAACAATGGCGAGTGCTATAAAATAAAAACAAATTGAAAATGAGGGTGATATTTTTTTTAATTATTACTGAGAGAAGTACAGGTGTCAAAGCGTTTGCTTTTATTAAATAAGTCGATGGGGCTAATAAAGTGCTGTAAAACGTGACTAGCAGTAAAACAAACGCTCTAATTTCAGTGGCACAGTGTGTGTCATTATTGACCTTTTGACCTATTGGCTTTTTCCGGCCCGCTCACATCATCACGTGCGGCCCTCATACGGGACTTTCATCAATGGTTTTGCAAAAAGAAGAGGTGTTTCTTGGTGTTGCGGAAGCCATTGTTGGTTAGCTTTTGTGTTGTGGTGTGGGTATTGTTCAGTGTCTTTTGAATCTTTTGTTTTACGTCATTTGGTGATCACACCATCCGCAACACCAAGAAACTACCAAGAGAAGGCTTGCAGGGCCGTACAGGTCATATGATAACAGTGTTTATTAACTGAGTTGGTAAGGAAAATTGGCCACCGTAAAGCGGAGAGACAAGAGCTAACGTTTCGAGCACGAAGGGCTAGCGCTTGAAACGTCGGCCTTTTGAATCTCATTGCGTGTTTCACTCTTTAACCGACGCAGTATCATAGTTTCTTAAAAAGCTATCCCTTTATTCATTTCTGTTTTAGATGGTAAATCGGTTGCAAGTCGTTGTTGCAAAAGAGAAATAAAATAACAAATTCATATCTAAATCGTCACCTTCGGACTCGCTACTGTAATTAAGCCTTACTTACCTACAAAAATGACGAGAATACTAAATATATACAGGGCTAGCCAGGCATATGCTTTAGTAGGAGTTGTCCACGTTTCTCGACTGGAGTAGTTCCTTTCGTGACCGATTTCAAAGTTGCACGTTTCCCACTCCACAGTTGACAGCAAGTGTCTTGATCGGAAAACAGATTCTGTGGGGAAAATTACAATAAAAGTGAGCTTCATTCTTGAACTTTCAGATGCACTATCAAAAATTGTATCCGCTTGGTTCTTTTTCGGTTGAAAATGCTTTTTCAGTAAACTATAGGCAGGAGCAGTAAAAGACAATTAGTTTTTTTTTACAAATATTTCTGTTAAAGAACCAGAAAGATCAGTAAACACTGATTGTCTCAGATGCACTAACATATTTGTGAAGACCACGCCTTCACAAAGAGAGAGAGAGAGAGAGAGAGAGAGAGAGAGAGAGAGAGAGAGAGAGAGAGAGAGAGAGAGAGGGGCTGAAGTCATTTTTTTTTTAATTTAAAAAGGAGGTCTGGACTGAAAATTAGTTATCGTCGGCTCGACGAAGTTACATTTTACTTATTTTATTGAACTTCAATGTTCATTTCACCCTGGCAATAAACGACGACTTTTATATTCAAATCAACACTAACACGGATAAGTTTCAAACAAGAGGTGACGAAAATATTTAATAAACCTTTATTTTTTATCCGAGCGTCAAAAAGAATGTCTAGAGACTAACAGTGCCAAAGAAAGACAATGTATTTTAACACGTTAAATTTCTAGAAGAGAAGAGTGCGATAAAAATACTGTTTACTCTTCGTCAAATATCAATATTTAAAGACTTATTGGTGTGTGGAATATACAATTCATTTATTTTGTTGAAAGCATTTAAATCGTCCTGTCCCGAAATAAAAAGCTCTTTGTTTCATTTGACGCGCAATATAGGAAGGCCTGAAAATGAAAATTAAATTTAAAGATCGAGCTTAAAACAGCTCGCTTAAAAACTGACAGAGTCCTGATCACAACAAAAACGGCTTATAAGGTATTATCTTTGTCGGGCTCTATTATTCGTAGTTTAATTATAGTGTACTTTAATTGCTTTTCCTTTAAACCCTTAATCTGAATATGTGTTTTCTCAGGGGAGAAAATTAATAGAAGAGAGCAAACTTTTGTTTTCGCGATCACATTTGCTTTATTCTCTTGCTGATTTCGACAACTCCATTTAGCCAAAAAGAAAAACAATAATACATTTTGCTAATAAAAGGCGCAGGGCGTTTGAAATGCTATACAAGACCAGAGGTTATTTGATCGACGGAAACACTTTGTAAAATAATGGTTCAGTGCAGCGTGAAGTCCAATTTTTAGACCAAAACGAAAATTGTTTTCAAAAAACAACGCGAAATCTATAGCATGCACTTTGTTTGCAATCGAACTTATGCATACTCAAAATTAGTACAATTAGTTATGTGTTGACAATATCAAAATCAATTCCAATTTTATATCTATTTTTACACTCAAAGAAGGACTTGATAGCATTCATCAGCAATCCGCCTTACACGCTGTTTTATTTTTTAGGGGAAACGGTAATTTGATATTATAATACAGTTACTATATTTGATTATTCATTTTCGACAAAACTGAATGGCATTGACACATGCCGTTTGCAATACGTCAAATATTTTAAACATCTCACCTTTAAAAAACAACACTGGAGAATAAACCCATGTCGAATATAAAAGAAATATTTTATTTGTGGTGTGAAATGTGACGTGAAAAGAAATATTGTTCGGTTGTTCCACTGATAAAAGTAAAACAATTGTTTACATCGTGCAATGGCTAACATCACGTAATTTTTTTATTTTTCTTGAGGCAAGGCTGTCGGGAATCGAAGGGTTTTGTATCAGTTAAATGCCAAAACAACAAGCGCTTGCTTCAATATATTTGTAAATTACCATGCAACTAGTTACGTAGTTCCCTTCTTTTAATACTGAATTGCCACTCAAAACACACTACCTGTCATTTGCTTTGATATCAGCCTTTTTTCGATTATTTCATGGACATTTTCGAAAGTTTTCGCTAAATCAACTCACCAGAATCAGGAAAGACCTTTATTGACGAAATTAGATAATGTTTTTGCGGTAAATTTAAGCTTACTTCGGTCGAACGACCGAAACCGTTTTGTGAAATTATGCATTTATTGGCCTGATGTTGTGATTATTTTTTTTTATTTGTTGGATTTGAATTGGCTAGGTTCCGGTCTCCGAACTGCAAATTTAAAAATTTTTAAAAGCCCTGGCTTGTAGTTTACGACCAACTAGTTGAAAAAGATTGGCAATATACCAAATACGTTACCTTGCAGAATATATCAAGTTTGTAAGAACCGGCGCTAAATTCATTTTCCAAAAAGGCATTGCTTGCCTCAAAGCTGAATATTTTATGAAAACCGGCTGAATATCAGGCAAAATAAATTTCCCACTTTATTGCTTGCATACTTTCCAAGGCATTTATTGCAAACCATAACTTAGAGCTACAAACAACCTGATTTATTAGTAAATTCAATGATTTAGCTGTAAAAAGAGCTGAGATTCTTACCGTCGCCCCATTCCAAGCTTGCTATCGCTACTTTAAACATTAAACCGCAACCAACGAACAAAGATATCACCAACATACGACGACATAGTACTGCACATTTTCGAAGCGGTGGACTTGACATGAACCTATTTCGTCCTCTACGCCAGTTCATTTTCCGGCGTCTGGAAAATTGGATAAGACAAACATACATGTGTTAGCGGCCAAATATGATTCGTTTCGGTCATGAAATATTAAGGACAAATTATACTTAAAAGTAGTTTAGCCTATGGAAAGCAAAACATCAAAAACACAATTGCCCGTACTATCCATGTATTTGAGCAAACAGTCCTAGAAAGTTGTAAAAATCCCAATTTTTTATAATTTCCCTCGTTTCTTAATCCGTATTTAAACAATTTGATATTGCTTCAGAAATTAAACTGTTGTGCTCATTTTGTCCTGCATTCAATATACACAACAAGAAATTAAAGATAACTTAAGTTCTTACTACATTTGTCCAGAGGCGGTGAAGCAAAGAGTTTCAGTTGCGATGTACGAAAAATGAAGATTAAAACCCAAGCAACTGCACATGTTTACGTTGCTTACAGAAACACATTTTCCGTCAACTCCCTGTTGAGATAGTAATCTCGCAGAAAGCAGTCGACAGTTCTTTGTCAAAATTACAAAGCAGAATTTTAAACACCGCAAGAGTAGTGTAAAAATGTCGTAAAAATGTCTTTCTTCCCGCGGAATTTCTGTCTATCTTGCCATCACTCTAAGAGTTTGTGGTAAAGGTGCAACGAAAACGGAAAAACATCAACACAATAATTAATAGAAATCCCCTCCGATGATTGTAATTGATGATTTAAATAAATGAACATTTGAATGTGCAATTTTCATTTGTTGAAGGCGAAGTGCGGACAATGCTTCATTTCAATAAGCATATTATTTTGCGAGATGTCAAGTGGAGAGAAAAGCAATCTTAGATTGTTTTCCCGCCACCTTGCAACGAGAGAGCTAAAAAAATGTCAGTTAACTGAATAAGAAAATACCTCTTGGCAACAAATGAACTAGGTCATGGTAGTTTTCTCTTCTTTTTCATGCTGTATCGTCCGTTTTAATTCTTGTCGCGACCACCAAAGCCGAGTAGCCGTTGTAGGATGTGAATCAGGCCTTTCGCCATTCAAAAGCATTGTCGCGTCATCATTACGTCATCGTAGCCATGGTGACGTCTTAATAAAGTGATTTTCGTCTCTTCGGGCCTATCTGCCTGAATTATTTACAGTTTGACAGAAAGAAGCTTGGAAAAACAAAACGTTGTTTACAGAAAAATGAGATGGCATGAAATAAGAAGCCCGTTTTCAGCCTAACAAATTTTAAATTCCCTTTAAAATTATGAATGGCAAATGATAATTTGGTTGCTATCACGCTGATCAGACCGTGGAAACTTCTAAATTTTTAAAAAAATTCTCGGGCCATGATCTACAATTTGTTTAAATATGCATCACGCTCTTTCACATGTCTTGAATATTCCATTAAAATCCTGACGAAAATTCTCGGCAGGGGAGATTGTGGTATAAAGATAACAAAACAATTCCTATCGCATATAAATGAAAATACTTCCGTGAATGAATTTATCGCAAAGCCTGTTATTAGTTTTAGAGACCTTTGGTCTTGCATTTTTATTTCAACAAAATGTAAGATTCCGCTTTTTACGAAATCATGAAACTAGTCGAATTTTTTTTCCACTAATATCATGTATCGATTTTATTAATTCACGGCAAACAGTTGTTGTGAAAATACGTGGTAAACTAAAGAACCATGTCATATCTTAAATTTTAATATTCGTTGTTAAAACCTCACGACACATGCAAAATTATCGAGTCAAAAAAAAAGCGAAACTGAGGTCAGCTTTTGGTTCTTTTTAAGTGCAAAGCTTTTTACTACTTAAAAATCAAATTAGCGATCTCTTACGGTTAGCTTGTAAATTATACCATCTGCTTCGTAAAATTCAGTTGATTCAATTCTTCCAATATTAACCCGCAGGTTTTCAACTGTCTTGCACGCCGTGAATTATAAAATTGCGCCAGTTTCCTGACTTTTAAACAACATTTCTATTCATAGAACAGATAAAACATCGGCCTTTATGCGTCTTTAATTTGAATAGAGGTAATTTATACCTACCTGTAGCATTTATCGAGTGCAAAGATACCCAGTCTCTGCTAGCTTGTCTGCGTTTGTTCCTGTTACGAAACACCACCGCAAGATTTCCTTTGAAAAATAACAGTCGCATCGGTTTGTCAACACCAGCTGTATATGGCCGACAACTGTTTGATGCAGACCACTCAATAAACCTGAATGTTATGGAAAATATGATTTATACGACAGTCTTTCAAGCAGCGAAAAATCAAATCTTACGTTTTTGTCGTGTTTACCTTCAAGGTGTTATTTTCAAATTTTATAACAAACGCTAAACTTAAAATATTGAAAAGTAACATTGTGACGAATACGTCAGTTTTCAGTCTCAGTTTTCATTTTACATATTGCAACAAAGCGTTACCGACAGACTAATTCATGAAAATAAAGGTGCAAAACGTAGACCAAATTAATTATTTATTTATTTTCCCTTTAGCCAGTTAACTTTAAACAACAGATAATACTGAAAGAAGGAAGGTTTAAAATGCACCAGCTAATACTGAAAGAAAGACAAAACGTTTAAATTGCGCAAATTTTACGTAGGATCCAATTTATCTCTTTTCTTCTAAAAGTTAAGTTAGAGTATTACCAAAACGTTTTGTCGTCGGCGAGTAATAGCGTTATTTTTATTTTATTTATTTTTTGTTTTGTTTGTTTCCTCCTTTTCTAATTTATTTTAACATGAACACGAAAACATGAACTCGAAACATGTCTATTATTATTACTAGTAATGCGCCGATCAATTCGAAACATCAACTGCATGCCGTTCAACGCGTATTAGATTTCGAAGTGGTTGAAAGGAAACATTTGTCAGTTGCTATAAAACGCGTTTAGAATAATAAATTTACACTTCGTGGAATAATGCTTCCAAGCGATTTGACCAAAACCCAACAGCTCCACCAAAAATGAATCAACCGCTTTGCTAACTATTTTTGCAACATTTGTTATCACAGGAGGAATTTCTCAATCAAAAAAATTATCGAAAAGTAAATCCCCAAACAATAAATTCATTTCGACGTGGTGTCCACAGGAGTGATGTAAAATATCAGTTGCAAAGTATATGCGGTTCAGTTGAGTATATTCTCGAGGAAAACACTAGCTAGAATAAATCAGAAAAACTGAATGTGAAAGTGTATTTTTTATTCTCACTAAAAACATTTTATCGTTAGGAGGGGCATTTGACAGTCAAATCCATTGCTAGGGTGGGGTATTTGAATGCAATTTTGGCCCAAGGGGGCGGGAATTTGAACAAGTCGATCTTCAAAAGTTCAAATGCCCGGGGCATTGCCCGGGGGGGGGATGTTGATGTTTCGAATTGATCGGCGCATAATAATCATGGATTAGTAAAGTGCGTTCGATCTGGGCTCGATGCCCCCACATGAAATCGAAGCGAGTGGTCAGTCAGTCCAAGATGGCGCCCAAACCGACACCCTTCCCACAATCCCCTGCGCCCAGACCGATACCCGACGACTAGAAAGCGTTCTCCTTTCGTCGAACGCAATTAATTCCATTGTTCACATTAGCTGCATATTTCAAAACACGTTTCACGTCTGGTTCTATAATTTATGCTGCTTTACGAAGCAGGCATAAGCGAAAAAATACCGAAAAAATAGAGCTCGAACTTGCTGTTACATTATTCTGTGGTTAAATCTCACTTCTCAAGTTCTTCGGGAACGAAAGGCAATCCAATGTTTACAATGTAACAAGGAAAGGACATTTGCGCTAACGTGTTTCGTCTGGCTTAGATTGAAACTAACTCGCGAAGGGTTATCTCCAAAACGTCTGCTTGTATTTGTAACAGCTTCTCAGCACTCTTAACAACGTGAGGGCTACGCAGCAAAAGCATTTTTTGTGCTATGCGCTTAGAAGCTCTTAGACGTCTCCTATTACCTTTGGCTAATTGGAATTGCTAAATTATTATTGAGAAAAAAACATACCTTCCATTTACTTCAACGCGCCATGACAGTTGAAAATACACCTATTAAACTGAAGAAACAATGTCTGATAAAAAGGTTAACGCATCAGTCAATTCCAGCAGTGACCATGTCGAGACATCCCTCCTCAAAAAAAAAAATTGGCTAATGTCCCATGGCGGTGGACAAAAAAGATGCTCAAACGCCCCAGGATATAGTAAAAAGGAGGAAAATTCTTCGCATCTAGACTTATCCGAAAGTCATTTGAAGGCAGGTTAAGTCAACAGAGACGTTTTTCCCCTTCGTTTTCCCCTAGTGACCGATTAGAGCAAGTTCGTAACAAATTATACTTCATTTTAGGAGCATAAAGTGTCGACCCTTATAACTGGTCTGTCTGCTGCCGTGTTCAATTTAATTTGCAACTATTCTGTCACCTGCCAATGAGTATTTTTAACCTGTTCTGTTTAATTTGCAATATTTCTCAGTCTCCTTATGGGCAGAAGTGGAATAAATGAACCTCATTTATAATTTAAATGATTTTCGTTATCCGATATAAAAGAAGCCAGAGCACGGTCGTTCGAAAGCAGGGTTCAAAATTTAAGCTATATTTAATAAGAAAGTAAGGAGTAGAAGGCAGGCAAAGAAATTCAAAACTTACCGTGTCAGCTCAGTTGGTCTGCATAAGCGAAGGACTGAGGGACAAATTGCTATCGAAAAGCAGTTTAAATTGGTTAAGTAAAATTTGCATGCGCGTGCCAGTTTGAAAACGTTATGTAAGGGTTATTTTTAAAGCAACTAGAAAATATGTCATTTATTCACCGAGAGGGCAACCTGAGGTGAATAATCACATATCAAGGAGTTAATAATAATAATAATAATAATAATAATAATAACATGATTAATAATCTTTTATTAGGAAACTTTCAATCACAATTATGTGGTTTTCAAATAGGTCCTAACAAACTTAGAAAAGAGAAAAAACTAGAAGCAAAAAGCTAGAAGCTTATTTTTCACCGTGGCGAGATTGTCGCACTGGTTAGCGTTTTTAGTACGTTTCACAGGCCAGAAAAAAAAATACAGATACTGAAAGTGCCGATTGGGTTTTCAACATTATATGCTCGTTCTGTAAACATGATTAGCGTCGTCTTTTAATATATGCCAAAACAGTGGATCGCGATTTTCGCGCGCTCTGATTGGCTTAGGATATTTAACAACTATTCACCAAGTGGAGGTGGGTAGTGATGGAAATTTACCGAGCCGCGAAATTTAGTATATACTGAAACAGTGAGATAATATAACGAAAATGATGCTTTTTAACTCATTTATTCCTGTCAACGATTACAATTTTCGCGCGCAAATTGCTGGGAGGTGAATAGCACTTGCTATTCCGAGTTTCAGTTGCCAATCAGAGCGCACCAACAATGCAATCCACTGTTTCAGTATATACTAATATTTGCTATTCACCTCCAGGCATTGTTCTGGATTTCGCGCGCCTTTTTTCCCACATTTTTCAGAAATAAAGTAACTATTTTGTGCTGGCTATTCACTGTATATACTAAAACAATTACCGCAAAATGCCGTTTATAAGCCCTGGGCCTATACAATTTCGTAAGGGTCTTTTAGCTGGCAAGCAAAAAACATATCGATAAAGAAGCGTTGTTTCAGTTAACTTGGTGTACATTTTTGCAAAGAATTGCTGTTGACTAACTGTGGTGTGCTTATTGCGGGGGGGGGGGGGGGGGGGGGGGGGGGGGGGGGGGGGGGGGGGGGGGGGGGGGGGGGGGGGGGGGGGGGGGGGGGGGGGGGGGGGGGGGGGGGGGGGGGGGGGGACCGGAATAATGTTTTGTAACCAATCTGATGGGCCTATAACCGGGTGGGCTTATAAAAGGGGGCGGGGCTTATAATCGGCATTTTACGGTATTCAACTCAGTGTATCGGTGAAGAGTATTGACAAATATCCACCACTTTTCACTTCCACTTCGGTGAATAATTGGTCAATGATATGCCAAAAGGGGCTTGCGTCTCACATGTGAAACTTGGGATTTTCACGTGGTAAACTCGCATCGCAAATGTGTTTTCCTTTCTACATTTTTCATTTTGCCCTTCGCGCATGCTGGATAAAGAAGATGAATCTCAGGAAAATTTATACTGATGTGAAAAAACTATGATTAATGGGTTTTGCAGCACCCCCGATCATAACGCTATCAACTATAAAAACGGATCAACAATTAGATATTTTGTTTTGTCCGGTGCACACGTGTGTTTAAATTATGTAAACGACAGTCATTTTTTAAGCTTGCTGAAAAAAAAAAAAAGAAAACATGTTATATCCTAAACAACTAAGACCGAGTCAGACCCATTCCAACAGGGAAATCTTACTGCTCTCTCTTTTTTCCACAACCACATGACATGCCGTCAAAACGCCAATTAATTGCAACAATTGTTGGACTACTATTTGGCGTTTTGACGGCATGTCATGGAAGCAGACGTATGTCAGTGTGTCATTTAAAAATAACTTCGCAGAAAAAAAGGAAGCTTGTTTTAAACACAGGAAATTGAACTTTATTTTCAGTTAGTTTTGGCGTGTTTTTACTTCTCATCAATTTTTGGAAATCTTTTTGACTGGCCATTGTGGACTGCGATGAACATCTAAATATGCCAAGAAGGAAACATTTGTTTTCAAGTTGCCGTCCGTGACTGAAGACCTAGCCTGATCCAAGGACAAGTGTCTAAGCGCCCTTCGATCTGCAGTCTTGACAATCTTTCAGGAAAAAAATACTATAATAATATTGCCACCTGTTAAGCAGTCAGCAATTCTGGTGAAAAATCAACAAGTTTTGTTCACTTTGGTGTATTACCTTTTACCACTGCAATAATGCTCTTCGTGGTGAACCGTTAGGCGTCTTCGCTCGTCAGCGTCCCCTTTTACGTGGCACTACCGTGAAGTCAGGTAATAATAGATCACATTTTACTCATTGGCTCGCATTTTTTCTGCCACTGCGGGGTAGATAAAAAAAATACTACACAACTCTTGTAAAATAACCGCACGTATTATCTGTTAATTATTCATGCCTTTGTAACCTCGAAAGTTGATTTCGGCAATGCCTTGTTGTATGGGCTACCAAATATCAACTTCAACGACTTCAGCGAGTTTTGAACTGCAGTGCACGACTTATTTAGCGGTCTAGTAAATATGATCACGTTACACCACTCCTCATCGAACTTCACTGCCTGCCAATTGAACAGCGTATCAATTTTAAGGCCCCGTACCACACTAATGCGTTTTCGTTTGAAAACGCATACTTTTTTATGCGTTTTTACCGATCATCCACACTAAAACGATCAAAAACGGAGAATGAAATCGATGAAAACGGAAGTTTTCGAAAACGCTTTTCAAAGTGGAGACTACCGTTTTAGTTTGGACGGCAAAATCGGAGCTTTTCAAAAACGCTTACGACACAACTAGTAACGCGTAGTATCGCTGATGCTATTCTCTATTTTTGAATTGCCCATAATACACTTTGTTTGCCCCCCAAATTTTGCATAAACTATTGTTTGTAAATGCTCTTGGGAGGACTGCATATTCCCAAGAGCATTTCAAAACAATAGTTTATGCAAAATTTGGGGGGCAAACAAAGTGTATTATGGGCAATTCGAAAATAGAGAATTGGAGCATGCGTATTGAACAGAAAAACGTCCGAGCAGAGCCTGGTGATGAAAACGCATCTTTGGATCATCGTTTTTCAGCTCCTGGTGTGGACGCAAATCTTTTTATCCGTTAAAAGGAGGTTTTCAAAAATGCATTAGTGTGGACGGGGCCTAAGATTCTTTTGATCACATTTGAATCACGTCAAGGTTTAGTACCATGCTATATCATGGATCTTTTAAAAGAGCATTAACCATCAAGAGTTCTTCGTTCCTGTAGCAAGAATCTTCACGCAAAACCAGCATTCAACTTGAAAACTTATGGTGGACGTTCATTTGCAGTTGCGGCTCCATCACTTTGGAACTTCTTGCCAGACGATATAAAGAACTGCACCACAGTGAACAATTTTAAACGCAAGCTTAAGACCTTTCTTTTTTCACAAGCTTACGATAATCATAAGTAGTACTAGCATTTTTTTATTCTTTTTGTCATGCTTACAGTAAATTAATTAATGAAATAATTCTTAATTTTATTTTTTAATTCTTGTCCGATTGTAAGGCGCTATTGAACCGTGGGGAAATAGCGCGGTATAAATTTACCACCGAATAAGGTGTATGTTTTCATCGACGTAAGCAGGTTTGTTTTTCTGGCTTTGAGAGCAAGATGTTGAAGAGAATGCCAAATGAAATGACTTTTGGCAACATTTGAAGTCTAAGTCTGACCGGCGATCTCAAATAACCGAGTTATGGAGAAAAGAATATTGAGAAAATTCAGGAAGAACTTTGTATGCGTCTACCATTTTGGTGTAACACTTTTGTACAACAACATGCCGGCAGAATTTGCATTTTGAAATATAGCTTAACTTTCTCTATAAATGTTTCTGTTCAATTCAAAGTTTAAAAGGCCTATGATTTGCACCCTCGCATTAGAAAAGTCTACAAACAGAGTGAAAAAAACTTGGCTGCGCCTCCTTTTTTTTAACCCAATTCTCGGTGTTTGGATATCCTGATAAAACACTATTTCTCATGTTTGATATATTACTTCAAAGATTTAAAAGACCTACGATTTTCATCCTCGCATTAGAAGAGTCTACAATGTAAGTCTTCACAAGCCTAATGGCTCATAACTGCCGGAGCTTAACCCGGTTTTGGCAGCTCAAAGCGACTGAAAGTATTACTACTCCCCCTGGATGGGATGCTGGTCCATCGCAAGGTTACCCGGCCCTCAGCATTATGTCGCCGGTACCCATTTATACACCTGGGTAGAGAAAGACAATGGGAGCAAAGTTTATTGTCTAAGGAAACAACACGACGGCAGAGACCAGGCTCAAACCACCGACCTTCAGGTTGAAAGTTCGACGCGCGAACCACTAGACCACCGCGCCTCCACAGAAAAGAATGAAACGTCTACAAACCAGGAGCCTATTACCCCGGCTCCTGACAAACTGAATGAAAAATACTTGTTATATAGTTGGAGTTTTTCTCAATACAACGCGCGTGTTGATTGGTTGATTCATGGTCACATGACATCTAACAAACAAACTGTTTCCCGCCAATTGTGCTCAGCGGGCAACATTTGGGCAGTTTCTTGGTGTTGCGATCACCAAATGACGTAAAACAAAAGATTCAAAAGAAAGTAAACAATACCCACACCACAACACAAAAGCTAACCAACAATAGTTTCCGCAACACCAAGAAACACCCAACATTTGCGAAAGAGGGCAACAATTTTGACGTCAGAGGGTAACATTGCACTGTTGCCCGCTAGCGCATGTGATAAGACCGTGACATAAGGTGGCATGATTATGATGGATATGCTCGGCGCGTTTTCAAACTTTCTGGTGTTGTGCTTTTTTGTGTTGCTGTATAACAAATCACTTAATGACTGATCCCTCGGGAAACAGTGAATTTTGTTTCCCTCGAATCTCGATGATTCCCTCGACTTCGTCTAGGGAAACATCGAGATTCTCGGAAAACAAAATTCACTGTTTCCCGAGGGATCAGTCATTAAGTGTTTATTGTTGTTTTTGTTTCGAACATGGAGACATTCCGGCGCAGCGCCAAAATTTCTAAAATGCCATATCACCAAAGGGGCAGGAAAATGTAATGTGTTGACATTAAACTTGGCATGACAATTGCAAAGAATTCACTGTTTGTCTGTTGACAAGTCGTTTGTAGCTAGGCTGCAGGTAGCTGTTGGCAAGGGTTCAGTGCATGCTGTGTTGTTCTTCAAAATGAACGCGAAACCTGTTACCACGGCGAAAATACCCTTCATAAAAGGACACTTTACCACTTTACAACCTTAAAATTGATCGTTTTCAATGCAGCCATGCACGTTGGATAGCAGAAATAATAGAAAATTCAAATCATTCATGAACGGTGGAGTCTACCTGCTATAGCTCAGAAGGAGGTCGCACACCTTATTGAGAATTAGATAACGTAATGTCGGCACTTAGAATTTTATTTTCAAAAAATTGTTAAGTGTAAAAAAGAAAATCTTAAATCCCCACTCAGGATTGTGTGACCTCAGCTAGGCTTAGGCTTACATAGCCTACCGTACCAGGGTACCACCTAGCTTCTCGGGTTGTTTAGGCCTAAATTTAACTATATAAACTGCTAACCCTAACCTCAACTGAAAGCTAACCAGTTACTCCGTTCTATATTCTGCTATAGCATTTAGACTCTACCTTCATGAACATAGAGTTTTATTCTGTCATCCAACTTGGCTGCCGTGCAAACCACCAATATACGTGTCGCTCACAAACCGCTTTTGAAGTCCTGGTATGAGCTTGGAGCGGTATAACGTGGGGAACTAGGACCAAGACTCTCTGACAAACTCGTGTCCAGGTTTTATTTATCTGTTTTGTGGCTGAAAACAGACTGGATACAAGGTGTACAGGGCGCGCAGGGTGCGATGGGAAGAAAAGAGGACAAGTCCCTTCCCATGAAACCTCGCGCACCTCGCTTTACTTTCTCCAAGTGCACCTTCACCCCAGAGTGAAATATATACACCAAATTGCAGAAACGTTGTCGGGTGAAAAGCATAAACCATGAACGATGCGACCCAAAGGTTTACTGGGAAATTGGATAAATCAACTCTTCGTCTCCAACAGAATACAACAACACAAGATGCATAAATCATGCCCTAAAATGTCCCAAGCAAAGAAAACATCTTGATTATCAAGAAATGGAATATTACTCAGATTGTCAATGCTGCCTACCCAGAATCCCATTCGGTCTCATCGTTCATGGTTTATGCTTTTCACGGGTCAACGTTTCTTCAATTAGGTGTATATATATATATATATATATAGTGTTGTGACAGGTCTCTCAAACAATGCTGTATGCCTTGTCGAAGACAGTGGATCACTCTAGTAAAGTGCGATCTTGTAGCTTGAAAAGATTAATGTAGAATGAGTTGTAATATCAAGCTTCCAACTCCATATCTTGACTTGATTGTGCTTTATTGACCCTACGTTTCGGCCATCACGGCCTTCTTCAGGGGAGTTACAACTATGGTAAGGCTTGCCATAGTTGTAACTCCCCTGAAGAAGGCCGTGATGGCCGAAACGTAGGGTCAATAAAGCACAATCAAGTCAAGATATGGAGTTGGAAGCTTGATATTACAACTCATTCTACATTAATCTTTTCAAGCTACAAGATCGCACTTTACTAGAGTGATCCTCTGTCTTCGACAAGGCATACAGCATTGTTTGAGAGACCTGTCACAACACTATATATATATATATATATATATATATATATATATATATATATATATATATATATATATGGACTGAGTCCGACTTATCACTGAACCTGCGAAACCATGTAAATATGGTTTCTATTCTATCTTTTAAAGGCGCCATAATGGGGCACAAAAAGATAGGAATAACAAACAAATTTAGTAAACTGAACTGAGGTTTAAAAAACTTGGGTTGGGCGAACAACAAAGTTACTACCTCTCTCCATGAACAGAACCTTGTTAAAAATATAAAACAGTAATCGAATGACCATGCATCAGTGACGCGGATGTCAATTAAAAGTCAATTTTAACACGTTGTAAAGACGAAAAAAATACAAATTTACTATAACCATAAGTTGCCATGTTCTCAGTAGAACTTCCAACCAAGTAATGTTTTAAAGTCGCTTTGCCCCTTTTATTGCCAACTGTAAACCGTACTATACATTAGTGTGGTTCTAGCTTTCGATTGTGAAGATGGAATCCTAAAGTGCGACTATAAAAACGAAAGCTTCTGCAGAACTTTTCTGCGGGTCTATTTGTTTGTTCTATTTCTCATGATTCTCGCAAATAAAAGATGGGAGTGTTTTACTGATTTTTCCTTGTAGGAATCTTAGAGTAATCTTAGAAATAAAATATAATATAGAACTATTGAATTCTGCGACCTTGTGGACTATTCCGCCGAGTTAAAGATGTATGAAGATGTAACCATACAAAGTGTTACTTATTTCTTTGAAATACAGTATTAATTGCACATGCAATCCTATATTGACATTGGTTTCTTATCCGGTTCTTTAAAAGTTTAATTTCCACACTAATATTTATTTTTGTGTCGCGACTTTTTAACCCCGGAAATGGCTTTTTCTTTTAATTTTAAAGGACGCACGCTATCAATCACATATGAAGAAAACTGTCTTTTAAAAATAAAAACATGTTTTCAAAACTGGTATTCGATTACATGTTCTGCTTTTAATCCATGCAATGTAAAATGATTTTATCTTAGTACATCCAAACTACATTTGCGAAACTATCCACATCCATTAGACATTTTAAAGGCATTTTTGTAACTTAAATAGCTCGGAAATTAAAAAAAAGAATTGATTTTCTCTGAGACAGTAAGACGGATGGGTGCAGAATTAAGTTCATTCTACTTTTTAATCGGCTCAGCACTATTAAGGCTCGGAAGAAAGTGTTTAGCTAATCTTAAATGAATGGATCATGGAAAGTTCCGTACATTTTCATATGTAAAGAAAAGCGTACAGCGAAATCTTATTATAACGTGATGATCTTATCACCTCTTTTAAAAATATAAATCACATTGTTCAAAACGTGGATTGGGAAAGATTCGATATGATGTTATCTGATTAGTGCGTAACAAAACAAAGATTTACGAGCGAAAAAGAACTAACTTTTCAAAAGCTTTGCCCGGAAAATGTTTGAACTTATCCAAGGAGTTGCGATAACGGCAACTTTAAAGCACTTTACTGCACTTTGCAGTTAAAACGGTTCTTACAGGTGTATAGATTATTTGCATTCCCAGGATCCGATTTCAGTCGAGGGCCCAACTTTTTCAATTCGCCGCACCTTTCTCAGTGTGACAAAACACCTTAGCTCGTAAGCGTAACTAAATATCTTCGCTTGAAGGCAACGGTTTTACGTGCAAGATATCGGCGCGAACTCCTGTGACTTACGTTCTTTGGCAACTTTACACCACTGGGCTCCAGAAGAATTATTTCGTTTTTTAAATCCTTTTGCGCGAATCGAAAATCTACGCGCAACGCACGAAGTAAGTTTGAAGCATCAAATGGTACTTACTTAAGCTATAGTTTTCGGTGCCACGAAATACAAAAACTGGCGGTTCTTTTCTGATCAACAGCCATTACAATTTTAGTTTGTGGTACTGTTTATAATGCTGTGCAAGGTGGTTCTTACTTTTGAGTCTGTGGATGAAATCCTACAGTGTGACCATTCAAATGAAAGCTATTGAGCAGTACTTTCCTGTGGTACTGTTTATTATGCTGTGCAAGGTGGTTCTTACTTTTGAGTCTGTGGATGAAATCCTACAGTGTGACCATTCAAATGAAAGCTATTGAGCAGTACTTTCTTATGGCACTATTTACTATGCTGTACAAGGTGATTCTACACTTTTGAGTCTGTGGATGAAATTCTACAGTGCGACCATTCAAATGAAAGCTACTGAGCAGTACTTTCCTGTGGTACTGTTTATTATGCTGTACAAGGTGGTTCTAACTTTTGAGTCTGTGGATAAAATCCTAAAGTGTGACCATTCAAATGAAAACTACTGAGCAGTACTTTCCTGTGGTACTGTTTATTATGCTGTACAAGGTGGTTATAACTTTTGAGTCTTTGGTTGAAGTCATACAGTGTGATCATTCAAATGAAAACTACTGAGCAGTACTTTCCTGTGGTACTGTTTATTATGCTGTACAAGGTGGTTATAACTTTTGAGTCTTTGGTTGAAGTCATACAGTGTGACCATTCAAATGAAAGCTACTGAGCAGTACTTTCCTGTGGTACTGTTTATTATGCTGTACAAGGTGGTTCTAACTTTTGAGTCTGTGGATGAAATCCTAAAGTGTGACCATTCAAATGAAAGCTATTGAGCAGTACTTTTCTGTGCTACTGTTTGTTATGCTGTACAAGGTGGTTCTAACTTTTGAGTCTGTGGATGAAATCCTAAAGTGTGACCATTGAAATGAAAGCTTCTGAGCAGTACTTTCCTGTGGTACTGTTTATTATGCTGTACAAGGTGGTTCTAACTTTTTAGTCTGTGGATGAAATTCTACAGTGCGACCATTTAAATGAAAGCTACAGAGTAGTACTTTCCTGTGGTACTGTTTATTATGCTGTAAACGGATGATTCTAGCTTTTGAGTCAGTGGATCATGTCTCGTATTAAAATGTCGGTGACCATTAAATCAATGGCAGCTATTGAGCCGTAGCTAGCCGTATTTTCCTGTGGTACTATTTATGATGCTATACAAGGTGGCTTTAAAGTTTGACTATTTTCCAATCGGAATTTTCTGTTCTTTTTAGTGTAAATGGAGAACGCGTACCATTTGATTTTCCAATTAGAATTTCTGGGGTTTTAAGCGTAAATGGGGGAAGTGTACCATTGGATTTTTCAACCAGAATCTCTATATTTTTAGTGTGTATAGGAATTCCCCGCCCACTCGATTTTGTAATCGAAATATGAATGTAAAATTATATATGTTTAAAATTACGAATAGAAAGTATGAAATGATTTTTGGGGTAGGCCGTTTTCCGCCGTAACTGTGGAAGGACTGGGGAGGAGCTGGGAGTGGGGTAGCCTCTGGTAGCCTTTCCACAAGCTACAAAACGACCCTTTGGTAAAGGGGAGGAGTTTGTGCGAAATCGGCTAACCCCAATTCGTATGGAAGTAATCAGTTTATAAGTGACAAAATAACATCTAACGTGGTTTTATTCTGTCATTTGTTTCTTCAGGTCGTTTGGCCGTGCTTGCTGTTGGACAGCCATTGGTGATTCCAAACGAATCTAAAAAAAGCAGCAACAACTATCTTGAATAGCGATCTTAGCTTTAGCAATAACCACTTCTTCATCAGCCACATAATGAACCAATCACTTCCTACAAAATCTACCCGCGAGGAAATTGACGATAGAGAACGTAATCTTTCTTTCATAGCAGCAAACATTTTCCTGGTCATCACAATTATTATCGCAGTATTTGGAAACACTTTGGTGTGTTTTGCCTGTGTCATTTCTAAACAGCTTCAGAGTTTCACCAGCGCGTTTATAATCAGTCTGGCCGCGACTGACATTTTAGTCGGTCTTATCTCCATCCCAACATGGCTGTCACACAACCTGACAGGCAAGCCTGATCCGATAAACTTCCCGAGCATTTACAAGGCTTGGTTGTGCTTTGACATCGTGTGCGGAACGGCGTCCATAATGAACCTTGTTTTCATAAGCCTCGACCGTTTCATAGCTGTCAGTCACCCGCTTCGCTATCCAAACATGGTCACACGGAATCGTATGGCGATCAGCATTGCATTCATTTGGGTTTATTCTTTAATTATCGCGCTTATAAATCTCTTACAATGGCAGAGCTATTCGTTGTTCGTCTCTCTGGCCTCGTTCTTTGTTCCTCTATCCGTCATGGTGTTCGCCTATTCTCGGATATTCCACGTCGCTTTGACTCACGCACGAAGCATTCGTCGCGTGCACTCGGACCAGTCGATATTCAGTCGAAGAGCCACCGAGAATTTCCATCGTGACTTAAAAGCTGCTCGCACACTGAGTATTGTGATTGGCGCGTTTGTGGTGTGTTGGTGTCCTTTTTTCGTGGTCACGTTAATTTTCGTGTACTGTAAAACTTGCGCGGTGTACAATGAAGTCTTGGCCATGATCAAGTGGTTACACTACGGTAACTCGGCGCTAAACCCGCTTATCTACAGCTGTCTGAACAGGAATTTTAGGGCTGCGTTCAAAGATGTGTTCAGAAGGGCGGTGAATAGGAGAATCACGCTTGCACAAAGTGTGACAACAAGACAACCTTCGACTTGTGTTATACCACATGAGCTCCAAGTTATCCCACAGAGTCACCAAGTTATCCCAGCGGAGGGACAACACATTATCCGACAGGGAAACCAAGTTAACCCACTGGAACGCCAATAACAGCCATCTTAGTCTTGTTCATACTAACAACCAGGAGATAACGACATGGCAAACAAAAAGGTTTCTTCTATATACCGTTATTTTTGTCATAACCTTCCTACTAGAGGAGACAAGATGCTGTAGAAGAAACCGTCGGAGTTTCTTCTCGTCCCAGAGACCTCATCTCGTTTGGTCAGCGGGGACTTAATTATAAAAACGTGGAGCTTTGGGGCAAGAATCGGGTCAGATCAAGAAATAATGAAGGTGCAGTGGGACATACCCAGTTAAGTCCTTGGAATATGTGAATTCCACTAAAGTTATTTTTAAAAGTCATGGAAACGAAAGTCTTGTTTTTCGAGACTTCCGTAAACGCCTGCAAAGCCATGCTGAATATTCAACAGCCGCCATTACACAATGCCACATTGGCATCCTCCGATAAGTTCAAAATCGATGACTGAACGTTTGCGGACGTCTCACATATCCCAGCCAACGCCAACAAGCGTGTGCGTGAGCGCGAGAAAACCCTCTATGTAGTATCATCTGAAGTATAGCTACTGATAGAGACTTGGGAATCAGAATGCCAAGGCAAAAGTTGAAAACCCATTCGTTAATAGGACTACTCTATTGCCTTATATTTTACAAAAATTGGCCTGCTAAAATTTCGCGAGTACAAAATTTTCGGGACAATCGATGAGTCGAGTACAAAACTACGTAAAGTACAAATCCTCCAGCCTCCAAAAATAGAGTTTTGTTTTGAAGGACACGTTCAAAAAGGTAATTAAACGCCAGTCAGTCTCACTGTTCGTCGCTTTCACATTATTGTTACTTCTTAATTGCCGGTTCACCTTTGTCTGCTTCCGAGTAAAGGAAGAAATGAAGTAACTAACAAAAGTAGGGACCGCGCTCTACATTAATTTTATGGAAAGAAAGTGGCACTTTTACATCCACTTTGCTGTGGATCAATTTTCTTGAGTTTAATTTTCGTGAATCTTTGACGGTGCGCCAACAACGAAATTAAAACCCGCGTGGAATCATTGCCGTCCCCAGGAACGCTTTACCCTCTCAGCCGCCGAAGCCTAAGCACGAGTTCTCGTGCTCAAGCTCCGACGGCTAAGAGGGCCAAGTCCTTACAACATGATCTCCTCTCTGAATTAACGATAATCGTTAATTCTTAAATTGCTCCGAATTTACCATTATAGTTAATTTAGAACACTGTTTCCCAGGACATTTCAGAAAAGAAGAAATAAAAAAAACACATGTTATTTGGACTGCGGGATTCGAACGCGGAACTACCGCTACTAGGAACGTCTTCTTACCACTAGACCACCGAACAACAAGGCGATGGGAAATTAAATCTGCAAGATATTTATTTGAGTCTTGCATAGAATATCATTGATCTACAGTGATTAGGCCTAAGCGCTGATTTCAAATGGTTAGCTTTTTGTTGAGGTTTGGTGATCAAGCTTTTCCATTTACTTTCTAAAATTATTTTCAAGCGAGTGATTTATAGGCTTACTACAGGGTGTAGAATAAGCGCATGAATTTTATTATGTTAAAAAATTGAGATTTGCTCAACCAGCAGCGTGGTGGTCTAGTGGTTAGAAGAGAGGATAAGTCAGCGAAGGGTCGTAGAGGCCGTAGGTTCGAGTCCTGTCCGAACACTAAGGATTGTTCTTTTTCAACAAAAATGCTGATTTCCCAGAATTCCTTTCAGACTGTCAGTGTTCTAAATTAACTATAATCGTAAATTCAGAGCAATTTGAGAATTAACGATAATCGTTAATTCAGAGAGGAGGACGGGTTGGTCCTTAAGGACCAAGCGACCCTGGGGACGAGAATGGCGCGGAATAACAACTGTAAAAAGAATACAAAGGAAGCTAAAAATAGCCTCTTCCCCAGGGCCTTTCCGCGTTCAAATACCTTCACCCTAGCCTACGAGCAGAACCTTTCTTTATCTCGATACGAGAGAAGAAAAACTATGCAGAAATCGTGTCAAAAATGTATTGAGCATGTGTAAGTGTTGCTTGGATACAATTTCAAACCCAGACCGACTCGAGTGGACACCATTTTGCTTCCACACAGTGGGCTCAGCTTTAACCGTCGGTTTCTCGACAAAAATAATGCTTGAGCTTGGTTTGGCGGGAAATACCGGCGTTACTAGCCCAAACTTTAGGGCTGCAGTGACTTCAAGTTCTCGACACGATTTCGGCTGACCCTACTTTTCTTCCTGAGTTTAATACAAGGGAGGTAAAGAGGCTCTGCTAGCAAGGTGAGAAACCCTTGGACAAAGCTGTAAAATTACTCCTAAAAACCTGGAGTATTTTTTTGTCAATTGTCGATAAATTAAATTTTACATGATGCAATTTAAAATATGAAAGTATTAATTTATTAATTTTGAACTCATTTGATAACATTTCTTAAAGAAGAGAATATTAAGTAATAAAACTGAGATTGGTTGAATGGCCTTTCGCACGAGGTTATAAAAGAAATAGAAAATGGCTGCTTTGCGTTCACATAACCCGATGTAAAGACGAGAGGGAGTTTGATGAAGAACGGGACAATGTCGGACAGTGTCGGGCAATGTCGGATAGTGTCGGACAATGTCGGACAATGTCGGACAGTATCGGACAATGTCGGACAGTGTCGGACAGCTTCCCAGCGAAATATCGACATTTTGCTCACCTTATTTCTATGTTATATTGGGTAATACGTTCATGATAACCGTCACGAATATAGCATTTATAACGTTTAAGTCTTTCGGAAACTCATACTAAACTTTCTAAGCTATCCGTTCTGGCTCCTATAGTTATTGTAGTTCTGTAGTTCTGTAGCTTTCTTGTAGTTCTGTAGTTCTTGTAGTTCTGTAGTTATGGTAGTTCTTGTAGTTCTCGTAGTTCTCTAGTTCTAGTCACGGTTCTTGTAGTTCTTGTAGTTCTCCAGTTCTGCAGTTCTGGTAGTTCTTGTAGTTATGTAATTCTGTAGTTCTAGTAGTTCTTGTAGTTCTTGTAGTTCTTGTAGTTCTGCAGTTCTGGTAGTTCTTGTAGCTCTTGTAGTTCTTGTAGCTCTTGTAGTTATGTAGTTCTGTAGTTCTCGTAGTTCTGGTAGTTCGGTAGTTCTGTAGTTCTGTAGTTCTGGTAGTTATTGTAGTTCTGTAGTTCTGTAGTTCTCGTAGTTCTGTAGTTCTGGTAGTTCGGTAGTTCGGTAGTTCTTGTACTTCTGTAGTTCTGTAGTTCTGGTAGTTCGGTAGTTCTTGTAGTTCTCGTAGTTCTGGTAGTTCTGTAGTTCTCGTAGTTCTCATAGTTCTCGTAGATCGGTAGTTCTGTAGTTCCGTAGTTCTGTAGTTTTGTAGTTTTGGTAGTTCTGTAGTTCTGGTAGTTCTGTAGTTCTGTAGTTCTTGTAGTTCTGGTAGTTCTGGTAGTTCTGGTAGTTCGGTAGTTCTTGTAGTTCTGTAGTTCTGTAGATCTGTAGTTCGGTAGTTCTGTAGTTCTAGTAGTTCTAGTAGTTCTTGTAGTTCTGTAGTTCTCGTAGTTCTGTAGTTCTGGTAGTTCGGTAGTTCTTGTAGTTCTTGTAGTTCTTGTAGTTCTGTAGTTCTCGTAGTTCTTGTAGTTCTTGTAGTTCTTGTAGTTCTGTAGTTCTGGTAGTTCGGTAGTTCTTGTAGTTCTTGTAGTAGTTCTGTAGTTCTAGTAGTTCTTGTAGTTCTGTAGTTCTGGTAGTTCTTGTAGATGTAGTTATGTAGTTCTGTAGTTTTGGTAGTTCTGTAGTTCTGGTAGTTCTGTAGTTCTCGTGGTTCTGTAGTTCCGGTAGTTCGGTAGTTCTTGTAGTTCTTGTAGTTCTGTAGTTCTAGTAGTTCTTGTAGTTCTGTAGTTCTGGTAGTTCTTGTAGTTCTTGTAGTTATGTAGTTCTGTAGTTTTGGTAGTTCTTGTAGTTCTGTAGTTTTAGTAGTTCTTGTAGTTCTTGTAGTTCTGTAGTTCTCGTAGTTCTGTAGTTCTGGTAGTTCGGTAGTTCGGTAGTGCTTGTAGTTCTTGTAGTTCTTGTAGTTCTCGTAGTTCTCGTAGTTCTCGTAGTTCTGTACTTCTTGTAGTTCTTGTAATTCTGTAGTTCTGGTAGTTGTGTAGTTGTGTAGTTCTCGTAGTTCTGTAGTTCTGGTAGTTCGGTAGTGCTGTAGTTCGGTAGTTCTTGTAGTTCCCGTAGTTCTGTAGTTCTGTAGTTCGATAGTTCGCTAGTTCTTGTAGTTCTTGTAATTTTGTAGTTCTAGTAGTTCTTGTAGTTCTTGTAGTTCTGTAGTTCTGTAGTTCTGGTAGTTCCGTAGTTCCGTAGTTCTGTAGTTCTGTAGTTTTGGTAGTTCTGTAGTTCTGGTAGTTGTGTAGTTGTGTAGTTCTCGTAGTTCTGTAGTTCTGGTAGTTCGGTAGTGCTGTAGTTCGGTAGTTCTTGTAGTTCTCGTAGTTCTGTAGTTCTGGTAGTTCGGTAGTTCTTGTAGTTCTGTAGTTCTCGTAGTTCTGTAGTTCTGGTAGTTCGGTAGTTCTTGTAGTTCTTGTAGTTCTGTAGTTCTCGTAGTTCTCGTAGTTCTGTAGTTCTTGTAGTTCTTGTAGTTCTTGTAGTTCTGTAGTTCTGGTAGTTCGGTAGTTCTTGTAGTTCTTGTAGTAGTTCTGTAGTTCTAGTAGTTCTTGTAGTTCTGTAGTTCTGGTAGTTCTTGTAGTTCATGTAGTTATGTAGTTCTGTAGTTTTGGTAGTTCTGTAGTTCTGTAGTTCTCGTGGTTCTGTAGTTCTGGTAGTTCGGTAGTTCGGTAGTTCTAGTAGTTCTTGTAGTTCTGTAGTTCTGGTAGTTCTTGTAGTTCTGTAGTTCTAGTAGTTATGTAGTTCTGTAGTTTTGGTAGTTCTTGTAGTTCTGTAGTTCTAGTAGTTCTTGTAGTTCTGTAGTTCTCGTAGTTCTGTAGTTCTGGTAGTTCGGTAGTGCTTGTAGTTCTTGTAGTTCTCGTAGTTCTCGTAGTTCTGTAGTTCTTGTAGTTCTTGTAGTTCTGTAGTTCTGGTAGTTCTGTAGTTCTGTAGTTCTGGTAGTTCGATAGTTCGGTAGTTCTGTAGTTCTAGTAGTTCTTGTAGTTCTTGTAGTTCTATAGTTCTGTAGTTCTGGTAGTTCGGTAGTTAGGTAGTTCTGTCGTTCTGTAGTTTTGGTAGTTCTGTAGTTCTGGTAGTTGTGTAGTTCTGTAGTTCTCGTAGTTCTGTAGTTCTGGTAGTTCGGTAGTGCTGTAGTTCGGTAGTTCTTGTAGTTCTGTAGTTCTGTAGTTCGGTAGTTCTGGTAGTTCGGTAGTTCTTGTAGTTCTTGTAGTTCTGTAGTTCTGGTAGTTCTGTAGTTTTGGTAGTTCTGTAGTTCTTGTAGTTCTGTAGTTCTAGTAGTTCTTGTAGTTCTGTAGTTCGGTAGTTCTTGTAGTTCTTGTAGTTCTAGTAGTTCTTGTAGTTCTGTAGTTCTCGTAGTTCTGTAGTTCTCGTAATTCTGTAGTTCTGGTAGTTCTTGTAGTTCTGGTAGTTCGGTAGTTCTTGTAGTTCTGTAGTTCTTGTAGTTCTGTAGTTCTGTAGTTATTGTACTTCTGTAGTTCTCGTAGTTCTGTAGTTCTGAAGTTCTGGTAGTTCTGGTAGTTCGGTAGTTCGGTAGTTCTGTAGTTCTTGTAGTTCTTGTAGTTCTGTAGTTCTGGTAGTTCTGTAGTTCTGTAGTTCTGTAGTTCTGGTAGTTCTTGTAGTTCTGGTAGTTCTGTAGTTCTTGTAGTTCTGTAGTTCTGTAGTTCTTGTAGTTCTTGTAGTTCTTGTAGTTCTGTAGTTCTGGTAGTTCTGTAGTTCCGTAGTTCTGTAGTTCTGTAGTTCTGGTAGTTCTTGTAGTTCTGGTAGCTCTGTAGTTCTTGTAGTTCTGTAGTTCTGTAGTTCTTGTACTTCTGTAGTTCTTGTAGTTCGGTAGTTCGGTAGTTCTTGTAGTTCGGTAGTTCGGTAGTTCTTGTTGTTCTAGTAGTTCTTGTAGTTCTCGTAGTTCTGTAGTTCTGGTAGTTCTTGTTGTTCTGTAGTTCTGTAGTTCTGGTAGTTCGGTAGTTCGGTAGTTCGGTAGTTCGGTAGTTCTTGTAGTTCTGTAGTTCTTGTACTTCTGTAGTTCTCGTAGTTCTGTAGTTCTGTAGTTCGGTAGTTCTGGTAGTTCTGTAGTTCCGTAGTTCTGTAGTTTTGGTAGTTCTGTAGTTCTTGTACTTCTGTAGTTCTAGTAGTTCTTGTAGTTCTTGTAGTTCTGTAGTTCGGTAGTTCGGTAGCTCGATAGTTCTTGTAGTTCTAGTAGTTCTTGTAGTTCTGTAGTTGTCGTAGTTCTGGTAGTTCTTGTAGTTCTGGTAGTTCGGTAGTTCTTGTAGTTCTGTAGTTCTGTAGTTCTTGTACTTCTGTAGTTCTCGTAGTTCTGTAGTTCTGTAGTTCTGGTAGTTCTGGTAGTTCGGTAGTTCGGTAGTTCTTGTAGTTCTGTAGTTCTGGTAGTTCTGTAGTTCTGTAGTTCTGGTAGTTCTTGTAGTTCTGGTAGTTCGGCAGTTCTTGTAGTTCTGTAGTTCTTGTACTTCTGTAGTTCTCGTAGTTCTGTAGTTCTGTAGTTCTGTTGTTCTCGTAGTTTTGGTAGTTCGGTAGTTCTGTAGTTCTTGTAGTTCCGTAGTTCTGAACTACAAAAACTACAGAACTACAGAACTACAAAAACTACAAGAACTACGAGAACTATAGAACTACGAGAACTACCAAACTACCAGAACTACAGAACTACGTGAACTACAGAACTCGGGAAAACTAATAGAACTACAGATCTACAAGAACTACAGAACTACGAGAACTATAGAACTACAAGAACTACAGAACTACAAGAACTACAAGAACTACAGAACTACCAAAGAACTACAAGAACTAGTACTACCGAACTACAGAACTATAGAACTACAAGAACTACAGAACTACCAGAACTACAAGAACTATCATAACTACAGAACTACGAGAGCTACCGAACTACCAGAACTACAGAACTACGAGAACTACAAGAACTACAAGAACTACCAGAACTACAGAACTACGAGAACTACAGAAGTACAAGAACTACAGAACTATACAGAACTACAAGAACTACAAGAACTACTAGAACTACAGAACTACAAGAACTACAAGAACTACCGATCAACTACCGAACTACCACAACTACAGAACTACAAGAACTACAGAACTACAGAACTATAAGAACTACAAAAACTACTAGAACTACAGAACTACGAGAACTACAGAACTACAAGAACTACAAGAAATACAGAACTACAAGAACTACCGAACTACCGAACTACCGAACTACCAGAACTACGAGAACTACAGAACTACAGAACTACAAGAACTACTAGAACTACCAGAACTACCGAACTACCGAACTACCACAACTACAGAACTACAAGAACTACGGAACTACAGAACTATAAGAACTACAAGAACTACAGAACTACAGAACTACAGAACTACAGAACTACAAGAACTACTAGAACTACAGAACTACGAGAACTACAGAACTACAAGAACTACCGAACTACCAGAACTATAGAACTACGAGAACTACAGAACTACAAGAACTACTAGAACTACAGAATTACAAGAACTTCTAGAACTACAAGAATTACCGAACTACCAGAACTAAAGAACTACAGAACTACAAGAACTACCAGAACTACGAGAACCACGAGAACTACAAGAACTACGAGAACTACAGAACTACAAGAACTACAAGAACTACCGAACTACCAAACTACCAGAACTACAGAACTACGAGAACTACAAGAACTACGAGAACTACGAGAACTACAGAACTACAAGAACTACTAGAACTACAAGAACTACCGAACTACCGAACTACCAAACTACCAGAACTACAGAACTAAGAACTACAGAACTACAGAACTACAGAACTACAGAACTACAAGAACTACAGAACTACAAGAACTACTAGAACTACAGAACTACAAGAACTACAACAACTATTAGCACTACAGAACTACGAGAACTACAGAACTACATAACCACGAGAACCACGGAACTACCAGAACTACAGAACTACAGAACTACAAGAACTACAAGAACTACAGAACTACGAGAACTACAGAACTACAGAACTACTAGAACTACAAGAACTACCAAACTACGAGAACTACAGAACTACAGAACTACAAGAACTACCAGAACTACCGAACTACCGAACTACCAGAACTACGAGAACTACGAGAACTACATAACTACAAGAACTACAAGAACTACCATAACTACAGAACTACAAGAACTACCAGAACTACAGAACTTCCAAAACTACTAAACTACAGAACTACGGAACTACAGAACTACCAGAACTACAAGAACTACAAGAACTACTAGAACTACAGAACTACAAGAACTAACAGAACTACAGAACTACAGAACTACAAGAACTACAAGAACTACCAGAACTACAAGAACTACAAGAACTACCAGAACTACAGAACTACGAGAACTACATGTACGAGAACTACAGAACTACAGAACTACAAGAACTACTAGAACTACAAGAACCACCGAATTACCGAACTACCAGAACTACCAGAACTACCAGAACTACAGAACTACGAGAACTACAGAACGACAGAACTACAGAACTACAAGAACTACAAAAACTACTAGAACTACAGAACTACGAGAACTACAGAACTACAGAACTACATGAACTACAAGAACTACTAGAACTACAGAACTACGAGAACTACAGAACTGCCAGAACTACAGAACTACAAGAACTACAAGAACTACAGAACTACGAGAACTACAGAGCTACAAGAACTACTAGAACTACAAGAAATACAGAACTACAGAACTACAAGAAATACCGAACTACCGAACTACGAGAACTACAGAACTACAGAACTACAAGAACTACCAGGACAACAGAACTACGAGAACTACCGAACTACCAGAACTACAGAACTACGAGAACTACAAAACTACATATGTACAAGAACTACAAGAAGTACCAGAATTACAGAACTACAAGAACTACAGAACTACGAGAACTACAGAACTACAAGAACTACTAGAACTACAGAACTACAGAACTACAGACCTACAAGAACTACCGAACTACCGAACTACCAGAACTACAGAACTACGAGAACTACAGAACTACAGAACTACAAGAACTACCAGGACAACAGAACTACGAGAACTACCGAACTACCGAACTACCGAACTACCAGAACTACAGAACTACGAGAACTACAGAACTACATATCTACAAGAACTACAAGAACTACCAGAACTACAGAACTACAAGAACTACAAGAACTACAAGAACTACAAGAACTACTAGAACTACAGAACTACAAGAACTACCATAACTAAAGAACTACAAGAACTACGGAACTACAGAACTACAAGAACTACTAGAACTACAGAACTACGAGAACTACAGAACTACGAGAACTACAGAACTACCAGAACTACAGAACTACAAGAACTACAAGAACTACAGAACTACAGAGCTACAGAGCTACAGAACTACAGAACTACAAGAACTACCGAACTACCGAACTACCAGAACTACAGAACTACGAGAACTACAAGAACTACCATAACTACAGAACTACAAGAACTACAGAACTACAGAACTACAAGAACTACTAGAACTACAGAACTACAGAACTACAAGAACTACTAGAACTACGAGAACTACAGAACTACCAGAACTACAAGAACTACCATAACTAAAGAACTACAAGAACTACGGAACTACAGAACTACAAGAACTACTAGAACTACAGAACTACGAGAACTACAGAACTACGAGAACTACAGAACTACCAGAACTACAGAACTACAAGAACTACAACTACAACTACAAGAACTACAGAACTACAGAACTACAAGAACTACTAGAACTACAGAACTACAGAACTACAAGAACTACTAGAACTACGAGAACTACAGAACTACCAGAACTACAAGAACTACCATAACTAAAGAACTACAAGAACTACGGAACTACAGAACTACAAGAACTACTAGAACTACAGAACTACGAGAACTACAGAACTACGAGAACTACAGAACTACCAGAACTACAGAACTACAAGAACTACAAGAACTACAGAAGTACGAGAACTACGAGAACTACAGAACTACAGAACTACAAGAACTACTAGAACTACAGAACTACAGAGCTACAGAGCTACAGAACTACAGAACTACAAGAACTACCGAACTACCGAACTACCAGAACTACAGAACTACGAGAACTACAAGAACTACCATAACTACAGAACTACAAGAACTACAGAACTACAGAACTACAAGAACTACTAGAACTACAGAACTACAGAACTACAAGAACTACTAGAACTACGAGAACTACAGAACTACCAGAACTACAAGAACTACAAGAACTGCAGAACTACGAGAACTACAGAACTACAGAACTACAAGAACTACTAGAACTACCGAACTACCAGAACTACCGAACTACCAGAACTACGGAACTACGAGAACTGCAGAACTACAGAACTACAAGAACTACCAGAACTACAGAACTACAGAACTACAAGAACTACCAGAACTACAAGAACTACATAACTACAAGAACTACAAGAACTACAAGAACTACCAGAACTACGGAACTACAAGAACTACAAGAACTACCGAACTACCAGAACTACAGAACTACAAGAACTACCAGAACTACAAGAACTACAAGAACTACCAGAACTACAGAACTACAGAACTACGAGAACTACGAGAACTACAGAACTACAGAACTACAAGAACTACTAGAACTACAAGAACCACCGAATTACCGAACTACCAGAACTACCAGAACTACAGAACTACGAGAACTACAGAACTACAGAACTACAGAACTACAAGAACTACTAGAACTACAGAACTACGAGAACTACAGAACTACAGAACTACAAGAACTACAAGAACTACTAGAACTACAGAACTACAGAACTACAGAACTACCAGAACTAAAGAACTACAAGAACTACAGAACTACAGAACTACGAGAACTACGAGAACTACAAGAACTACTAGAACTACAGAACTACAGAACTACAAGAACTACGAGAACTACAGAACTACAGAACTACAAGAACTACAAGAACTACTAGAACTACAGAACTACGAGAACTACAGAACTACAGAACTACAAGAACTACAAGAACTACAGAACTACGAGAACTACGAGAACTACAGAACTACAGAACTACAAGAACTACTAGAACTACCAGAACTACAGAACTACAAGAACTACAAGAACTACCATAACTACAGAACTACAAGAACTACAGAACTACAGAACTACAAGAACTACAAGAACTACAAGAACTACAGAACTACGAAAGCTACAGAACTACATGTACAGAACTACAATAACTATAGGAGAACATCGGCCAGAACGGATAGCTTAGAAAGGTTAGTATGAGTTTCCGAAAGACTTAAACGTTATAAATGCTATATTCGTGACGGTTATCATGAACGCATTACCTTATATTGCTAGATGCCACTAAATATACAGGAGGGTGTGAATGGGGTTAACCAACTAGCGACAAAGGGCGAAAAATATTACTGACTACCGACAAAACGAGGAAAAAATTACCGACTAGCGACAAATAAATTCTAACCGACAACCGACATGGTCCGACGCAGAAGCTCATACGTGATAAGCTTTTGTCCGACGTTATAGAGATGTTTGTATTCAGAAAGAAGAGCATTTTGAATTTATTTTTAGCGCAGGAAATGTCCAGATCCTTTGGTGGGCTCTATTTTACCAGAGGTAACCGCATTAATTCCAAATTTCGTCAATTATAGAATTTCCTGTCTTCAAATTATTTTAAAGCCCCGGGATCCTCCTTTTCGGAGAGCAGCGGCGGGCTCATTTCTAGAACAGCGGCTCGTAAAGGCCCTGTCACACTATTGCGTATGAGAAAAACGTATGAGTTGCGTATGAAAATTCATAAAATAATTTTCATACGCACAAAATGACCAGCGTACTTGACCTATGAGTAACGTACCTCTAGCGTAAACTCTCGCGTATTCAGCGTATGCCTAGGGTATGCTTAGCGTATAAACCATACGTCCGAATACGCACAAAATTTTTAAGCATGCTTAAAAATTTTTTCTGCCTCGCCGTATGCCAGCGTATGCCACCGTATGCGATAACGTATACAACCTATGCCTAACATACCCCAAGCGTATGACAGCGTATACCAGCGTATGAGTGATATTTTTCGTACGCTGGCATACGCCAGTATGATACGCAGTAGTGTGACAGGGCCATAAGCGAGCCGACGAGACGCCCTGCTGTTGTGTCATGATTCTCAGATACTTTTGCCTAAACTTTTGCCTGCTTTTGAGACGTCAATATAAAGGGGATGGACAGGCTATACAAGAACGTGATGGACGTTAACCCCCAATTTCTAGATGATCTGCTGCTCGAAACGTTGCTCACAACAGAAGTTAGAAGATTGCCGTCTTGAAACCACAGCCAAAGAAAACGCTAACACAGTTACTGGATTAGATGAGATACTTGGTCACATTCCTTTGAGGATGGCTGTATTTGTCACCACGTTTTTAAAGCGCGGAACAAACAAAAGGAAAGCCATCATAATGGGTAAAGGTGTCAACAGAGGAGCTGGTACGGCCTGGAAATTCCTTGTAAATACTTTTTTGTAATGGTGATGTTCAAACATTTACCGTGGCTCATGTCCAAGTTTGATTATCTGAGATACAGTGTTCGGTATAGTCAGTGATTGAAAACAGAAACAAGAAGGCAAGTAGACCATGACGAACGTGGCCACAACGTGACAATACAAATGTTACGTCAGACTCTTGTTAATGTCAAACGAACGGACAGCTTGCTTTCCCGCCGACAAATGGAGATTTGACAAAAGCGATCCCCACTGTTCTGTTTCTCTGTCAAAGGTCATATTTTTGTTTATTTATTGCAAATTAAAGACAAATTTCATTGCCAAGAGTCAATTATTATACATGGGGTGTCCGCTTACGAGAGAGCTTAAACAAAAGAAAAATCCAATTTTCATTTTCAAAAGTGTCCGCGTCCGCTTACGAGAGAGTGTCCGCTTACGGGAATGCGTAAATACAGAGTTTGACTGAGAGGTAAAACGGGGATTTGAAAACGCGTCCGTAAGTAGAGCTGTCCGCTTACGAGAGTGTCTGTTAGCGGAGAGTTGACTGTATTACAAGTTTTACACTTCGTCTAGAGTTTAAAGTTTTAAAACTGCGCAAATTACATAACAAATGTGAATAATTAACTTGCATGATCTTGCATTTTTAATTATTAACTGGGATTTACCGACAGCCGACAAAGGTCGAAAATTTTAACCGACAACCGACAAAGTAATGAAATTTTAACCGACAACCGACATGTGGACCCCCTCATTCAGACCCTCATTCAGCTAAATTGAATAAGAAGATTCTGCAGAGCAAAACATAACAAGAAGTGTGGGGATAAAGTGCAAGATTACAATGATGGAAGTGGATTACAATTCATCAAGTTTTTTTTTCCATTTCGTAACTGACGGTCAAGTAAATCAAAATTGCCATTCTGGTGGAGTTTAGCGTTTTTTTACTCGTTTTTTTTTTTGTCTCATTAGTTTATATTTCTTTGCTTTCATCGCGTTTGGCAATTTTTCATCCTATTTCAAAGTAACAAAGCAAACTTCTGGTCATACTCATGAAAAAAACAACACATGTGCCGTGACATTGTCCCTTTAATATCATGTAATATCACTGAGGGTAAGACTTCATCTGTAGCTCGGGTTCACATAAGTATCTGGAGCCTGCTGGTCGCTCTAGCAGGCATATGCATGAATTTTCGTATAAAGTCCCGGCGTCTAAAACAAATTATCATTTGTTTTCTTTTTTCCCTAATACAATCAGGGACTGGAATAGCCTACCCCTGAATGTTGTTGGGGCACAAACTGTAAATTCTTTCCGAGCTACGCTAGACATGTTCTGATTATTTGTATTTTATTGTTATTATTATTTAATATTATTAGTAAGGCCGCTGACCACTTGCTAAGAATCATCTCATCGATGGAGAGCAAGTACTTGGAAAATAAAATAAAAATAAATAAAAATAAAATAAAATAACGTTAATCGTTATATGGCTGTAGTCTTTCTCAATACAACGCGCGCGATGATTGGTTGATTCATGGTCACATGACATCAAACAAACAAACTGTTTCCCGCCAATTGCCCTAAGCGGGCAACATTTGCGAAAGCGGGCAACAATTTGACGTCAGAGGGTAACATTGCACTGTTGTCCGCTAGCGCACGTGATCAGACCGTGACAAAAGGTGGCATGATTATGATGTGATTGATGTTTACCTCGAGTGCTCGGCGCGTTTTTCAAACTGTGTTGTGTTTTTTGTGTTGCTATATAACAAATCACTTAATGACTGATCCCTCGGGAAACAGTGAATTTTCTTTCCCGAGGATCCCGATGTTGAGATTCTCGGGAAACAAAATTCACTGTTTCCCTCGGAACCACTCATTAAACAAGGACACTGACTATAAAAGGGATAGCTCCGCCCCCTCTTTGTCACACCATCACTGCTTCAACGGCTAATCAAAGATGGCTGACTGCGAGCAACACGGAGGAAGACCGTTGCCCCAAGAAATAGGTCTAATTCTACCTTTACTAGTTCAATCTTGTATAGGATTTATCTTTCACGAAAATAAAACTAAAAACATTATTTGAATTTATGCGCCTTTTAGCATGAATATAATATTTTAGCTTTCCAAATTTGAATTTTGCGCGGTATAAACGGTTCTCCATTGGCGAGCGGATGCACGTGATGTTGACAGTTCAGTGTCAAGTGTGAAATGACTGGCGGCTTGGCCTGGCCAAGGTTCCTTTTATAGTCAGTGTCCTTGTTTAAGTGTTAAACCATATTCTCCCAAACTCCCTCTCCTTGTTGCACAAGGTCTTATCAGCCATTTTCTATTTGTTTGATGGAAATACAATAGTTAGTGCTAAGAATTCGAGTGTCTACATTATGTTCTTTTTTGTGGTTACACTTTCCAGTAATACATTTACTGTATTTTCTCGATTAAACGCCGGGCCCCTAACAAACGCCGGGTATAACAGAGGAAGTTGTGAGAAAGCCCCTCAAACGTTTATTTGTGGTATAATAAACTTAAGATTTAAGAGAAAGGTACACGGCTGCCAATAGAAACGAATAAAAACCCTTTCTTAAAAAATGGCGGGCGAGAAAAAAACTACTAGGGACTTTAAGCACCGGGAACCGGAACGGCAACGGCGACGTGAAAACTGTCAGGGAAAACCCAAATGACGCATTGCGCATGTTTGCCGGGAAATATCTTGACGTTCTCTTCCCGGGCCCGACGTCAGATAGCAAGGTTTGCCGTCGTGTGAAAACGTGAGTATATATTCCTCATTTTTCTTCGGTTTTATCCAGCTTTTTTTTATATAATACACTTAATGTTGTTTAAGAAGACTATACAGAAATAGGAAACGATATTTCTTGCTTTATTTAGGTCAATTTGGTGCTTCTGTACGCTCTTTAAGAAAGAGGTGGAATTCACTACAACTTGTAAACTTAGAACTACGTTTCTTTGCTCAAATTTATTGAAATTAATCCTAATTTCTTCCCGTTTAAACCTCAGTGCTCTCTTCAGAATCCTTTTTAGTTTGTTGTTGATAGCGCTTCTGGGTACTAATTGTGAAAGATTAATTTATGTGAGATTTATGTCTGACAAATCAACTTGAAATACCGCGACGGAGACAACAAAATCGGCTTAGACGATCTTTCGGACTTATTTGATCAGTCTCTTTATACTTCTACAAATTTAAGCGATCCAATCGAAGGGTTATGGTTAATCTTGACGAGACACGGCTCGACAACAGATCGCTTCCTTTATATTCATAGTTTATTTCCTTACTTTGAAATAGATTGTAAACAGCGACTGCAATCGATCCTTTGATACCTGTGGACTATCTGCACTGAAATTATGTGAGTATGTTAAGATGAGTGGCTAAGATTTGAAATATTTATTGAATGAAGTTTACAGCACTGCACTTGAAAAATTAAGTGTTCGAAATTGGGGAAAAGGCTGCGGGGTTGGTGTTCGAGTGTGTCACTTGCTTTTTTCGTATTTTTTTTTCTAAATTATTATCATTGTTTATGTTGTGGTGCAATTTTATCCTTGGTGCAAATTTCAGTTTATTTTCCTTTGTTTAACATTTTCAGACATTAACATACCCCAAAACAAAGGAAAATAAAATTTGCACCAAGGATAAAACTGCAACACAACATTTATTATTTTTATTTATTTATTTATTTTTTTTTTTGTGTGGTGGGGTTAGGGCTAGGATTTTTGAATCATTTTTACAAGCCTTCCCTAATGCTTTTAGTAGTGTTTTTTCGTGTTTTCAACAGAAACGTTTTCTATGACTTTTCTTGGACATTGCCTTGCTGTTCAGGCAATCTTCCAAAGCCCCATAAAAACTACTGAAGAAAACATAATAGTTTTGAGCTAGTTTGTGCCTGTTTCGGGGTCTAATCTCAACAAGCCAAAACACCCATGTAATGAAATGCTTGATACTCTGATTTTATAGTTTTATTGCATGTTGTACACATCTAAGAATTCTGAGAACCCATGTCTAGAAAGGGTTTCATGTTTTGTCATTCTTTTGGTCATTTATAAGGTCTGGGCCAATGCAGTGGAGATCGGATCATGACATCTTACTGGTGAGAGAGGTTTTGGGGGTCGATCCCTATTCTGAGCCAAAAGGTAGTAAAGAGAGATCAAAATTATGGGAAGAGATAGCCATTCATTTGAATGCAGTACCTGATCCTAAATTCTTAGTTACACCCAGGGCAGTGAGAGACAGAGTGAACCTTGTCCTCATGAAGAAATACAAGAAAAGAATGGCTGACGAAGAGAAGGCCAGTGGTATAGTAGTGGATGCTCCTACAGAATTTGATTCTGCTATGGAAGAAATCTGTGAGAAAGCTGATGCTGCTGATAAAGATCATGAAAACATGTCAAAAGAGAAGAAAGCAAAGATTGAGAAAGAAAAGAAGGAGGCAGAAGAAATGCGAAACAAAGCATTAGAAAGAGTAGGAGAAACAAAAAAGAGGAAAGAAGATGCAGACCGTGGGGCTGATGCAGAATGCAAGCAGCCAGCAAAGCGAGGAAGAAGGTCAGGGATCGACACAGTAGAGTATTTGAGAGAGCTGTCAGAAAACGAAAGAAAGATTAAGCAGGAGGAGTTGGAGCTGAGGAGACAGGAACAAGCTGCTCAAGAAAAGAGAGAGCAAGATTTCAATCAACAGCAACTTCACCAACAGGAGCAGCAGCAGGCAATATTTGCTTCTTTCCAAAAGCAGCAACAGCAACAGTTGCAGCAAATGAACCAATTGCAGATGCAGATGATGCAACAGCAGCAGCAACAGAGCCAGGCCTTGCTAGCTGTCCTGCAAGAGCTGGCTAAGCAAAAGTGATACTGCACCCAAGCTAAGTCATATATTTAAAGCTAAGCAGAGTCAAATGTTTATATTTTTGTTGAGTTGATGAATAGTGTACATTGTATTTATTGCTGAAACAATGCTAATGAATGTATCACGTTAAAATTATATAATATAAATCAATTACTTTATAATATGTATTGATCACAAAAACACGTGGTTCAACAAATAAATCTCATTAAGTTTACTGATAAACAATCATGTTTTTCACTTGAAGTTGCAATTTTAAAAAAGTAATACTCAATAAAAGCCAAGAAAGGAAAATTATTTGTTCTTCTTGCCTTTTTCCTATTACAAGGGTAGGGTGTGTTTTTTTTTATGGGAGGACGGAGGGAGAAAAGACAAAATGCAAACTTTAAATGTCCTTTTCACTACATTTAGACCCAAGTACAAAAATGATTCCTCAATATGCCTAAATGCCAAACCAAGGTACTGATCAGGACAGCCCTTAGGCTTGAATACTAGGATCACTCATGCTTAGGATGATATGCTAAAATCCATTTAGCGATAAGGTCAAAGTACTAACATTAGTGCCTTTATTTTCATGTATATTATTGAAAACATGTAATCACATGATTTTTCTTGTGCAATTTGGAAAAAATAAGCACTTGTAAATTTTTCAAAGACTTCCAATTTAGTAGCCTTTAAAAAAATTTACTCATGCTTATATATTCCAAATTACACCCAAAATCAAATGAAGTGCTTAGGCACAAACTGGACCTCATAGTGGAGCTTGCTCTGTGAGTGATCCAGGCCTCTTGGCGAAGTTTATAAATGAGAAAATAAATGAATAAAACAATAAAAAATATCCATTTTTCAGAAAGTTCATTTCATCTAGGATTTTTTGTTTGGGGGCAGCAGCTCCAAGTGGCCGGGGGCAACAAGTTTTCTAGAGGGGTCCTATTTCCCTAATTTTATTTTTTTAGTTGTGATGCTTTGACAAGAGAAAGATTTACCCAACATCTAATTGCACAAATATTTATGCATACTCATTGTATGTTCTATTATTATAAATAAATTCAACAACCACAATTTTTCAGTTCTTCATGACCAGCAGTATATAGTACTACATGTTCCTTGTCATATAGTGTCCCTTGACAGGGAATTCATATACACTGACCTGGATGATTTTTCAGATATATTTACTTATATTAATAATAACGTTTCTTTTTTTTCGGAGCGGTGGTGGGGAGGGGGGCAGGGGGGGGGGGGGGGGAGGGGGGTAGGTGGGTGGGGGAAAGGGTGAAAAAAATTAACCTGTATTTCATTTTGACTTGTAGGAGATATATACAGGTATACATGTACAGCATATCTTGCTGCCATCCTATCTCTTAATTAATACATCTAGGAAAAATAATCCTGCAAAGCAGGGGGATCCAATTCATAGAACTCAGAAGTTGTATTGCCATATAAGCACGTAAGAGCATTTCTCAGTAAGGCACAAACTATGTACATTTTCCCTACTGATGACAACCCTATCTTAAGTTGTTTTTTGTAGTCAATAAATTTAAAGTAATTGGCTATATCACCAAATAGCCACTCGACAGAGACTCTGAGTGGGCTCATCGCACCATTGAATTGCATCATTTGTGGGGTTAGAGCCATGTTTCTGAATGGAGCTTGGAGATGCAATCTAAGTGGATATGCCGGATCTCCATACAGGCACATTGGGCGTCGTGCAGGTCCAGGTGAGAATGCAAACTGCCGCAGATCATCCAGAAGGTGTGAATCATGAAGCATCCCCGCATCATGGCGCTTTCCCTCTTCAAAAAAAAAAACAAGAACATATCATTTAATTGATTAGTTACACTAATTTTAGATGCCAGCTCAGTGAAGGGGGAACTGCCATATAAAATTGAGGGGGGACTGCCATATAAAATCAATGGGAGGGACTGCCATATACATGTAAAATTGAGGGGGATTGCCATATAAAATTGAGATCAGAAATTTTGAAAGGACCCCCTAGAAGGTACCAGAAACCACTTTTGTGGGTGTGGCTCACATTAATTTTTATTCCTAAGAGGCACTAATAATTCTTTCAAATCGTTGTACCTGTCAGCATATTTCTCCGGCTTAATACCCTAAAAGGCATCTGACAGTGGTCATTTCTTATTCACATACCCTAAGTGGTATCAAACCACGAATTAAAACCCCTAAATGGTAGCACGATCAACCCTGTCACTTTTACATGGGAGTCGCCCCCGGTGTCGGCTATCCTACTCTTTGTCCTATTAACATGCCGACATGAAATAGTGGTATAGTAACACATGTATTGTATGTATCTTACCTACTGGCCCATACATGTTTCCAATAATTCCGTTTGGAAGTGCCACGCTCTGGAACTTAATTGCATGTACCCGTTTGTGTCCATTATAGACTACTCGTTGATTTTGTCCTGGTTTACATATTGCCCTCACTGTTCCATCAATAAAACCAAAACAGTTATCCAAGAGAGAACCTTTAGCAGTGATTGCAGCAGCATACGTTTCGAGCGCTTGTGGGTTCAGAACCACGTCATTCCACTGCTGAATTCTGTGGCCGTGTGTTTGGTAGATGTAGTCCACCATGTGGTTGGTTATCATACATAACACTGGAACGGGTCTTGCAAATCTGGCTATCATATCCGCATATCTGCAAGGATATGCCAGTCTTTTAAGGAGAATACAAAGGGCTTCCAATCCGCTACAAACACTTCTTTGGTAGCATGTTATAACATCAGGAATCTGTAATACCTCTGCTAGAAGTGGGATATCCCGCCTATGGAAGCGAAATTCCGACAAACACTCGTCGTCCTCGAGAACATCGAAGTCAAAAAAGTTGTAAGAATCGTACGGCAGGTCAAGATTATTGGACGTGTTCAAATCGTACAAGAGCATAAACTGACCGTCGTTGATTATTTTCTTGACACGGCTTATGAGAAGCATTTCCCTAACCTCTTTTAGCGAGCACATTTCGGAAAAGAGCCGCCTCTACCGAGCTGCACATTTGGCAAACGTTGCGGTTCTGTAGCTGGTTTGCTTAAATATTTGTAACTTCGCGCGAAGACCGCGTTCTCTCCCCAGTTTTTTCTCGGTTTCGACGTCGCCGTCGCGGTTCCAGTTGCCGGTGCTTAAAGTCCCTACTGATTCAAAGAAACGCCGGGTCCATTTAGGCCAAGTTTGAAAAAAAACGCCGGGGGCGTTTATTAGAGAAAATACGGTATACAATAATTGCGTTATTATATAATAATGTACCTTAAATAAAATGTGCTTCAATTTTCACATTGTCATTCGTTTTGTGTCTCGCAGGATGAGATGTAAGAACTAGTTTTTTTGCGGAACACAAATTTAACGAGTCATAGCACAGTAGTATAGCGTACTATGATAAACTAACAAATCGATTGAACTGAAAGTTCCCTTTGGTTTAGCGAATTAGCCGTTACAGTGACATCTTTGAATTCAATCTTGTATGATTTTTTTAGATTTATCCACTCGGTTTTTAATAGATGGTTATTGCAATGTCCGTCTTAATACGTCACAATGTTAATAATTGTCCGCTTGTAATGAACTGTCATTTAAAATGACATGTCATGTACGAGGAAGCTTGAGACATAATATTTAAATGAACTATATAACAGAGAAGTTTGGTATACAAGTAAATCAAGTGATCATCGTCCAAGGAAAAGTGACAGAATTCACTCTAAAATGGGCACACTTTAAACCTTAGCGATACTACGAGGAGAAAACATGCAACCATTTTCAAGCGCGGGAAACCACTCAACCAGTTCCAAGCGCGGGAAAACATACAACCCGTGACAAGCGCGGGAAAACATTCAACCCGTGCCAAGCGCGGGAAAACATGCAACCCGTGCCAAGCGCGGGAAAACATTCAACCCGTGCCAAGAGCAGGGGAACATGCAACTCCTGCCAAGCGCGGGAAAACATGCAACCGGTGCCAAGCACGGGAAAACATCAATCTCTGCAAGCGCGGGAAACGATGCAATCTGTGTCAAGCGCGAAAAAACATAAAGTCAGGTCATGTTTTGCTAAACCACTGTTACAACATCAGTGCAAACAAGAATTTCAATCTCAGTCTTAGAATGAGCTTTTGTTAAATTACCAACATTGTTTCCGCTGCTTCGGCTGTTACTTCTTGTTGTGCTGTGCGAAAACAACCGACTAACGTACGACAATCTTCGACCCGACACGAAGCGACAAAGAATCCGTCGGAACGCCGCTCGGAAGTGCCGATTGAGGACCGTGTAAATGATGGGGTTTACCGCTGAATTGGAGTAATGCAGCCACTTCACTGCTTTGGCGACTTGCATGGCTTTATTTTCAGGAATACAGCGCGGGCAAGACACTGTGATTAGTATGGCAATGATGTACGGAGACCAACAAGCGATGAATGCGCCCATTACAATAGCAAGAGTCTTGGCAGCTTTCAAATCAGTCTGTAGTACACGACGCATTTGGCGCATGGAACTCTGACTGGTCAATCGCGGGCGCACTTTGTGGAAGACGAACCGGCTTGCGGTTGACGAGTTCCTGGGACCCATGCTGTAAGAGGCTCTGGGTTTTGCGTTTACAAAAATGTCTGTTTCTACAGCGTCGCCGATTTTATCATCGTGTTCCACCTCTGATAACTCGTGCATTGCTTGACCGTAGCTATTCTTTCGCATTTTTAGCGCCTGTTGGTGCGCAACGCAAAATATTCTTACGTAGGAATAGACGAGAATAGGTAAAGGCAGGAAAAAGCTTGCGCCAGCTACAAAATACGCGTACCATGCTGGCCTGTGTACGAAAATACTCGCAACAGCGATAGAGTACAACCAAAGAAATACGATACAGACTCGCGCGCGGTTCTTTGTTAGTTTAAGGTGGTAGTTGAACGGAGATGTGATGGCGTAAAAGCGATCAACGCTGATTGCAACCAGGTTCATAATGGAGGATGTGCCGCTGACAATGTCTAAGCAAATCCATAACGTGTACAGCTCATAATCTTTTACCATATCCGGCCTTTGCTTGATGAGGTAACTAAACCAAAAAGGCATGCATACAAATCCAACCAACAAGTCTGCCACGGCGAGCGACACCACGAAATAGTTTGTTACACTCCGCAGATCTCGGCAAAGATAGAATGCGGCGCAGACCAGAATGTTGCCGAAGATTGTAAACACGATCAAGAAAGCCAACGGAATCGCCGAGATCGCGATGTTTTCGGAGAGCTTCGGGTTTGCTTCGGGTTCGATCGCATCCGGTGTTGGAACGAAGAGAAGAACAGAATGGTTTGGACCTTGCATGTTGTTTCTGTTTTCGTTGCTTCTGTGGGATTTCAAACGGTTTAAAAGAAGATACCCTGCCGTTGATGGCCACTTTAATGATGCCGGTAACTTTTGAAGACCTCAACGAAAATTTAACTTGGACCGCTCAGCCATAGATGAACGAAACTTGATGTTGATTTTATCTATAATTTTCAGCTGTTCAAACAATCTCAATAATCGAGCGACAAAGTAACTTTACCATTAACAGCTTTTTGTAGTTTTTTTTTTTTATGAGAAAATTTCGGACCAATATAATGGTACTTTCTTCACCGTTGTCGGTCGCAACCACGGTCCGTAGCTATAAGTAGTTTTCAATTTGTTTGCCGCAAATAAATAAACAGACGCCTACTGGTTCTCAAAAGTAATTTTGTCAAGAACAAGAAAATCTCGGCAATTTCAAGTAACAAATTAATAAACGTTGCAGCGGTTCCTTTTGTATACGGACTAAATACTGTTCCTGTATTGTAATTGTTTTCAGCTTTGTGATTCAGCGAATTTAATAGCGATGAAGCTGTAAGTTTGAACCTTCAGTTGCGCATCATTTGTCGAAGTTCAGTAAGGTGTCAAAGATCTGTTATGTTTGCAGATATCAAGTAAATCTCAGATCCATTTTGTAATGTCTTCCTTCGCATTCAAGCTGTCTTGGTTCTTGACAAAAATTCGATGCTCGAAGCGTTATGTCGTTGAGAATTTCAAAATGAAATGATTCGGAAATCCAATCTTCATCAATTTGCAATAATGCTGGCACAACCCTGCGGTGATATCCGTGAAAACGTTTTCTCTTCTTTTTCTACGTTGGCGTTGAAGCAAAAAATCTTCCTTGTTACCTTGCCCTGTCGTCTTTGCATGCAATAAAAACGCGTTTGACGACTACTGTAGTCACGTCAACCTAATTCAAAAGAAAGCGAATATCTTTCTAAACGTGAATAGAATAGCAGCAAAATGTCACTTGTCAAAGTTTTCGGTATTCACCTGCCAAACGACCACAGTGTCATGCACATAAAAGAGTATTCAAAAGCTTACAGGGAGAAATAAGTAGATTATCGGAAAATTGATATATATATCTCTCTCGTCCCGATAATTGTACGCAAAGGGTGAATTTCCTGATAAAAATGTCGGAGGTACTTCAAAACATCATCATAAAATCGTAGTAATAAAATATGAAGGCACTTCATTAAATGAAGCGGATTAAAGAAAACCTTTGATTTCTGAGGTCAACCAAGTATTTCTTTTTCGTGGAGAAAATTAAAGAATTTTCAAACAGTGATAGCAAACACAAACACGGGGGCAAAAGTTAATTCTGCAATTTACCGAAAAAATCAACCGTTCGCCTATCACAGGGCACTGTATTCCTATTATTTAAATTAAGGGATATGAAAGCTTTAAGAAAAGTGTGCAAATTAGTTTTAGTGAACAAATTTCTCTTGAGCTAGCGAAGGTTATCACGCGCAGAAAAAAGCGGATTTGGAAATTTATTTTTCAACACTTAAATTACTTTAGCAATGACATACCACTAATGAATGTATTTCATCAGTCGAGAGCCTTTCGTATCATTTTGCTTTTGGATGAAATCATTTTATTCTCCTTGAAATAATTAACAACGTCTGTTTGTATGATATTCGATTTCTTAGACTGAGGAAGAAACGACTTTAAGAATCTTCTAAAGTCTTTAATTTCGAATGGGAAACAGCTCTGCGCTGCCACTCTTTGAAAACAAACACCAAATTGTAAAATGAAGGGTCGGATTGACAAAAGAGAAAATTTAATACTTAAAAACACTTTAAATTTTGCAGACGGAAAAAAATATGCCGGTCGAGGATTAAGAATCATTTACGCTAAGCCACATGAAAGCAATTCTAATGAAATCATTCATTTTTACATTTCGTACAAAATGGAACGATAAGCTAAACGGGCGAACACGCCAAATTTGACATATTTCAACTCAATATTTGCATTTAAATAAGCGATAGCATCAGTTCAACTAAGATTTGTACAAAGGATTTCTCCATTAATTTACCGCATTTTATACTCTTTTTATCTTGGCAAAGATTTGCGTAAATAAGTTGTTCACGCCGATGTTGAAAAAAACATGTCATTTAAAATCAAATTGTGTACTGGTTTTGCGTTCTCTACAAATCTGAAAAGCTGAAAAGATTCTTGTTTCTGCAGGAAAACCGATGTTGGACACCGGAACTACTTGTCTCGAAAGTAAATTTGTAATAAAAATTAAAGAAAAAAGGACGAAAACATATCCTCTCAGTCATGTTCTACGTTTCCTATTCATCAAATGAAGGTCCGGGCTTATAGCAGTTTTCGTGGTATATTTGACCTTTAAAAGGTTAAAACGACTGGCTCTCTTTTAGCCTGTCAAATAGTCAAATGTTCTTCTGCCATTCAAATGAAAGCTACTGAGCAGTACTTTTCTGTGGTACTGTTTATCATGCTGTACAAGGTGGCTCTAACTTTTGAGTCTGTGGATGAAATGCTAAAGTGTGACCATTCAAATGAAAGCTATTGAGCAGTACCTTTCTGTGGTGCTGTTTATTATGCTGTATAAGGTGGTTCTTACTTTTGAGTCTGTGAATGAAATGCTAAAGTGTGACCATTCAAATGAAAGCTATTGAGCAGTACTTTTCTGTGGTACTATTTATCATGCTGTACAAGGTGGTTCTAACTTTTGAGTCTGTGGATGAAATCATAAAGTGTGACCATTCAAATGAAAGCTATTGAGCAGTACTTTCCTGTGGTATTGTTTATCATGCTGTACAAGGTGGTTCTAACTTTTGAGTCTGTGGATGAAATCCTAAAGTGTAACCATTTATAAAAAAAAGCTGCTGAACAGTACTTTCAAAGGGTAAAGTTTGTTTCTTAATATTCTGCAAAACAAAATTTGGCATTTTTTCACTTCGGAAAAGCCTTGATAGTAAAAGATCGAAAAAGGACTTTCACCCGATTCCTATAGCTAGGATAACATTTCCTCGTCACGTTTCTGTTGATTATTTCCGTCAGAATAACAATCTATATAAACCCATTTAATGAAGTTTTTATGGCAATGTCACCGTAACTGACAGTAACTTGTCAGAAGTTGCGGAGATCTTTCTCTTTCAAAGACATATTTGAACGGATATGTTCTGTAGTAAAATTACAGATACGAGTTCCTAAGTATTTGCACTTCACTCGTGTTACACAATTCAAGGAGAAATACGTGCAGTACGTCCTAATTGTAAGGGGGCGGTGAAGGGGGATGAAAGGGGGGTGAAGGGAGGTGAAAATGGGGTGAAGGGGGAGGGGTAGGGGGATAGGGGGTTTGTAGGGGGGTAGAATTGGGGGAGGGGGTTAAAATGTCAGGGACTGAAAAATTTTTTGGCTCTTCCAGGCTTATGGGAAGTAAAATTATTTTACTTCCCACGGGTAGAGAGAGACAAAGTGGAACAAAGATTGTTCTCTAAGGAAACAATCCGATAGCAGAGACCAGAGTTCAACACGTTTTTTACTACACCATCGTGACTCCCAATTCAATATTAAACCCGTTTTGCATGTTACAAAATTGCAAAATCTCTTACTGAGGCGAGGCAAAGGAGAACTGTTACTTTTCCATTTTACATTGCCACCGAAGATACATGTACCTTGTTCACAGACACTTGAGGTCCCTAAACACCCCTGACATAACACAACAGCAAACAAACAGCAAACAAATAACCCAATATTGTCCCCAGGACATTCTCTGCTTTCAAAATAGCAGGGCGGGCAAAGAACTTGGGACGAGGGTGACAAAACACATTCTCTTCCCTACCATTGGGGCAGAGTTTCTGTGCAATAATAGAATGAAACATTTGCCCCTCGAAAATCTAATTCCCGGATCTTGGATCAGGGTAGTGGATCTTCACTTGAAAGGTTATGGAAAGTTAATGAAATGAAGCCAGTCATACAGGTATTTTTGGATTTATATTTCCAATATTTCGGTCGACAAGCTGGCTTTGATCAGAGACTAACACGTGCTGATTAGAACTATTTCAGTTTCTCCATGCAAAAAGAAACAAGGGCTTTGCAACTATTCATCGACAATAATTATACAAGGCTGTATGTACATGCATTGGTTGTCGCTTAACCCTTTAAGCCCTAACAGCAATCAACATCAAATTTCTCCTCATAATATCAGTGCTTATTCAATCAGAGAGGTCATGAGATTCAAAGATATGATCATGCAAGATGAATTCTTTTGATATTTTAACAACTTCTCCCCACAAGAAAAGTATTGGGACAAGAAAGGAGAATTGGCATTTTGATATTGGGAATTAAAGGGTTTACATATAATAGCCTTTATGTATGTTGACATCAGACTAGCTAATTTCACCGCTAAGCCTCGCTTTTGAAGTGTAAACCCGTGACAATCTCATCAATGTATTCTCAAAGGAGCAAAGTTGAAAAGAATACCCACTCAAAAACAACGTGAACTTGTCAAAGGTTTGCAAGGAATTTCGTACAAACGAGGCTTGGTGGTGAATTTAGAGCCGGTGATAGCGATGTCATCATGCATTAGGCCTATTCATGAGTGTAATTACCACAAGTTTCAATATCTTTGTTTCCAGTGAATTTCAGTTAACACAATTCAACTCTTTAGATTAAAATATTTATTCATGTTTCTCAACTATTTACTTGCGGATTTTTCCTTGTATTCTATCAGTCCTTTATCTATGAGATCAGGGATTTCCACAGCTAACCAGGGACCAAGCTAGAAAACAAACAAAAACAACAACAAATTAAGAAGAGTAAATTTTACTAGGGGATAGATGATTTTAAATCAAAGGATACTATGAGCCAACTCGTGAATATGAAGCAGTGCACTGACCCCCCCCCCCCCCCCCCCCCCCCCCCCCACAGCTTGCGTCCATCCCCATGGGCAAGGCAGGTGACCATTACATATCGTGGCTCAATGTTTACCGCCCATTGGCTGACCAATCATGTGAATTTTGTCTCCAAATGCTATACCTTTTTTAACACTTTGTGTATTTACGAGTTAAAAATGAGGGTTTGGTTTTCCTAGCAACAGCATTATTGCTTATGATTGCTCATGCAAGAAATGTTCATGAATACAAAATCAACAGTTTACAGAAAATTAAAAACAACCATTTTAGGAAAAATTATGGCTCATGAATGTTTAAACACAAAGTTCTGGTAAAAAGGCTTTTAGCTCCTCCCCCATTTCACACCTTTTGGGTGTGAAATGCAAATTAAGATATCTTTCAGTCACAAAACATGGTTAACTTGCGCTTATATAATTTGCTTCACAAACCTCATTAACCAAGATTTTACCTAAGCAAAAGAAATAGAAGTTCATAAAGACTTCTGATACAACTTTCATAAAGTTTTTCCAAATTGTATTAGCAATGGTCTTAGTAATGACGCATGTTTGTTGTCAGTTGTTAATGCTTCAGTGGTTGACTGATGACTGGAGGTGAGAATGGCCAGGCTCCTTTTATATCGGAACTTCACATTTAACAGATAATTCAACCTATAGACCCTTTCAATAAATACCAGAGTGCATCAAATTCCGTTATCGATGTCAAATGTATTATTTTGAATTGTAAAGAGAATTCAAAAGAACATGTTTGATGTCATTAGCGGAAAATGATGCATCGTGGTATTTATTAAAAATGTCTATAATCAGGCTTTTTGGGGGTGGTGGAGGGGGCAGGGGGCAGTAGAGAGAAAGAGAGAACAAAAAAGTTACAAATGCAGTATCAGTGTCCATTTCAGCAGTGGCAATACAAGCATACAACACCTATGCAAACCTGTGTCAGCATTAATAAATTTGTCATTCTCAGCCACATCCCACTGTAAGTGTTACACTTCACAAAGATACAGTCATACCCCTCACATATTGATAAGATGGTTCTATAGAGTGTTTTCACTGATGTCATATCAAAATTCAGAAGTAGTTTTCGATTCCAAAATGTTTATGGAATTGTAAAGAGTTTAAAACTACAGATGTGGGCCAAATTTTGAAGTGCCAGAGGATTTAGTTCAAGAGTTATAGGCGAATGAGTATTAGATTTTTTTAGTAAGAAATGTATGGAGATGCCATCTTGGTGTTCCACTAGGTAACACCAACATGGCGCTCAAAAATTCAGTCTTGATTACACCAAAAATCTCATCACAAGATATTGTATTCACTATGAGTGCCGGCTTATAAGCATCTATAATTCAAAAATAACTTTCAACTGGCTCCATTTTGTTTGTTTTTACGGCTTATTTGGAATAGCGTGACACATTTAAAACCTTTATAAATCGGAAGCAAAACACTGTTAAAACCTGAAACTTTTTGTGAAAGATTATAACACTAGTATCCACATACCACGTTAGAAACAGCTTTGAAGAATGTATACTAAAGATCTTTTTTTTAATTTTTATGACGTCATGTGCAAACACTCTATATGGGAGGTCTCAAATAATTATTGTGATTTGGTTGAAACAATATCAGAATTGATAGCTTTCTTTGTAATTGTTTTTTGTCTCACGATGTGATCACATTAGATGCGTATTGCGGCATTTAAACCGCTTACTGTTAGTCTTCATCAGGTAATGGAGTCGACTGGATATGTAACACTCCATGTATCACTGTGGTTGTTTGTGATTGGTTGATCTAAATCTGGGGGTGCTCGTTGGACATTTTTGAAAAACGCCCTAAAAGGTACCAGAATCTTATTTGATGGGTATGGCTCAAAAGAAGTTTTACCCCTAAGAGGTATCAATTCAAAACAACACGTCATATTTCTGTCATATTTTTTTTGCTCGATACCCTAAAAGGTACTGTGATAATTCTAACGGTGGTCATTTTAGATTTCCGTACCCTAAGCAGCACCAATATACAAATTTTGACCCCTAAAAGGTACGACGATCACCCCCGTCTTTTTTATGTGGGGGGGACCCTGGGGCCTCTATCACCCTGGTACACATACTTACCCCAAGAGCCATGGCATGTGCTATTCCAAATTTAGGAACATTCCTTCCCCAAAGAGGCTTAAAATGATCTGTCATACAAATCTTTCCACCTCTGAAATCAATTCACAGATTTAGGGAAGTTAGAGCAGGGAAGTTATGTGTTCAAATGTTTGTCGAGTGATAACACTCTTACTCCAAGAGACAGAGCTGAAGTCCTAATATAAAGTTCTAATGTTTGAGTCTGTGGAAGAAATCCTAAAGAGCAACCAAAAAAAATATGACAGCTATTGAGTAGTACTCTCCTGTGGTACAGTTTATTATGCTGTACAATGTGGTTCTAGCTTTTGTATCTGTGGAAGACAATCCTAAGGGGCGTCCATTTTCATACGAAAGCTTCTGAGTATGTAGTACTTTTTTGTGGTACTGTTGATTAATATACTGTACAAGGTGATCCTAAGTTTTGAGTCTGTGGAAGAAATGCTATGAGGGGACCATTTTCATATGAAAACTACTAAAATGCACCTAACCCCCAATTTTTTTCGCTTAATCAACTCTATGTACGTTGAAAAGTTGAATAGTTAAATATTTCTTGTTTTTAACATTGCGTTAGTGAATTATAGAGGTTTGAATTTACAAAATATTAAAAGATGACATCAAATCAAGACTCGTTTATTATACAACTACTTGTTTCCACCTCCAAGTAATATTTTTTTACAAATCAATTGACTATTAACATTTTTTATTTAGTATTTCTTAAATTGATTATCCTTAAGCTGTGAACTCTGTATTTTTTTTTTTTGTAAATTGAAGTAGAAATAATGGAAAAGTCTTGATTTGACATCATCTAATTAGCATTTTGTAAATTCAAATCTCTTTAACTCACTAAGGCGACGTTAAAAACAACAAATATTTCACTATTCGACTTTTCAACGTACATTGAGTTGATTAAAAGAACAAAAATTGGGGGTTAGGTGCACTTTTAAGTGCACTTTTACTTTTACTTTCCTGTGGTGCTGTTTATCAATGAAGCTGTGTAAGGTGAATGTAACTTGTGAGTCTGTGGAAGAAATCTTGAAATGTTGCAATTTAAATAAAGCTACACAATATCACTGTCTTAGAGTCCATTGGGTTTTCTATATTTTACAACATGAAATTTGGATTTTTTTTCTTTACTTTGATCTTCCCCACTATTAGATGTCAACTGAAAGGTTTATTTGACATAATTATAGTAATTACCTGTACATTTTAGCAGTTTTACCATCAAGTTCTGGAATGGCTATCTCTGGTGCAGTTGTAGGGTATGTAATTGGAATCTGAGAAAAGAGAAGACAGCTCAGGTGACTTCTGATTGGCATAAAAAAAAAAACACAAGCAAATTTATACTTTATAGATCATTTTTGTGAATATGCGAACTGTTGAACTTTATTTGTAAACTTCAAATTTCAGTTGTAATCTACACTTTTAATTTCCCAGTGTGTTATGCGTTAGAAGATGATTGCTGTAGTAAACTTTTTTCAATTCCCCAGACCCAGTGTTATTACATCATTCAGTTGTCTAGACAGTCTTGTTTCACAGAATGCATATTTATGTAATGCTAAGATGTTTTTTGTTGTTTTAAATCTGTTTTACTCTTCAATTCTTTGACTTCAATTTCAGTATGGAAAATTAAAACCAATCTGTGGACTGACAAGTAACCTTACATTGTTTTGTATTCACAAGATGGCTCTTCAAGCGCTTTGATCATATATATAAGCAGTTTGTTTTAATGGCAGTAAAAGCAACACAAGAGATAAAATGTTGCAGAGAATACAAATGAAATGACTATGGCATCATTTTGAAGCTGAATGATCTTTAACCCTTTGACTCCCATGAGTGCCAATTATCAAAATTCAAGAAAAATCCCAAATTTCATTTTGTAAAATATTGAAAAACAAATGGTGCCATGCAAAAGGACTGCTGAAGAGGTTTCATTTGAATGGTCACACCATAGGATTTCATCAACAGACTCAAAAGTTAGAACAAATGGTACCATGCAAAAGTACTGCTGAAGAGGTTTCATTTGAATGGTCACACCATAGGATTTCATCAACAGACTCAAAATTTAGAACAAATGGTACCATGCAATTTAAGTACTGCTGAAGAGGTTTCATTTGAATGGTCACACCATAGGATTTCATCCACAGACTCAAAAGTTAGAACAAATGGTACCATGCAAAAGTACTGCTGAAGAGGTTTCATTTGAATGGTCACACCATAGGATTTCATCCACAGACTCAAAAGTTAGAACTGCACTACATATCAAGGAATATCAAGTCAATAGGGCAATTTAAAAGGGAAATAAACCGACTATTTCAATCATCGGTTTCCCACTCGGCAACCTTGTAAAACAGTAAGTGAAGTGTATATATATTTTGAATCATTCAGTATATAAAAAGTGACAATTATTGTCACTTTTTATATACTGAATGATTTTACCGAGTTTAAATAAAGTTATATGTATGTATGTATGTATGTATGTATGTATGTATGTATGTCTGTCTGTCTGTCTGTCTGTCTGTCTGTCTGTCTGTATGTATGTATGTACATGTCTTCATAATTGACTCTGGGAGTGAAAGAGTTAATAACTGAGTTATGGAAAGAAGAATGTTTAGAAAATTAAAGAACTTTGCATGCATCCACCATTTTGGTGTACCAAGCAACATGGCGGCTGATTTTGCATTTTTAAGAAATTCTTGAAATACAGCTAAATTTTCTTTATAATTACTCATCACGTAGCGGCATGAGTTAGGGTTTGGGCTCCGATTTTATTTTTTATTTTTTTGGTGTCACATTTGTGCATGCAAATTTATGCATGCATATTTTAGTTTCATTATTCCCTGGCTTCCGCTTTTCGGTCAACACAGTACATATTTGACTTCCAGTTTTTAGGAATGACGTAAACAGTAACGCCACCATATATAAGCTATATGGGTAAAAAAATTGTGCTGCTGTGAAGGGTATGGTTTTCAAGCATTAACATTGTTGACAGATGGTTTTCCATTAAAAACACTAATAGTGATACAGTTCTAAAAATAGCAAGTCTGGGATAGGGGAGGGATTTTCAGTGTCCATTCTAGTATAGGGTTGCAAAATCAGCTGAACATGGTCTGGTATAGGGTAAGGGTTTCGGAGTTCCAGTGGCACACACCCACTTAAAAATATATAGAGTACCCTGGGAGTCTTATTTACACAGTAACATAACAGTATTAAACATGGTGCAAGATGTTGTAGTGCCCATGCCAAACCTGGCAAAGTTGATAAAATAAAATAACATGTTCAACAAAAGGTGAAGAGTCAAGATCCTTGAATAAATTTATTCTGTGGCAAGACTGTGCTCTTACAAGAATCCCAGGGAGCCCAACTATGAAATCTGGGGTGCCCAGCACTTAAGCTCTATGCAAAAGTAAGTTTTTCTAGTCGCCCAAAGATAAAAGTAAGGAGCCTGAGGCCCCTGGGCACTGCTAGAGCACAGCCCTGTGTGGTATCATGTTCTGTCTCAAAAGGAAAAAACACTGCATGCAATAAAATTCATCAAATCATCAACATACTTACATCAAATTCAATGTCAAATTCATACTTCAGAAGATTGTGGACATACCAGCATTTTCCAAACCATCTACAAAGAATTTCAAATATGTTTAATGTGGAGCAAGACAGCTGGCAGCAAATGCCTTAATTATAACAGTCAAAACATGGATCTACCCGCCACCCCCAGAGATGCTAGTTATTATTATCTGCTTGAACCTTTTCATGCAGAAGTGTTTCAGTAAAATGTTATAAGACTATTCAGTCAAGGGGAAAAAAATTGATGAACCATGCCAGACATCCAGATTGTGATCTGAAAGCCCGGCTACCCAGATCAAATATTGCATCATAGATAGTTTAAACCTGTGCTCTTGTTTGCACACAAACTATCATCAACTATATCTGCATTCTCTTTGCACATGTAAAAAATAAATATGATAGTTGATGATAGTTTTAATCATTTGACTGAGTGCATGATACTTGTAGTTGATGATATTTCTTAGGTCAGCTGTTGCCACCTAAATAGTGGACTCAGCTGTAGCTTTATCAAAATTGTCACAACAAGTCAACGGTCTCTGTTGAGGCCTGAAAACAAAGAAAATATTAGCCAACAAGTTGTTTTTAAAAATATTCCTCATACAAATGATATAGTTGTTACGATTCAATTGAAGAAGTCAGTGGGTGACTTTGCTCATGTGATTTTTGACCAGCTATCATCAACTATCATGCACTGTCATGCACCTTTTAATCACAAGCATGATCAGGGGCAGATCTAGGAATTTTTTATTGGAGGGTCCAAACTTTGATTCAGAAAACACCGTTGAAATTAGTTCTCCCCCACACCTCCACACCTCCCCCCCTCCTCCTCCCAAGTCGCGGTTGCATGATACCATCCTGATTAAATGTCAGTTTCCCTTACCGTGTTGGAACGCAGGTCGGGCAATACTGCTTTGCGAGCAGATGACCATAAAAGGGAACCCCAAAACAATTACATTTTGAATATGCCTGGAATATAGTTTAGTGGCAAAATGCAACGCGCATGTCATTAAAAAAATAAACCAGTTGAATAGTGATATGCGATCCTGTTGATGCAAGAATTTCAGTGTCAAAAAAAGAAGTAAAAATAAAAAAACACTGGTCTGATAAAAGGGGCCAGACCCTCCCCCTGGATCTGCCACTGATGATAGTCAAAATAGACCATTTTGAAAAAGAGTGGTAGCCTGGGACGAGCGGCCGTGCATTTAACTATGGAACGTTTTATTTTAAGAAGTAAACAAATAACTTCCATCGCGAACATGAGAACAGTTTCATTGAATTTTTGGCTTAACTGCAGAATACCCGGCCACTCGAAAACACTTCTAGAAACAGTGACTACGTGGCTAAGCACTAGAAACAGTGGCTACGTGTACATAGTTACCTTTAACAGTGGCTACGCACTAGAAACAGTGGCTATGTGGCTAAATACTGTATAAGCGGCTACGTAGTTACCTTTAAATACATGTTAGCCACGTAGCCACGTAGCCACATAGCCATGTAGCCGCGTAGCCACTGTCCCCTGGAATAGACATATGATATGTATATTTCTCGTTCTTAAAACATGAAAAACAAACAAGCGTGGAGGAAAGAATGACGGCGTAGGCACGTATCCATCTTTTTCCAGAGTAAAGCTTCAAAGTGGCAGGGTATTATGCAGTTACTCCGAATTTTTTAATCCCACAGTCCAGTGCAAAGTCACTCTCACTACCAAAGCTCCCAAGTTGATTTGCTGGGAAAGAGTGAGTTTTTCGACGGTGTAGCCGTCGTTTGTGACGCTAGGGGGGTCTGGGGGCATGCCCCCCCCCCCCCCTGTAAATTTTGAAAAATATAAGCAGCTAAGACGGGTTTTCTTTTATTCTGAGCGGAAATGTGACCCTTTAAAAGTGACTATCCGCCATTGTCAGGTTACCGGCGGTCAGTATGTGAGTATATGCAATATTCATTAAATCCACTGACCGGTGTAACGCTGGCTCTGCACAAGAATTTTAACTGTTGGAAAAAGTTCGAAGCAAGTACAATGGAAACAGGGGGGCGATTTTAAAATACCCGTCCACTTATTTACATATCCCTAAACATTTTAAAGAACATATGAAAACAAAAGGATCCATTCTTATTCAAATTGAATAAGAATGGATCCTTTTGTTTTCATATGTTCTTTAAAACGTTTAGGGATATGTAAATAAGTGGACGGGTATTCTACAGTTTAGCCCAAAGATATTCCTCACCTTGTTCCTTCCTTGTTTGACTCAAGTCTAAACCAGTCATTGTCTGCTTCTTTATTATTACTCACATACTACAACAAAGCATTGGAAAATAAGAACATAAGATAAGCCTTAAATAAACTTAAGCTTATAGGACACGTAAGCTTAAGCCGGCTTTGTGACGTTTCGTCTTGCTGTCTGTCGTCTTTCTGCGAATAAATCCTCGAGAGAAAACACAACCTTACCTTAATTAGACTGGTGTACTCTTCTTTTAACCTCTGAACCCAAGCATCGCTATCTCGAGGACCAGCTTTTGTTTTTAGAGTGGGAATAGAAGCTACAGTTCTCTTCGTCGCTTCGTCCACCATTTTGATATTGAAATTTCATTACGATCTCTTCATGTAAGAGAACACGAAAAAGTAATGCCCAGACCCCGGCCGCCGCCGAGGCCTCCCCAGGCCTCCCCACAAATAGTAGCGACCTTTGATCTTGCCGCATAAAAGGGTTTTACGTCGAACGTTTTGATTGACAGATTTCTTTACTCGTCAAACATACAGCTGAACCTCCAGAAAGCGACCAACCAAAATGCAAAACAAAACGAGGTGGTCGCTTCCCGTCGCTTCCGAGAGGTCAGACAACAACTTGTCATGAACCCCGCCCGGGTCATGAACCCGTGTAGTATTAACGTGCCTCAACCTCGTGCCCTGGGAACGAGGTTGAACGTGTCTATCACCCCTAGAAAGTCATTTTCAGATTCAACTCTATGTACATTGAATAGTTGAATGGTAAAATATTTCTTGTTTTGAATGTCGCGTTAGTGAGTTTTAGAGATTTGAATTTACAAAATGCTAATTACATGACGTCAACCCGGGAATCATTTATTATACAACTACTTGTTTTTACCTCCAAGTAATATTTTTTACGAATCAATTGACTATCCACAGTTTATTTTTAGTATTTCTCAAATCAATTAACCTCCAACTGTAAACTGCGCACTGTAAATTGGCGTAAAAATAATGGCAAATTCCCGAGTTGACATCATCTAATTAGCATTTTGTAAATTCAAATCTCTATAACTCACAAACGCAACGTTCAAAACAAGAAATATTTTACCATTCAACTATTCAATGTACATAGAATTGATTCTGAGAATAACTTTCTAGGGGTGATAGGCACTTTAAATTTGAATGTACAAAGCACCTATCACGTCTATCAGGGGAAAATAGTGTATCATATAGACGTTTTGATACGAGGGACAACATTTTCGCTATACTGGAGTTGTACTGTAACACATTATTCAATTTGCGTCTGTAGTGACATTGAAATGTGGCCGAGTGATCGCTTACAAGGCAGAGGTTAAAAACAAAAGAAAACTTCAAATCACCAGCGTTGAAAGTGGTCGCGGTCGCTTACCCCCCGGGGGGGGGGGGGGGGGGGGTACTCCCTATAATGGGCTATACGGGGATGTTCCGCCCGCAAGGGGAACCTTTTTGAGGCTGGAGGTATATGAAAGGGTAGGGATTTCACAAGTTGAAGTATATGAATGGGTAGGGATTTCATGAAGTATAGGAAAGGTTAGGGAAAACACGAGTTAAAGTATAAAAAGTGTAGGGAAAACTACTATTTAAGTATCATAAAAAGGGCCGTCCAAAATTTATCAAACAGATCGATCGGGGGACGCACGTAAAGGCTATATGAAAGGTATATGAAAGGGGTACCATTTTCAATGAAAGGTATATGAAAGGGGTACCATTTTTAATGAAAGATATATGAAAGGGTTACCATTTGCAATGAAAAGTATATGAAAGGGTTACCATTTGCAATGAAAAGTATATGAAAGGGGTACCTTTTCTGTCAAAAACAGTATATGAAAGGGTAAGGGTTCGGACCTCGGGGCGGAGCATCCCCGTACAAAACTTTGTTGAGTACCCCCCCCCCCCCCTCCCCCCCCGGGTCGCTGACGAGAGATTTCGACTATAGTGATTTGACTGGAGAAAGTTTGGTACTTTGGAAAAATGGTCGCTTAGCTTAGGAAAGGTGGTCACGCGCACATGGATATGGAGGTTCAGCAAAGGGAGGCTTTAGAGAGGGGGGGGAGGCTAACACGGACTTTTGCTACACTTTGTCGCGGAGGTGTGTCCCTGCCTTATATGGAACAATAGTTTCATTTCGTCCATGGATCACGAAGGATTTATAGATCACGGAACAAATTTGTTCACGGAACACTGTTGTAAGGCGCGGCTGACTCATTGCGAAGAAGAGTGAGCAGAAGACAAGACAATGGCAATCAGTTATTTGCACGTAGTCTTTATTATGGCGGTTTTCATCATTCCCGAGGTTATTCGAGCAGGTAAGTTTGAAAAGTTAAAAGTAATTTGAATGATCAAGAATCCTGGGTGCCAGAGGTTTTACTGACCTTTACTCGCGCTCTCGTCTCCCTCATATTTCACGACTCTTGACCCCGACTTATCACGAAAGCGTGCCGCGGAATCGAGGTTTGCTCAATTTCACAATTTGGATATTGAAGTGATAGAAAGTATAACAGTTGATATACGGTAACTAGAAAGAGCTCCAATGAGTGAAATTTGCATTGTGAAAGATACACAGTTCTATACTCTGCGCCTGGCCTGATGACGTTAGAAATGAGGAGAGAGTCGAAAGATATCTACAGGCCAAGCTGGCTCAAAGCATAGACATGTCAATTTCGTGAAAGCTTCAGCCTGGCTGGTAAGCTTGCCTTCGGATAGAACGAGGCCGAGGACCGAAATGATGATATTTGATATAATTGACGTCATAGACTCACGAGATCGGTGCACCGGTGATGGCGATGGTCTAATTTTGATCAATAAAAATATTCATTCAACAGATCATAAAATAAGAATTAAAGTAAGGCAACTATAACACTATAAGGCCTTCCCAACAGCTTTTTCACCGAAACAATCCGTTGGGTGCTCCTTGTTTGTATTGGGCTGATTCATTTCGCGTGATAAGGTACGTATTATATCGGATACATATCGGATACATGTCGTGTATCCGATATACTGTTTATTTATTTTTTACATGGTTTTGGCTATGTATTCGCTGAGGGATGGTTCCGTCTATTCTCACTTTCTTTATCGCGACAACGACATGATATTTCAAATTCTTTACCTATTACTCAGGGACCGCGCTGCATATTTTCGATTGGAGGGGCTAAATTAAATGGCATAGGCATTTGTAGCGCGCGCCGCAGGCGCTAGCCGTCTAGGGGGGTCCGGGGGCATGGAAAATTTTTATAATAAATGCTCACAGAATGGCTAAAAATGCATCCCAATATACCAGACGCAGTGAATTATTTTATTTATTTATCAGGCTAATAAATACCACCAAATTTGAACTATAATAACAAAACATCGAACACAAGGAAAATCCCAATAATTACTTTTTAGCACATTGACAAATCTAAATCAGTAAATTTACCAAAGTTGCGAAAACGGTTTTCATTTCGTTGGACAAATTTATTCGCTACATCTACAGTTTAAGGTACTTCTCGCGATATTTGACAGAAATAGCGGAAACATGCCATTGCGTCGACATACAGTATGCCGCACTGATTACAATGCCGTCTCCGGTGGAATGGTTATCTGAACAGATCCCCACAAGAGTTGTGGGTTTCTGATGTAAGCAAACAAGTTCAACGACTTCTATAACAGAACTTAAGACAAGACCTATAAGCCATGTCCTACGAACGGCCGCCATATTGCATGTCCTCAAGGAAGAAATCAATTTACCGCTTGCCACAACACTCACTGGCGAAAGTTTTCATTAATTATCGCATATCTATGAGAGCAGTAAAACAGTAATTTTTCAATTGGGTAAAATTATTTTTTTTCCCAAAAATTATTGGGGGGGGGGGGGGGGGGGCTGAAGCCCAGCCCCCCGGCTCCGCGGTCCCTGTTACTCATGGTCACGCGCGCCGCTGTGACGTGGGTCAATTGGCAAACTTCTGAATTCGAGCTCATCTGTAGCCATCACCACGTACTATTTGGTAGAGAATTGGCGTTCGCGGTAGTTTTTCTGTCTTTGCTGCTACACCGCGCTGACGAGACCCAATCAGGTCGAAACAGCTGTCCACGGTTGCATTTTGGCTTTCAGTTTGGGCTCTATCATGTCGTTGTCGCGTTAAATGTTCTACGTAGTATCAACCTTGCTTTTAATATACTTTTATTTTATCTCTATTTTTGGCTGACTAGATCCTCTCCAGATCAGCAGCATTTAGAACACCAGCATTTAGTACACCAGCAGTACACATTTCAGTACACCAGCAGCATTTTCGTTCACGGTCCTTTGCTTCTTATTTACATAATAGGGTCTGACACATCATGCTGATAAACTTCAAAGCGGATTTCGCATAACTCCCACCCCTTATGAAAATGATCAACTTCAGTGATACACCTACTAAATATACAAATACGCATGCGAAATACATCTGTATTGTTTATTTCGTCAGTCAACCGTATACTCGCGAATTACAAGTGGGTATCTGTAACAAACAAAAAAATGAATCTCAGAAAAACGATAATTTGGCATCACTGAAAATCAAATTTCTTGTTTGTTTTTTTACAAAATTTTAGTGGCTTCTTGTCTAAAATTTATGCATCAAGAAAAACGAAATATAAACAAGCAATAACGTGAACAAAAAAACGCTCTGAACATTATAATCTTCAGTGCACGTCACCGTCTTCCCAATTCGAGAATGTGTTCAGCGCCTTGGTAGTCCCAGGAGGACTCCCATATAATTAAAAATGACGGGGTGCTCGTCGTACCTTTTAGGGCTCAAAATTTGTAGACTGGTACCGCTTAGGGTACGAAAATCTTAAACGACCACCGTTAGAATTATTACAGTACCTTTAAGGGTATGAGCCCAAAAAATATGACAGAATATGACATGTGTTGTTTTAGAATTGGTACCTCTTAGGGTTACAAATTATTTTGAGCCACGCCCATCAAACGAGATTCTGGTACCTTTTAGGGTGTTTTTCGAAAATTTCCGACGAGCACCCCCGTCATTTTTATAGGGGAGCCCCCGGGGGGGGGGGGGGGGGGGGCGGTAGTGCTTTTTTTTTTTTTTTGCTGCAATCTGGAATCTTATTTAATCTCAAGCGGAATGAAGACATTTCATTAAGTTTAACAAAACAAAATACTTTACGATGCTTGGAGCATTTTGGTCGCCTTGTCCTGGGGTTGCTTCAACCGTATTTTTTCAAAATGGAATTTGACCGGCTTAACTACAGGGTCCAGAGAAGCTCTATTTGGTAGTCCAAGACTCTATTTTCTTCGAATCGTCACCGTCTTGAAAGTTAAACTGATTGCGTTACACAAAATATATACCGCAGGCCAAATTACTACGGGCTCGATTATCTTCGGAAAGCTAACGAGGCACGAAGAAAGGATTTCCGTATTCTTCACTGTACACCGACTTTGCAGCTTCCGAGCCCGTGGTAATTTGGCCCGCGGTACATATTTTGTGTAACGCAATCAAAATTTCAAGACGGCGACGATTCGACGAATGATAGCGTCTTGTACGATCAAATAGAGCTGCTCTGGACCCTGTGGCTTAACTTGGGTCTGAGCCCGTGCGTAGATGCCTCCTATTTAAAAGGAAATAGGAGAGGTCTGCTTGTAGGCTACTTGGGTCTTTTTTTAACATTGGTTCTGGTCTTTCTTATCTCTTGTGAGTGCTACCCATACTTCCTTTCGGTCATGTCGCGTTCGCTTTTGCACAACCTTCCAAACAGCTGTAATTGAGTGAAAAGCGAAATACGGCTTCTTGCTCAGATGTCCGGAATTCTGGCTGCTAACTGGTTGAGTTTCATTTGTTGTGTGACTGTTTTAGTCACAGTAAAAACCCGCATTAAAGAAACTGTGGATTAAGATTTAAGAACCACTACAGCCTGAAAAATCATGAAGCAGGTTCTTATTCTTTACATTACATTACTAAAGCTCAAAAAACTCTGGTGCAGATCCAAGTGTGCCATGAGGGCCGTTGGAAACACACAGTTAGAGTACAAAAACTGGATCCATGCAACATAAATTTATTATACAGTTGATTTATTAATGTTTAGTGTGATTATTGGAACCTGTCAGGGTCCATAATTCACTAATTAAAACAAATTTTAAGTAGATACACCATATTAGAAATAATTATTTTCACACTATAACTGTAAGAACCTTTTTAAGAACCTATTTAGCCTGTTTACTCACTACACATCCAATATTCAGCCATTTCAGCCCGTCACAGAAAATCACGAGTTCTTATACACCACTTTCATAATGGCGGCCGAATTATTTATTCTTTTATATGTATGTTAATTAGCCTCACCGGCCTCGTTTTAGAGTAAAAATTCTTTTGAATTTTGCACACGCCAACGAGGCCGGTGAGGCTAATTAACATACATATAAAAGAATAAATAATTTGGCCGCCATTATGAAAGTGGTGTATATGCGTTTTTTTACTGTATTTGAACGCATCTGGTGTATCTTTTTCAGATGAGCCCATACATTGTTACACTTGCCAAAGTGAAGTTTCCCTGGCAGACTGCACCTCCAAAAGTAAAGAAACATCGTGCTCTTTGGGTACGACGGATTGTGCAACAGGTGTGCTGACATGCTCTGCGGGTGACGTCACGAAAACTGTCTACTACAAAGGATGTGCGGCAAAAGGGGATGACTGTGACATCAGCAAAAGTGACGAGGCATCGTGTCCTTCATCCCAGGCACAGTGGTCCTTCAGCTCTGCTAATCAGTGTTGTACTGGAGACAAGTGCAATGGTGGATCATCACCTAATACTGGGCCCGCACTTCGAAACATCAGTGTTCTGTACTTAGTACTCACACTGTTGGTTTTTGCTTTCATGTATTGAGTGCTTTTACAGCGGTTTTATCTATTGAATGTCGTAAGTAATTTCGCGGTTGTTTGATTTTGCTTTGCTACGCTTTGTGATTGGCTAAAAAGTCTTGCGCTATTTTCTCGACCAATCAGAAGTAAAACCAAAACCAATCGTGACTTGCTCGCACGCGTTTTCCCGCGCTTGGTGCCGACGACATGCATTTCGTTCGAGTTATGATTGGTTCATTGGATTGTCTGTGCATGTTCTGTGATTGGTCAGAATAATTACCTTGGTTTTGGTTTAACGACATTCAATTGAAAACCGCGTTAAACGTACAACGTACTGTACGAGTACTATGGGTGGTAACAGTGTCATGATACTCAGTTGTGAATGAAATAAAGCAATGTTTCAGTATCTTCTTGTCTCTATACAGTAAGAGGAACGGATGTAAAAATTTACGAGAACGAGAAAGTGTTATTTTCACTATACTTTTGTTTCAAGTTCTCCTCAACGTCTAATTATAGTTTTAATTTTCAATTTAGAAACCGTAAAGAGATTTTTTTAAATTTCTTTCAGAGAAAATTACTAACAGAAAAAATACCGTTCTTCTTCAGAATTATGATCAGTAAATGTGGACTGCGTCGTACTGAATCCGATAAAGCGTTGACCCTTCGCGGTGCCCGGCACCATGTGTACAAATCCTTATAACTATTTTGCCACTAAATGATCTGTTCGCGAGCCTGGGCTCCCTGTGCTCTGCTTTTTGTACCTAAAATAGAAAACTGCAAAAAAACGTCTCACGTAGGTTTGGCATATAAAAACTCAAAACAGCTGAGAACGAAACTAGCGTTATCCTAGCTAGTTATCTCAATTAACACTTTTTTCGTCTCAAGTGGGTAAACTCAAAACCGACTATAGCAGAAGCCTTGTTGAACAACACTTTAGCGAAGTTCTTTGTACTCTAGAAAAATAATGTTCTCGGCTAGCATGGCTCGTGAAGATAGCTCAAAACATCCGAGAACGAAACTTGTGTTTCTATAACTTCTTAGCCTGTCCTGCTGGCGGTGTTGTTCGCGCGCCGGAAGGAAGGCAAGGTCTAAGCGACGAGGCCAACCTTGTCCCCAGGGCCTACTCCGCGTTCAAAATGGTGAGCATATACGCCTGACGGCACCGCGGCAGAACGTTTGCGCATGCGTAAACTTCAAGCACTTCCGGTCCGTTAAACACAACACTTCTGCATGAACCAACAGACCTAGATTTTCTAGATGCAATGATGAAAGGACCAAAACCGAAGAAAATTATGCTACGTACACGATCGGTTCTTGCATGAATACATTTCGAGATGGAGTGAAGACTTGTTTGTTGTGAAAAAATGCGATGCAAAAATTATTTGTTCATATTTCGTTGTTGGTGCAAACACCAAACCCCTTGGTGCAAACGCTTGAAACTTGAACGATGAAAAAACTTTTCAACGAAACAAACTTTTTCTCTTCCTTTGTTTTATAACTCTTACTTTTTGTTTTCAAACTTCGCGGTACGGGAGTTTTATGTTGTTTATGTTGTAGTTCATTTTTTATTTCAGGTAATTTTTGTTTTTCCTTTGTTTCAAATTCATGAGCATATATTACCATACCCAAAAACAATGGAAAAATAAAAATTACCCGAGATAAAAACATTAACTACAACATTTACATGGGATTACAGTATGTCACCGGAAATGCGTAATTCACCGGATGCTCAGTTTTCTACTCATGCGCAGTGCGTTCTGCCGCGGTGTCACGCCTGACCCGCCATTTTGAAAACTGAGAAGGCCCTGGGCCACAAAAAAAAATAGCAGGGAAGACTTCGCCTTCGCGCAAATAAAACGGCCAGCTGTCAGGGCGAGGTTGAATTAACCTACCTGACTGTCATCCTGTTTTAAGCTACAGTCGAACTGCCATGTTCGACCACCTCTCCTAATATAAGCGACCACTTCAGTTTTCAAAATATAGTCGAACCTCCAGTATGCGACTCCAAAATGCAAAGTTAAGGAGGTCGCTAACGAAAGGTCAGAGCACAGACTTATGCCCCATTCACACCAACGCTTAAACATGTTTAAATGTTGTTTAGTTTAACTACGTTTTTAGCCTCTATCTTGGACGTTTTGAAATGTATATGACTCAAACTACCTGGAATGGTAATAAAGTCAATAAAGTTTCTTTTAGTTAAGATTTCACTCCAAATATTACGCGAGGTTAGGAGGTATTTTTCTAAACCTGTTTTAAACTAAACAACATTTAAACATGTTTAAGCGTTGGTGTGAATGGGGTATAAGACATGTACGCGTAGTAATTTCAATGTACAAAACTTATCAACTAAAACTGTTTTAAAATATAGAAGTTTTGATGCAAGGGACACAATTTTTATTGTATTAGAGTTGTACTGCCTACATCTACATCTACATGATTTACTTGCAAAGTCCTACAGCAAGTTTCAGCGGCAAAGTGCAAAATGTCAATAACAGTGCAAATAAAAATGAAGATAATTAGTCTGACTTAGGCAAGGAGATAATCAATAACAGTTGCCTTTAATAAAATAACTGGTCGAGGTCATGTTTATAATATGTGATGGTAAACTATTCCAATCATTAATTGTCTTGGGCAAAAACTAAATTTGTATTCGTCACATGACTTTGCATTTGAATAAATTTCATTGTAACACATTATTCATTTTGCGTCCATAGTGGCACCAAATGATATGGCCTAGTATCCCATATCGGTCGCTTACCAAAGGTTAAAAACAATAGAAAAATTAAATTCGCTTACGAGGTGTTTCAACTATAATGATTTGACAACGATCGCTTACGAGAGGTTGTCACACATATGGAGGTGCGACTGTACTAATTTTTTTCCCAGTCAAATCATAATAATCGAAATCACTCGTAAGCGACGATCTCTCATTAACGACCGCGACTTCTTTCAACGCTGGTGATTTGAATTTTTTATTGTTTTTAACCTCTGTTAAAGCCAAACCCGCGATATAAAAGGGGACTGGATTGTCCAACTCATGCAAATGAGCAAAATCGATTGTTCTTGCTCATTTGCATTAGATTCGGCGTGGGGCTTTGCCCTTTTATACCGCAGGTTCGCGTTTAAACGACCAATCGCCATATTTCGATGTCACTGCAGACCCAAATTGAATTATGTGTTACAGTAGGATACCAATAAGACAAAACGTTTACCACTTGCACCAAAATCTCCGGGGGGGGGGGGGGGACTTCCATATAAAAATGACGGGGGTGCTCGTCGGAAATTTTTGAAAAACACCCTAAAAGGTACCAGAATCTTGCTTGATGGGCGTGGATCAAATCAATTTTTACCCCTAAGAGGTACCAATTCTAAAACAATACATGTCATATTCTGACATATTTTTTCGGCTTTATACCCTAAAAGGTACCGCGATAATTCTAACTGCATGTGGTCATTTTAGATTTTAGCACCCCAAGCGGTACCAATCTGCAAATTTTGACCCCTAAAAGGTACGACGAGCACCCCCGTCATTTTTATATGGGAGTCCCCCTCGGGCCAAAACCTATCTATGATGCATAATATTTTGAGCTGATAGACCCTGATAGGTGCTTTGTACATTGAAATTACTATAGGTTCATCTGAATCAAAGTTAAGACCGCTGTGGTCTGACCTATCGTAAGTGACCACCTTGGTTCGACTGTATTTATATGTAACTTCTTCAAACAGTTGGGAACGAGCGAAAACGAGCCCGTTTTGAAAACAATAGAGATTTGCATGGAAATGTTACCGCAACTTTAGAGAAAAACACGCAAAGGGACACATACACACAGCTGTTGCTTCGATAAAGCTGGTGTTTTTGGCTTCCATAACAACACTTCTGAACAGCTGTTGAAATTAAAACGCCAGCACTCGTACCCATCAAGTGTTTTTTACAGCAGCTCGGCACGTCAGTGTTTCCAGATGTTTATATATTAGTTTCTTAAAAAAGATTGTATTGCGCAAGCAGGAACGTTGGGTTGTATTTTCAGCCATGAGCCTTTTATAGTAACAACCATGTTTTTGTCAGTTTCGTTTCCAAGGCTCCGGGGCAGCTCCACCGCAGTGAAACGTCCGAGTCGCTTTTCGTTTCATTTAGTGGGATTTTATTTAATATTAAATGGAAATATGGGTAAGGATGTACTAAAACAATTAGTTGACGTTACGTTCTTTTAATTTTTCTCAAAATGATGAGCCTTTTTCCGTTGAAAACTGACCAAAACTCTTTGCACCTGACCAAAATTATGTTGGCAAATGGCGCCGACAATTCTGCAATTCACAGTTTTTAAACTCTTAGAACTTTTTTGGAAAACGTTTGGTAAATTGACAGTGTATTGGCAATACATTAAACTTTAAATGGTGAAAATGACAACCTTAACTTTTAAGTACTTTGGCCGTTAACTTTTGCAAATTTCTCTCGTTTGACCGCGGTTAACGAGGCAGCTAACGAGGGATGTTTAGGAAAACGCCTCGGAATAGCGTTGTACTGTTTTTTCCATATCATTTTATGTGAAACAATATACAGTTTGATCTTTTTGGTTCTTCAGTAGCTGAATATTTTAACGGCAGAAAAATTAAGGGAACAGAACATTTAACTAATTAACGCGACAACGACACTATAGAGCCCAAACTGGAAGCCAAAATGCAACCGTTGAATCCGAGCTCATCTGTAGCCATCACCACGTGCGATTTGGTAGAGAATTAGCGTTCGCGCTAGTTTTTCTATCTTTTTGCTGCTATACCGTGCTGACGAGACCCAACCAGGTCGAAACAGCTGTCCACGATTGCATTTTGGCTTTCAGTTTGGGCTTTATCATGTTGTTGTCGCGTTAAATGTTCTACGTAGTATCAGCCTTACTTTCTTTGATTTTATCTCTATTTTTGGCTTACTAGATCTTCTCCAGATCATACGTATACACCAGCAGCATTTTCGTTCACATGTCCTTTGCTTCTTATTTACAACACGGCCCCATAAGCTGTATAAGCTTTAATTTTCACTGTGACTAAATAAAAGATGTTGTTGTTGTTGTTATTGTTATTCATGATTTACTTCATATTTTTATCCCTCTGGAAACAAAAGGCGTTAAATTTTTCGATGTTACTGGCGAAAGTTTGGCGCGACATTTTACTAAAGAAAACCCTAGTTTTTAGTCTAATCGATTAGAGCAGTTTTCAATTGATGCCCCGTCCACACGTATCCGTTTTCGTTTGAAAACGCAAAAGTTTCTTTCCGTTTTTCAAAAAATCTCTCCGTCCACACGTAGCGTTTTCGAATCGTTTTTGCCTGTCCACACGTATACGCAAAAACGACTGAAAACGCTTGAAATGCCTCTAAAGAGCATGCGCACCACTGAGTTTAGCCGAGCCTGCGAGTTGTTTGTGGCTTTTCATCGCTTTTTATCGCTTTCCTTTAGTCTTTGGATAGTGAAAGCACTCTCGAGATATTTAGTCGTTTTCTCCTGAAGTGTATTTCCAAATTCAGGAGAGCAACATTCATCTGCAGACACGCAATTAAGCTCGAAATCAAACTAAGTAAGAGAGATGCTAGACTGCGAATGTCCACCATGTTGACAATCTCGTTCCCAGAGTCCTCGTTACCCTTGTCCAGCGGTGGAGCGGCTGACTGAAGCAAACGCATGCGCAGTGGACTGAATTCGACCTCTTGACGTCATCGTTTTCGAAAAGTTCCGTTTTCAGGTGTCCACACGAGAACGCGAAAACACCGTTTTCAAAAGTTTCCACTTTAGAAAGCGTTTTCAAAAGTTTCCGTTTTCGGTGACCGTTTTCGTCGGATACGTGTGGACGGGAAGCGAAAACGGAAAAAAACTTTTGCGTTTTCAGAAGAAAACGGATACGCGTGGACGGTGTATGAGTGTGGTAAAACCAAAACCAAAGTAATTACTCTGACCAATCACAGCAGTCGCAAACAATCCAATGAACCAATCAGAGCTCGAAGCAAATACATGTCGGCGGCGCCAAGCGCGGAAAAACGCGTGCGAGCAAGTCACGATTGGTTTTGGTTTTACTTCTGATTGGTCGAGAAAGTGGCGCGAGTTTTGTTAGCCAATCACAAAGCGTAGCAATGGAAAACTAAAGCAATTGTGTAATTACTTTTGAAACTCAATTGAAAACTGCTCTAAAAAAAAGTGTTATGTTTTTCATTATAAATAAAAAGAAACCCTACAGACCAAAACTACAAGTAAAAAGAACTCATATGGAGGTTTTGCACAGCAGCCATGTTGCATGGAAGGAACAATGAAAATGTTTTGCATTAGAAAGAGCATTCCTTCCCATAGGGAAAAGAATCTATTGTTCCTGCCATGCAACATGGCTGCCGTGCAAAACCTCTATTGGTTAATTCCAAGAGAATTTATTTCACAATATTTCGGCTGACCAGACCAGGAGGGAAGGGGATGTGGGCGAAAAAGACAATAACTGCTATTTTGAATAGAAACACGAATAGGTTCACTGGGAATTTCTGTAATCATCAGTAATTTTCTACTCATGTGCCCACCCTTCCCAATTTACGTCTGTCTATATTTAAGAATTGTGGTATGATTGTAGGTTCCCCCTTTTTTTTTGTCGTTTACAACTGGATTTTCGTTCTGAATGTTTTCCATTCAAAAAATCTGCCCTGGGTCCCCGAGTAGAATTGTCTAAATTTGGTATTGAATTTTACCCACAAGTTCTCTGAATTTCCTTAATATTCCAGAAATGTCCGGAACAATGGAGACAGATCGCTACTGTTACATGACGTATTGTCACACGTTCTGACGAAACCGGAAATTATGATTTCGCGGACTTAACGCAAGATTGATTTAAGTCCCGGGTTTCAATTCACGCGAGAACGCGGCAGGCGAAATAAAATTTGCAAGCTAAGATTTTTAGACCTTGTACAGGTACAAATTTTTCAAACTTGTGCTTGTACAATTTATGAAGTTGGTAGTGATGTCATCATAAGAAAAAGTGAAAGTGAATTATTTATCAGCTATTTTAGTAGATTACATCTATTAAACATCATAGTGTAGTTGTGTTTTCTTAAGGTAGAAAGTGGCTTGATACAGCTGAGCAAATAAAATATTTATACAAATGTAAATACCATGAAATTTGCGCTTTTTTTTGTGACATTTGTGATAAAGCATTGAAAATAAAAATCTCATTTTTTTTTGTTTTTCCAGAGAAAAGGTTACAGAAAAGCAAAAATCAATGATAAAATTGATTTGCTCATAGCTTGCTGTATACAGTGAATGGTGAGCAAAACACCAAACATAGTTGTTTGAGAATATATAGTCACTACCATTTCAATGATGTAATTAAAAATTCATTGTGTGGACAAGTGTTCAAGATTCTTTTTTGATGATTCATTACTTAGAATGCTATAAATCTGCCTCAAACCTCACCACATTGACCACAACATCTCATAACAGAGTTATTTTTTTTTACATAACCCAACATGTGATATAGAGTAACCAGCCAAAATACCTTTGTTGTTCAACGAACAGCATTGATCCCCGCCCACATTTTATGATAAGTATAAGGTAGATAGTGAAACCATGAAGTAAATTATTCTAATATATTTTGTGTATCGGTACAATTTGGAGGACAATGTTTGGACCAACAAAAGGATAACTTCTTTAGGTGCTACGTTAGTAAATGAGAGTGACACAGTAGCAGCAGAAGCAAATCATATCTGATTTTTAGACCCTTACAAATGAATTCCATGTAGTGGTTTAAATTGGATTTTAAAAAGAAGTAGTACAAATAAATTATTACTGATCCTATTGATGCACACTCTCGAAAAGATGGGAAATTGGACATCAATATTGAGAAATAGCCTGTGTGGCAAGCACTGGGGAAAGGGGGAATTCCACTGCACGTCCAATCTCAAATTTCCCTCTCCTTTCCAAAGACCAGCCATTCTTTAAAGTGCTCCTTGGAATACTCAAGACTCTCACACTGCCTCAATTCACCTCAATTCAGAGGTATGGATAGGCATGTGCAGGCATGCATGGGCAGTGACTTGAAGAGGGAACTGTCCAAAATAATTTTAATGCAAGATGTAGCAAACAAGTAGCCCATCCGGGAAAAAGCAATATCACTAGTCTTTTGGGGACTACAGAAACAGGAAATTCTTCATTGCCTTTTAGCAGCTCCACATCTGAACTTGGATTAGTCCAATTTCCCCAAGGGTTATGTTAGCTTCGAGCAAGAAAAGGGAACATGCAAAGGTGTTAAAATGATTCAAAGGAAACTCCAGGCACTTGTTATCCTACTCAACTGTCGATAATCTCTCAAAAATAGTTCCGAGAGCTATTTTTATATTGATTTCCCAGCAACCGGAAATATAGAAATTTCAAAAGGCTAAGCACTCAGCCTCGACTAATCGGAAAACATCAACATTGTTCATTGCAATAATTGAATGTTTTTATTTAACCATAAAACTTTAACTTTGTCTTGTACAAAATATGAAACACTATGTAAGTTAATCTTATTTCACAATATTTGCTCCTAGGGAAGCTTCCAAATATAATTTCACAATTGTACAAATTTACAAATTAAATTATCAGCCATAATTCCTAGGTTATTGGCGAAAAATATAAGCAAAAAATTCTTCCATTTACAAGGTTAATAGCATTTTTGAAGTGAATTATGTACACAGAAAAATTGTACGCCTATGTACAAGAAACATTAAAACATTCTATATTAAACTTCAAAACATTTGTCGTGCGCATGAATGAAGACATTTCCAGTCCAACGTCGGTCGCTTATAAATAAAGAACAGTCGATAAAATTTTTTCATATTTTAGCGCTAGATATTAAAATACTTCGGCAGTTCTTTTGGAATAATCTTTGCTGACCCAGTGGTACCTTTCGAAGTTTTCTTTCTGGTGTGGATGTCTTGGGAAGAGAGATTGCTTGAAATTCGACTGGGAGGAACATTGACGATAGCTGAAGTTGAATTGTTGAAGCGGCCGTTGTGGAGTGTTGCTTTGTTGTTGTTGCTGATTGTTTTGACCACTGTATAGCGGGCAAATGGAACCTTTTCCAATTCTACAGGACACTTCGCCGGGATCGACCCATAAAGCGAGTCCACCAGGGAAGATATCCAAGAGAACAGTGGGTAAGATACCACTCGCTTTCGTCGCCGTTACTAAAACGGGGTCGATGGCCGTCGTGTCGATGTTGAGGCATCTAAACGCGTTTCCTTTTAATGGCTTGCTTGGATGCCAATGGTTCTGGAATTTCGTAACCATTAATTGTTCTAATATGTCCTTGAATTTCTGAACTTGTTCTTGGTTCACTTTGGAATTTCTAAGAAGAACCTCAGAAAGGAACTTAATGGCGGAGCGAACTTCGTCTTTCATGTTTTGTTGTGTCGTTGTTTTGTGGCAACGTTCTAAGCCTTTCAAGTTTCAGCTTTGAGCTTCCGTTCTCTCGTCGTTCTAATTGATAGCGTATGATTAATTTCTCTTCAGCCCAACGAGGGACAGTACCACTTTCACTTTCTCGGGACGTTCTAAACTTCACAATCCTTCGACTCTCTTTTGTCGTGCTATTTATCCAAAGCTTGCCTCGAATATTCGCGTAACAAACACTTCAGCAGGGGAAATTTACAAGACGAAAATAGCAACTGCGTCAAACCGCGCCAATCAGAAGCCAGCTAGAACAAAGGCTATTCTTAGGTTACCGGGGTAACAAGGGCGGGTATCTGACGCAACACACGTGTTTCGAGTACGTAATGGCTATCTATTGTTCTCCTAATGTTTGCGTAAAATATTGCAGTCGCTGGCGCTTTTCGCCACGAAAACGAAATTTTAACATCGAATAGAACTCAAATATTTGTTTCATCACCTATTTCAACTGTGTTCGACGTATTCCAGATGATATAGGGGCAGTTAAAGTTTGAATAAACCAATAGAAAGGTCGAGAGTGAAAGCGCACTGCGAAAGACGGTCAAAGACGTGACAACACTCAGCTGTTATTGCATGTCCATTGTACGCACTTAAGCACGTTACGTCAAATGAGGCTTCTCATGGTATTAAAATTCTACACCTTAATACTTCTATATTGTTGAAAAATATAGGGCTCGCCCAATCCGACATTGTGTACACGCAAATGAAAAAGGATCATAACTTTAGAGATATTGAAAAAAACTTTGGAAGCGTTGAGACAGTTTCGACAGACACCGCGGCAGAACGCACTGCGCATGAGTAGAAAACTGAGCATCCGGTGAATTACGCATTTCCGGTGACATACTGTAATCCCATGTAAATGTTGTAGTTAATGTTTTTATCTCGGGTAATTTTTATTTTTCCATTGTTTTTGGGTATGGTAATATATGTTCATGAATTTGAAACAAAGGAAAAACAAAAATTACCTGAAATAAAAAAAAATGAACTACAACATAAACAACATAAAACTCCCGTACCGCGAAGTTTGAAAACAAAAAGTAAGAGTTATAAAACAAAGGTAGAGAAAAAGTTTGTTTCGTTGAAAAGTTTTTTCATCGTTCAAGTTTCAAGCGTTTGCACCAAGGGGTTTGGTGTTTGCACCAACAACGAAATATGAACAAATAATTTTTGCATCGCATTTTTTCACAAAAAACAAGTCTTCACTCCATCTCGAAATGTATTCATGCAAGAACGGATCGTGTACGTAGCATAATTTTCTTCGGTTTTGGTCCTTTCATCATTGCATCTAGAAAATCTAGGTCTGTTGGTTCATGCAGAAGTGTTGTGTTTAACGGACCGGAAGTGCTTGAAGTTTACGCATGCGCAAACGTTCTGCCGCGGTGCCGTTTCGACAGCTGTGCATGAGAAATGAATATTGTATATTTCGCATTTCCGGTTTCCGTCACGAATACGCGTGTTGGCGTATTTGTTTTCATTTGACCACGATTGAAGTCCAACCCTGGATTCATATGCTTGATAAATAACTGTGCGTAGAGTAGGGTCTTGGGAGTAACAAGAAATGAAATTTAGGCTAGTATTCTTAACAACGTGTATTTATTAAATTTTCACTTCTCCTTCGACCACCAAGTGAGCGGGCATACAGGAAAGGGAAACGTAGGAAGTGAACCATCGCTATGCTCGGATCCTAGGTCTAGACAAAAAAAAAAGAATACCTTTATCTTGCTTATGATACACGGTTCAACATTTGCTGATCACTGACAGATGTTACAACGGCTGTTGTTGAACCTTGCCGATCGAAAATAGAGACAGGCTCTATTCCGCAATCGTTCCAAAATGTTGAATGTGTTTGGGTTTCTAGTGAGGGTTTGTGCCTCCTAAAAGAGCAATACTGTGTTGTTATTTATAATGTTTTGTTGCTAGTTTAATAATTATTGTCTCCTGCAGGACTTCTGGCTCCTGATGTCCCTGATATTGTGTAGTGTTTACGACGTTACTGAGAAATCCCGGGGAGGAGGTGGGGGGTGGGGGGCGTTCTCGTACCAAAATTGTGATTTTACCCGTTTCAAGTCCTAACCCTCCACGCAGCTATAAAACGTAGCGAATGGAAGCTAAAATTACAGCCTTGACTGAGGCAAACTTTAACTCTCTACAAGTTGAATAGCTTATTAAGGTTCAACTTTCTCTGGCGTGCTATAAAGCTTGGGTCCTGAAATTAAAATCATGCAAAGACAAAACTAAAATAGAAAAGACAAAAGACAAAACAAAAAGAGAAAAGTTAGAGAAATTCAAACCTTTGCTACATAAAAATCTACATGCCAATATTAATGGCGAAAACAACACACCAACCGCCAGGCAAAATGAGGTAAAAATCTACAAGCGCAACACCACGGGAAACCACAACCGACAGACTTGACCTCTAGTCCGTTGCACGCGACTTCTGAAAAGTTTTAAAACTCAGTCTAAACTAAAATCCTCCTTAACAAACACCTAAATACAGAATACCCATTCAAAACACACAGAAAGAGCAAATGGCATTAAAAACATGAGGTAAGAGTCGTGCTGGCCTGCCAACCCCATTATACACTTGAAGTTGAAATTGCCGTGACACTTTTGGGCCACCGGCAAAACAAAACAGTGTAATAGCCTGTTTACAGATGTTTGTCGCGTCTTTCACCAGCGGTCAGCTGCGTGTTTCGAGGGTGGATCGAGGGGGCTTGGAAAAACGTAAACAAACATTGTTTCGTTGTATTCGAAGACTACACGAGCAAACATTTTTTCCCGGCCCTTGTTTCTGTTATTTTTGTCATGTTTTGCTGTTTTTGTTGTAATTATATTTTTTATATTTTGTTATTGCTCAATTTTCGCGGTTAAATTTCTGTTGTTCCATGAATCAATTTTTTATTTTCATTTTTGCCAGATTTGTGATATTGATGTATTTGGGTCTCTTCATTTGCAATTCTCTTTGATTTTTTGCTAATTTATTACTGTGTTTACCAATTTCAGCTGTTGTTGATTTGTGTGCGACAAGTTTAGGCCCCCCTTCGCTTTACTTTTTGTCTAATTTATGACATTTTCAACCAGAGAACTTTTCGTAACTTTTTAAGTAACAATGCGTGTGAGAAGAAGGCAATGCTCTATTGTTCGGCGGCATTTCGCTTTCCCCACATAAGATCGTTTAGGTTTTTTTACTGAGCCGATTGCATCAACCTATGGACAACATGTTTTTTACTGAAATAAAATGTACTGGAACTTTATTTTAAAGTGATGTTTCTTTTGTGCTACAAGATTTCATACAATCGTGAAACTCCAAAACAATGGCCAAGAAAGGCTTCTAATTTTACTTGTATCCCACATAGAATTTTGTTTGCATTAAAACTCAGAATAGTTTTCACTAAAAGGTAATCAACACCGAATCAATTAGTAGACTAGAGAGAAATAAATGCACTACCTGGTTAAGTTATGGTAACTTTTTGTAACTTTGTAAGTTTTTATTACTTCGATCACTTGTTTACAAAATTGTGTAATATTAAACAAATTAAACACAAGAAGTGATGAGGAGTCTAAGAAAAGCAGAAATGCTTGAAGTAATAGACCCCCATTAACGGACATTACATGTTGTATGGTTGAATGCTATTATTACAAATTAATCAAAAAAGTATTAACTAATCATAGATAGAAGTAATAGAGTGTAACAATATTGAGAAGAGGAATCATTTATCATCGCTGTCATCGTCTTGTTTTGATAAAAGGTTTTATGGTATATTTTCACGTTTTAGCCAATGAGGTGGACGGTTTCAACAATATCACAATTAACACCTTTCTGCATTCCCTGCCGTTAGGTTGCCTAGTTCTTACTAGGACCATTACTTAATGCTAAAGGGGTTAAAATTTGTGGTGTTCGAATCGAAAATAACCAGTCAGTGTTATTCTTTACGTTATTTCCTACTTTATTCTGGTGACTGCAATCTGTACAAAGCTTTGCCTGTAGAATTGTAAGCGGTAAGCGGCACGCGGAAATACGACCATGTCACTCCCGCATTAAAAATGTTAAATTGGCTGCCAATATCAAGCCAGCTTTATTATCGGAGCGCCACCCTGGCCTTAAGTGTATGACAGGCTGTGCCCCCGGCTACTTGATATCTAAATTTATTAAGCGTGAAAATATTAGTAAACGTTCAACTAGAAATTCTCGACAATTAAATATTCCTTTATTAAGAACTGCTTCTGGCCAGAGGACATTTTATTATCGGACTGTCAACATTTGGAACTCTTTGGCCCCTATTTTAAAATTTAGTAAATCTGTCTCGGTTTTTAAGAAAGTTTTAAAGCGCAAGCTTCTTAAAGAATTTTTAGAATCTTAACTTAATTTTAAATTCAATTTATTTTTTGTAAATACGATTTATATTTATGATTATAATGTAATTAGTTATATTTGCGATTATTCTTGTTAGTTAGTTTTAATTATCTTTGAAAAGCCCCCTTGGGGAAAGGTAATAAAGTATGCATGTGTGAATTTAGAGCAGTTTTCAATTGAGTGTCGTAAAACCAAAACCAAAGTAATTACTCTGACCAATCACAGCAGTCGTAAACAATCCAATGAACCAATCAGAGCTCGAAGCAATTACATGTCGGCGGCGCCAAGCGCGGGAAAAAGCGTGCGAGCAAGTCACGATTGGTTTTGGTTTTACTTCTGATTGGTCGAGAAAGTGGCGCGAGATTTTTTAGCCAATCACAAAGCGTAGCAATGTAAAACCAAAGCAATTGTGTAATTACTTTCGACAGTCAATTGAAAACTGCTCTAAGAGCATTAAAGGGGCTATGTCACCATTTTTAGCCAAAAGACATCTTTGCATCAGTAAAAACTCAAAAATAAGAGTACATTTTCCTTCAAGTAATGCTCCACATAAGAACTATGGTACACTTCATTGTTCTGCGGCATTGGCTCTTTCCCACATAGAATATCTTTGGTTTCAAGAATAGAGGAGGGGCTGATGGTTCATAATTATATTTCAGTATAAAAATAAAGAAAATCCATTTGCGTCAATTAAATTTTAGGAAATGTTCGTGCTTAATCAATCAGAATAGCAGAAGACAATAGCTAATAATTTTGCTTCTTTGATGAAGTTCCCCAAATACAATAACTTGCATGTTGTGCGATTGGGTCTCAAATTACTTGAAACCTTAAAAAAATAGACAAAATTCACCTTAAACCTTAACTTTTTAGCAGTTTTTGAGTCTAGGCCAATGAGATCACTAGTTGTAACAATGAAAAAAGTTGACATTCCATCGTGCATTGCCGTTCAGCGCAGGGGCGTAGCTATCTGTACGCACGTATGAACGTGCGAACTTGAAAAAGTCGAAAAGAGAAAGATTTGGAATTTGAGGGTGGAGGGGGAAGGTAGGGAATGTTTGAAAATTGATTGTGCGTACCTCTGAAAAAATCTTGGCTACGCCCCTGCAGCGCTATCCTTCTTATGTATTGGTGCTCTAGGAGTAAAAATAAGTGTCTTGGGCTGCAGATGGCCAGGATGGAAGTGGATTGTGTCTTGAAGAAATTGTGGTAATTTTTTCAAGTTGATCGCTTCTGTCTTGGAAAACTTGCTAAACACTGATTATAGTTTAGCATTTTGTGTACGACAAAGGTACTTAGTTTTAAAGGCCCATGTTCACCCAATCTGCTTTGCAGGCCCAGGCACAGACAGAAAATTGAAAAATAGACGTGACATCCAATCATAACGCTACATTGAACAATTGAACCGTTTTAAAACAAAAACACAAGCGCAAAGCAGATTGGGTGAACATGGGCCTTAAAATTGGGGCCGTTTTGACCCCAAAAACTCAAAATCACCATGACATAGCCTGAAAATTATGCTGGCAGGAACAACTCTCCGGAAAGAATTGGCACCTCTCAGCAGTGCAAATTAATGTGAGCCACACCCACAAATAGGTTTCTGGAACCTTTAAATCCCCATCAATTTGATAGGGGAGTCCCCCCGCAGCAATATATTGCTGGCCCCGGTTGTTCAAAAGATGGATAGCGCTATCCACCTTTTGAACAATCGGGCCCTGGTATTTTCCAAGCATACAAGAGGTTTGATAATAAAATTAAAGCGAATGGTTCACGTAGTAGACAAAACCAAACATAATATTATCAAATAGTTTATTAAAAAAGATATAAAGAAAGCTACTGATACTAATGCAAAGCAGATAAAATGGCCTGCAACTATCCTCATCTAGTCTAAACAAGAAACTAAATATTTCTTAATATTAATTTTAACTTTTAAAGTCCTAATTTAACTCTTTAAGTCTTGAATTAACTCTGTTTTTTGGTAATGCCCAAAAATCTTGTACGAGTGCTACCTTTTCGCAAGTTTGATATCAAAGCATGCCATGAATATAAAGTGACTTATTTAATTTGCGCAATAACCACTTAGCTTATTTTGTCTATTATAGTGTTTTCACTCACGTGATTGGCAGCCATATTGGAGTGTTAAAACGATAGGGAATGTTTGAATAAGAATTGAGCTAAGGTCCCATAGGATTATTTCCTTGCTTTGGGACAACAATATGGCCATGCAACATCAAATGCAAACACTATAAGTTCTCCAATGTGCCTGCACCCACACCCCACCCATCATACATATGGAAAGTAAATGCATTTACTGATCAGTCAACTCCCACAAATGTATCATGACAGACTGGTATGGGACATTGATTTGGTGTCTGTAACAGAGAGAGTTATTTTTTAGTGAATCCTGTTCCCTGGAATCCCCTATAATTAGTATGGTAACAATTTACGTCATTTCCCATTTTACCCCAATACATTGATAACATTAATGCTATTTGCACAATCAAATTTTTAAGATCCAACAATGCTTGTATTTATGGGGTTTTCATCGTACAGTTGAACCTCTTACTAACAGCTACCTCCCCATAACCGCCACCTCTCTACAACGGCCATTTGTTTTGTTATCCAAGTCCTCCAATAGCCCTTTTCACGGTTAACATTTCTCATTTGCATCACAATAAAATTCAACGTGGATGCGAGCCAATTTCGGGCAGAAACAACAAAATTGCCTCGCATCCACGCTGAATTTTATTGTAATGCAAATAAGAAATGTTAACCGTGAAAAGGGCTATTGATAACCTCCCATAATGGCCACCTCTGTACAACAACCAGAAAATTCTGTCTAAAGGTGGTCATTGTTGAAAGGTTCAACAAAATTAAGATCTTTGAGATAATGAGACTAGGAGTATCCCATTCAGTTATTTATCAGGTTTTACCAACAATTAACTTCCTTGCCTACGACACTACCATTACTTTTGAGAGATCTATACCACTTTAAAACAAAAATCTCTACATAATATCAAATTATTAGTTTTTAACCAATTGCATTGACCTTAAAGCTTTTAAATTACAAGTTTCTCTAACAAAGTAAACAATAATTTCAAAAATATATGTGAAATCAATATTGATCAATCACACGTTACAAATCAACAACTAATATTGCTCAAAGTTATAACTTCTTATCTGGCTTATTTAGTTAACAGGCTAATCATCAACCTAACTGTTTTGCAAGTTTCCCTTCTAGCCTCCACTTTGCACCTCTCTGTCTACTGTATTGTTGCCATGGTTACAGTTTGCGGTATCCACCCGAGCTACGACTGCGGCGACGGGCAATCAGATAGCCAATAGCTACGATAACAACAAGCCCAGCCAATGTACATCCAACAGCGATCGCCACTACATGACTTCCTTTCTTCTTGGGTGTGGTTGTTGCTGTGACTGGGGGGTTTGTTGTGGTTCGTGGTGGAGCACATTTATCCACTGTGAAACACAAAACATAAATGGTTTTAACTTTGGAGAATTAGAAGTTTATCTACCCAGGGTTTTCATCTTTGTAAAAAGTAGCAGGAGGAAATGTAAAAGTATCTGGCTCAGTAACGCGCCTCAAAACCCAATTTTTAGGAGGTCAATATCAACATTATGATAACCAAGATTCCAGTTAAAATTGCTGAAGTTAAATTTTCATTGCTGTTTGAATCCAAACTTAACCAATTTGCCCTCCTTGTTATCTGTAATTATCACTTGATTACAACGAACGGGTTATCGCGCTTGGTAACCTCTCGGGCTAATCATGACGGGCGAATCATAGCCAGCGAATCATGTAAAAAAAAAAAACGGGTCTGCACACAGCAGTGAAATCAGCTGTAATCCTGTTTCCTTAGCATGAAGCAACTAGGAATATTGCTATTGCCCCCTGGATGGAATGCTAGTCCATCACAGGGTGACCTGGTTTATATACTATGAAGTGACTAGGAGTATTGCTACTCCCCCCTGGATGGAATGCTAGTTCATCACAGGGTGACCTGGTTTATATACTATGAAGTGACTAGGAGTATTGCTATTGCCCCCTGGATGGAATGCTAGTTCATCACAGGGTGACCTGGTTTATATACTATGAAGTGAGTAGGAGAATTGCTATTGCCCCCTGGATGGAATGCTAGTACATCGCAGAATACTGGTCACGCGTGACAGAGCATGGCTGTAATTCTCCCAGCATTTTGTCCCAGGTACCTTCATATACACCTGGGTGGAGAGGGACAATGAGGAGTAAAGTTTCCTGCCGAAGGAAACAAGTGCCCTTGAACCACCGACCTTCGGATCTGCTATCTCCATGGATAAGGCAGGTGACCATTACATATTGCAGGCTCAATGTTAACATCCGATAAACCAAAGGAGTGAAAATTTGCATGTTTGTTGCTGTCTGCATTAACTCTTTCAACAGTAGAGTATAAATGCCATAGCTCAGAAGGAGGTTGGACACCTCAATGAGAATATATAATGTAAGAACCAGATTGCTTTTAATTAGGGCCAGGGTCAACAGGTAATATAGTTCAATTTAAACCAGATTAATGCAAGCAGCTCGATAGTGTTGTGGTCGTCAAGGCTCTCCAACAATCTAGATACTGCCTGAGGTCACAGGTTCGAATCTTGGTGGGAACTTTTGACTTTCTTTTTTACAGTCACAAATTTATTGAAGATCAAATTCTAAGTGTCGACATTAGGTCATATAACTCTCAGTAAGGTGTCCGACCTCATTTAGAGCTATAGCAGATAGACTACCCCTTTTCAACGCTTCGCGTTCATGAGTTAAAAGGAAAAAAAATAGGAAGACCTCACAAAAATAGAAAAATTAAAATACTTCACACCCTGAAATTTAAATATATTCCTTACCTTCTTTGCTGAGATGTCCATCCTCTACTTTAAAGGGTTGGAACTCGATGTCAGTCAATGATACATTGACTGTAGAATTGACAGCAGTTAGTTCAAACTCTGTTCTACTGGTTGTGCATTGGTAAGCATGACCAACTTCTGCAGACAGTTTACCCAATGGGCCTTTTTTATAATGGAATGTTGCTGCAACTGTACAGAATTTAAGAAAATGTGATATGATGCAGTGTTCTAACCGGGCTGTGGCCTTGCAGGATTCCCGCAAAAAAAAAATTAATGGCGCATTAAAAGCCAAGTAAATGCACCCTTGATGGTGCACAAGTTCAGATCAGATGCTACGAGCAAAATGGACTTATAGAAGCCAGTGAGCAATTTTTCGATTGACAATCAAATACTCCAGTTTTTTCTGCTTGGAAATAAGTACAATTAAATGAAAACAATGCATCAAAAGTAACATTTGAAAGCCTTTAACCAGTTTAATCTCCACTGGTTTCACATGTCAAACCTAGCTCCTTCAGTATGAATTCAGCCGTCATATTGGATCATATAACTGACCACGTGGATCGTGGGCTCATGTTATTCATTCCTTTTGCTTTGGTTTTGAAAACAACATGGTGGATAGCAATTAACTTTGACCCCCTTAAGTTTTTGCAGGGCCCCTTTTTATCAAGCAGGAGGGCCTTGGGACCACCAAGGCGAAATCCTGGTAAGAAAACTGATGATGCCAACAAAAAATGTTTAAACACAAGAACAGTACCGACATTGTAAACTACCGATCCAAGCTTCCTCTCTCTCTCTTTAGTTCTAAATCTATGGAAATTCTTCCTGACCGGTTTGGAGTGAGAGTGTCAAGTTCACAATACTGAACTACATTAAACTGACAAGTTAACATATTGACATACCAGAGTTTTCAACAGCAGTTCCCAATGAGAATGAGATATTTGCAGCAGCCCAGTGCTCTTTATCTTTGGCAAAATACATGGCGAAGTTGTAAGAAACTCCTTTTGTTTGCCATTGTAGGGTAACATAAGGTTTTGTGGTGGATTTGTCACAGGCTCCAGTTGCCGTAGCATTCACCGGCAGCACAATGCGTGGCATCCTCTGTAACAAAATTATTATGGCTATAAGTTATTGTATTTGACAAAGAAGAATGCAAGTCTAATGTTGGGTTGGTATCCCTGGTCTTAGAAGCTAGAAAAATTTGAAATTTTTACATGGCAGTGTATAATGTAACCCTTAATAAATATATTGGACTTTGAACTTCAGAGTTTGTGTGTTATAGTAATACAGTGAAAACCAGCATATAAGAACCAGCATTTTTCCAAATTACAGCCTCAAAAGGTTCTTATATAATAACTACACTAGCAGTAATCACAGATTATGGAGACGCGTTCGAAGGAATTTCCGGCGGAAATGAGCCCTTGAAAAAAAAAAACAATAGGGGCAGCTATTTGGAAGACCGGCCACCAAAAAATCTCAAATTTTACTGCACATAAAGCACAGGACAACCAACACGAAATTAGGATTGCGTTCTTCCAACGTGATAAGAAATTAGGGAAATTAGGCTATTTAGGTTCTTAAACAGGTTCTTATATTGGAGTATAGTCCAATACAGTGTGAAAACAGTATGAAACTCAAGATTTAGTTGACATCGTTATACGCTGAAAAGAGACAACTGTATTTGGGCAGTTACAGTTGTGTATGGTATCTACATATATGTATCTGCAGTGACATTGCAAGGGATTTTCATTTTCATTACTTACCCATTATAGATAGCTTGTTTTATTTGATTTATGAATTCTAAGTTTTAAATGAATTCTATAAAATAAGAACATGTTTCAACAACAACATACAGTTTATTAACATGAGTTCCCACTTAGCTAAAAAGCTATTTTACAGGTAAGCTCACAAATTAAATTTTAGGCTAACAGGTTCTTATGTAAAGGGGTCTAAATGGAAATCTTAGCCTAACAGATTCCTGAAAATTTGGTTCTTATGTGCAGGTTTTTTTTACTCTATTACTATATTTAATTAATAAAGCCAGTTTAAAACAACTTGTGTGATTGATTTTATTAAAGCCGGAGGATGCAGTACTTTCTGTGCTACTCCATGTTGAATACATTGTACAATCCTTCGATAATTACTGCCTGTCCATATGCTGTGCATATACCATTAGGAAACTTAAGCAACCGTGACGGCAACGGCAGCAAGAACAGCACAAAACAATGAGCAATAACAATGCCTCTGCACATGCATTTTTGACTCATGTTGGTAGATTTCTGTGCTGTTCCCTCCAAAACAGCAACGTCAAAATCAATGATCAAATTATAGGTTTTGTGAAGAATGTGAACCCACGACAGTTTATTTTCCTTTCTATATTCAAACTTGAAAGCTGTCCCAACGAATTCAGTCTTGGGCAGTTCAGTCACATTGGACAAATTAAACAAATCGAAATGGCAAATAAGTTTAACCCATTGACACCTGAACCGCCCGTACAAGACTCCACTGCTTTAAAAAATTGCAACTTTCTCAATCGTGCGAACATTGCCTTAACTAGCAGTTGTGAGCATTGACTAGAAAGTCCCTCAAATTGAGATACCCAATAAACACAAAAAAGTCAGCGATTTTTGCAGAATATCAGCGTTTGAATTTGGACAATAACAAAAATGACCATTTTTAACATCATAGAAAAACAACAAATCATGTTTTTGCCTTTAGTCTTTTTTATTCAAATCATCATGGCAAACCCAAAAGTCAACATTCACAGCAAAATTCAGTCCTAGTCCTAGCTTAGCAGCAAATTTTTTTGCTCTTATTCGTTGCTCGGGCCCAGCTACAGCCTCTCGTTCTAGAACATACTGACCTTGCCTCGATTTTCAACATCACCACCTCACTACATGCTGGGAAATAAGATTTTTTGACAGTGTTCCTTCTGTCCCCCACACATTTCATATATATACTAAGTCCACAGCCACTTTGACCCACCGCAGAAATTTCATGCTTGTTGTGTTCTCCTGTGGTCGCAACTTCCAAAATATGCTGCGGTAGGTCGAGAAATTCATCCAGAGTCAAGTTTCAAAGCTACTTAGTTTCCAGGCAGCCATTTTTCCAGTTCAACGAGCAACGAGTCAAATTCGTAAACAAAGTACAACACCTAACTCGCTTCGTTGAGAAAGTGGACTCTGAACTACCTTCAAGCTTAATGATGCTCATCAGGCAGCTACTAAAGATGAAAAATGGCTGTGAACTTACCAAAAATCGTAGATAATTCATATTGGACCCTTTATTGCAAATCAACTAAGCAAAATAAGAACATCACAATGACGTTTCCAGTAAACTCGAGCCTTCAGTGTTTTAGAACAGCAGCACTTTCAATGGTAACTTTAAACGAAATCCTATGGGGCGTGTGAATGCAGGAAATCGCTCAAAAACGTAAAAATTCTCAGGTGTCAATGGGTTTATAGGGCACAAATTATACTTTAAAAGTAAAGTTTCTCTTATGTTGCTGTCATAGTTGCTAAGTTCCCTATTACCTACAGATAACATGAAATGGCCAGGTTGCAGGTTTGGATCATCACCAATTTACATACCTTTGAATCCATCACGAGATCAAACGTTGCTGCCATGTAAGCAAACAGACAAACTGTATCGTTGTCCTTGACAGTAAAGTTACCTGCCCTCGGAGGGGGTAGCGTCGGATGCACCGGGATTGTTGGCATCACAGTGTGTGTTGATGACGGCATGATAGTCGTGTTAGGGGATGGCATGATGGTCTTGGAATGTGGCATCGCTGTCATGTTATGAGAAGGCATGACGGTCTTGGAATGTGGCACAGTTGTCATGTTATGAGAAGGCACGATGGTCTTGGAATGTGGCACAGCTGTCATGTTATGAGAAGGCATGACGGTCATATTGTGAGAAGGTGTAACGGTCACATTATGAGAAGGAATGACAGACGTCTTGTGAGAAGGCACGAGACTTGTTCTAATGGAAGGGATGGTACTCCTGTTTTGGGAAGCTGTGCTAGACACATTAATATGATATGTTGCAGTTGGAACTTTGGAAGTTGAAGTTGCACTTCCATGTGGCGTTGAAACTAATGGGCTGGAATTAACAGTTATACTGACACTATTCACAGCTGCAACACTTGACCACTGACCAAGGACTGAAATGAAACAATAACAATAAACCTTCATTCATACAGGGTAAAAACATCAGCTACATGTACATAGTACACACAAAAAGAAACAAGAATAAACATTTCAACATCTTTGTCTAATTACAAGAGGGTTAGGAAGTGATTTATGTAACTCAACTCTATAAAATTATGTAAGTAATTTATTTATTAACTTTTATTTGCACTTATGTAAGGAAGTAAGAGATAGGAGACCTGGAGAAATGGGGCAAGGACTGCAATTTATCAGTAAACATTTCAAACCGCAAGGAAAAGACCATTCATAAACATGCACAGTACACTTTCATCCTGATTTCACAAAATATTCATAATCAACAGCCAACTGTCAACAGCCATCTCTCATTGAAATTTTATTGCCATTCAGTATCTGACATCTGCGCTTTTCTGGGCGGCAATGAAAACTTTACTGAGATCGTTGTGAGCTCACTCTTACCCTATATTCTGTTGCACTTTGTAATAATCGTTACACTTTATAATACACATCACACTTTGTAATAGCACTTGTCACACTTTGTAACAACGCTGTTGCGCTCTGTAATAAACTGCAAAATAATGTTTATTACTCAAGCGCAAATTATTATTTTTTTTTTTTGGTGTGTCACGATTTTGCATGCAAATTTATGCACGCATATTTTAATTTATTGAGGCCGAATTTGTCGTGATTCTGAGAAACTAACAGCTATTTTAAACAGTTCTTCCTAGGAAAAAATGCCAAACTTCGATCTCTCGCGCTGGTAAGCATATTGTCAATTTCTTCCCCTTTTTACTGCCAATTCTTTACAATGCCTGTGTCAGAGCATACCTCGCTGTCTGTTGTGAATAATTTCAAGAACTTTTTAAAGAAAGAACAATAGAAACACACGGTGAAATGGCGACGTTACTGCAGCCCATTGGATTAAAAAAAAATGGACTCAGGGACTGGACTTCTGTGGAATGCGTGTCATATTAATGCCGATTTTTACTGACTTCATTGCCTTTAAAAGTAGTCTTTTCAAATGTAACAGAAATAATTCACCGTTTGGGAAGTAATAGACGTGTGGATTTGATCTGGAATCTTAGCGTCTCATGCGCATGAGTATGGGCTACCTGTAGCCTCTTGTTTTGGATATCATGGATTCACCGTGACAGGAACACCCCACCCTGCCCACCCCAAATGTGAGCCTGATCAAAAGACTGCAAGAAGGCTATTTCAAGCTGCAAATGAGGTAACAGAATTTTTTAAGTATTGCCCACGGGGATTCCTGCAATAAGAGCAAATGACGTATCAAGTGAACATGCGAAAGATTGGTCACTCAAGAACTATAAGTTAGAACAAAAGGTCTCTCATTTGTACGATTTTCAGTTCGTGTGAATTAAAATCTGCAAATTTCACAAAGAATAATCTTAAAGTGATTTATTGGTGATCAACACCACGCAGCAAACGAACATCTTCCGCATTTCGTTTTCGACTGTTTTTGACACTCGACAAGATTATCAGCCCAAGAAAGCTACAGACTAAGAAAAAAGGCAACACTAAATACGATCAACTCTTTAGAGTTGAACTTATCGACCAAATTACAGCTTGCTGTCGTGAAAATCAGATCGAAAAACACTTGTGTGAGATGTTCAGCCTTGTTCTAGCGCGCGATGGGAGGTTTTAATTTGCGCGTAAAAAATGGTGCCAGCACTGCAAATTAGTTTTTGTTAGAGCTCGGCTATCTGAAACTCGCGATAGAAAAATGTAAGTACAGAAAGGAACGAAATGTTCTTACCTGTAAAAATCACACAGATCCCCAAAGCACGGTACAGTACTGCCATGATTACAAATGCAAGAGAAACGCAATCTTGTCGACAAGTTCGCACTCCAGCAGCGATTTCGCAAACGGTTCCTGGAAGAAGAGGAAGTGAAGTGGTCACGTGCTGCTGCCCAGAGCCTGCGCACGGAACACGTGTCAGAGCCCAGTCTCTGAGCACATGGCCGCACACGGTAAAAAGATCCAATGCACGGTCATGCACTAAAGCGTCCATATTTTTTTGAAAACCGAACAAAGTAAAAGTTGTCGAGTCTTATTTCTTAATAAGAAATGTTTGATCCCGTGAGTTCACTTCTCTACGTTTTGTGGGTGGAAAGAAAGGAGAGACACTGGTAATGAGGGTGGGTGATTTCCGCTTGCTTGCGTGAAACAGAAAATTACATCATCCGTGTTCAAATATAGATGTTATTGCATACAGCTGTTTCGAGAAAGGTTGTCGGAAAAAAGCGCACGCGACAATCCCGAAAAATAATATGGGATATGATCAATGAATTTTAATAAGTCAAATAAATACATGACACCCGCGATGCCTCGTCCGTACAGGGACGATCAAAGGTTGGGACGATCTTAGATGGCGAGCCATTGGGATAAATGAGTTTTTAGGATATAGCGTGGATGACTACCCACAATACCTTTCTGGATTGTCGCGTGCACTTTTACGCTTTATTCCGACAACCTTTCTCAAACAGCTGTATATGCAGTCAAAGACCTAATCTGCGAGCAAGCTCTCGGGCTCGGGTTGGAGACGGGAGCGGGTGTTTGAGGGAAGGGTTTGCGCTGATTAGCCAAATTCTGACAGCTCGGACAGCGGGGAACCATGGGGAGTCAAATTTCTGGGACATCGTTGCAAGCTCTCGCCCTCCGCTCCCCCAAACCCCGAGCCCGAGAGCTTGCTCGCAGGCTATCATAGACCTGATTTTCATTTGCACATATTTATTCCGCTATGCCTTACCGGTGCAGGGGCCCGTTTTTCAAAGGTCCCGATAACTTTTCGGGCCCGGAGCTATATTTTAAAATTAGAATCTATAGAATGGAAGTGCAGTTTTTAGTCTACAAACCACCCTGACTTGTTTCGTCAACTCAAAATTTTATTGCTTAGGCTTTCAAAACCAGCAAAATGTTAAAAAATAGCTCACCGGGCCCGAAAAGTTATCGCGACTTTCGAGAAACGGGCCCCAGGCACGTAGCACGGTAAAATTGATTTGGGGGGGAGGGGGGGGGGGGGGGGGGGGGGGGGGGGGGGCATCACGAGCGCCGAACGGCGCTAGTTTCAAGGGGTGTCCGGGAGCATGCTCCCTCGGATCTCTGAAATAGCATTTCCAACGCCTTCTGAGAGTAGTTTCCAGCAAGTTTAAACGGCTTTGAACTGACAAAAAATAATCTTGTGGCCTAAACGCAGGGCATTTGAGGGGCTGTAGACTTTCTGGGCTTTCTCCCTAATTTCTGACGAATCATTGGGTGCTCAGCTAGAATGTCGTTTTGTAACTGGTTTGTGTTCATGATGTATTAGATGTGTACAGAGAAACTTTTTATCGGACCAGGTTATATGTTAACAAAAGCTTTTGTAGCTTAATGGTTATACTGTTTTATGCAGTGAAAGACAAGTTATTGTATATGCGTAAAGTACATTCTTAAACTTGGTAATAGAGCTAAAAAATACGGCAAACTCCAAGCAAAAGGAAAACACGTTTCAAAAAGATTCTCGCAATATAAGCATTCCTAAACTTGGTAATTATATAATAGACCTTAAAAATACATACCTTGTACGTTGCTTCAGTCAGTCTGTCCCTGTAAACGACAAAGGCAAATTGCTTCGAAGATCGAAACTACCTTTTGGAGTGCACCAAGACCTCCCAGCCAACATGTGGGCTAAATTGCAGAATACTCCGCAACTTATTTGCATCATATTGAATAATAGTACCAATTGTTTCATGCCTCTTTCTTCAAAGCCGGCGTTCCGACACATACACACAACATGAATCTAATTTGCGGGGTATTCTGCAATTGCTCCCACATTACAAACACATAACACAATGCGTGTAAAAGAGCTCATAATACTCCAGGGAAACTATTACATAATCCTTGTGGGTAGCCCATGAGTGCAAATATATACATTTTTTGGAAAATGAAAATAACACAGAGTTACCAAACAAAGGCTTTTGCCAGGAGGTCGAATGCACATTTTACGGATTTTGAAACTGAGATAGGCATTGGAATTTTTACATCGTCGATGCGCTTTGGCTATTCAATGAGCTAAACTGTGTAAACAAACAAAAAAAAACATTTAATCAGGCTTCCTTGCAATACACGTTATCGGTTATTGGTTAACAAATTTAAGTGGTACTTTCACACAGAACCGAAAACGTCCTCGAATCCTTCACGCTTAAATAATTTCATAAAATGAAATGAAAGAAGCTGGAAATATCCCGCGAAAATGAACAACAACTATTTATCTAGTGTTCAACTTTGCACTAAAGGCAAAACCATGGATCAGATATGTTACTTGAATATAATTTTACTCATTCATTGAACATGCAGGTTTGTACAAATTATGCAACTTGTTAGTGTTGTTTGATGGATAAATGAACCTACTAAGTAGACCCCACTGACACTAAGAGTTCTTTGCCTAACTGGATGTTTGAGTCGACTTCGAAGACAACTTTCAAAATTATTGCCCCCCCCCCCCCCCCCCCCCCCCCCGGCCCCTCCCCATGCCGTGACACCTGGAATACTGCTGCCCTCAAGGAACTGAATAACAAACTCGAAAACGCCTATTTTAATGCCCTGAGAATACCCTGAAAAAAGGCAGATCTGTATCTTATGGCTAAAGCTTGGCTTCTTTGGAATAGAACAGAGACGCTTTCAGCGCTTTTAAACCCCGAGAAGCCCAGTATCTCCAGTGCACCTCTTATTTCATTCGTTCTCTTTAACAATAGACTTATTGTTATCAGGGCTCGGGACATTGCTTAACTCTTTTATCTAATGTTTGCTCGGCCAATAGTGTTGCCGTTTCTGTGAGGTGCTGTTTGCCCCTTTTAACCCGTGAATACGCGAAGCGTAATGAACGGGTTATCGGTGACGATAGCAAATTCACTCACTCGCTTGCTCGCTTGCTCCATCAGATGTACACCTTTCTTGGTAATTTCGCTGACCAGTGCACAAGGCTTTCGTGGCAAATGCAAAGGAATAAATATCAAAGGCTCTTGTGAGCCAACCCGTACCACGAATAAGAAATACTCTACACATCGCTGGCTCATTTTTTTGTTTTATTTGAGCAACCCTTCCTTACAATCAAAGGCTCCTCTGTGAGCCAACTCGTGAATATGAAACGCTCTAAATGAAAGATTCTGCACCAAATGTGCAGAAGATATAAGTACGACACAAGAGCAGTACTTCGGTATTTATTTTGTGAATAGAAAATAAGTTCCGTAAAGGAGTATCGAAGGATTTTGCGTTACCCGATCGCGAATGCAAGTTGAATATTCCATCGAGTCAAGTCTCCGGGCCTACGATGGGAAAAGAATTCTTACTTTGCTGGAGCCATAATTGCTGTTAAAGATGGAACGATATTACAAATTAAGTTTGTGGCAAACATTAAGATTAGTAATAAATTCCCAGGCTTATTCAAATGTCGGAATTTGGATATAACTGCCAGCGTGTCATTTGAACCTTCTACCGTGAGCTGATGCGTAACGCAATATTGGGGTAGCTTACTGTTTTTATAAACACGGTTAGCCTACGTGTAGCCGTACCATCCCCCCGAGAAAAAACGTTTTAAAAAACGTTTCGCGGAGGCCCCAGTGGTGCCGCCGCGAAACGACGTCTGTTTTCTCAGGCTAGTGCTGTTTTGGAAGTCAGGGAGTGACGAACAGGGAACGTAATGTAGGAAGAGATACATCACCTTACACTTCTAACTTCACTCAATCTCTTCTAGTTTCTCTTCCTTAGCTTTCTTCTTAGTCTCTCTTAACTCTTACTCTAATTTACAATGCTCTTTTTATATGTTTCTACATCGTTAATTGAAACATTCATATATTTAAGACTTCTTGATTGATTGAAACATATGGTACACTTAATTATCATATCCTCTCATATGAGTATAGTGAGTGTCAAATGTTCGTTGCAAAACTTTTCTTATATGAAAAGAGTTTTTAAACAGTAAATGAATATAATCAGTCTAAAGTTTAAATCACAAGTTACATTTTGGTGTAGTGATATTTAAGTTAGCATACGCTTTAGTGTCAATTTTGGAGACGAGCTGTCCCGTCCTCTAACAATTAATTATAAAAGTTCTATTTTTAAGTCACGTAAAATAAATAATTTTCAGTTCAACGGTCTTCAACTGTTGGAAATTCGGTAAAATTGCAAGATATAAAATAAGAGAATTTTAGCGTAAGAATGGGTATTGCCTTTGGTTCTACTGAACTTTTATTAATAATTGTTTACACCAAATTCCTAATTACATAAATTGAATGTTGGTTCCATTATCTAAGGGAAGTCCCATGTCATTGCTTATCTGTAATTTATTTTAGAAATAAATATCTAGAAGTTTCTTGAATCTTGAGGGAGCACTAAATGTTAAATATATTTCATGTTTTGTAGTTTTAACTCGCTAAAAAGATACAACTTTTTACTTACATAAATTAGAATAAAGTTTCCATGCCAATCACATTGTTTTTCTCAACATGTCTAATATTTGGACATTGCATGCATTATCTTATTTTAAATCATTTCGGGTTAAACGCTTTTATCTCATGCATTTACTCAATATGATCAAGGAAAAGGGGGTTTTGCACTTAGTAGTCAAAATATGTCATTTTCTCCTTCTCTTCTAAATATTTATTATTCCAAGCCAATTTCATACAATAGTCTTGTGATACAGGCATGCAAAAACAAAACGAAGCCTAGCACGGCAACAAAGAAAGAGAACTGCGTTTACCAGGAGGTTTATTGGAGAACGAACTACGAACGAAAACACATGGACAAAAGCATGCACGGCGCATGCGCGCGGCTATAAGTCGCTGAACAGTAACGGAGTGACGTGGTTGCCTCCCCACACTTCCCATAGTCCTCTGACATGGGGTAACTTAAAGGTGAAACATGTAATGCAAATAGGCGGCAAATAATGGCTGAGAACAGGGTATATACTCCATGGAGGTTTTTAATTATATGCACACAAAACTATCCGGCATTTATTTAGGGTTAAAAACTCATTTTAAAATGGTTAGCTTTTATTTACTGTTATGGATATCACTACCCATAACAGCAAATAAAAGCTAACCATTTCAAAATGAGTTTTTAACCCTAAATAAATGCCGGATAGTTTTGTGTGCATATAATTAAAAACCTCCATGGAGTATATACCGAGAACAGGGACATTAAAATTACAACGGGCCAACGGGCACAAACATAGCGTAAGGAGTCCTAACAGTCACTACTCAAGGATCCAGTCAGGGCTGTGCCAAAATGAAGCCTTCCGTTGGCGGCCGGAGCTTCCTTGGAGGGTCCGCAACAGCACGCGTAAGGGCTGCATTGCAAGAATGAGAGGTAACGGGACGATATCCGCCGGTACCGGGGGCGGCTCAACAACGGGTTGATTGACTTGTAGAGGAAGATGGACAGGAACATGGTTCGGTTCACGAGCTGGAGGCTGCATATGCAAGTGTTGTGGAGCAGGCGCAGTAGTAGGTCCCGAAGAGGGGAAGACTGGATCAGGTTCTGCATCTGAGTCGACCTGGGAGATCGCTTGTTGAACACGTATGGGACCCTGAGGAGACTTAACAAGAGCCGTTGGCTTCACAACACTCAGATGCTGATACAGAGTAAACTTTGCGGCTGCGGACGGAACTGTGAAGAGGTAAACTTCCGGAGCTGACACATCAGATTCTCGTTGACGGCAACCACAAGGTACTTATCACGGGCTTTCAGTTTGTCTTTGTCACCTTTCAGAAAGACCAAGTCGCCGACAGAAACGACAACTGATGGGGCTTTGCTGCAACCAGGGGCCTTACATTTGGCGCTAAGCAAGTGGTTCTGCTTGCGGGAGAAGTGTTGACTGAGGAGAAGTTGACGGTCAATAATTGGCAACTCTTCACCTGTCAACTGGTCGCGTTGGGTTCAGACTTCTTGAGCCGAAAGGCCATCACGTCGAATGCGGGAGTTCATACTAGCGTTAGCTAACGCCAGAGTTACTTTGGAGACAGGCCCCCCCTCAGGGGATAAGTGAATGATACCAAGTTCCTCGATGGCACGTTCAGCAACAGGGTTCTTGTTAGGATTCTTAATTCTGCCAATGTCCAAGTTAATATCGTGAGAGTGGGGGTTTTTATCATTTGCAAGGGTACAAAAAAAAACCCGGAAAAAACAAGAGCAGGATCCACGCGAATTGTAACTCCACCATCCTTTAGGGAACGGAGCTAGGAACATAGTTCTATTATGGCGTTGCGGAGGTCTGCATGTTTTTCACTCTCGATGATGGTGTTTAGAGTATAGGAAGACACGGTTTCCCAAAGGACTAGAATGAACTGGCGGTTACGTCGGCCGACATCAGCTGCGAATGAGACGACAATGGACCATGGATAGTCGGTAGAAGATTGAAGCTGGAGGTGTCGGGGGATAGTCTTCACGGACTGGCAGGTGTGACAGGCAGAGGAGACTGAGTCGATCGCCTTGTCAACATCCAAAGCAAAGAAGTATCTACTGAAGAGACGCTTGGTTTGGTACTTGGAGGGATGACTGAACCGGGTGTGGAGGGCTGTCAATAGGCCGTCCAGAACAGAGCGAGGCACGACGATTCGTTCACGGGAATGCTGGAATGGCGGGTGATCTCGCACCACGAGAAGACCGTCGGAAGCAATCGTGACGTCTTTTAGATATTTTGGTAGCCTTTGGAGGGAAGGGTCCCCTGGTTCAGTTACGACTTTTCTCTAATTTTGACTTAGCTGTTAGCTTGTATATGTTGTAGTTCATTTTTATCCTTGGTTCAATTTTTATTTTTCATTGTTTTTTACTATGCTAATATATGATAATGAATATAAAACAAAGAAAAAAATAGAACCAAGGATAAAATTGAACTACAACATGTACATGTGTGATGTCATGTCATCTCATTCATGACCTATGACGTAACCTACTTGAAAAGGTTTCCAATTTCACCGGAACTAATGCTGTTTTTTTTTAGACCGAGTACGAATTTACGTTTTCTCGCATATAAAATTTTGTTTTAAGCCTCGAAGGACATTAAATGGAAGTCAAAAAACGTTGCTGGGTTCGAATTTTTGACTGGATGATAAGCAGTAATAAATAACGAACGCTTGCCTTTTTGAATTACTCTCCCTCTTCCTGCCCTTTCTTCTCCCGTCTCCTGTACCCCTCCCACCCCCTGTTCTCTCGGGTTCCCGCCCCCCTGCCCCCCCCCCCCCCCCCCCCCAAATTGTGGAACAATTTAGTTAGGAGCATTGGAGCAGTTTTTAATTGTGTCGAAAGTAATTCCTCGATCGATTGCTTTGGTTTTGCATTGCTACGGCTTGTGATTGGCTAAGAAATCTCGCGCCACTTTTTCGACTAATCAGAAGTTTTCCCGCCCTTGGCGCCGGCTATATGTATTTGTTTCAAGTTGGATTGTCTGCCTTTGTTGTGATTGGCCAGCGTACGGGGGTCCAAACTTTGATTCAGAAAACATTGTTGAAATTTTTTTTGCGGCAAATTACTTCTCCCCCACAGCCCCGCCCCCCCGCCCCCCCCCCCCCCCCCCACCCCCCAATCACGGTTAAGGCGGGGCTCTACCTGAATGCCATGTTTCCGCCACTTAACATGGCTTTAATGGAAATATCTCGTTCACGTTTCAAGCAATCCAAAAACCCTTCGCTCATTACATGAATCTATGTTGTGGGATGTTTTGTAAATTTTTAGGTGATTTTTGGGTATTTGGGGAAGGAAACAGTTTTTCTCAAAGGATTGGTAAAATTTAGAGAAATAAGAAATATTGAAGATTTAGTGAAGTTTTAAAATTAGAATTTGTAGTTAATAATTAATAGACGGACACCAAGTTAGTCCACTAGCAACCTGGGGTGCTCTTACGTGGGTATCAACTGTCTGTTGGTGTTCCAAAAATCATTTTCTTTCTCCTATCCCTTCTTTAAACCTCTTCAAATTTCACTCAAATTCAGGTAGACCCCCGCCTTAACGTCAGTGTCCTTGGCCACTTACCGTGTCCAAGAATTCTACTCGTAAGGGGAAGAGCACGTGTTCCTGTGAACGCCGGTCGGGCAATACCGCGGCGCGAGCTGACCATAAGAGGGTATCCCAAAACAATTACATTTTTGAATATGCCTCGAATTTAGTTTACTGGCAAAATACAACGCGCGTTTCATTAAAAAAAATCAACCGGTTGAATAGTGATATGCGATCCTATCGATGCAAGATTTTCAGTGTCAAACAAGTGGTAAAAAAACACACGAAAGACACAGGTCTGACAGGGAGAGGGGTTCGGACCCCCCCCCCCCCCCCCCCCTGGATACGCCACTGGTTTACGCTTTATAAATTTTAATTATTATTAGTCAGCACAAGGAAATGCGTTTTGCAATAATTTTCTGAGGATTTTCTAAACGCTCAAAGCTGAATGTAGCTGTTTTAAGTATGAACGACTTTGTAGCAGCACATTGTTATGTTTTTGCATTAAGCCGAATAATTTTTTTGGGGGGAGGGGGGTGGTTTAGATGTCGCAGTTGTATTTAAAGATTGATTCAATATCTACAAAACATATTGGCCACTTCGAAAAATACCCAATACTCTTTAAAGTGCAATCAATCAATCAAGTTCAGGTTTGGGTGGTGCTTGATTTAAGACTGATTTTTCCAATTTCGTTTGTTTTCAGCACGAACTGCACGTGCTATGCTTCAACTTCTTGGCAATTTGTGTTTCTTCATGTACTCTGAATTCCAAAGGAGACTTGAATAATTACACCCCGGTGAGGCTGTGCCCGCACATAAAAGATTATGGCATTTTTCGAAATGGGCTATTAAAAATTTAACAAAAGTATAGCCGAGTTTAAGCTAATCTCGTACCCAAATCTCACTCGTGCTTGTACTGTACTGTACTGAAATGTGAGATCTGGTAAACTTCGATATATAAAGGCCATTTTTCATTGGTTATCTGAAAAACGAATGCCCCATTTTAATATGCTCTGTGATTGGCTCTTTCCTTCACTCTTCTAGCGATGTTTTTTTCGCACTAGGGAGTATGAAAACATGTAAACATTGACACTCCAGGAAAATTATCGTGCAACGTTTTAACAACCAGATGCCGCTTGCGTGGAGACAATAGTTATAAAGTTGTATTTGCTTCAATCCAGTTAAAGAGGATTATCTTAAACATAAGGAGTTTCCGTGACAGAAACGGACGAACTTCCTTAGTTGTTACAAGCTAATGCGTTTAAACAAAAACATCAAAGCATTTTTAGCGACTTGTAGAAATAGACAGGAGGCACTCATAAGAAACACAATTTAGGAAAAAGAACTGGGCCTGGATCTGCAATTACCCCTGTAAGTTCTTCTTCTCGTTTTGTATGTCTGTGGGAAATAGAATTGAGCAAACAATCCCAGGAGAGGGGACTCCCAAATATAAATGACGCGGGTGCTCGTCGTACCTTTTAGGGGTCAAAATTGTAGATTGGTACCGCTTAGGGTGCTAAAATCTAAACTGACCACCGTTAGAATTACCGCGGTACCTTTTAGAGTATTGAGCCAAAAAAATATATCAGAATCTTAGGTTAAAACCTCTTTTGAGCCGCACCCATCAAACGAGATTCTGGTACCTTTAAGGGTATTTTTCGAAACTTTCCAACGAGCACCCCAGTCATTTTTATACCATTTGGTGCTTTTCTTCAAAAAGGCTTCGTTTGAAAAACATTTATAGCATCATTAATGGTTATCTAGACTATTTATTGCACACTTATAAAAAAAAAACAGACTAGATTGCATTACGTTACAAATATTTTATTTTTGAGTGTAAAAGGCAACTCATTCTATTGTCACAAAAACATGTAACCGACACTGAATTAGGTAACTATCTATTAACATTATCAGCCACAACTGCTTAATTACTGTCAAATCCAGAAAACCATGAACAATACAATGGCTTCTCTGAATTATGAATTGCAGAGACACCATCAGACACAAGAAGGAAATGACAGACCACAGGGACTGACCATTAACCTTTCAGGCCATTAGTTTACTTAGCACATCACATCTGATTGGATCAAGTACACCAAACAATTCATAATAAAAGAAACGGTTGTATGCACAATGGAACCATTATAAATATACCAGTGACCCCGTGTTGAGACACATGACATCTGAATTGCAATCTTTCTAAACACTACATGACAAACAGTCACTTAGGGTGCGGGGGGAAGAGGGACACAGGGTGTGCTGCTGTGAAGGATATGGTTTTAAAGCAGTATAGCCTGGGATAGGGTATAGAAATCAGAGAGATTTGGTCAAGAATAGGGTATTATTTACGGGGAAACTGATTTTAGCGGTATGACAAATTTAGGCTGGAGTAAGAAAGTGAAATCAGGGATAGTATAGCAATTTTTGGTGCCTAGTCTAGCGTTGCAAAATGCAGCTGGAAATTGTCAGGTATAGGGCAAGGGGTTTTGAGTCCCAGCACCACACCACCACCCAAAAATTTGCAAACTGCTTCCCCCACAGGTTTAATTAAAGTGGAGACTGTCTACAGGCAAGGAGTCAATTCGCAATAGAAGCATTCATCCTAGTGTAAAGATTATTGGAAGAAAAAATACACCTATTTCAATATATTAAATTCTTACTTGGCTACGAGTAAAACAAAAGAAGTCAAATAGAGGTTCAGGGATGAATAACAAATTTCTTTTCCTTTCTTTTATTCCTCTAAGCCTCAGAGTCAAGTTAGAATTTTAATATATAGAAATTGCCCAATTAATATCAAAATTTAAGGATAAGATTATCACAACTCAAAAAGACCATAATCATAACTTCTCCCAACAAAAATAATGGAAAATTATTGTATTACGAATATTGGAGAATTTGATATTAGCCTTGGGTTCAAGTTTTCACTGCTAAGAAATAACCTCTCACTCGAAAGTACAGTAGAATCATGCTATCCTGAAACTTTTGCTACATGTACATGAAATTCAAACTAGTTTCCTGTGGACACTGTTGTACAGTAATCTACTTGAAGTAAAAAATTTTGCCTTAATTCTTGATTGTTTGGGATAATATGATTCTACTGAAGATCGAAAAGCCAGGGCCAGGATTGACACTTCATATGTTACGATTCCTTCAAAAGTGTGATCACCAGGCAAGCTGTTTGTAATTCCTGCTCACATTGCCATTTGTCTAAACCTTTTCATATCCACTGTGACTCTTGCGACGGCCAATGACGTATGCAATGAGCACGATAAGCACAAGACCAGCCAAGGCACAGCCAACGGCTATTGGGACAATGTTGTTGTTATCGGGTGCTTTTGTTGTTGGTGCTTTGGTTGTAGGATTATCCGCGTAGCATTCGTTAGTGTCTGCAATTAAACAATATTGCATGTACATAAAGCCACAAAAAAAGGAAAGGAAGTAAGGAGGGGGAGGGGGAGGGAGGGAGGAGGGGAATAAAGAAAGGAAGGAAGAACAGATAAATAACTTTATTTATACACGGTATTTCCATCAGCTTAAATTAGAACAGAAGTGAATGAATCTGGTTCCACATTTTATCAAGAGCATGTGTGGATGAAATTCTGTGAAGACTATTTAGGGTACAGTGGAACCCCGTTAATACGGTCACCAACGGGCCATGAAAATTTGGCCGTATTAACAGGGTGGCCGCATTAACGGGGTTTCATTATGAGAAAATGCATGGGCGAACGTTTCGACGGGACAAAAAAAAGTGACCGTAATAACGAGGTGACCGTATTAATGAGGTGACCGTAAGGCGGGGTTCCACTGTACCTTCCTGTGGTGCTGTTTATTACATGTGTGTGGAACAAGGTGGTACAAATGTTTGAGCCATTCCAAAGTGCTACCAGTGAAATGAAACCTACTCGGTGCTGTCTTTTACTCTGCACAGGTGGTTCTAAATTTTAAGTATGCCGATGAAATCCTCAAGTGTGGCCATTCAAATGTTGAGCAATGCCTTATTGTAGTGCTGTTTATTATGCTAAACAAGAAGGTCCTAAGTATCTAGAAATTGTATTTAATCCTCAGGTGTGACCACTGAAGTCCAGACATGAAAGCTGGTGTGTAATGAGAAATGAAATACATCTACATTTTTCTTTATCAGCTCTTCTGGGTAACAGCATAATAATAATAATAATTATTATTATTATTATTAATGGTTATCATTATACTCACTATTTCCAAAGTCAGTGCCTTCTTTCCTCTCAACAAAAGGTTCGAGTTTTAGATCCACAAAGCTTGAATTCACCTTAAAGTCACTTTGGTCATTCTTAAGGTGCACAGGTGATTTAGCGTTGCACAAATAAAGGCCACCCACTTTGCCATTAGGAAGATCCTTTGAGTTATTTTGGATGCTCAAAACATAGGACTGATTCACTGGGGTTTAAATAAATATGAAAATGAAATAAATGTAATTAGTAGATAACAAGCCCAACATGGTAATCAAGGCCATTGCTTAAAAAGTTGTAGAAGTTCAAAGCTCTAACATTAGGAGGACTCCAGCCAAAGATTGGTGGTTGCGTTGTGGTTGTCATTCTGAATCAAATACTATTGTTTACTGACTTTTTTCAAATCATTTTGGCTGAGTAAATGAAATGAAAAGTTAATGTAAATCAGGATGCCAATTTTTTTCAAGCAAGGTGGCTTTCAATTTTTCTAAAATCAAACAAAACGTCACTGCATTGTACAGCATGACTGCAATAAATAAAGTACTTTTTAAGTTGTGTTTTTACCAAACTTAACCCATCGACTCCTGCACGATTTCTCAGTTTTTAAACAAATCAACGTGAGTCAAGGAACAATAATAAATTGAGCAATGCGCACAAGAATAAGAGCGAACACAGACTTGAAAATTAAAACAACATCTCCTCAGTATGGAATAATTAGTGTGAACGATTTTCAAATAAAAAACATCTGTTGCAGATGAAAAATGGCTGGAAAAACTAACTTAAAGTCAAAATTTAAAAAAATTACGCAGACATGGATTTTGCAATGTGCAAAAAATTAGAACTGTGAAATGCAAATCTGGTTTTGTTTACAAAAGATCGCTTTCGAGACCAATTCTTAAAATAACAAACAAAGGAAAAGGTACAACAATTCTCTCAGTTGAAAGTTTTATTCAAATATCTATTAGATTACTCTAAAAGCAAAACACGTTAAATTATCGCATCAAGGAAACTGTCCGTGCAAGCTAATTTGGTTAGCATGTGGCAAATTTCTTGCACAATAGAGTGTTTTCACTTGATGTCATAGCCGCCATATTGGTGTTCCCGTACAAAAGAATTTTAATTAACTTCCTTTGTTAGGAACACCAACATGGCTGCCATGGCCTTTGTCATTTGAGTCCCACGGGACTGAGTGAAAACGCTCTATTGCTCGACTGAATGTGGCCGAGTTTTCTAAATATTTCTCAAAAACTACTGATAACACAAAGAAACAGTCAAGGAAATATTTCTTAAAAAGTAAATCCACATTTACAAATGTTAATTCCTTTATCATAGTTTTCCAGGAAATTATGCTTGAAAATTCTTAGAAAGCTCTGCCACTTCGAGTTTGAATTCTGAAGAAAGACATGCCCTCACTTTGAGAAAGACTTTGTCGCTTTCAGCTGTTTTACCTCCACTTTAAAGGCATACAAATCCTCCTAAGGACTTTTTCTTTCCATTTTGAAGTCTTAAAAGATGTGTTTTCATTCGGGTAAAGAAAAGGAACGTCTGAAAAATTGACGCCTGGAGAACACGAGCGGCCATGTTTGTTTGAAATGTGATATTCCTCTCCGAGCGAGTGACAAACTGCTTCTCTCTAATCCCCCCCCTGAAACCCAAACATATGTGCAGTAGACGGATTCTGATAGAGATATTCGTCTAATGCATTGTTGTACCCAATTCAAACCTTTTGGGATTAGAACTCTTTGTTCGTTATATTTCCATATCAATGAAGCATTGACATGGAAATTGTATGGAAATACTGTGAACAAAGGATGTTATTCCCAGAAGGTTTGAATTGGGTACAACAATGCGTTAGCCGAATAGTTCTATTGGTTTAACCTTCCTTAAGCCTTTTATAACAATAGGGACCAAAACAATTTTCTAGGGGAGGTAGGGGTTGTTTGCATACATGTGGATACAGGGTGCGACAAAACCTCTGTCCGATCGTCTGGAACAGGTAGAAATTTGAATTTTGGACGAGTAAATCTTTGACACGACTTGTCCGAGGGACAAGCACATATAGTAACTGCAGCATACCCAGCCACATTGACGCTATACCCTGGAAAAAGCTGGATACGTGGCTACGCAGTTATTCTCTCCCCAAGCTTGTTCTTTTTTCACGTTTTAAGAACAAGAAATATACATATTGTATGTCTATTCCAGGAGACAGTGGCTATGTGGCTACGCGGCTACATGCGCGTGGCTACACAGCTACGTGGCTATGTGGCTAAGTTACCTAAGTAGCCGTGTAGCCACTGTTTCTAGAAGTGTTCTTGAGTGATCAGGTATTTTGCAGTTAAGCCGAGAAGGATTCCCATTTCTCTTTGCCCACAAATAATAAAACAATGAAAATTGACAAAAAAACTTTGAAGGTTCTTACTTTACAAAAGAAGGCAAAACAGCATCAGTCCAACAAATTTCAACACTGGTTTGAAGCCATGCTTTGTTTCTGTACATAATATCTATGAAGGCTTTGTAACCCGGCCTGTTTGGGTTTATCTCAGTCCCAAGCCCCCTAGACTGAAATTAAAAATGGCTGAACTTCGACAGAGAACGTTGTTCCATTTTCTTCCAAAACAAAATAAGAACAAAAGCATATATCTAATTCTAAGAAGGATGAATCCGAAGAATCTAATTCTTCAAGTGGTGATGTGATGTGTTTAACACGTTTTGGACAAGCACTTTTGGGCTTCGGACAACCAAGTTCTTGCTGATGGTTGTCCGAAGGACAAGTGAATCACGAAATTTTTGTCGCACCCTGCGGATAATCACGCATGATTTACGGCCAATTTTGGCTGGTGTCGGAGTCAATGGGTTAAAAAAGTAGCTAAAGCAGCACAGACTGCACAGAACATAAGGATACTTTACCTGAGGGATTCTTGAAGTCTGCATTGTTCTTCAAAGTGGCATTGAATATGATCTTGCTCACTTCCCACGAGGTCATATTGTCTTTGGCAATTGCTGATACCATTTGGTTAAAGTACATGACTAGCTTGTAATACGGGGTGTTTTGGGGCCATGAAATGGCCAGATAGGAGTTTGTTTTATTTATTCCACAGTCTCCATCTACGTTAAAAGCAGTTGTCCTATTGAGGTACACAACAGCTGTCTCTTTCTAAAAACAGATACATTCGAAGAAACAAGTTTTTAATTATTAAATTAATTAGAACATTTTGCTCACCTTATTACTCATGCGCAAAGCGCAATGAGTTAAAAAATACCCTTCGTTTTTTCTTTTTTTCTTTTTCTTCTTCTTATTATTGATTTGTGTCACGATTTTGCATGCAAATTTATGCACGCATATTTTAAATTGTGCACTTCCAGTTCATAGCCCTGCCAACTACACTTCCTGTTAGTGACTTCCAGCTACTCTCGCTTCTGGTAAAACAGCGTTACTGAAGTGTCACAACAGCGACACCTACAACCCTACTTACATTACTGATGTTCACGTTAGGTTATATAACACTCAGAAGAATCACTGGCTTCATTGTTGTACAGCCTTCATTTACAAAACATTCAATAGTAAACAACGTGGTTTGCAGAAACAACGACTGAATGAAAGGAGTAACTCTTCTCCATGTCAGACATCTTATCATGTTTAAAATATATCAAAACTTTCTTACGCATGCGCATGAGTATAGGCTGCTTGGAGCCTCTTGTTTCCATGTTATAACATCAAATGCCACAAATATACAACTAAATTAGATAAAAAGATTCTATAGAGCAAAACAGAAGCTAAATATTTGGAGATAAAGTGCAGGATTGCAAGGATGGAAGTGGATTACAGTTCATCAAATTTGATTTTGTGACAGGCGGTCAAGAAATCAAAATTACACCATTTGTGCAGAAGTTTGTGACTTTTTTAGCAGTTATTTTGTCTTTGTAGTTAATATTTTTTTGTTGTCAAGACAATAAAGCAGGTTTAAAGCAAACTCTGGCCATAATCATGAAAAGACAATACATCAGCTGGGACAGTGTCCCTTTAAGTTACTGGGTTTTAGTGTGTTTTGTACCTGCCAGCATACTTATACACAGAATAAGCTGCAAAAATTGAATGTTGTTTAAACTTCTCAATATGTACACTTAAGTGACATATCCAAAGTGAATACAACAGAGTTTTGAAGTTGGTTTCTCTGGCACTAAGTGAAACACAGGGGCGTAGCTAGGATTTTTCAAAGAGGGGGGTCACAGGCACCCCAGGATCTCCCTGAAGCAACAGTGGTTCGTTTACAATATGGCGACCACTTCTTCTAAACTGTCGTCATATTGTAAACGAACCACTGTTGCTTCAGGGGAATCCTGGGGTGCCCGTGACCCCCCTCTTGACAACTGGATGATGTAATTACACTGGGGAATTAAAAAAGTTTACAGATGATGAAACAGTGAAAATTGCCATATCTGTCCCGGTGTTTGCGTATTCACAAGATAAAAGTCAACATATCACAGGCAAGACCGGGACCTTTTTGGGCCATGAAATGACCAGACTGAACTCAGTTTAATTAACTCGTGAATACATGAAGCATTGAAGTTCCAACAGACAGGGACAATATAAAATGCAAATTTTCACTCCTTCGTGCCTTTCCTTCCATGTCTCCCCTGTAAACTTTTCTAGTCAACTTTCGTACCTTTTTTGTGATGTTTACTCCGGGGGCACTGAAGTTGTCATTTGTATACTCGATGGTAAAAGTAGCTGCAAATTGAGCCAGTATACAATATTTGCCATCTTTTTTCAAACTGAAGTTCCCCTGAGGCAGTGGAGTTGTCGGTTTTGGCGTGGTAGTCGGTTTTGGCGTGGTAGTTGGTTTTGGTGTCGTGGTTGGTTGGGGTGTTGTTTTACCCTTGAAGCATTCCTTAGTGGCTGCAATTAAGCAAAGTACACTAAGTTTGCATTTGATATTATTTAGAGAGCCACAAAAACAAATGATCTAGATAGATGGATGGAGGGAGGGAGGGAGGGAAGAAACAAACAAACAATGCTGTGGTGCTGTTTATTACATGTATGTGGCACAAGGTGCTGGTTAAAACATTTGAGCATACCAACTGAGCAGTACTTTCCATTGGTGCTGATTATTACCCTGTACAGGTAGCTATAACTTCAAGGTATGTTGATGAAATCCTTAAGGTAGTGCTGGAGGCTAATTTGGCCTTCATTTTTGTTGTTGTTGTTGTAGAAACACACCAAATATGAAGCCAAAAACTGTGCAATTTATGGGAAGGTGATACAAAATTTGGGGATTTGCAATAAGAAATAATAAGAACTTTCCCTGTGATAACATACAGAAACAAAGTTTTACAATGCAGTTCACTTAAAGATTTGCCCAATAAACATCCACCACCACCCCAACCCCGTCAAGAAAAATGGCTACATTCCTTCCCTTCTAACAGGAGCAAAACTAAACATGACAAAATGAACTCAGTACCCTAGGCCCTAAAACTAGATTATACCTAATGCGAGATTTAATACTGCAACAGTTCGAGGGTAGATTAGTCACAAAATGAACTATAAGCTAACACTAACAAATAACTTTGTCACTGCTATGTCCATGTCTCTGACAGACAACAATTTCTCTAGAGAGTCTTGCACCGTAACAATTTGCTTGAACTAGACATGATCATAATCTGGGCTATAGTCCATTAAACGCTTGCTCTTGTCCATAGGAACAGATTTCTTTGACAAATCATGGTTGTACACAGGTTTCCAGTCGCAGGAATTCGCAAGTCTCGTGCGACATCCTGTAGGAGCATAAGTGTGAACTGCAACAGAGTCTTGGGCTTCACTGGCTTCTACTATCTCTCCAACTTGGATCCCTTGATCCACATAGATTGTGGCAAAAAATGGTCAAATTAGCCTCCAGTACCATCTCTAATGTGGCCTTACTGTGGTGCTGTATATAGATTAAGTTCAATTTTATCCTAAGATGTGACCACTTAAGGACGTTCGCGCAAAAATCTTCTAACATTGATTTTTTTTATAAAACTTTTGCTATAGCTAGATTATGAGGTATTCATGTCAGAAATGCAAAAAAAATGGGGGGTCACCGACTTCGTTTCCGAGATAAGATATCTAAAGGGGGACCCTTAATTTGAAAAATTGGTCTTCCTTACTGGATATGACCCCAATGTCTGTTAGTCTAAAAATATTGCGAATGAATCTCTAAAATGCAACTTTCTTTCCCTAATTTTATGCGAGTAGGTCTGTTAAGCAAATTCATTCAACTGGTGACGTCCCTTAAAGGAAATCTAATCTTTAAACAACAGCATTTGCAAACTCTGACGGCCGCAAGTTGGCAGGATTCGATGTCTCGCGGGTAGAAAAATGGAAAAAATTTAAACTTCCTACATTGATTTTTCGTTCATTTTTTCACCATCTGTTGAGAATTGGCAAAGAAAATTATCTATGAAAAAAAAATTGGAGGTCACCGACCTTACAAGCGAGTTAAATCTAAGCAAAGTTAACACAACCGCTATCAGCCCTTTATGTGCTTAGATTTTCTTCTCTTGCACGCGCGCTCGTGCATGACGTAGCATGGCATTGCAACATGAATTGCGTGCGCAGTTAGGATGTGCATAAACAATTAGCGCGAATGTCTTTAAGTCGAGATTACAGTGTGTAATGAGATATTAATTACATCCACATTTTGCTCTATCGGTTCTTCAAGTTAACAGCATAACCATAAACAATAATAATTAATTTTATTGATACTCACTATTTCCAAAGTCATCGCCTTCTTTTCTCTCAACAAAAGGTTCGATTTTCAGATCTATAAAGCTTGAATTCACCTTGAAGTCAATGTGGTTGTTGCTGAATGGAATATCTGTTTCAGCCTTGCAGGAATAGGAACCACCCACTTCACCATTAGGAAGATCCATTGAGCCATTGTAGGTGCTCAAAATATAGGACTGGTTCACTGGGGTTTAAATAAATAAATTAATAATATTAGTTTATTATAATTATTATAAATAACTGTATTTAGTACATCACAAGGCCAACACGGTAATCAAGGCTGTTGCTTACAAAAAGGGAGTAAATTTCTGCATCTGTATTATTCTGCAAGAGTTTTTCTGAGGGAACTTATTTTTGCGGATCGAGGATCCGTTGAACGTTAAAAGTAGCTAAGGCACAAACTACACAGTACAGAACCAAAGGATACTTTACCTGAGCCTGAGACATTCTTGAAATCTGTGTTGTTCTTCACAGTGACATTGAAGTTGATCTTGCTCACTTTCCACGTAGTCTTATTGTCCTTCATTACCATTTTGTGAAAGTCCATGATCAGCTGGTAATGTGGAGTCTCTCTGGGCCATGAAATGATCAGACTGGAATTGGTTTTTCCACAGTCTCCGGTTATATTAACATCATCCCTAGTTTTCCTATTAAGGTTTAGAACAAGTGTCTTTTCCTAAAAGTCGTATGAAAAAAAAAAAAAAAAAAAAAAAAAAAAAAAAACAAAGAAAGAAACAAGCTATTAATTAAGTTACTTGGTGCAAAAATTGAGTGTTGTGAAAACATCGCAATATGTACAATGAAGTGGCATATCCAAATTGAATAATTATGGTGTTGTTTGCATTTTTCTTTGGTTTAAAAATTTTGAAACCAGTTTGATTTTTGTTTTCCTTTGTCTCTTATTACTCATGCGCGTAGCGGCATGAGTTATAAAATGGGCTTCGTTTTTCTTTTTATTATTTTTTTTTTGTCACGATTTTGCATGCAAATTTATTCACGCATATTTTAAATTGTGCATTTCCGGTTCACAGCTTTGCTTTTTACACTTCCAGTTTAGTGACTTCCGGCTACTCTCACTTCCGGAAAAACATCGTTACTGAAGTGTCATGACAGCGTCTTCTACAACTCTACTCACATTAGTTATGTTCATGTCAGGTATATATTATTTTCACAAGAAAGACTGGCTTCATTGTGGTACAGCCTTTATTTATAAAACATTCAATAGTAACGTGGTTTGCAGGTACGATGACTGAATGAAAAAAGGAACTCTTCTCCATGTCGGACGTCTTCTTATCTTGTTTAAATTATTAAAATATAAATTGCTTTTTTTTATGGGACATTAAAGTATAAGACAAATGTTTGATACGCATGCGCATGAGAAACATTTTCCGTCATTTGGTCTTATTGGTGTATAAGTCAGTCCTGTATTTCTCCCATAGAGGTGAACGTTGCTTTTATACACAGCATACAACTTGAGGCCGAATTTGTCGCGATTCTGAAAAAACTAAGAGCTATTTTTAATCAGAGTTCTTCCGAGTCTCGCACTGATAAGCATATTGTCAATTTATTTCCCATTTTACTGCCGATTCTTTGCAATGTCTGTATCGGAGCAGTCCTCGCTGCCTGTGGTGAGTAATTTCAAGACTTTTTTCAAGAAAGAACAATAGAAACACACGGCAAAACAGCATCGTTACTTCAGTCCATCAGATTTAATAAAAAATTTTGACTTCGGGACTGGACTTCTGTGGATTATGGACTGGGGAATGCATGTCACAATGTAGATTTTTACTGACTTAATTACTTTTTGTGGTCACTAGGTTACTAGTAACCACTATGTTGTCGCGAAGTTGTGCCAAGTTCACCCGATTACTGTACGATGAGACATTCTGATAGCTTCGGATTAGACGACTCGATTGTCAAGGCAGTTCTGTTTGTACGTGCGCGCTTTGGATCCGTGGGAAAGGTAAACGGAGCTTTCTCGTTCTTTTTACTACTTTACCAATTACAGCTTTCACCAAATGCAGCCAAGTATTGTTTTCAAAGATTATTTTAGGTGTTTTCGTGGTTTGGAAAAAGGTTTTAGTGAAAAATGGAGCTGTGAATCGAAGTGTTTGTTTGCAGACCATGAGCTATCCAAACTCATGATTCAAATGCCGCCAGCATTTCATTTCTGTAACTTTGACCATTCAGAACTGTTTTTTTTTTATTAGCGAAAACATTATGCGAATCATTTTTCCGGATAAGATTGGCATTCTATTGCACAGGAAAAGTCGGCGATTTTAGAAAGCATAATAAAAATAGGTTGCTGAATTGAATTATTTTGTGATGTTTATTATATTTTCGCAGACGCTAGCCGGTTCCTCGCAGTAATTAGGATACAATAAATCGCCAAGACTTCCAGAAGCAGAAAATCACTGAATTCTGAAAGGTGTTTATTCAAGGAAATATGAGTTTCATTCAAAAGTTTCGACCTTTTATAGAAAATATATTTTGGATTCAGTGCATATGAAAACAGCTTGCTATCAAATTACATTTGACATAAAATTTGCATAAAGCAAAATTGTGTATTTGCAACAACACTTTGAAGAAACTGTGAAGCCTGGAAAAAACTTATTATAGATGGCAAAATCAAAGCATTTTTTTAAAGAACCAGCTTTAAGTTATGGAAACATTTCATTTCGATTTGGTCTTAAAATCACGGAAAGATTTTAGTGAATGCGTCACGCAACGTTTATTTACAAAATGTTTGACCAATTCATAGCAATTCTCACCAAAGATTTGAAAACTTTAAAAAAATCCCGGATCTCCTGTTTATTTAGGGCCCACAAAAAGTTAATGGCAATCCGGGCAGGAGGGGGAATCTGGGTTAAAAATCAAGGTGTGAGGGTGGGTCAGCCTGGCCGGGAAATCCGGCGGGGGAGGGGTAAAAAAAATATTGCATCCGTCGAGGGAGGGGGATTTTTTCTGAAATAACCCATTTTACACCGGTTGCATGCAATTTAGTAACACAGGAAAACTAAGTCTTTATATTGATTATCAATTTTCTTTTTACAGCATGTCCTCGACTGCCTATTTTTTCAAGTAGTCTTTTCAAATGTAACAGAAATAATTCACGGCTTGGAAAGTAATAGACGAGTGTGGATTTGATCGGGAATCAATAAATTAAACATTAAAAGCGAGCACAGAAAAATTGGTAACTTCAATCAATGCGTCTTAGAGTCTCATGCGCATGAGTATAGGCTAAGTGTAGCCTCTTGTTATGGAAATAAATCTGTGACAAAGGAAAATCAAAATCAAACTGGACTCAAAATTTTCAGACCAAACAAAAATTTGAACCACAACAAATACAACAGAGTTTCGAAGTTGGTCTCTCTGACACTAAGAGAAACAACAATGATGCATGTAACTCATGTAGCTAAATATATTCTAGTCTCTATATTGTTTTTTACTAAAAGCATAAGGTTGAATTATGCTAGAAGTTACATTTAGAACTAAGACTACAACTAAGATTTACAATATGAGTATGTAAATATTAAAAAAACAAATAGAGTGTAAAAAAAATATATAAAAATGTTACATTAAGCTTTTAATGAATTACAAATGATGAAACCGTTCTCAAATCCCTCTATCTATTCAGGGCTTCTGACAGGGTGCACGGGTACAGGACCACACAATTTGGTCAAACCCACACAATTCCTAAAAATCCGCAAAATCCCGCACAATACCGAAAGATTTGCTTTAAATTTTAATTAAATCAGGTATTTCTATCGATTACCAAGATTTCTAGTAACATTTTAGGCTATTTTCCTTCCTCAAGAGGATATAAAAACAACAAGGCGTTCTCAGCGCTGTCCTGGGTACAAGTCTCGGTTTTACTTCTATCTGACTTTCTCCTGTATTTTTCGCGTACCTTTTTACAAATGTAGTTGTCGTTTTTCCAGACATCATGTTTTTTTTAGAAGCCTGTTAATATTTTTTTGGGGCAAGTTCCCTTCCTTGTTCAGTTTAATATGTCAGGGACCGAAGAAGAAACACGGAAGAAATGTACCATCACGCCGAAATGATTGTCACTGTGTTTGTATATTTCCGCAAAGAACTGATCAAGTTTGCGAATCGACAAACAAACTATAAAAGCACTGGAACTTCTGACTGACAGGAGAAAATCATTAAGTTCAGATCAGAATACTGGATTTGATTTTTTCATTCAAGTGAAAGACCTTTTCATCCAGGAAAATGCTTTACGGTCTATTTAGTTTTGTGAGAAAAACAAACATGCTATCAAATTACATTTGGCACGCAATTTGCAGCATCTCAGGGTTGTGTTTCTGCGGCAAACTATTGAAGAAATTGTGTGAACCTTAGCTGGAAATTAATTTACACTACATAAAAACTACGGATTTTTCATAAAAGAACTTGCTCAGATTGGAAACATTTGATTTTGAGGTGGTGTTTTGGTTTTACCCGATCAAGTTCATCGTGTCACACAATGTGACTTTGATAAAAAGAAAAAACAGCCGCAAATTGGCGATCGCTGGGTACATTTTAATCCCCAAAGTAAAACATTTATTTATGTTTTTCATTTATGCAGAATTTCCTCCCTGTCATATTTTTTTGGCCTGGCAAGAACACTGGTGATTAAATACTCGGTTGGTCATAAGATTGTGCAATCCTGCACAATTAAAGTTACAATGTACTTCCCGCACAATTTGCCCCAAATATCCTGTACAATTTAAATTTTTTTCCCCACACCCTGTCAGAATCCCTGTCTATTACAGTCTTCTTTTCATGATAATATCATCCATACAGTACCGCTCGCGTGTATTGCAGCACTACACGCGCGTAAAGCGCGTGTAATACACGCAGTTTACACGCATTTGACACGCGTGTAACAGGCAAGCTACACGCAGTGGATATGAAATTGCGTGTAACAAACTACACGTAGTGGATATGAAATTGCATGTAACAAACTACACGCAGTGGATATGAAATTGCGTGTAAAATTACACGAAATCCTTCAACTGTTAGTGCGTAAAAAGAGGAGAAAACATTTACCGTACAGACCGTATCATTCGCGTACTTCGTGGCGACTCCGTTTACAATGTACTATCTGTCGTGAACGTTGCTGTATTTATTTTACAGACACGAATTTTCGGCAAGCTGTTTACCGATAGATAAAGTTTCGTTAACGCATGTCTTTGCTCAATGTATCCCTATTGTGCTAAACAAGCGGCGCCGTTAAGTGCACGTGTGCGTGAAAAGCGGACAAACATTTACCGTATCGTTCGCGTACTTCGTGGCGACCCGTTTGCATTTTGAATCCTCAGTTTTGAATTTGATTTCTTACAATGTACTGTCTGTCGTGAACGTTGCTGTATTTTCGGCAAGCGGTTTACTGATGGATAAACTTTCGTTAATGCATAGTCTTTGCTCAATGTATCCCTGTTGTGCTAAACAAGCGGCTCCGTCCTGTCCGTTGACTGTGCGTAAAACGCGAACAAGACATTTAACGTGTCGTTCGCATACTTCGTGGCGACTCCATTTGTATTTTAAATCATCAGTTTTGAATTCGATTTCTTACAATGTACTTCCTGTCGTGAAAGTTGCTGTATTTATTATACAGACAAGAATTTTCGGCAAGCGGTTACCGCCGATCTGAGACCGAAAGGTCCATTAACGCAAGTCTGCTGAATTTTTCCCTGTTGTGCTAAACTAGCGGCGCCACAAAATTGGCTTTCGTTTTTCCGTGAATTCTTAAAGTATATTTATCCTGAAATGTGTAAAAAATCTGCAGACTATCAGAAATTATTCCATAAATAATGTCCTAAATCAGAAACGCATTCGATGCTTGAAATGAAATTCGATCTGTTAGCAGATCTCGTTGCCTAGCACATGACCAAAATGTACCGTCCTTCTTTTTAGGTGTTTGCGACATTTGCCGACTATTCTAGCACAGATTTTACACTTGAAATTTACTCCACAATTGAAATTTATATTGGATAGACTTAAAAAATGATCAGGCGAAAAAGATCGTATGATCCTCTGTTTATTTGACTCCTCGTTTGAAATTCACTTTGAGTCGGACGGATGACAACATCGCAGTCGCCTTTATTTATGTAAGCTTAAAAACAACATCTTCGAATTTTACTCAGTAATGTTGAATGTTTTAGCAAAACGACTTTGTAGCGAATCGATATGGCTACTCTGGCTACGCTACAGAGTTTTTGCCGAGGAACAATTAGCTTCAAAGTGGTCTGTCAATACAGCTGAAGACGTTATCGTCGCGGTTTGGGCGCTATCTGTTGGCAGGCCGAAACACGGACATTACAGCAGTCGAATTGCTTTATACTTTCTAGCCTTGTTGAGTCAAATACTTTCGCCCATCTTTGGTATCATTTAGTTCGGAAGGAATTCATCTTAGTTTGACTTTTAAAACAATTTCATGAAGTAGTATTATTTTTCATTAATTGATACTCGAATCCATAATAAACAATATTGCATCTCCGCTATTTGCGCGGTGTTGTGATTTTGCTTCCTCCCGTTGGGTATGCAGTCGCTTCTCGAATTCTTGTTTGACAAACTACACGCATTTGAATCACAAAATACACGCATTTTTTTAAAAAAGGGAATACACGCATACACGTGTAATTAGGCTTTTCTATTACACGCGTGTACACGAGCGTCAAATTCGTGTAAAATGCGTGTACTACACGGACTTAACATGCATTTTACGCACGTGTAGGTGCTGCAATACACGCGAGCGGTACTGTATTTGTTCTATGTATAAATATTTGGTAGTTTTAGGGGGGTACTTAAAGAGAACAGTTTGTCACTCGGACAAGAAAATCAAATTCTCCCAAAACGGCTGCTGCTTGGCATGTGATTTGTTTTCAAAACCCTAGTTTCGTATTATCAGGGTAATAACACATTTAAAAGATTCAAAATGGAAAGAAAAAGCTTTTTAATGAATTTTCAAGTAGCTGACGGACATTACAGTAAAAGAAATTACACTTGTTGATGGGAATTTATGCTGATATCAATTTGTAATTGACTTTTTCTTTGTGTTTTTGTTAGTTTTTGTGAACTAGTCAGCGAACACTACTGTCATCAGGCGAGGTATTTTATGCGTGGAAACATTTCCGATGCAACAATAGAATTGTCAATCCCAACCAATCAAAGCGAAGAACTGACGAAATCGGAAGTAGTTCTGATAATTCTCTTACATATATGCTCAAAACTTAAATAATATTTCATCTATTCCCTTTAATTAAAGACTGAATTTCGGTTTAAAAGTAGGCTATCAATATTTTAGAATTTATCCTCCACCAGAAATTATTTCAGCAGTCTAAAGCGAAGCAAAATCGCACGACAACTCATATCATATCAGTTTATTTACATGTGACTGAGAGAAATTTTAAATCTTCATGCTTATCTTTGAGAATTCGTAACTCGAATAATATTCCATCGATTCACTTGAATTAAAGACTGAATAACGGCTAAAGAGTAAGCGATCAAGATTTACAGGATCTATCAGCCACTAGAATTTAAGTTTAACCTGTTAAGCCTATTAAGGAAGCATTGAAGCTAGCCGAGACGCCAGCTGACAAGTTGATGGTATTTTCCCTATCGTTACCCTCGACTGAGAGTTTGATGGATAGTTTAAACCCAGTGTTCCTGTCAGCACATCTTCTCACCAGAAAATGCACTCATATCATTTGCCAAATAGCATTTGCTCATATGCTGCACAATTCATGCTATATCAGCAGAACACATGTGCCCAAATTCAGTCGGATTGATATCTTGAATTTCATCATGTGCTTAGCCAATTTTGCTTGCCAGGAGAATTCCTTGATGCGCCATGGTACGCGTTTTGCTTTTAAAGATAAACTAACAGATATTTGAATAAAATTTATCAAAACAAGACTTGCATTTTATAGTTCTACCTCCACTGGCGTCACCTTATAAAACAATGTCTGTGTATTTTTTTTGTAATTTTGATTTCCAAATCAGTTTCTCGGGCAATTTTTGATATTTAACTGGTGTATTGTATTCAGAAATTAGTCATACTAGTTATTCAAGACTGAGAAAAAGTTGTTTTTGTGAGCTTTTTAACACTCTAAATCTACTGCGCAGCTGGTTGCGTAAAACTATTTTTAATTGCGAAAATTGAAAAATAGCCCAGTTGTCAATGGGTTAATCCGCAGTTTTTTTTTTATGTGGGTTTTTATAATCACTAATAAGCCAGTAAATTGGGTTGCTCTTATTTCACCTGTTTCACAGCTTTTGTTTTGTCAAAGATGGCATACAAAAGGGTAAATAAGGGGTGAGGATTTGAACATGGGCAGAGCCTCCCTGTATAAAACTTTATTGAGTCCCCCATCCCACACCTCAGATCAAAAAATTGGAAAAACTAACTGAATAGTTTCAAAGGTTGTGAATGATTTTGACTTTTAACAACCTAAACACACTCAGACAGACATTTTAGTTTGTTTGAATTCTATACAGCTGGTAAACTTTCATACCGTTGTGACGTGTACTCCAGGTGCACTGAAGTTCACACTAATGTACTTGATGGTGAAAGTAGCTGCAAATTGAGCTAATATACAAAATTTGCCATCATGTTCATAACTGAAGTTCCCAGCCTGAGGTGGTGGTGGCTGTGTTGTTGGTTTTGGTGTTGTCGGTTTTGGTGTGGTAGAACCATCCCCTACAAAAATAAAAGAGCAATGGGTGAGCAAAAAGACATATTGAAGTGTTCAGTTCATACACTTGACCCATCAACACCTCAAATGCCCATGACGGGACTACAGTCCTACTACTTTCATTACAAACTCATGCAGAAGGAAGAAATCTTAAGAAAAGTGCCCAAATGAAAGAGATCTCATGAACTGCGCCAGAGTTACACACCAGAAAACTTATTAGATTTGACTAGCAAAATCGAAGAAAAATTGGGTCTTCATACCACTTGCTACTTCTTGTTAAAAAAATTTCACCTCTTTCAGCATTTTCTGGGAAACTTGTTTCATAAATAATGTTTAGTGAAATGCCAATTACAAGGGAAAAAAATAAAACACAATGAAAAAAGAACAGGGAGTAAAATGAAGGACAACAAAAGTCAAGCTTATTACATTTTTTTCTCATTCTAAAACTATGTTGAAATTTAACTTTGTGCAAATGCCCGAAACCAAAATCTGATGATATACTTACCCTAGAAATGAAAGGAAGTTTAGTTTTCATTTGCAAACAACGTTTTGGATAGTTTGATAGCAAGTTACCCCCATGGCAGTCAGAAAACAGCTAAGTGGCTTTAAATTGCCATTTTTGTCGCAAATTTCTAGGAGTCAATGGGTTAATTGAAGTTTTTTAAATTCCTGGACTTTTCATGAGCTTTTTCGTGGCATTAACTTGACCAATTGAAGAATTATCAAAACTAGCCTTAGATTAAGGTTCATAGTTTAGTTTCCTGAATTGTTTAACCTCTCCATAATTCAATCACACAAAAATATTAAAATTAGAAATAAATACAACATACTACTCATTTGAACAATGATTTCAGATTGGTAGATTCTAAATGTTATAGCTCAGAAGGAGGTCGGACACCTTAATGAAAATATATAACGGAGTAACTGATTAGCTTTCAGTTGAGGTCTGGGTTAGCAGTTTATATGGTTAAATGTAGGCCTAAACAACATGAGAAGCTAGGTGGTACTGTGGTACGGTAGGCTATGTAAGCCTAAGTCCTAGCTGAGGTCACAGGTTCAATCCTGAGTGGGGATTTTAGATTTTCTTTTTTACACTTAAAAATTTATTGAAAATAAAATTCTAAGTGCCGACATTACGTTATATAATTCTTAATAAGGTGTCCGACCTCCTTCTGAGCTATAGCAGGTAGACTCTACCTTTCAGATTGCCTGAGAAGAGACATGGCTGACAATAATATTATTGCAGGAAAGTACTGCTAAATAGCTTTCATTTGAATGGTCACACTTTACAATTTTATCAACTGACTAAATGTTTAATTCTAAATGGAAAAGAGTTACCAAGTGCCAGAAGCTGTTATTTTTCTATACTTTTCACACACCTTTATACACATGATGAATCACATGAATACCATGTGAAAAATTAACCATTTTGTATGATGCAAATTCAGGTACAGCCAGAGCAACATGAAAACAAACCTCTTAATAACCTATTGTTCCCGAGTGAAATCACCCACTCACTCAGGCAAGAAAACAAATCTTCTTGGACAAGAACAATTGTACAAGTACAAATTGTACATTTTTTGTGCAGTTTTTTGTGCAGTTTTTTGTTCCAAGTCTGATTTTGTGCAGAGGTTCTCAATTAAAAGGTATACAAACTAACTAAAGCATTAACAGTTTGAATTATATTGATTGATGCAACGCATGGGCAAAATTTCCGTATACCCAAAATGCAACTCGACAATAATCATTCAGCGAACCGTTCTGGCAAGTCTTGTAGATGTAGAAATTTACTTTTCCCTCATTTCAATATTCCATTCGCGGGCATCCGACCTGATAACACACACGAAAAAAACATTTTCTTAAACGTGCACACACATTCGTCAATTGGAAATTTTTCAGGGATTCAACAAAGCGGAAACAACTCCATCAAAGCTGGAACACACGTAACTTCTGCAGCGCAATACTGAAAGGTTTCATTTGCTAAATGATTTCGCAAACCAACTTTCGCTATTGCAACTGTTAAACTCTACCAGGCAGACTAAACGAAAGCGTTAAAGTATGGCATCCACTTTACACTTCATCGTAGTAACTACGAAGCATATTAAGATACGAAAGAGGTTCAGAGGCAATCATGTTTACTGTCTATACTGCTCAATAATTTTCGACGTCCACGAGTGTATATTGCGTGGACCGTTTATGCAGCCTTTCCTCGAATAAAATCGTGAAAAGAGATGTAAAAAGAATAGAAAAGATCTTAAATCAGAAAAGGAAGTTAAAGCAACTCAACCTTTGGAGATAACAGCGAACTTTGTCCAAAATAAGCTCGAAATGTCTAAAAGCACGTTCATTTGCATGCACTCTCAAAAGATTTCGTAAATGCAAATCACCTGGTTAAGTTAAGCTTATTTACTCGAGAAAAACGCACGCAAAAAGGGAAAAACTTACCAAAAACAACAGCAGAGAAAACAAGGATCACAAAAACCTTCAACATCTTGAGGTTTTTCACTTTCGAACCGAACTTGGAAGGCTGAACCACGCGTTCTGTTGCGAAAGCTGAAAGGAGCGAAGATTCCCGGAAAAGTGATGTAAAAAGATGCTTATGGAAAGTCACATGACGAACATGCGAACTACCCAGAGAGCAGTTCGAGTTTGGTGGGGGCGGGAAGACCATGCAATCAGGTGCTATTTTCGTTTCCCTATTTCACATTCTCGCGGGAAAAACGTAACGAAAAATAGAAGCCAATAGCTGGTGAGAAAACGGCGATCCACGTAAGAAAATACAAAAGCGATACTAAAGGTGTTCTTTTCTGGCAGTATAGATTGTCTTCCTGTCCAAGCTGAAGTTACAAAATTAAAATAACCAGGAGCCCATCAATATTGATGGGCTCCTGGAATAACTATGAGTCGAAATCACTCGTGTAGCCCACACCCAAGCTCACGGTGCGTGTTCTGTCCGTTGAGAATCACGAGGATTTGTATTGGCTGTCGTATAATTGCTGTTACACGTAACAATCTTTCGTGTCACTTGTCTCAGAAAAGAAAAAAATTTATTGCAAGTACAGTTGCACATACAATGCAATATAATGTTGCGAAAGAAAAAAAACAAATGACGCATCTGTGGGATGTGATTGGTTGACTTAAGGCGGGGGTCCACCGGAACGCCATTTCTCCGCCACTTGACATGGCTTTAATGGAAACATCTCGTTCACGTTTCAAGCAATCCATAAACTCTATGCTCATCTCATGAATCTACGTTATGGGTGTTTTGTGGATATGTTTGGGAGGAAATAGTTTTTCTCAATTTTTTGGTAAAATTTAGAGAATGAGTAGTTTTTTAGTAAAAGATTTTACTATAAAAATTAGCGATAAAAAATCACGACGTTTCGACCTCTCCGAGGTCATTTTCAAGTGGATGTAAGAATACAGAATCAGCATAAATATATTACAGTATAAAAGCATAAGAATGTAGAGAGCGCAAAAATGTGGTAAAATATGTAAATATAGGTGATAAAAAAAATTAAACTAATTAAGTAAATAAAACAAGAGTTAAAAGGACTTTCTAAACAAATAACTTAGCGCGGATTGAGTCGCACATTTAGAGAAATAAGAAATACTGAAGATTTAATGAAATTTTAAAATTATAATTTGAAGTTAATAATTAAGTAAGGGTTAGACAATGAACGCGAGTGTTCTATGGGATATAGTGCCTCGAGCATAGACAGAAAGCCACGAGGGCGTAGCCCGAGTGGCACTTCTATCTAATGCGAGAGGCGCTATATCCCATAGACTGACACGAGCGTTTATTGTCTAACCGACTTAGGAAATGGTCATATCCGCGAAGAAACCATATTTTATGCAGATGGTATTTATGAGCGTATTTTAATTGTGTCATTCACCCTTGGGAATAACGTTGTTATTTTGTTTTGGATGTCGCCGTAATGTTGGTAGAATTTTACGGCGGAGCTTTGTTTATTCTTTGTTGTTTTGATGGCACATTTGCTCCGGCTATGAGCCAGTATACAGAAACTGTAATAACGGTAAAACCACAACGACAAACCAATAAAGAGTACCGGATCTATCGTAGACCTGGATCAGTAAAAATCTTGAAAAAGGAAAGGTAAAAACGGCAACCTGGAAGAAAAGATAGAGACAGAAGTGAAATAATAATAATAATAATAATACAACCACTTTATTATCATTTAATAATAATAATAGTAATAATAATAATAAAACAGTTGAATATATTTGCCCGATATTTCGGTTTTGTTTTGCAAACCGAAATATCGGGCAAATATATTCAACTGTTTTTTTTTTTGTTTTTTTTTTATTGTTATTATTATTTCACTTCTCGGTCTCTATCTTATGCTCTATAAGGGCATACTAATTAGGCTTTTAGACAAAGGAAAACAAAAGAATTCATTAGTTTGTTCTATATAGAGCATACTAATGAGTAGTTATTTTACCCAACAATTTCCCTGGGCTTCAAAGCCCCCGCCTCTTTACATAATACTGGGCACTGATTGGCTGAGTGGGTGTGACCATTTTCTAATGGATGTATAAGTCCACTAGCAACCTGGGGTGCTCTTGTGTGGGTATCAACTGTCTGTTGGTGTTCCAAAATTAATTTTCTTACTTTTATCCCTTTTTCAACCTCTTAAAATTCATTCAAATTCATGTGTACCATCGCCTTCAAGAGTGTGGCGAAACAAGTTGCAAAAGCCATGTTACACATTGTACACCTTAAAGAAATTTGTGGTAGAAGGTAGAAAATTATTTCACCTTTCGTGTAGCTTAAAAAAATTAAAATTCAGTCGCACGAGGGGGTGTTACAACTTGCAACAATTTTTTTTTTGGGAGGGAGGTTGCACGTAAAATTGTTGACGTGTAACAGTACAGCACCTTTAATTATAAAAAAGAAAATGGAGTTTTCCTTTGAAGTAAATAAAAGACTTCAGAAAAATAGTTAAAAATAGGAAGTTGACGCCCTGGTTAGTGAAGGTCACAACAAGGGCGAGATATTCTCTCTGCAGTACGTTTTTCAAGTCCGAAAAATTTCGGGACCGAAAAGCTACGTTGTGTGCAGAATGTTTACAAAGATCCAGTTTTTTTAATTATTATGTCTCTCGAGTGCGAAATGACTGCCTTCACCTGACAAACTATAAAAGTTGACATAAGAGCAGTTTTCAATTGAGTGTGCAAAACCAAGACCAAAGTGATTACTCTGACCAATCACAGCAGTCGTAAACAATCCAATGAACCAATCAGAGCTCGAAGCAATTACATGTCGAAAACGTGTGCGAGCAAGTCAAGATTGGTTTTGGTTTTACTTCTGATTGGTGGAGTAAGTGGCACGATAATTTTTAGCCAATCACAAAGCGTAGCAATGCAAAACCAAAGCAATTGTGTAATTACTTTTCACACTCAATTGAAAAATGCTCTAAAGGTCGAAACACACGAGGGGACTAGTCCCTGCGACCAGTCCCTGCGACTAGTCCCGGGGACCAAATCCCTCCGTGTGAACTGCTAATTTTCGGCAAAAATCTAGTCGCAGGGACTGAATTTTGGTCCCCGCAACTGGTCCCACAAATTCAAACTGGTTTGAATTCGTGGGACCAGTCCCAGGGACTGGTCCCCTCAAATTTTGCTTGATCCATTCGTGTGAACAGTTCGTGGGACTGGTCCCTGCGACAAAATGAAAATAAACCAATCGCTGATCAGCATTTTAAGCTCCCATAATTCTGTATTCAATGCAAACAAAGTTCCCGCCAAATTGTCTAGCTAGCATTTATGCGCGCGCGCCATTTCATGAAGAGAATGCGTGACATCCGGTTTATGTTATGCAGATTTTATCGGATGTTTTTATCTGATACAACTAGCCTGGAGAATATTCTAACACTGGTATTGGAGGTCTTGATGACATAGTGCAGTCATTGTTTTTTTTCAGGTTCTATGCAGAATACAACACCTAAAGAAAAACCTTTATCGAAATATGGTCGAAATAGGAGATTATGAACACTGTCAACACTCCATGGTGAACACAGTTTGTCCAGTAACGCTGAAAGCTGACTAATACACTTTCGGCGGTTAATTTAGTAAATTTAGTTTCTCTGTTGAAAATTGCTCTTTTTCCATCTCCATAAAACGATATTCTTTTTTAAAAATCGTCATAAATGCTGCTTTCTTGTTGTGAAACAGCAGTTGAAAACGCTACACTCGCAAAAATAAGAAATGCCTGGTATAGTTTCTTGAAAAATCGTTAAAAAATGTGTTATAATTACTTATTTTAAGAATTGTCCAATGAATGAATAAATAAGTGAATACTGCATATAATGAGAATAAAAATTTCCTTAACTGCCTTTATTTTATTAATTCCAGCTTTCTCTGGATGGAAGTCCATTCCATTTCAAAAATTACTTGGGGATCATTTCGGGGTCAGTGTGAAAAAAAATGGGGATCATTTCGGGGGCGATTTGGGGATCATTTCGGGGTCGGGGATCATTTCGGGGTCGGGATCATTTCGGGGGCTGAGGTCTCAGCGTGTAAACCCTTCAAGGGACTGGTCCCCGCGACTCGTCCCATCGTGAAACTCCGACAGGGGACCAGTCCCTGCGACCGGTCCCAGGGACTGGTCCCCTCGTGTGTACCGACCTTAAAAGTTAGCATTGATTGCAAAAAGTTGACAATCTCGTGTTTTCACGCGACAGACTTCCACACTTAAAAAGGTTGGCAAGAAGAGAAACAAGTTCTATTTGTCGCCAACATTTTTGCCAGCTGTCGATGTCACGTTCACACGCCAACTTGAGTTTGCCGACACAAGTTTGCCAGCTTTGGTTTGTCGTGTGAAGGCGCTATGAGAAACGCACACCTGGTCACCTTTATAGGGGGTAAGCTGATCACACGCACGAACAAAGAACACAAAAGGCTGACTCCTGCCTCGGCCGCGCTTCTCTCGTGAATTGAGAGACGACTGGGAACAAGTCAGCACACAAGGCGAGTCATAATAGGCTGCTGTTTTAGATTTGGTACCTTTTAGGGGTAAAAATCCATTTGAGATATGCCCATCACACGAGATTCTGGTATCTTTAGAGAGTTTTTTTTTTTTAATTTCCGACGAGCAACCCCGTCATTTTTATATGGGGCCCCACCAAAGGGTTTCTAACTGAGTTCTACTTTACAAGCTCCAGGTTGCATCAGCTTGACAGTATAAGTAAGTAAAGTCTTTATTTAAAGAGGGTTGCACTAGTAACAACTGAATAACAGCCCAATTTCGATATATTACAATTCAACTTGAAACAAAAGACATCACTAAGAAGCTTAGGCCCGTTTCAAACGTCGAACTTCACATGTGCCGAACCTAATGCAAATGAGCAATATCCATTGTTTTTGCTCATTTGCATTGGGTTCGGCACATGTGAAGTTCGACGTTTGAACTGGGCCTTATAGGGATTTATATGGTTTATTCCCCTAAGCCTCGTAGTAATGTTATTTGTTTGAAGTTGAATTTTAATATATCGAAATTGGGCTATTTCCCCAAGACTCGCGCGAGAAGCACGAATCGCCGAAAGCGTCGATTCTCGCGTGCATCTTTCCGTTTGCACACTGGTTCCAAGCCTTTCATATATTTTCGGGGGGATTAGGTACTCTATGTACCAGGGAGCACCGGCATGCGAACGACTGTCAGAAAAGACTGGAAGATTGTGTCACAGTTTTTCTGTTGTTGTTTTTTTGTAAGTAGAGGAATGAGAACCCTCTAAAACATTGTAAATTATCACTTTATTTAATCTTACCTAATTTTATTTTTAAACAATCTATCGTAGGATATACCCATTTTATCATTATTATTATTTTTAATTTTTAAATTATGTCTTGCGTGAATGGTTGCCCCTTGCAGGGCTATGGAATTTTGAATAAAGTTTGAATAACGGGCCAATATTCTTCCAGTATGGTCCCGAGCAAGCTTGGTTATGCATGGTTCAATTCCTACAGTTACCACCCCCCCCCCCCCCCGGACAAAGTCGGCCCTAGTGGCCCGGGGGTGGGGAATTTTGCAAGTAGTCTTGTCCCGGGGGTAGGGATCGAAGTGCGCAATAATTATGGGGCGAAAATTTCGTTGAAGCACATGGCGGATGGCATGACTCAACAAGCGGACTTCTTTGCTGGGAAATCCTTACAATTTGTTAGTAATTGGCTGGAAGAAAACAATTTGGCAAAGTTAAAGCTTGTATTTGAAGAAGTGTTGCCTGTCAGTGGATGATGTGAAGTGTTGGGAAGATCACATCCTCAGTACATGAAACCATCACAAGAGAGGAGCGATGAAAGCCAAAGAAACGCAAGCAAGGAAGAAAAACAATGGGAAAGATGCTTCCTGATCTTTGTAATCATACGAGTCTAGTGCAGTCCATGTCTATTTTGTAAACTGTTCAGTGGATTTATATAATAAATATTTTAGTCTTCTTGAGAAACGGTGCAGCTTGCTGTTGAGTGTCCCGGGGGTAGGGAATTACCTCTTTCTTTGTGCCCGGGGGTGGGGATTAGGACGCCAAGTGAAGAAAAAATGGCAAATCCCCGGGGGTGTGCCCCCGGGGGGGATGGTAACTGTAGGAATTGAACCATGCATTAATAAGAGACTCCGGTGGGAGAATCGCGTGGGATCATTCGGGACAATGCCCGGTCGAATACTTAAAGAATATTGGACAGGCAAAAGAGCATTTTGATTGGTTGATTTTAGTTATTGGCCCTCTGACTGTCTTTATAGTTGTGTAATAGGCCACTTCGTATGAAAGGGTCGGGATTTCACGAGTTGAAGTATGTGAAAGGGTAGGGATTTCACGAAGAATAGGAAATGGTAGCGAAAACACGAGTTGAAGCATAAAAAAGGTAGGGAGAACTGCCATTTAAGTATTATAAAAAGCGCCTATCAAAATATATCAAACAGGCGCACGTAAAGGCTATATGAAAGGGGTACCATTTTCAACGAAAGGTATATGAAAGGGGTACCATTTTCAATGAAAGGTTTATGAAAGGGGTACCTTTTCTGTCAAAAACGGTATATGAAAGGGTAAGGGTTTGGACCTCGGGGCGGAGCATCCCCGTACAAAACTTTGTTGAGTACCCCCCCCCCTCCCCCCCCGGGGGGGGTTCCAATTTCTTTTGTTTTCTGCACGAACTGCACGTGCTATGCTTTATCTTCTTTGCAATTTGCATACGGTGCACATTTGTATATGAACACACAATGCTACGTCCTAGCATTTCTACATGAATTCTGAATTCCATTGTGCCATTCTAACAAAGGAGGCTTAAATAATTACACCACGGTGAGGCTGAGCCTGCACATGAAAGATAATTATGGTATTTTTCGAAATGGGCTATAAGAAATTAGAATCCTTTGTCATGATTGACAAATTTTTGTGTTCAGTGAGTGAATGGATTAGAAGGCATAATCAAAATATTGTTTTTATTTTCAATCAAAAACCACCCAGGAAAGGTAAAAATATATCATAAGTACCATAATTATTGTAAGTGGAACCTGTTAAATTTACATATGAACATAAGCTTAACCATTTTTTGGGCGCCACGAAGCTCTCGGAACGGCTCACAGGATTGCCTGAGAAAACAATAGAACAAACAACAGAAGAATGGTTCCTAGACCTAAAACAATAGAGCTTCGTGACACCCAGGGCCAATGAAATTAGAGGTTCTAAAGAGCTTCGTGGCTCCTGCCATTTTTGTATGTAGGGCTGGGACAATAACCGTCTTCGTTATGTTGAATGTTAACCTTTTTTACCCACCTTTTTTTGTAAGCCAAAAAATGAATTCTGTTGCTAAAATATTGGTGTTTTAATAGATCGAGATACAATAATGAATTACACCAAAAGATCTCACATCGCAAAAAAATATTTAGCTTATTAATTTTTGGTCTGAAGTCAAGTGTTTTTTTTTTATATAGGATGCTTAATCAGCAAAAATGTAATTTATTGTCCTGCTTTGGAGTGGAAAAACAGGATCCTTTGAACTAATTAGATCTGTTTTACGTTAACTTACATGAAGAATTGAACTTGTAAGTGAAAAATGTTAACCATAAGGCGGTTCTGCTCTCAGCCATTCAATTCATTCAGCTACTTACGTATTGTTAATGTAAAATGTCATTCTCCGTGCTCTGTATGCTCAAGGCCTTGAACAAAATCATCTTCTTGTGTCATTTTTAAAATCAAAATAACAAACCATGTGGAAGAGTGTTTCCTTGGGATTTCCAAACACTGAGAAATGGATTGAAAACATGAGGCGTGGCCAAATTTTTTTTAACCAACATTGAGGTTACCTCACAGAAACCTGATATATATATATATATATATATATATATATATATATATATATATATATATATATTTTAATTTAATTGAAGTTTATTGATAAGTACAATACAATATACAATATTAACAAACAAAGAACAACGTTACAGAACTGAAATAAAAGGAACAGACAAAATACAACTGCTATATCAAGCTTATTTGCGACTAAAGGCTCAGGGATTCACGGACACTTGAAGGCTCTATAGATAATTTGTGTTTCAGAAAAGCTTTAAAGGCTAAGAAACTATATGGTTCGCTTTCTTTGGCTGCAGTGTAGATATATTTGATGAACAACTTTTTCAAGTGTTTGATATAGCTTCGGAAACTGATCATTTAATACAGAGAAAATAAAAGAATAATATTGCCAAAATCTATGCTTGGTATGATCGGGTTTGCAAACCACTGTCAAGCTTATGATTTCCTTATTTCAAACTTGATAAATTATTAATGAGTTTGAGAAAAAAATTTACAATTACTACAGAGCACTGCCCTGTTAAAACATTCGGAAATCTTGGCATTTATACTTGTTACCTTATTCTGTACAGTTTGATACACGGCAGTAACCTTACTGAAAGCAATACCACAACACATCAGCAAAGTGAGTAAATTAATTGCTGATATTACTTTAGTTTCCTAATGTAGGAATCATCACTGTTGTGCTTCATTTTGTTTTTCCGGAAATTGAAATTCTAAAAAGTAAGGGTGATGAATCAAAATGATTTCTGAACCCAAAAATTGAAGTGTTTACAGTTATCAGGCCATTTCCATAATCACAAATACCACACACTAAAAATCAAATTACATTTTTTCATACCCTGGCCTTTTGCAGCGGCCTACAAAATATGTTATGATAAGAATGACAACCAACCCAGCCAATACACAGCCCACAACAGTCGGCACAATACTATCAACTTTGTCAGCAGGCTTTCCACCCGTTTTTGCAAAACAAACATCAGCTGTGAAGTAAAAAACATAACATTAGTCAGTACAGTTTTCCATTAATGTATTTACCATTAACTACACCAGGTAAGTCACAACACAAGTCGAGAAGCTAAAATTTTAGAATACAGAAGTCATTCTGCCAATAAGAAAATCAAACTTTGAATCTTGATGAAGGTTGACAAATGAGTGCAAACTCACACTCATGATGATGCATAATAATTAGTATATGTATTTATTTTTTAATTTTATAATAATAATAATAATAATAATAATAATAATTGTATTCAATAACAAAATTCTTGATTGTGATTGGTCAACCGCACGCCTATTTCTTACGTAATTAGTGCATGGTCACATGGGTGTCCAATTACAGCTATCCAATTACAATTTTTTGTAATAATTGGATAGCTGTAATTGGACACCTATGTTGTGCGTGCATCAATCAGTTGCACTTAAATGGGTTCTTTTTTGCTGTTTTTCCTTCTACTTTCAGACTGATAGAAAATATCCTAGACCTTTTGAGTACAAAAAGTCCACATAAGACTTTTAATCTCGAATTTTGTTATTGATGCGATTAATTAGTAATTGAAGTAATATATCAATAATATGAGACACAGTGGTTCATTACAAGATCAAACACTGAGAAGAGAGTTGAAAATACAACGCACAGCAGTGTATTTTTGACGAACCTCAAGGTGTTTGATCTTGTGAATGAAATACTGCGTCGAATGTTTGATATTACTTCTCAAACAAAATGATTTTGGAAGGAGAAATTAAGGATTAAAAAATGAGGAGTGTTTCATCTGATTTCCAAACACTCATTAAACATTAATTTCCTTTGTATTTTCATCATGAATTATTAATGAGTTTGAGAACTTCAAGTCATACAATTCAGGGGTAATGGTGCTCGTGATTTCAAATCGTCATGATTTCAACACGCTCGGCCGATTTGTAATAATTTGCCAATTACTCCCTGAATTGTACTCCAGTCAGTCCAATTACTATTACTAATAAGTAGTAGATAAAATATGAGCGGGAGATCTGTATGGGCGTTTACAATGGCGAGCCGAAGGCTCGTCATTGTAAACGAATATTCTATCGTACTTATGAAATGAAACAATGAGTGGAGATCTGTATGAATAATAATTAGATGAGCAGGTATTTGTATCAAAAGTTAATTCTACTGTTTAATAATTCATCAACTCAGTTGATTTGTATTGGGGTTTACAGAGGTGTACATGTGACTCAAATACCACCTATTGATTTGTCATAACTGTTATGAATTATTAAATATATAATGAATTTTATAATAATAATTACAATTATTTCACATCTATGTTGTATAAGATCTACAAATTATCACTCGCCTTTGGCAAGTATGATTGTAAATCTGGTACAACACAGCCGCTCATGTTGTAAACAATAGGAAAATTACCTTCACCAAAGACTGCATTCTCATCACTACCAAAAGGCTGCAATTGCATCTTTTTTATTGCAACAGTGACTTTCACATTGCCCTGTAACATTATATCCTGCTCCTGATCACATTTGAAGCTTTTTCCATCACTGGCAGTCATCTTTAGATTACTGGTATTATTTTGCCAAGCATTTACTTCTTTCTCTTAAATTAAAAGATGTGTGAGTATTAAATGTTTGAAAAGAAAAATGGAGGAAATTAATGAGTTTGAGCCCCAGCTTGATGATAGAGAAACTAAACATTGGAAACACCAGAAACCAGTTTTCCCTGGCCAATTTCTTCACTCCCTAGCAAGTTAAAAAATTAGTTACAGCCCTGGGATTCTCCCCCCTCCCAATCATTTAATAAACTACCGTAAACACCGGTGTATAAGCCGCCTTTTTTGCCCAAAATTTTTGCTCAAAATCGAGGGTGCGGCTTATCTACAGGAACATCTGCAAACGGTTATTGAACTTTCCGGTTATATAAGTTGACCAGACGTTTTGAGCCTTGAAATTAAGATTTTATTTATTTGAGGTGTAAAACATGGAACAAGATTCTTTATCTGTAGATGATGTAGAAAAGTGAGTCTCCTCTGTCTAACAGAGTATCCAGAGCACCCCCGAGACCATGCAAAAATCAAATTGAACAATCCGCATCGAACACGTATAAACGCACGAACGTTTATAAATTTTAAAATTTAGCCTCAAATTGTCAAAATACCTGTGATAAAACAGTGCGCACTATCTTTGTCAGACATGTCGAAGCTTTTAGCAATGAGGGAACACCGAAGACGAACGAAAGAAGCCAAAGAAAAGAATCTGTAAACAAGCGGCTATCTTGGTTAACCAGACTAAATGAAAACATGTGCTCGAGAAATTTGCATGGTTACCAAGCTTGTTTTGGCCTGAACGAACAGCAGGCAAATGAACGTAGCTGCTCTGAAAACTGCTGAAACTGTGGGTGTTTTTTTTCAATACACGATGATTCAATGGATAGAAGCAAAGTCCAGCTCATGTTTTGTGGAGCCAATTTATTTTTTAATTTAACTTTTTTTCCAAAATTTAAGCTTCAAAACTTGAGGTGCGGCTTGTCTACGAGTACGGCTTATACACCGGTGTTTATGGTAAGTCCAAACACTTCATTTAGTAACACTATCTACCTGTTCCATTGGTAACAAGTGGTTCATTGGCAGTTCTAGCAGTGAACCCCAGACTTGAAACTGTCCATTTATCTTTCAGGTTATCAAGTGTCAAGGAAATTGTCAGGTTTGCTGGTCCCATAGTCCAAGCAAGATTGATTGACGACTCTTTGTCACCGCAGGTTCCACTGGGAACGGCATTTGTTGGAAGGTCATAAGTAACAGTCTTGACCTGAAATATCGTAGTAAACAATCAGGCTCGTAAAATGATAAGTTACACCCCATAAACATCAAAACCTGTACATGGTTCAAAATATCTTTTAGAAACAAATTCTGAATGGCTCAAAGTGAAACTATCATATGTGCCAAGTTGGCTAAAAACGTTTGGATCAGAAACACATCAGTTTTGGCACACACTGACTTGTGTATATGTACTATACACTATTGTGTACAGTCAACTCTTTTAAAACGGACACCAGTGTAACACGGACTCCTATCTAAGGCAGACATGGTTGGACGGTCTTGGACGATTTTCACTTGTTAGTCTGTTAGAAAGACACATCACTAAAGTGGACAGTGGACACTTTTATTGAAAACTCTCGGTTAAAAATACCTCTCAAGCCAGACACTAAAACTGCAAATTTGTACAAATGTGACCAACCATGGCATTAATCACAAACTGTTGTCATGACTCTCTTATCAACTAAAAGTTATTATATGTTTCAAGCTCTAGGATAATGAGAACGATCCCGTTTCAGTTCTGACATTGCAGTTTTCTAGTGTCAGGTTACATCAACTCTGATCCTGGAGGCAGATACCTCAAAAGTCATCATTTCACATAATTTGCTAATATTTATGGCCACTTCTTTCTCTAGCCTGCATGCAGCCGTCTCCGATTTCCTTGCTGCCCGTGGAAAACGGACGTCTGCGTAACACCATTTTGAATCGTGTTCACATATCCTGCTGTTTCTCAAGGATCCGTAGACTGCACTCTGATATTTGGACAATAGGCATTTGTTAGAAACAACTCTGATTGGCTGTCAACCCGAAATGCCTAAATAATTTATGCTGCTAAAATTCATGTGCGTTTTTCCATTGACAGATCTGAGTATGTCAACGAAACATGTCTGTGCGCAGGCTATTCTTTCTCTAGCAAGCAGAGCAAAGCAAAGCATTTAAATTTTTTATTGGTCATTAAAAGAAATCAGCTAAGCATTGCTTCAGTTCTCAGTCATAAATTAAAGGGTTAAAAGCGTATTACTTTTCCTCAAAACTCAGGAAAGTAATATGAAAGAGGAGCCAGCACTTGATTGATTTCTTTTGTTTTAGTTCAAACAAACAACAGAAAAAAATCAGTAATGCTTGGCTTGAGTTGGTTCAGTTTTTAAGAAAAAGGAATATGCTTATTCTTGGTGTTTAATTCTTTTGCTAAAAAATGAAATACAGAACTAAATGTGTTGGTAAGTTTCTTTTATGACAATTAGTGTATTTGGAGCAACAGACGACCTTTTTGTCGATACAAAAACCATAATGATTTTTTCCCTGCGCATCCCATAATTGTTAATAAAAGAATATATTAATTAATTAATTGCAGTGGTGATTATAGGAGGCCCAGGGGGGAAATCAGCATGGCTGCCATATCGGTAAAATTATCACATACATGTATGACAGTTTTGTTTTCAACTCTTCAATTGAAGGGCCGAGAGCATGTCCAGCCTATATGACTTTTTAGGCCTTTTTTTATTTTTTCTTGCTCAGATTTGTCCAATTTTGGCATGTGAACTAGAAATTAGTTGCAAAACATTGTTCCGAATTTTTTTCCGTTGTTTTTTCCGTCGTTTTCGAGAAATACCGTATGCAAAAAAAAAAAAAAATCAATCAATCAAAGGCTCCTATTGTAACGCAATATTGCGGTAAGCTTCTGTTTTCGCACTGACACGGTTCGATATTTTTTTAAAATTAAACGTAAGGAATTTTGACGAACGCAAAAAAAGTAAATCACTTTCATAATGTCCAGTTCGAAGAAAGAAAAAAAAAAAAAAAAAGATGCTGAGCGTGATTCGAACCCGGAGCCGTCCGAGCGCAAATCCCCGACCAAACCACTAGACCACCGACGAACACATGCTCACTTCAGGCTAAGTTTTATTATTTAAAGGTTGATACGCATCAAAACGCGTATCTCGATTTCAAAATCCTTTTAGATCGAATTTAATGTTGCATTAAAGACTCCAAATGCGAAACGTCTTCCCGCCGGCCAGCAACAACTCAATTCGAGCTGCCCAAAGCTGTATTTCAAGTGCCCGACCACGCACAGCGGACCCATCTACCACTGTCGCAAAGCATGTTGGGAAATCCTACAACAAAACCGAAATGGAGTTCCCGCCCGAAAGTTATTGCAAAATACTATAAGTCTCAAAGCACTTCGGATATCGGGCATTTCGACCACGGCATGGGATGGGAAATGGCCCACAACTCTCGACGCTGCCCCTTTTCTGATCCGAAGTGATTCCAGACTTTCCCGCCGGCTCGTCTTCCCGACCAAGGTCCGTTTTTCACCTCGAGCGCTAAATGGCGCTTCAGACACAAGGAAGGACAAGAAACACGACTCGTTTCTTTGAGAAGTGCTAGAGACTCAAGGATTTCCGGACTTAATGATGTCTTTCAATCACCGGACGGGCCTCATACACGTTGGCTTACACACACGCTACAGAGGCGATGTTGCCGTAGTGAGCTCACGATAGATAAGCGAGCCAGGCGTGCGTAAATAACGGTATTTTCGTTTAGTTGTTGGCACTGGTCAGAAGTATTGCAGTCGCGTATTCTCATGGCCAAACTGCTTTCAAATGGCTTCGAAATTGCGCTCTGAATGTACCGTCAAAGCACTGGAGGGCCAGAACTCTGCTTTTTTCAGGTGAAATTGGTCAAATTCCTTAGGGTTAGTGCAAATTCGACAAGGGCTTGTGATATTATTCGCTGTACGATAAAATGAGGCTATTCTGAGCTATTCTGAGCGAGAAAACATAAAAAAAGGCCTAAAAAGTCATATAGGCTGGACATGCTCTCGGCCCTTCAATTATGGTACATACATTGCTGTTCACATGCAGATCCACAGAAACAGAACAGGATATATCCAATAGGACACAGGAAGACCAATTAAAATGGCCATATCCTCTCGCTGGACCAATAGTACTGGATAATATAGTGGTGTTTGCATCTGTGGTAACAGGGGTGGCATCTGTGATGGGAGCTGCTGTTGTGTTATTCTGCGCATTAGCGACATTTAATCCACTAACAACCAAACCTGAATGGTAACGGTAATAATGGTCATAAAGATAGAAATAATTATTAAAGGGAACCTTGGCTGAAAAAAAACAGTTTTAGATCCAAAGTACTCGTAATGGTTATATTAAACTCATGCTGGGGTTTTAAGTCAGTATAGACTCCGCTCGGGGGGGGGGGGGGCACTCCCCCAAAATACCTATACGGGTATGTGCCGCCCAACGGGGTCGTGATTTTGGGACTCCTGATCTAGAACGGGGTATCCATTTTAGAGACGTTTCCTAGAATGGGGTATAATATTTCCAACGCACGAAAACTTCAGATTATCAGCAGCCATTTTTTCTAAAACAGGGGTATTAAAAATTGACATGTTTCTAGAACGGGTATCATTTTGAGTGCAAATTCTTTCTAAAACGGGGTCCAAATTTGGAGACCAGGGCGGCACATTCCCACCCAAAATATACCCGAGTACCCCCCCCCCCCCCCCCCCCCCCCTCCCTTCACCGGGAGACTCCAAAACTGGTTACTGAATGTGAAGTGTTCTTTTTTCAGTTTAAAATTCCCACACGCCGCCATGTTTTCTTTATGGTAATTTATGACATCATTACGTTGTCAAAGATGTCAATATGGAGTTTACAGAAGAAGATTTTGCGGTAGAACCGTACAATATTCAGCCAAAAATGCATTAAAAGCATATATTAAAAGCATATATATATGCTTTTAATGCATTTTAACATAAATTTATAAATTATATAAATTTATGTGATGTTGACTTAAACCATCATATTGAAAGATATTAAAAGCATATATATATGCTTTTAATGCATTTTAACATAAATTTATAAATTTTATAAATTTATGTGATGTTGACTTAAACCGTCATATTGAAAGATCATGACAACGCACTGACATCATAATTTCCCATGAAACTTTGCAAAAACAAACATGCCGGCGTGCAGGAAATTTAAAAGAAAAAAATGCAGAAACAAAATGCTGGTATTCAAGAGTTAAAGATTTGTAATCACCTTCACCAGTTTAACAATGACACAAACTAATGATCTAGAAGAACTATGTTTTCTCGCCAAGATTACTGTAATGGAAATTTCCAGTTATCATAATACACACAATTGAAAATACATACAAAAACCTGGTGTACGTGTGTGATGCAAATACTGTAACAATTGAAGGGGTCGGGGCATATCCAGCCTATGTTGCTTTTTGAGCGTTTTACTATTTTTTCTCGCTCAGATTTGCCTAATTTTATCGTACAACGAATAATATCACAAACCCTTGTCGAATTTGCACTAATGCTAAGAAACTGGACTAATTTCACCTGAAAAAAAGCAGAGTTCTGGTTTTCTAGTGGTTGTTTACATTCAGAGCGTAATTTCGACGCCATTACAGCAGATTGGCCGCGAGAATATGCGACCGCAATACTCCTGACCCGCGCCAATGACATGAACGAAAATACCGTTATTTACGCGTGCCTGGTTCGTTATCGATCGCGAGCTCGCTACGGCAAACACATCGTCTGTAGCGTGCGTATGAGCCAATATGTTTAAGGCCCGTCCGGTGATTGAAGGACATCATTAAGTCCGGAAATCCGTAAGTCTCTAGCACCTCTCAAAGAAACGAGTCGTGTTTCTTGCCTAAATCTCTATTTCACGCTCGAAGGTGAAAATAGACGTTGGTGGACAAGGCGAGCCGGCCGGAAAGTCAGGGATCACTTCGGATCAGAAAAGGGGCAGCGTTGTGAGTTGTGGGCCATTTCCCATCCCGTGCCGTAGTCGAAATGCCCGATATCCGAAGTGCTTCGAGACTTATAATATTTTCCGTATTTCGTTTGGCGGACATTCCGTTTTCGTTTTCGCCATTGATATCCCGACATGCTTTGCGACAGTGGCAGATAGGTCGGCTTTGCGTGGTTGCGCGGGAGATTGAAATACAGCGTTGGGCAGCTCAAAGTGAGTTCTTGCGGCCGGGTGAAATTCAGCAAGGCGGGCAAAGACTATGAGCCGGCAGCGGAGGACCGGGAGTGCTTCCTAAAGGAGGTTCGTAACGATAAGGGATATGGCGCGAATCTAAGTGGCTGACTATCGGTGATAAAAATGAAGCGATTTTGAGGGAATGAACTTCGGGATTTATTTTTCTTGAGCGGGATTCAGCGGTACGGGCCCAAACTTGGCCATTTGAAGTGAAAAATCAGCGTAAAATCGAGAAATTCGGGTAAACCTTGGGATTCATTTTTTCGAGCCGGATTCAGCGGGAGACATGCAGATTTTATTTTTTTTTGCATACGTTAATTCTCGAAAACGACGGAAAAAAACAACAGAAAAAAATCTAAACAATGTTTTGCAACGAATTTGTAGTTCACATGCCAAAAATGGACAAATCTGAGCGAGAAAAATAAAAAACGACCTCAAAAGCAACATAGGCTGGATATGCCCCGAGCCCTTCAATTAATATTGCAAAAATAAAGTGACGTTTACTCATAACGCAAAGCACAAGCATCATGATGTATGCATGTAAACATGAAGTACTTTTTCAAGAAGGCTGACAAAAATGCATTTCCTGTTGTTTGTGAAGTTCACACATGAAGCAGTAATTAAGGAGGCTAGAAAGGGTTTTCAGCTGCGTGCGCGCGCGACGTGCACTCGTCATGCCTTGACGCACGCGTCAGCTGATTTTCCTATCAAAAAGTAGCGTGTGCAGCTCACCGGAAATGAAAGTACTGCGTAAAATTGCGCAAACTGGAAATAAATTGTGCATAAAATATTCCTCTTTATCTCAAAAGTTTGTTCGATGACCTACAGACTGTATCCTGATTTTCAATATGCAAGCAGTAGTTGGTATTTCCTATCTTAAACAAAAGTATAAGAAAAAACTATCTAGCAGAATTTTTTTCTTATCTGACAACAACCTTTTTGGAAAAAAACTTGAATTCGACTAGATAGATTTTTGTCATAGCCCAAAAAAGAAAAGAAAAGTAGTATGCTTTCCAAATTGAGAAAAATATTGATAGGTCATCGAATTAGTTTAAAAGATAATTAGCGAAAACTTGGTTTTAGAGGCTCTTCTCAGAGAGCTGTACTGTTGCCATGGTAATGGCTATGACATCATAAGCACCCTTAAAGTATTGCCTGATAAAGGCATGGTACAGATATCCAAGAACTGTCCATATCACCGGTTGCGTTATTTTTTAATATTTCATCATTTAGACACACTATTGAAGGCAAGAAATCCTTATGAGCCTCCTTTAATGCAAGCCAAATTTTAAAAAATGGAAAATATTATTTTCTGCTGGCATTTGCATTTTCCATATTCACAGACACTTGTGTTTGCCTTGTATGCATGTGTTAAGGTGGCTGAACACAGTTTTACTGTACCTATGCATCATTTATTGTCATTTTAAAACCACTAACATCTGGACGCCCAAAATTGGCAAGGCATAAGATTAAGCAACAAGCTTTATATTTTGATATTTTTGTTGAGCTTTTAGGGTGTTGTCATGGCAACACGGTGGATTGTAAATCAGCCTGCAATATTTGGTTTCGTTTATTTTCAGAAAATCTAGTCATTAGATTTTGTCCATCATTTGTCTCCAGTAAACTCGTAAAATTATTTGCATGTTAACACTGGTCTCATGTAATTTTAACAGAGGGATCTTCCATAATTTGTTGTTTAATATGTTTGCGTTTTGTAAAAATCTCCTTTGTTAGATTTCAAATTTTTGATAGCAGATGAGTTTGGCATATTAGGAACTATTATTGTGCCAAATTTCGTTAAATTCTAATGAGTGGCTCCGTAGAAATCAGCACGTTTCTGAGGAAAGTTCCTAAAACATCCAGTCACAACTTTTTGGTCAATAGCAAAGCGCACAAATGACGTCAGTACTCATGTTTGTCTGAGTTTATAATTTATTCTTGTTTATTCTTGCATTTATGACAATAGAAATTCGTTATTAGGAATCCCCCGAGAGTCACTTTTGGTTTGTTTGTCTGAGTTTTAGTTCTATAAATAGTAATTGTGCGCTTCGCTATTGTGCATGCGTTGCATTTGACTGGGTTCCTGATCCAAAGACAAAAACGATGAAAAAGGCAGTTCTCAAAACTTTGCACGCGCTGACTCACGTAAGCAGCTGAAATTGAAGAGTGCACGCAAACTGTCTTCAGCCACCTTAACCAGGTATAAATCATTCTTGCCTCCCCACCCTCCTCTCCCCTCCCCTCCCCCCTCCCTTGTCGGGTTGGGTACCCTTTGCAATTTTAATTTGTTAACTGATCGTAAAAATACTAAGAAATTATCACGCACAGTTTGTAAGCCCTGTTATGCATAGCATCACGAATGAAAAGATGTATGTTTGCTTGCTTTCCGATAAAATCCACCACACGATATGTTCAAAACACGTGCAATGAATGAGAAAGGTCCCGGCGCAGGCGAATCCTGCACGTTGTAACCGGCAGGGAGAATTGTCTAAATCTTTCTCGTTCTTGAAAACTACCATAGCAAAGAGTAAATCTCGACTATGTTGTTATCTAATTATCTGATTTGTAAATTATTATCAAGTGCTTTGGTACTAAAAATAATAAAACAGCTGGAACTCACCAACAACAACAACAAAAGCGTACAGCTGAGACAAAGAGTTTGTTTTCGCTCCCGCCATGACGCAACAGGCTCCTTGCAGGTCTTTTAAAACAAAATGCGGGACTGCTACACAACCTTTCGATCAGTGCACCAGAAAATGAGCAAGGTATAGTACCTAAGAGTGGATATTTCTGGCGATCTGATGGAGGAGATTTGATAAAGCGGCGGAGATATCTTCCAAAAGAGCAATCGGCGCCACGCTGCGCTTGAGCAAAAACAACAGAACGGCCTGGACGAAATAAACCACGTGACAAGATCAATTCAGTGGTGGGGTAGGGTGGGATCTAGTGAAAAGGGCGGCCATTTATACTCTTTTAGCACGGTTTCTTTATTGTGTAGCTAACTGCTCATAAACGTTTAGACATAGACATTTTAAAACAGCTTTTCAAGAGAATCTCTAGCCACGAGAACCAGGTACACCAATATCATTTATAATACACTCAGTGGGGTAAGGTGGGGTCTAGCAAAAAAACGGCTCATCCTCGGTGTAAGAACCTGTGAAACTCACGAGTGACGTAAAACAAAGAAAACAAAAGGCATAAAACAATAGAGTCAACTGGGAATACAATACTACAAAGCTAAAAAACAAAGGATAAAGTCACAGCTTCTTACACCGAGGTAAACCCAAAAAAACAGGTCAGTAGATGGGGGCCAGTGAATAAAACGCTGATTGTATATCTATATATGTATCCATGTAATTAACTTTTTCAATGATAAATATAAACCCTCTTTGAAAAACCCACAGGTCATTTTTTTTTTGTTGCATTATTTTCACTCAACTCGAGCACTATGGACACCATGAGGACCAGAACAAGCTCCCTTGGTGGTGGTGGTGGTGGTGGTGGTGGGGGGGGGGGGGGGGGGGGGGGGGGGGGGGGCTATAAAAGTGACTGGCGGTAATCATGATACCTTTTAGTGGTTAAAATATGTGGGTTGGTACCACTTAGAGGTTTCTGGTACCTTTCAGGTTCTTTCCCTGTAATTAAAATCTGAGTATGAACCCCAACAAAATTCTAAACAAATCACCAGCCTTGTTTCTCAGTCCACAAAAGTCATAAGTTGATCTCATCTTGCCTGTCACCTTGATGGGTAACATCACATTCAATATTGTGCTTAGGATGACTGGGATTGAGGGAACAAAGGTCAACAGAGATAGCAGATGACATATTCCTCAGATAAGGAGTCTCTCTTTCATTAGTGAAAATAAATTTGACTTAATTGGGAAACAATCAAGAACATACTCTGATCTGAGTAGCATCATTGGTATTACATTTTATTGAAATCTTTCAGTCATTCTCCTATTTTGTTTTGCGGAGTGATGCATTTGATTCGTGAAAATGGCATTCATTCTCTCAGGTCAGAGATGTTTTTTGCTGGTAATAAAACATATGCCATATACATTGTGACATGTTTAAACAAATCAAAACTTTTACTTGTTTATTTATTATTTTTTTACAAATAAAGGTGCCAAGCTAGGCAAACATGGATTTACAAGACAGTATATGCAAGACCAAGCAAACTGTACAATAAAATATTATTAAATATTATTTTCTATCTTCATTGGAGATCATCATCATCAAAGAGGTCATCAAAATCTATTAGAAAAAAATCAAAATCAAAACAAAACAAAAAAATATTACAGAGTCAATATGAGCACAAAAGGAATAATTCCTTTTATCATCACAAGGATAATTATTATCCTTGTGATGATAAATTTTTTAATAGACCCCAGGAGTAAATGACCAATGGCACATCCAGTCTTACTCAAAAGGTTGGGGGGGGGAGTGAGGGGTGTGTGTGGGGGGGAGTGGGGTGTGTGTGTGGGGGGGAGGTGGGCTTTGAAAACAAAAGGATACAGAATGAAAACTATTTTGGCTTTTTGAGCCTTATTTCCTTTGTAAAGTACTGGTAAGGGGAGAGGAGGCCTTCTGCTCCCTTCTTATTCAACCAAAATTTCCAGAAATCCTGAAACAGAATTGAAAATGCAAGATAAATTTTTTTTTGGAAAAACCATTCAATCAAAAAACATGGAAATTCATCATGAAATTGTGCCCATTGAAACTTGTCAGCTGAAAAATGTTGGATATCCATGATGCTTTGCGCGCTAACAAAGAATACCACTTCTTTCCGTTTTGGGCACTGTTTCTGCGAGACAATAGAAAGAGAAAAGAAGCAAACAGCATTGTTCCGCAAGTTGAAAACACTTGCCAAAAGTTATGCGTTACGCATTTGACTTTGGTTTTATTATCTCGTGCTTTTAGCAAAGCCCGTAAGTCCTGAATTTATGTATTTCTATTTAGCAGATAAAGATTAATTTTTAAGCTTGAGCAGCAAAACATTTTAGCTTTTCATACGCCATGCGAATGAAGCGAATACGTTGTGTTAAAGGTTTTGAATTTCACTTGACGTTGTTTTTGTCGGTATGTAAAGTTAATACAATTTGACCAAACTTAAACGACTGATCTCTCACGTGGAAGTCTTGCATGCTATTTTAAACTTCATATTTCGTATTCGTTTCTTTTTTGTCATTAACTTAAAAAAAGAATGACAGTTTCATTCAACATTGCCATTTTGAGAGGCAGATATTTGTGCTACAAGGTAGTTTTTAAATCAGAGGTTTAAAGTGCACCTAATCCCAAAATTGTTTTTTTTGCTTAATCAACTCTATGAACATTGAAAAGTTGAATAGTTAAATATTTCTTGTTTTTAATGTTGCATTAGTGAATTATAGAGGTTTGAATTTACAAAATGTTAATAAGATGACGTCAAATCAAGAATCGTTTATTATACAACTACTTGTTTCCACCTCCAAGTAATATTTTTTTACAAATCAATAATTTCTTAACTATTAACAGTTTTAATCTACAGTGATTTAGATAAACATATACAAGCCAAAAACTAAGGATAAAAGAGTCCGACGTTTCAGCGACATCTTGGCGCCATTGTCAAGGGAAACTAAATTAAATATGTGATCTCAAGAGAAACTAAGAGTCCAGAGTCATTAATTTGCATAAGTTAGACAAAGACCTTAGTGCGAATTGAGTCTGATTGTACATTTAAACATGGTCGTAATTGTTTAATGAGTAACATCTCACTAATGAGACAATCAGTATTTAGTATTTCTTAAATTGATTATCCTTAAGCCGTGAACTGACAATTGTAAATTGAAGTAGAAATAATGGTAAAGTCTTGATTTGACGTCCTCTAATTAGCATTTTGTAAGTAACGAGTACTTATATTTTCAAAATATGAAGAGAACAGAAAATGTACATTTTTGATCATAGTGGCACTTTAATATTAACATTTGTCACCTTTTGCAGACAGATACATCGAGGACACTGGTCAGATTTCCATGTTTTCTAATTGATCCATTTTTGGCATTAGAAATCCATTGCAAAACAGTGAAATGTATGTCTGTTTAATATAAATTTTAAGGAAAGCACAGAATTGTAGGGCAATGTAGTGCAGATCGCTTTTGTGATGCAGTCATGCAACAGGCATCAATAGACTTGACCGAATTATCCTTGCGAGAAACCCATAATAAATAAATAATAGACTTGTTGCACCTATTTTGGCTTAGAAATAATAGCTATGCACTGGGGAACATTTGATTGACATCAAAATTTGCATCTTTGATTGACATGTTACAATGGAAGAAAATCCAATGCAACAGAATCAGTCAATCAGGAATCAAGTTTCAAAAATTGGGGTATACCTCCCAAAGTCGTCCTCTTTTCTCCAACTTTCTGGTAAAATGAAAAATGTCTGTTCCATTCACTGCTGGAAATTTTCAGAAATTCAAACCAGAATTTTTGGTTGAATGGATTGTGCCCCTGTAGCTAGCTATCCATGAGTGTCCCTGCAGCTCAGTGGTTTGTGCATCCAACAAGTTAGCTTGTTCCAGGCACATTAGTGGGGGAAAGCAAAAAATGTTGGAGCGTCCCCGCGTATTTATTTATTTTTTACTTGTTCCAACATTTTTCTCTCGACCCACTATCTGAGAGCTTGGAACAAGCTACCATTTATTGTGTGAAAAGTCATGGGTTTGACTGCCATCAGGGTCTTGCAGATCCTTTCCTTTGGAGCCCCATTCATGTGACTATAAAAAGAATATATTTTATTTATTTAAATCTATGCCCTGTACCCCAACAAGGCAGAAACTTTACTTAGGGGCCGATTACATGGCGAATTTCAGCCCGGGCTGAGATTCCAGCCCGGTCGACCGGGCTGAAATTTTGTTGTGATTACATGACAAATTTCAGCCCGGGCTGAGATTTCAGCCTTAGCCCGGGCGCCAAGTTTGACATTGCGCAGGAAGATTGATAATGAGAATCAAAATGGCGTCACTGCGCATGCCCAAATTCACTTTTCAGCCTGGGCTGAAATTCGGTATATACTCCATGGAGGTTTTTAATTATATGCACACAAAACTATCCGGCATTTATTTAGGGTTAAAAACTCATTTTAAAATGGTTAGCTTTTATTTACTGTTATGGGTAGTGATATCCATAACAGTAAATAAAAGCTAACCATTTCAAAATGAGTTTTTAACCCTAAATAAATGCCGGATAGTTTTGTGTGCATATAATTAAAAACCTCCATGGAGTATATACCTGAAATTCTGATGCGATTACATGGCGAATTTCAGCCCGTTTGGCTGGGCTGAAAATTCAAGCCCGGGAATTTTCAGCCCGGGCTGAAACTTTGTTCATGTAATCGCTAACTTCATTTTCGGAAGCCGGGCTGATACCGGGCTGAAATTCGCCATGTAATCGGCCCCTTACAGCCCTGGTTCACCAGATGATTGTTACAAAGTACAAACCTACAACAATTAATATACTAATTTATATAAGTACTTACTGTTAAAAAAGTCGCCATGAACTGCTCTTTCATTTGCTGCTAATTCAATCAACATTCCGCCACCTGACGCAGCCTAGCAAAAATGTGATTGAAAAGACAAAAAAGATTTAGATCTCTGTGATCGCTCCCTTTTTCCGACTCGTGGAGAAAACAAGCAAAAAGCTTACAAAACAGTACCTCGTCCATCTCCATCCATCCAGCGTCTCCATCAGGAAACATTTCATCTTGGGCCACAACTGCAGGCTTCATCCTTTAGCACTCAGCGTTGAAAAATTGAAGACTATTTGAAGCTTTGGTCTGGTCAACTTTACAGACATATTTGAAGTATTTTCCTTTTTCAATACACACCGCTGATAAGGTTGTGAGCCTGCCAAATGTCCAAGATGGCGGTCAGGGATTTGTGTTGACAAAAAACTTTCAATCAAATCGACATTATCATCGATTAGAAATGACTATTTTTAACCTGTATATATTCGACCGGAATGGCACATGCCTTTATTATGAGTCTTGGAACAGAAAAAAGGAATCAAACATGTCAAAAGATGAGGTATTGGCCCGTGTACAAACTTCATTTTCAATTGAATCTTATTTTTAAAGCTGAAAAAACTAATGAAATGCTGTTCTTATATATGCAGAGCTCAAATAGTATTGAGATAGTCTACGAAAACAGACGTGCGTTCTATGTACTTAGGTGATTTACCCCATTCAGTTGGTCTGATCAGTTGGCCATACAGGGCTGTGTGTGAAAACCCTGAACTATTTTCAGGCCAAAATATGTGATTTTTGCTTCCCTTTTCCAGACCTTATCCTTAACATTCCCTCCTTTTTTCAAGTGAAAAAACAGTGAAACCTGTATTAAGCATACACCCTCGGGACCCTGTGATCAACTCTGCGTAATAGAGGGTGTCCACTATATACAGGTTTCACTGTAGCAAAAATTGAAAGCCATTTTCAAACCCAAGCAGCTCAAAAACCATGGCCTTTGGGACCACACATACCTACAGCCTATTAAGGAGTATCTCCTCTTTCTTGTGCAGTCATCAGCAGATGTCCGAGGGCAAGAAACCAACTCCGATTTTGGCTTTTAACTTTAATTTGCTCGACGTTTCGGCTGTCACGGCCTTCTTCAGGAGCGTTATGTAGATGTTACAACATTTGAAATTTGTGTCAACAGGAAAATCAACGGCTAATCTATGACGAAATTACAAAACATATATATATATATATATATAGATATATTGTGCCACTATGAGGATATGGTTTTCAAGCAAATTATTTAGTCCTGGGGGTATTTAGTCTGGGATAGGGACAGATATCACTGGTAAAACTAGTCTAAAGTTGCTAAATGTAGCTGAATATAAACAAGAATTTGGTTTTATCGACTGAGTCGATAAGGTAAATTAGCCACCGTAAAAAGATTCGAGAAAGCTGACGTTTTGCTCCGACGAAGGGCTAGCGCTCGAAACGTCAGCTTTCTCGAATCTTTTTACGGTGGCTAATTTACCTTATCGACTCAGTCGATAAAACCAAATTCTTGTGCTTCACCCCCACCGACGCAGCACCACAGTTTCTCTAGAAACTAACCCCATTCAGTAGCTGAATATGGTCTGGTATAGGGTTAAAGGCTCAGAGCCCCAGCAGCCCTCCCCCCTATCCTATCCCTCAGACTTAAAACTGGTTGATATAACCTATATCCCTGGGGTTACCCCTCTGTAATGGCTGCTAATAAGTGCATTCACTTTACTTTTAGGAATTCAAGCTAATGTATGGCATGCTGTATTCAATCAAGTCATTTGTGGCTCGAATGTCACCCACTGAAGTGTATCCTTTAAATAATCAGTAACATTGATTGAACTATTACTGAACCCTGCATTAATACAAACATCTTGTTATTAGGAATATTGTAAGATGGTGAAATGATAAGATGAAGGTAATCATAAAATAATTGTCATAAACGTGGGTAGCCTGCGAATGTAGCCACCTCTCATCGCTCCGGGGTGCTAGAGGCATTTGCGCAAGAATGCGAACACCCCTAGTGGCCGGGAGTGATGAGAGGCATGCCTTCTGATAACTGGTTGGACGATCAATCCATTGAGCTAACAAGCTAGGACTGAGGCATTTTAACTAGGTACTTCAATAGTAAAAACGCCTCAGCTCGAACAAGCAACAAATTTAAAAAGTCACATGTGGTAGTCTTGCAAAAAACCCTTCAATTTTATATTTAGGTCAGATATAAGGATATGATTATAGTCAAACTAGTAAAATGTGTGCTCTGATAAGCTTTAGTTTTATGACTTTGCACAAATTTAATGTAAGAAAGTGCCTTTGGTTTATTTTCCAAAAGGAAGTTTAAGAAAGTGCCTTTGGTTTATTTTCCTAAAGGATTCAAGTTTATTTGCATACTTTGTGACTGTATCTACTTAATATGAAACCCTTGACTGAAGTACAGAAAAGAAGGCTTCCTAAATTACAGGACAAGTAAATACAAGCTGCATTTCTATGAAACACCAACAGGGCTCAAATTTATTCTGAACACAGACTTAAGTGTGGGAAGCACAAAAGATGTCCTCTTCAATATATACAGCAAGGTATGTAAAGTGCTGTCTCTGCGGTGACCTGCATAACATGCCCTTTTGGCGTGCAAGTGCAAATGGCGAGCTGCGCACAGGCGAGCACAAAGTACTTGTCACACAAGGAAGAAAGAAACATGACTTGTGCTCTGCACTCACTCACTGCTTAATTGCTCTTTGTGCCCTCGCATTGTAAAGGTGCCCGTTACACTGGCTGTTCTGTGGAGGCCCAATAGACCTTGTTACAGCTGTGTTGAATCCTTAGATTACACACTTTCTCCATGTTGTTTCTGCGACTCTCCACCCAAAATTTTAAGGAAATGTAACAAAAATTAGTGGTGGTCTGCAATGGACTATTGCCAAATCTGGGGGAGAGGAATACTACCTGTTGCTTCATGTTATACAGACATCATTGTAAATGGTTTTAAACCAGTAGACTTTAGTTTACTTATTAGTCTGTGTCTTGTGATTATCCTGTCGAGGCGATTTGAACCCAGGAGACTGTCAGTATGAGAGTAATCCGTAGCCGTTTAACTCCCAAGAGTGCCAGACATCAAAATTGAAGAAAAATCTCAAATTTCAGTTTGTAAAATATTGTAAAACAAATGGTACCACGCAAAAATACTGCCATAGAGGTTTCATTTGAATGGTCACATCAAAGCATTTTGTTGACAGACTCAAAAGTTAGAATTACACTACATGATGTCCCCATAATTTACTCTGGCAGTGAGAGGGTGAGAGGGTTAAAAGAATGTTGCTTTAATCCCCATTCAGTAGTTTGTCTAGTGTGCTTGCCAGGGTTAAAGTAGTCCATAGAAATTTGAACTTGAACACTTTGTCATGGTATTGGTTGCTTTGTTGCCACTGTGGAGGTGCAGTGGTCTAGTGGTTAGCATGTTGGACTTTTAACCCGAAGGTCGGTGGTTTGAGCCTGGTCTCTGCCGTGATGTTGTTTCCTTAGATGAGAAACTTTGCTCCACGTTGTCTCTCTCCACCCAGGTGTATAAATGGGTACCAGCGACATTATGCTGGGGGGTAACCTTGCAATGGACTATACCATCCAGGGGGGGTAGTAATACTCTCAGTTGCTTCATGCTACAGACACCAGATTAAGCTCTGGCAGTTGAGAGCCATTAGGCTTGTGAAAACTTACCTTTGTTGCCACTATTATAATAGCAAAATAATATGTTGTTTCTCTCTGACTTTTCAGGTTTATGTTGAGTATGTGGTAAAAAACCCTCTTTGTCGCCTTGATGAACCTATCCAAAGTGAGTTGTTTGCTTCTAAGTTGGATGCATTCATCAGAAGTTTGACCATCTTCAACTGACCTTTGTCACAAAGTACTTGTGCAATGTATAAAGAAAAGAACTGAATCAAACTCTGCTGAAAGACATTGTTTGTAAAATAAACAGGATATAAAAATGTATTGAGATCTAGTATGTGCCAAACTCGTAAATATATGAATAAATCAGTTTTGACACATTTAAAAGAATCTGTTTATTTAAACAGTACAAAAAAATCATTTTGAAAATTACGTATTAAAAAACGTGCCAGTAATTTTGAAGATGCATTTTTGTAGTGTTTTGTAGCATGGTTAAATACAGGAAAACAGAACCGAGAAATGGTCCATTTGATTAGCCAAGAAATTACAAATAAAGTATATTGTAAAATTCATTAATAATTCATAAGGGTACTAACAAATAGAAATGAGCCATTCCAATCACATGATTACCCTGTATAGGCCGATAAATCTTGATACAACTCACGAGTGGTTGTATCTTATTTGCATTCCAGATAATTTACATGTGAATGTGAATTTCACAAGTTGTTTACTACATTCGCATCCGTGTTGTATCGGCACTATACATTCACTTGCCTTCGGCTCGTGATTGTATAGGCCGATACAACACTCCTGCTCATGTAGTAAACATTACATAAAAATCTCTTGATGAACAATTCTATAAGGTGGTCATTGGGGACTGAAACACATAGTTGGCCATTACCATACGGTACTTCAATCCTTTACCAAAGGGCAGATACCTCTCTATGAACAGGGATATAGATGATAGACCACAATCTATTTTTCCGGCTATGACATTGTCATGAACTGGCCATTATACCTGAACCTGTAAATTTGTTTCATGCATGTTTACTTTTTAAGTCAGACTTTGTGGTCAAAATCTACCAACATCCACTGGGGGAGCATACCCCAAACACCCCTAAAAAGGTGTAGGGGTGTACCTTTGGTGTGCACAAATACTCCTCAAGCCAATGACTGGTAACATTGCACCTGTTCTCTGAAATACCAACTACATCCAGATCAGTTTCTTTTACAGGTCATATTCCACAAGTCACAGTTACAGGTGACTAGATATGCACACCCAAATGAACTATGTTTGCACTGAAGATATCTTTTAGGCCAAGGCTTGTTCTCACTGTTTAGACTGTTTTTGGACAAAAAATTAATATTGAGGTACTTGTAATAGTCTCCTGTGGAATATGACCTGCAACAAACCCTGCCAGATACATCCCTAATAAAGATTCAGTTAAACTCCTCCCTAATACTGACACCTCTCTATTCTCTTGGTCTCAAAGATAAAATACATTCAATCCCTATGGAGTCTGTATTAAGGTTACCGTGTACCTTTGGGGGTGTCTCCAGTATAACAGCTCTAGCGTCTTAAGATTACGCTTAATATACCTAAACCCAGATATCAAATTAAAACTTATAGAGCCGGCTATCTAAAATTTATGGAAACCATTTGGTAATAAAATGAATTGTCGATTTTTTTACGTCTAAATTCAAACATCAAATCAGCTTTAAAACGCTACAACTCAAAGGGAATTTGTTCGATTTTCCTCAAATTTGGACAGAAGCTAGGCTAACATATAATCAACAAAAAAGTGTCGGCGAATTTCTTATTTCCGAAAACTTTTTCGTCAAGAGCCATTTCCGTGCGATCACTCCTATATTTTTTCTCTCCTTTTCGAAAATATTCTGTAACTTTTCACTGCAATTGAATATGGGAAATCGCGGACACGTTTTTTTTTTAGCGCTTCATGTCCGGAAACCCGAGAACAAATCAAATTAGCAAAATGCAATAATTGCTTTGAGTTATAGCGTTTTAAAGCTGATTCGGACATTCGAATTTAGACGTAAAAAAATTGACAATTCTTTTTATTACCAAATGGTTTCTATATTTAGATAGCCAGCTCTATAAGCTTTAATTTGATATCTGGGTTTAGGTATATTAAGCGTAATCTTAAGACGCTAGAGCTGTTATACTGGAGACACCCCTGAAGGTACACTGTAACCTTAAGGAGGTTGGACTGTTAATAGGAGCTAACTTTGCATGTTTCTCTTAACAAGAGTTCACTGCACTGTAAACAAGTCAGATTGGACTTTCCATAAAAGCTGTTTAATTAGAAAAAAAATACATACAAAGCTATATTTGCTTTTCTCTGTAACAAAATATATTATACAACAAATACAATATATCTATGAAAACTATCTCCATGCATTAGTCTTTGGTTGTTTTCCAGGTGGAGGAAGCTTTTTATTTTCTTTGCCTTGCTGTCCTGTCTTTGCCACAGGTTTAGCTCCATCTTGCACTCCTGGGGGACCCACTGGGTATCTCTGGGGTGGTCCCAAGTGATTTGGTACTTGTTTTGCAGGGGGCTGTTTGTGAGTCTTGGTATAACCTGGTTGCTCAGCAAATTTTGTGGCCTGGCCTCCTGGTGGTGGGATTGGATGACCACTGACTGAGGGGCCCTGGGTATGAGGACCTTGGACCTATCAGGAGAAAAGAGTGTTTTTACTTTCTGGTGATTCCAGTGGTGGAAATAACAATTAGTCATCAGACAGGGTAGTCCAGCACTTGTCGAAATGATGTCTGTGATTTGCTAAGAAAACAATAGATTTGTCCCGCTGGGATAGGGATTAGGGATTGAGGCATTGTTCAAGTGATATATCAATTGTATCGTTCGACAATCACAGACATCGTTTGGACAGCTACGGGGTCGCCCATCAGACATTGTTATATAGCTGGAGTTTTTCTCAATACAACATGCCAATCATTGGTTGATTCATGGTCACATGACATCCAACAAACAATCTGTTTCCGCCCATACATCCATGAGCGGGCAACATTTGTGAAAGCAGGCAACATTTTCACTGTTACCTGCTAGCGCACATGATCATACCATGATAAAACGTTTTTTTTTGTTTTGATAACAAATATGTTACAGTGCGATGCGCCTTACGGTGAGCACCCAACAAACTTTTTTACAAGTTAGCCAAACAGAGAGTGTAAATTCAATTGACTACGGGCACACCACCTCGCAAAGTTGAGTGTAATAGAATGTAATCCTGTCACCTTGTGTTTATCACAGGAGTGTAAAGTTAGTTACAGGGTTCAAACCCTTTTTTCAGAAACAAATTTCCAGGACTTTTCTAGGACTCAGAATGATTTTTCCAGGACTTCCAAATGCACTTTAATTATTTTTCAGCTGTTGGAGCTTTCCATCCAGCTCCTCTTCAATGTCTTTCAAGGTTGCCATCCTATCTTAGCTTACAGATCTCCAGGACTTTCAAGGACTTGTAGTTATTTTCCAGGACTTTCCAGTCCTGGAAAATGCCAAAGTAAAATTCCAGGACTTTCCAGGACCCCTACGAACCCTGTACAAAATACTCACTTTATTGCTTCAGATGTATTCACCGTTACAAAAATGTTTCTAAGAATTAGCTGGTGATATCATACAAACTTGTAAAAACGTTTGTTGGGTGTTCACGGTAAGGCGTGTCGCACTGTAATGCCAAATTCATTTTAATGTCGTCAGCTTTGTTCATTGTAAAGTTACCTGTCTCTTGTGAAAGTTAGTATCTAGACTTCTTTTGGCCTTGTTGCCTGCTCCCATTTGTTGCCTGTGTGAGGCCTGAGGAGGAGAGTTTCTTTCACTCTTGGCCCCAGGCCCTGACACATGCTGCTCTTGTGTACTGTGGCTCACTGTACTGACTGGGTGTTGTCCAGACCATGAACTCTGGTCGATTCCTGTGACTGATCTGGTAACGGAAATGACAATACAGCCATCGTAAATATTAATTTTATTGAATAGTATGGGTTGGTTCCCACTAGGGATGCAATCAGAAGCGGAGTCAGAAGCGTAAGAATCAGAAGGTTTCCTTTTTCTTCCAATTCTGTTCCATCGCTTCCGTCGCTACTGGGAACCAACCCTTGCGCTTCCAGCTCTGACTCCACTTCTGATTACATTGCTAGTGGCAACCAGCCCTAAGAGGGCTGACTGTAGAACAAAGTAGCAAAGTACATAACTACATAACCATGTATTACAATAAAACAGTTCAAACAGTTCATTTTGGGGTTAGGTAAACTTAAAGTAATAAATAAGGGAGTACCCCGATCCATGGCCTATGAACTGTGGTTGTGGTTGAGGGGCTTGAGTGAACCTCCATGACCTTACTCCTAAAAGGTTCAACCATACCTGTCATGTCAGTATGGTTAGAGACAAGACAAAAGCAGTTCATGGCTTTCCAGATTGGGGTTGGGGTTGGGCCTAACCGACGATCAGGCCAAATTCCAGCAGTGCTCTTATTTCCTCGCTACCAAGCAAACAAAAATAGTGCCTGGGCGGGCACAAAGCTCTCGGAACTCCTCACAGGATTGGCTGAGAAAACAATAGAAAAACAACAGAAGAATGGACCCTAGCCCTGAAGCAATAGAGCCCCATGATACCCAGGGCCAATAAAATTAGAAGTTCTAAAGAGCTTCGTGGCACCTGGTTAGCCTGGGCCTTGCCATTAACTGACCCCTATAGCTAAATAATTGTGTTATAGAATATCAACCAAATGACAGAAAACTAGCTTGGTGAACGTTTTTGTTGATGGCCTATGCTTTTGGAGGAGCTAGGGCCACACTAAGTAAAGGAGATTTAAAATGTTCGTACTTGTCTTGCACTCCTTTGAGATATGCATAGAGTTGTTCAGCATTAAACTGAGGCTGACCAGGCCCAGAGAACAGACCAAGCATGCGAGACAACTGACCCACTTGCTGAGGAGTTAGAGCCCCTGGGGGAGGGGGGTGGTCATCACTGTCTCTTTCTCTCCGGGGTGGTGTGTGAGGTGCAACTTGAGTCAGCCTTGAATGATGTAGTTGAGATGAAATCTGTTGAAAGTAAGAAAAAGAAAAAGTTGAAAAAACAAAATATTTAACTGGTTGCTGATCTCTTCATATTGGGTACCTTGCTCTGACACCTATTAATATTTTTCACAAATATATATATATTTTTTTGCAAAATTAATTGAAGCTTTTGAGTCACCTTCTGTTAAATCACAAATTTAAAACAATACACTGCAAAATACAAATCCATAGACCATGGAATTTAGGGGCCGATTACAGGGCGAACTTCAGCCCGGGAGGCAGGCTGGAATTTTGTTGCAATTACATGACGAGTTTCATCCCGGGCTGACAGCCCATGCCACCATCTTCTTTCAATGAAAACAAATCATTGCACATGCCCAAGTGCACTATTCTACCCAGGTGACCTTGCTTTTTAGCCCGGGCTGAAATTTCATTCTGATTGCATAAGGCTTTTCAGCCCGTTTGTCGAGGCTGAAATGATCTTCATGGTATCGCAAACGTCATTTTAAGAAGATTTGTTCCAGAAACTGGGCTGAAATCTCAACCCACCTAACTGGGCTGAAATTCGCCATGTAATCGGCCCTTAGTAATGCTTGAAAATTAAATACACTGTAAGGTATCTGCTAAAACAAGTTAAATTACATTATTTGCTTGCCCTGATAATATAGCCTATTTATTATTATTATTTTTATTCCTGAGGCTCTCAATCAAGTAATGGTTTCAGAGAATTCCTGAAACATCTACTAAATATTCACCTTTTCCTGAGTTGTAAAACCAACATCTTTCCTAGTTGGCAGTGGGACACTAAATGCACCATTCGTAACTGTCGTTTTTGTAAAAGCTGTTTGTGTTGGATGCCCTTTATGTCTAGAATCCTGCAAAATATTAAAAACTAGTGTATCCAAAAGATAGTAATTGCTGCGGTAAATTGTTGTAATAATGCTGTTTTATCGCCTCGATGGTATTACAGAATTTTCTCTTTCGTTTTTTGAGGGAAAGCAAAGCAAATGTAACGGGGATGAATCGACGAAAACTCCAGCTGATAAGGCTAATTTTGTTTTGTAATTCACGCATCAAGTTCTTGCAATGTCTGTAGAATATTGTTGAGCAAAGGACGCGTTCACCACGAGGAAGGTGTGAAAATTTAAGTTTAACTTAATTATTGATAATGAATATGTTGCGTTACTAGCTAGCCGTATCGTATTCGCGTCTCCACGCGCTCAGCTCAGGTTTCGCGTCCCCACGCGCTCAGCTCAGTCTCATCGACCGCTGTCGGAATGATTTAAAAATAAATTTGTCTTTTATTCCATACAATCTTCGAAAATCTTTGCTATCCAACGGTCCTATCACCATGTCTCACAGTCCTCGCTCAACTCGCGGTAGTCTTCGACACTTCAGTTCCGATTACGACTGGCACATGTTGGACCAAAATATTACAAATCTCGCAGCCAACAGCTTGAAGCAGCAAGCGAGGCTATTGTTCATGGCACAGTGAATTCTGGCCCAAAATGTGTGCGTGGCGCAGTGAATTCTGGCCCAAAATGTGTGCGTGGCGCAGTGAATTCTGGCCCAAAATGTGTGCGTGGCGCAGTGAATTCTGGTAAAAAGCGATCAAATCGAGATTTTTCGTAGCTTATATTTTTTTCTCATATATTTCTCTTAAATCCTGATTATGTTGCTGCTCACTCGCTGCGCTGAATGTTGCGTGACTTAATCATCGGTTATTGTTTTTCACATCATTACATTTTTAACTTGAAACCCTGTGTACATGTACCCTCACAGAGCAAGGGAGCCTGAAGATGCTCAAGAAAATAGACATCCTCAGAGACCCAGGGGTAGTTAGTATTGTTAGTCGGGATGGAACAAGGCAAAAACTCGGCAAAAATCGATAGTTCTAGAAAACTTTCATTGTGTTGATTTTTGTCGGATTTTTGCCTCGTTCCACACCGAATAACTAATTAATTAGTATTTATTCGGTGTGGAACGAGGCAAAAATCCGACAAAAATCAACACAATGAAAGTTTTCTAGAACTATCGATTTTTGCCGAGTTTTTGCCTTGTTCCATCCCGACTAACAATACTAACTACCCCTGGGTCTCTGAGGATGTTGATTTTCTTGAGCATCTTCAGGTAGGCTTTGGCACAATATGCTTTTATTTTTTGCTATAATGCTAATTCTTAATGCTCAAAATTTTTGCTATTATGCTCTCAGGGTCTTGCTAAAATGCTCGAAATGCTCGAGGTCAAACAAAACAAAATGGCGATCACACAATGCCACACATGCTTAACTGCTGACCAGTTTGAGTGTAGGCACTGACCCAGACACCCAGTCCCTCTCTCTTATATTGAATCGATACCATATGCTGTTTTGGTGAGTTTTATAGAGTTTTATAGAATCGTATTTAATTTTTTGAACATTTTATTGAATTTTATTGAATGTGAATGTCAAATAAATAACGAGACTGGATTTTTTTTGCTAAAATGCTAGCATTATTCTCGATGCTTTTACCTTGCTATTATGCTCAAAAAAATGCTAGCATATTGTGCCAAAGCCTATCTTCAGGCTCCCTTGCTCTGTGAGGGTACATGTACACTGGTTTTCAAGTTAAAAATGTAATGATGTGAAAAACAATCACCATACCGGATAGGAATAATCCACTGATATAGCAGCACTGGATGCTGTGACTGAAGGGTGCAGAGAGTTGGTAATGTGTCGTTGTTCAATCTGGTGATCAAATTGAATGGGAGATATCACTCCTGATGAAATGTGGCCATCTCCTGTTGGAGAAAAAAATATTAATTAATTATTATAAATCAGGGCTCGAAATTAAAAAAAATACTCAATCGCAATTTGCGAGTAATTCCTAAAATTTAGTTGCAAGTTCTAAAATTTTAGTCGTAAAAAAATAACTAACTACATCTGTACTACCACTGGAACCGGAAATGAGAAAAGATAAATTTCTGACAAAGTCTGAAAAAGTGCGCCCGTGATACACTTCTTGGAAACCGCGTTAATGGAGCATGAAATCGATGATTAAGTCACGCAACATTCAATGTGGATTTTGCAGGATTTTTCGGATAAAATTACAACTACCAGTTACAAATTGTAAGACACAAGACTGTTGAATATAATTCCTTCATTAGCTAGGCCGTAAAACAGTCACAAAGTCGCGACTAATAGACAAATTTTAGTCGCAAAAGCAAAATCTTTAGTTGCAAATGCGCCCGATACAGGCGCAATTTCGAGCCCTGTAAATAGATACCTGCAATGGATGCATTTTGTACAAGGGGGGGGGGGGGGGGGGGGGGGTCACTTACTTGGGAAAGCTTAATTAGCATATGAACTAAAAAACTCAAGCTTTTGAAATTCAGTGAGTGTCAATTAGAAAAACTTTGTACAAGGTCTCATTTAGGGTATAGCTTTGACTGTTGGTGGGACAAAAAGAGCATTTTGATAATGATCACGGTAAAATTTCCATTTCTCAGATCTTCTACAATACAGCTGATCCAGATCTAATATTGATGGCTGATGGTAAAAATTACCTCATTTGTCATAAGATGACAATTACTCCAAACCGCTTGTAGGTTGGAGTAGAATTTTAAACTTGAAAATTGTTGAAAGAGTTTTAAAATAGGTCACAAACCGTTCACTTCTGTAGTTGACGGAATCAACATCAGGCCATTTTCAAGCATTGGATCTCTTTCCTGCTGCAATAATAAAATATTAAATGTGCGATAAAATTCTGATCAAAGATCTCAGAAGAGCATTAAAAACATTATGCTAGACAGATGGCTCAGGCATTAATTTTAATGTTTCTCTTTCCTTTTAAAAGTTGTTATTTAGCTTCTTTTAAAACTTTCCATTTTAGTGTTTTTTCTGTTAAGTTTTTGCTGTAAATCAGTCCTGAAAATCCCCTTGGGAAGTGACTGATAAATTCATTGTATTGTGAAAAGGATTGTACTTTAATTTTATTTCAAGTTTAAAGTATCTGCGAGTTACCTGCCTCCCATGAAGGAAATTATTAATTTTATTGACTCAATAAGGAAAATAATATAATTACAGTACATAATACCTCATAATGTGGATCACCAGGTGATCTTTGTAAAAGCTACAAGAACAAATAAACCAAAAATTATTAACCCCTGTCCAAACCAAAACAAGAATTGATGAGAGTTCAAACTCCTATTTTCATTAGACCTGAGACTCTCATGTACTCTTGGTGACTCTGGACTGTACTGCACTCTTGAGGAGTTTGAATGCACTCAAATTTTCATTGGAGTCAATGAGAATTCTGAACTTTCGGTCTTGTTTGGCCTCAACTCTCAGGCACTCTCACCGACTCTTATGTGCTCTCAAAGAGTTTGAACTCTCATTGAGAATATCCAGAAACACCTTGAATGAAGAATTTTTTACTTTTTAAAATACAATACCAAGATACTCAGATTACTCAGATGATGAAACGGCTTTAAAAAACTTGACACTCTGAGACACAGAGAACACTCAAAAAATGAGACTGCAAGACTCATTTGCCATCCTTACTGATGGAAGCCCTAATGTGGTATCTTCCCATTACAAGACCTTGCAGCATGACTCATTGGTCATGTTATGGTTTAAATTTTCTTTGGTTTGAAACTTTTCACACCAGTTTGATTTTATATATTTTTTTGTCTCACATTATGGTACCATAATGAATCTAAGACAAAGGAAACTTAAAGTTAAACAAGTTTGAAAATTTTCAGAGTAATAGGCTTTAAAACAAGAAAGACAAATTTTCAAGAAAGAAAAAAAATTCAAACCCCCCAAAAAAGAAAAGATGAAACCACAAAAATAATGTTACATTTGTGGTGCATGATTCCAGTCACACCTAATTGAAACTACAAAAACTTAGTCCTTAGATTTACTCACTGGAGCTGTCGGCAATAGAACATGACACAGACAAAATGAAATTAATGCTGAAAAATTAAATTTTACCATCTTTACATAGTGGTTTAACTCAGCCTGACGGGACTCTTGTTCTTCCAGTTTCTCTGTGATGTCCTGCGACACTGCAGGCGTAATGTGCCTGTCAATAACAAACCAATTTACAATAAGAACCAATGTGGATTCATTGGCACAACTTTGTTACATGTAAAATGTTTAAGACAAACTTAATATATATATATGTGACATGAGTCATTTAGTGTAAATCAAAACTAGAACTTTGTTATGATAATTTGTTGCATGTGACACATGATGCGTGCTTTGTAGTCACAAACATCATTAAACGGACGAGGTAATGTCAATGTATGTTGAGATTTTTGCATGATGCAAGCAGTGCTTGCAACAAAAGCTTAATTCATATAACAGTCAAACTGTTTTATCTTTATTTAAAGGTTTTCTGCCAAAATATTGTAAGTGACAATTTTCCCTTTAAGGTGGCTCCTAATAGTTTAAACATTCCCATCATGATACATCTATGATATTCAATCACAGCTACACCAGTAAAGTTTAAGAGAAAACATTTAGTACAGGTTTGTAAACGCTTAACAAATAAACAAATTAAGGTGGCTACGATATCAAAATTTGTTACCATGGCAATGTCAAAAGAGGCCAAAAAGACCCCATTTTCAACCTTTGAAGGCTAATAACTTCAAAACTGCACGGTGAAATTTTTTGATTTTTATATATTTTCGTCTTATAACCATAACAAACATTCATGCCAATTTTGAAAAAAATCTGTACATAGGATTCAGAGATATGTCATTTTTACATAAATTTAAGGTAGCTCTGAACTCTATGTAGAGAATTTTTAAAAAATTGTTAAAATGTTTCTCTTGCCAATTAAACAAAAATATGTCGAAAACAAAAACTTTCACCGTGTAGTTTATAAGTTATTAGCCTCAAATGATCCAAAATAGCAGGTTTTTTACCTCTTTTCGTGTTGCCATGGCAACGAATGATGACATCATTTGGATACCACTTTGTTGACTGATAAAAAATTTACTGGTTTCAAGTAAAAGATTTTTAGCCACACCATCGGGCTAGCTGTAATGGCATGCAAAAGACGAGAGGGCTGAACAATATGGAGCCACCTTAAACGGACGAGGTAATGTCAATGTATATTGAGTTTTTGCATGATGCAAGCAGTGCTCCTAACAAAAGTTTCATATAACAGTCAAACTGTTTCATCTTTAATTGAAGGGTTTTCTGCCAAAATATTGTAAGTGGCAATTTCCCTTTAAATCCAATAAACTCTATTTTGACACAGCTTGTCAAAGAGATTTTCTCTCTTGTATATTTGAACTAAAACAAAAGAGATAAATCAAGAATCGGCCCCTCTTTTGTTTTGGTTGCTCAAGTTTTCAACAAAAGTATTACGCCAGGCTAATTATATATTATTTTGTCAGTTATTTTTTGTTTCCCTTGGGATTTAAGTTAGTTGGGTTCTACTTTAATAGTACCTTTCTTCATGAGTTTCATGGGGAAACACAGAGAGTAATGTGTTATCAGGTTCCAGTGTCTGCTCCAAGAGAGTGTCCTCCTTGGCATCCTCTGTTGCCTGTGAAAATAATGTAAACTTGCTTAGTTTTTATTTAACAATATTAGATTATGACCTTGAGATTTCTACTGCGTGATAGTACAAATCTACTAGACATTCAAAACTTAACAACAAGACAGGCTTGTGTTGTTATTGAATAATGATATAAATAACAACCGCACACACTCACTTTCTACAACAGTTACTACAGAATAGATAGTGAGAAGCGTAGCCAATAAGAGAACAGCATTCATGATAGAATGCTAGTAGATTTATACTAAACAGATTTTGCAAGGCTGTTTATTCACCTTTCTGCTAGCCTGTTCCAGGCTCCAAGATAGTGGAGAAGGTGCGAAGAAAAAAAAAGGGAAAAAATGGCGGGAGAACTGGTCGCCGACCGTCCTCTCCCCAGTTCCCCCTGCGATTTTTTCCCTTTTTTTACTTTGTGCGTTTCCCACTATCTCAGAGCCTGGAACAGGCTACCTTTCTGCTGATTATAGGAGATTACATTAAATAGGAACACTAGGATTTTGTTCACTGGTTCAAAAGTTAGAACTGCCTCATGCAGTATAGTAAACAGTACTATGGGAAAGAGCTGCTCAATAGCTTTCATTTGATTGGTCACACTTTAGGATTTGATCCACAGACTCAAAAGTTAGAACCACCTTGTAAGTATAATAAACAGTACCACAGGAAAGTACTACTCAATAGCTTTCATCTGAATAGGCACACTGTAGGTTTTGATTTACAACCTCAAAAGTTCCATGAAGAACCACCTTGTACTGACAGTATTTTAATGGGCTGACAAAGTGGAGTCTGATTAACAGTGTTACCAGTGGAATTAAATTCTCACCACAAACTGACCTTAGGTGAGTCACCTTCGATATAAGCACGAAGGGGATAAAAGTCAAGACTGGACCGGTCATGTGACAACAAGCCATGTTTCTCTACATCACCATTCATGCTCAAGCAACTTCCTGATGAAAAAATGCCGCTGTCTGCATGAGAGCTATCATGGGTTATTGCCTTGTATGGTGGTTTGGAAGCTGGAAGAAGACTTGACAAGGGTTTATCTGGTATCTTTTGCTGTTGTGAGGAGTGATATAGTGCCGCTGTGATTGGCTCTTTGTTAGGTTGTTGTTCTGTTTCCTTGCCCCACTGCAAGGACGAATCTTTACTGAAGAAGCCCTGATCATAACTAAACTGGAAAATGAAAAGAAACCTGTCATTTAATGACAACAAGAGTGCTATTTGATCAGCTACATTCTGGAGTAAAAAAGAGGGAAAGGTCTTGAGATTCACTTTTAATGTTTTCACATAACAGCTGAGTATTTTAATAAGCATATGTTCAACATTTTACTGTACTTTGTTAAAAATAGTTACTAGAAGCCCATGGTGTATAGCATTTTCCTCAAGTGTAATGATTATGCTTCAAGCAAAGTCAACTTCATTTTCTTTCTTATGAGCTCATTCAAAAATGTCTTCTTCATACCACTTATAAGATCCCCCCTGCCCCTCCCCCCCGTATCGCCCACCAATAAGAGTAGAACAGATTTAAAATGACCAAAACATCTAAGCGTGACATAAATGTGCATTGTGTTAAACAAGACTGTCTGGACAACTGAGTGACATAATACACTGGGGAACCCCTTAAACCCCGATAGTGCCACATGGCACATGATCACATAACTTGTTCAATATCTGGTCAATTTCAATGAATTTTGGACACCAAAATGTTCTTGGAAAGATCTACCCGTTGAGCATATAAAATCATACCCCCCTACTCTATGTGATGTGATTGACCAACCCCTAAATATTTAAATGTTTTTTTCTTAATGCATATGTGCTTTAAGATGAAACTCTTGTTATTCTATTCACTGAGAGCTGCAAAATGAGGTATAGTTTGGGGGTATACCTATAATGTATGAAGACTACGACTTTGCTAAACATTTTTATTTTTATGTTTCAAACCCATTTCTATCAAAGCCATAACTTCCTCCATTTAAAATGGCATAAGTTATGAATTGTACTAATCAAAACCTTTTAAATGGTATATCATACATGGTCATACAGTTTTTAGTTATCATTTTGGGAAAAAGGGGGATTTGCCTCGGGGCTTAAAGGGTTAAAAAATGTTTACATTTGGGTGACAAATCGAGTGAAAATTTGCATATTTGCCACCATGTACTATATCTTGTTCAATGCTTTGCTTGTTCACAAGATAAAAATGGTAGGAAGTTCAAGATACCTTGTGGGTCTCTGATGATGGGGACAGTTTAGTAGAACTGGAATTTAACAGCTTTAAAACTTCTTCATAGTGAGACTGCATCATCTGCTGCAGACGGCGTGTCAGTGTGTGTCTACAAACAAACAGTTTAAAGGTATAATGTGAATTAAGCTTGTGGGATGTGGCTGTGCACACAAATGTGCTTGGGTTCACAAATTATTCCGGTAGATCTAGTGATAATGCCTGCTACCAACTGCATAGTAACCTATCGAGTAGTTAACCAAAGCACATTTGTGTGGTATTCTAAGTTTAAAGGTATAACAGCACATTGATCAATTGTATGATAAAGCCAGAACCTGAAGGTCTGTAAGTCTTAGTCAATGGATTTACTCTATTGGGATGATTTTAAGCACACTGTTTTTATCTACAATGATCAGCAAGGTAAACTGTGATATATTCCAGATGACCAATAAGCAAAATAGTCTGACATAATTATTATCCCTCCTGTAATATCTGCCCAAATGTGCATTTAATGGCTTTCAAGATGTCTATTTAAGTATTCCAGTGACTCTTAAATTTTGATTAATGTTATTTTTTGTGACCATATGTGTGCAGTCAACTCTCTCTCTCTCTCTCTCAATGGATTCTCCTCTAAGATAAACACTTCTCTAAGACAAACACCTAAAGTTGATCTCTAGTCAACTGCACTCCAGTCACTCATTTTACTGTAACTGAGAACATGTGAAATGATATATATGAAATAAATCTGAGAACAGTAAGATGGGTACTTCTCTGAGACAGGCAGCAAGTGCTGGTCTCAATAGTGTCCATCTTAGATAAACTTGACTGCATTCTTATTCCAGAATATATATAGCTCATCAAACATACTCTAAGATTATATTAACATCAATTGTTAAGAGACAATTTAATGATCTGTTTGATGTCTTAGTTTTGTTGTAATCTTGCCATAGTCAAGTTCATTACATCACCTACAGTGTAAATACACAGACCCAGGTTCACCTTTCTTTTTCCACATACTGCTGTGTGTTGGCAAGTGAGGCCATTTTCTCTTGAAAACCACTAATTCTGAGGGAAACAGTATTAATTATCAGATGAATATAACGGTAAACTTCCAATTAATTCAACTCTCAGTCATGTCTTGTGAAATTTTAATACTGCCTGACGGGAGTGTATAACGCAATGGTTTATTGGGTATCAATTTCTTATTGAAAAGCACAGTAACAAGTCAAAGAAGCATCATTCCTAAAGTATCTAGTACATGTACATACCTCTCTTCATACTCATCAGACACAGTTTTCAGTCTGACATCTTTTTTCTTCAACTCCTGCAAAAGAAAGTATAATTTAGATGACCAAAGATCATGATAGGCAAAAATATGCATCATCATAATATTTTCTGAGGCCCTCAAACTGGGCTAGGTTCTGCTTAAATGACAGTTACCATGGAAACTAGTCAGTGCTACAAGACTAACCTCATGAAATTTAGCAAGTTGTTGTTGGAGGTCTTCTTTGTGCCTCGTGTTCATCTCCTGCAGCTACAAACAAGACGAACAGCAGCAATTTAGTAACATTTATCACCACATACAAACATCACAGAAGAACATTCATGTGAACATTGAAAGAGAACTTTTTGGTCCGAAAAGCTGTGTAATATGCAGAAAGTTTAACTATTTTATTCATTTTCTCTAAATTCTAAACTTTCTAACTGTAAAAAGTTATAACGTTCTCCGTGTACTTTTCTTTAATCTGCCCGCCTAGAATAGCCTTTGCTAAACGCGGGCAGCTGAAATGTAACTGTTTTTTGAAAATAAAGACTTTTTGTTGTTAGTTGTTGTTAGACTTTTTGTTGTTGTTGTTAAAGATTCGTTTTTTATTTTATTTTGAATGCTAAGCAATAAAATCTTATGTTAATTACTACACATATGCCATTTGTTGGAAACTAAATTTTAAAAATCAAGAAAATTATTGCCCAGAAGAAGATTAGGCAAGATTAGGCAAGATTAGGCAAGGGGCTCTGGAAATGTAACTGTTTTGAAATTTAAAAGTCATACTTAAAGTAAATTAACTCTGACTCTTATCTGAAGGGCTCTATTATTGCTTCAAAATCTACGCTCAAGGCTGCAAATAACAGCCTTCCATCAGTCATTTATGTCCGGTAAATTTGGCATTTTGACTGGTGAAAGCTTAACCTGGCCTGACAGACAGACTGAGTAATTCTGCAAAATAATTCCACTCTTGTTTCAGGATTGCTCATAAGTTCATACCTGTTTTCTGTGTGAACCTCTTATCTCTGATTCAGCTTTTGCCATTTGATCATGAATCTCTTCTAAGCGCTTTGTCATCTGTTAAATTAGTATTAATTATTCTATTAAAGTTATTTTTATTATTAATAATATTAAAATATTATTATTAATATCAATCATTAAATTATAACAATAAAATTATCACAATGATTATAATCTTATTATAATCTGTTAATTATAATTACTTAATAATTATAATAATATTATAATTATTAATAATTATTATTACACATGTATGCATGAAAGAGGTGATACAACGGAACATCTCTTAAAAAACTGAAGGACTTATATAGCGCACATATCACGTGTTTCACATCGCTATTAAATTCCATTTTACATGGTCATCTGAGCTACGTGAAGGTCTAACTGTTTGCAGATGAAATAGCAAAGGCAGCACCTTTGTCCTCAGTTATTTTAAGACCCTAAAAACCTAAAGTTGGCTCCTTATCCATGAAAGCAGGTATTCTTTCTTAATTATTTTGTAAAACATCACAACCTTTTGAAAGTGACCAACTTTTCTAGGTCAACTCAGACCACCATTCCTTGCATTCCATGTGGTCACTTAGAAGAGGTGTACATTAGGGCTTTATTCATCTTAACCTCTCTACAACTGCCATCTTCAGACAGACGTTTCTGGCCATTGCAGAGAAATGGCTGTTAGGGATGTTTCAATAAGAGGATTTAAGTGAATGGATTGGTGAGAAGAAAATATTCACCATTATAGAGAGGCAGCTGTTATGGGGACATTAATTTTAACAACAGTATTTCAAGTGAACAGAAAATAATTCGGGACAAACAAAATAAGCTTGGCTGTTGTAGGGTGGTGGCTGTACATGTTAGTGGAAGTTTGGCTGTATAACATTATCGGTAACAGCACAATAAACTTTACTAACAATAAAATTAAAATAGTTTTTCCAGTGTTCTAGGTGATGATGACTTAAATCATGCATACCTCTCTCTCCAGGTCAGCTTGTCTTTCTGTTTCCTCTTTTGTTCTGTTTGCTTCATGCTTTGCTTCCATCAAGCGAAGCTCCATTTTTAAGCTCTCCTAAAAGATGAGCATGATCATGAATTTCGTTTTAACCCTTTCACTCTCAGAGTCAGTTATGGAGACATGTGATGTAGTTCTAACTTTTGAGCCTGTTGAATAAATCCCATGGTGTGACCATTCAAATGAAACCTCTTCAGCAGTACTTTTGTAAGGTACAATTTGTTTTCCAATATTTTACAAAATGAAATTTGGGATTTTTCTTTAATTTTTTAATTTTTGGCACCCTTGGAAGTTCAAAGGCCAATATTTAACACGAGTTCACAAGTCACTGTTTCGAGTATTCACCTTCACCATTTCAAGCACTTGATTTATCTTAAAGAAAATTTTACCAATTGCTCTGAACAATCACATCAAACATACTTCCTAAAAAAAATTACCTTTTCTCTGTTGCTTGAATCCAACTCCATTTCAAGACGCTGAACTTCTTTTTGGACTGATGAAAGAACAGCTTGGCTATCCTAAAAAAATAACCATGTTATGTAGAAAGAATGCAAGCAAGTTGAAATACACTTCTAAACTCATTAATAATTTATAACAAGAACACAAAGAAAATCACTACCATGAAGGAGGTTTAAAGTATTCCTACGTTTTCTCTACATTTCATAATCAGTTTGAGAAGCTGTATCAAATTCTCGAAAGAGTGTTTTGTCAGGTATCCAAAACCTCAAAATGGGTTGAAACAAGTGTACATGTCTATAGCTCATTTTTGATATATAACTTAAACACCTAGGGAGGTACTCCAGATTTAAAGTGACGGGATGTGTGAATGGGGAAAAAATCAATATAGCTGCCAGCAAAACCCCAAACCAAAATTGAACCCCAAAAATCCTATGCTGAAATTTTTGAACCTTTCAAAATACCTAGAAGGGATTAAATGATGAAATAACAAGTTTGGTTGTGCTACTTTTGTACACTTGACACGATACAGATTTCAATTATTAAATTTAAGTAAAATCACTACATGTGGAACCCATCATTAAAGAGCAGCGAATGGTAAATTTGAAACTTTGCGAGATAAAAAGACGTCTAGCATTTTTTCTATGAGCCAGAGATTTTTTTACTTTTTTTAAGTGTAAGACAGAGACAGAGACTCTGCATGAGAACTGCTAAAAAATAGACCTGTGAAATTTGACTAAACAATTTTTTGAAAGACCATTTGCCATCCCTTCGTAAGTTCACGATCAAACTCTTTAATGTTTTAAACAAACTACAAACTTTGATCCTGCTTTGATCATTCAACTTTGTTCAAAGAAACTTTGACCATGTAAACTGGCCCTTACAAGAGATTGGACTGTAATATTGAGGACTGATGCTCAAGGTTATCAGGGTTTTAGTTAATAGGCTAAAGAAACAAGATCATACCTTAACTGTCTGCATTTCTTGTTTCAGCTTTTCCTAATAAAAGGAAATTACACAGAAACTTCAATAGAACAGTTCCAACAACTTATTCCTCGCAAAGCGAGGTTTATAAATTTGTCGCGCAGATTCGCGTGGAATTGCGCGTGGATCGCTGTAAGACGATGAAATCTTGGTTTGCCTTTATATATATCGCGTCGGTGTCCTGCAGTTGCTTAGCAACAGAGGAATCGCGACCGCTGACAATGGTGAAGGTTACTACCGGTACTTCATGTAAGCCTATAGGAGCATGTTAAACAAAGATGGCGGATGGTAAACGGTACGTGAATCTACGTTTTTGGTTTCAAAGAAAACAAAGTGGAACGGCGAAAAGCTTCATACGCAAATCGAGACGCCACCAAAGTTTCGACCGGCGGTGCACCTTCCCCCAAGCTTCGCGAGGTTCTGGGAGACCATGTATTTCTAGTGTGTATTTATAAGTTGTGCATTTATACAGTGGTCTTTAAAGGCCTGGCTAAACTAGGAAACATTGTCGCAGAAACATTGTTTCCTGTAATGTTTCCGGGGTGGCTAAATAAGCGGGAAGCAAACAAAATGTTTTGCTGCCTCGGTGGCTAAACGAGGAAACATTGTTTTGGAAACAAAGGGTCACGCATGCGCATTGTTGTATGCTCGCCGGTCCGCTCGCCATTGCTAGGATGTTAGGAAACATTTTTAGTGAGCAGTACTGGAAACTAGTCAACATTGCTTTCATGGTGGCTAAACTGGGAAACATACGTTTCAGAAGCAAAATTTGTGTTCGGGAAGCAAAAATGTTTTTAACCTAAAGCAAAACCATTTTCTTGTTTCCGAGCAGCAAAATTTGTTTCCGCAACATACGTTTCCCGCGGGGCTAAACTGGGAAACTTGCCCCTGCAACAATGTTTCTGCAACAATGTTTCCTAGTTTAGCCAGGCCTTTAAGTGAGATGTGTGACCTAAAAAGGGTGATAACAATCACATACAAAACATTGTGACATTTCAATTTTCATACCTTTTCCCTTGACAACGACTTGTCATGTTCATCTAAAAGGATTTTGATTCTTGACTCAAGTTCTTCAATAACTTTTGTTTGCTAAATAATTAAAAGTTGAAAATTAATACTCAAACTTTCCTTTCTGAACCCCATGAGATCAAATTATTTTTGGAAAAAAGTTTTACTGATTAATATGTATTTTATTTCATGTTCACACCACTCCAAGTCATTTTTTTATCGAAAAGAGAAGGGCCGTTGAACCTCTTGAGAGCGATGAAGATGGACCCGCCAGGAGAAGGATGGCGAAAGATCAGTAGAGAGTTCAATAGATATCACTACAAGTCAACTTCACAAGCCAACAACTTCAGCAACTACCACAACTGTTCTATATAGTTTGACCCAGACCATTTTTAAAATGACCCAATTTAAAATGACATGTGGGACCCACTTTGACTAATTTCTAGATTGAACAATGATGGCCCCCTCTGCCTGCATTTCTGGACATATCTCTAATTTCCCTGATTGGCAATGCATTGTTAAACAAGAATCACAATTCATTGTCCCATTATAGAAGTGTCTCATCTGTATCCCTGGTGTCACACTCTCATTCCCATTCATTCATTCATTCATTCATTCATTCATTCATTCATTCATTCATTCATTCATTCATTCATTCATTCATTCATTCATTCATTCATTCATTCATTCATTCATTCATTCATTCATTCATTCATTCATTCATTCATTCATTCATTCATTCATTCATTCATTCATTCATTCATTCATTCGTTCAAGGCTAGGGGTGTCATCCCAAGGGATGTCCTGCTTTTTTGAGGTGTCCACTCCGAATGAGGGATGCCCCACCCAAATAGAAGGTATCCAGCTCTACCCTAATGGAAGATAGCCAAATAGGAGGTGTCTCGCACCAATGATGGTGGCCCACTCTAAACAAGGGTGCTCCACCATAATGGGAAGTGTCCCACTGTGATGAGTGTCTGACCCCAATAAAGGTTGTCCCACCCTGCAGATGAGAGATGCCCCTTTCAGATAGAGGAGCCCCACCATAAAGAAGGGTACCCAACCTAAAATTAAGGACGTTTGCGCGGAAATCTTCTAACATTGAAATTTTAATAAAACTTTTGCTACAGCTAGGTAAGGAGTTACTCATGTCAGAAATGCAAAAAAATTGAAGGGTCACCTACTTCGTTTCAGATCTGAAAGGCCACACTAATTTTGAAAAATCGGTCTTCCTTACTTGATATGGCCCCAATGTATGTTAGTCTAAAAATATTACAAATGGATCTCTAGAATGGAACTTCCTTAATGCCACATCTTATATGAGTGGGTCTATTAAGCACATTAAATCAACTGTTGACATCCCGTAAAGTAAACCTAATTTTTAAAGGACAGCATTTGCAAACCTTGACAGTCTCACATTGGTGGGATTCAATGTTGCATGGGTAGAAAAATGGGAACATTTTAAACTTCCTTCATTGATTTTTTGTTTATTTTTTCACAATCTGTCAAGAATTAGAAAAAAACAATTATCTAGTAGCCAAAAAAAGTTTGGGTCACCGACCATCCAAGCGAGTTAAATCTAAGCAAAGTTAATGTAACGGCTAACAGCCCTTTTATGTGCTTAGATTTCTTCTCTTGCATGCATGCTTGTGCGTGACGTAGCTTGGCATTGCGACATGTATTGCATGCGCAGTAAGGATGCGCATAAAAAATAGCGCAAACGTCCTTAAAGGGAGCTGCTCTATTCATATGAGGATGCCCACCCCAATAAGACCTGTTCAATTCTGAGGTGACATTTCTGTCATAAACTTTCTCCTTACCTCTTCCAGAGCTTGTTCTGCCACTACAGACTTATTTTCCATTTCCTCTTTCTCCTTCATAACTTTCTCTCTTTGTTCTTCTATCTGTGAAACTGTTTCTTTTTCTTTTGCTAGACATTCCAGTAACTTAGATCTCTCTTCCTTTTGTTGTTTGAGCTGAAATCAAAGGCCAACATCAAATCTCTCCTTGCCAGACATATTGACCCTTTCACACTCAGGGTCAATTATGAAGACATGTAGTGTAGTTCTAACTTTTGAGTCTGTTGACTAAATCCTATGGTGTGACCATTCAAATGAAACCTCTTCAGCAGTACTTTTGCATGGTACCATTTGTTCTAACTTTTGAGTCTGTGGACGAAATCCTATGGTGTGACAATTCAAATGAAACCTCTTCAGCAGTACTTTTGCATGGTACCATTTGTTCTAACTTTTGAGTCTGTTGATAAAATCCTATGGCGTGACCATTCAAATGAAACCACTTCAGCAGTACTTCTGAAATAAAACTTAGATTTTTTCTTTAATTTTAAAGTTAAAGAGTTAAGCAACACTCCCTGGCAGATTTTGCAAAATCGTTACCTGTGTTTGCTTTTCCTTTTCAGCTTGTGCAGCTTTTTCTTGCTCTTTTGTCAAAGCTTCAACTGCTTGTGCTAACTCTTTCTCAAACTGTAACAGCATCTGCAAAACAACTGCAAAGTGACAACATGCAACCAAATAACATGTCAATGCCAATGTAAAGACAAGACAAAGAAGTGGGGAAAGTGCTAGCGAAAATATTTTTTTCCCATACAAAAATAGGGATGTACCAATAGCCAGTATTTGAGATAGAAGGACCAGTGTAATTTGATGCCTGTCCACAGTCTTTTGGTGCATTTTCTCTTGGGGGTCATACAGAAAATATCCACACCCCACCCCCATACAGAAGGTTTATTTCAGTTGAACCCATGACCCCTCTGGAAATTCCAGTTCAGATTTGTACTTTCCAGGGAGGGGGATGGAAATGATTTACATGTAAATTTAGATTTCAAAATAAAAAAAATTATTTTAATTACAGTAGAATCCTCCAAGGGAAACGGAAATTGGTTCGAAAAATTGGGAGTTCGAAAAATCGAAGGTGGTATTGACTGAAATCAAATCCAAGGGAAACGAGTTTTGGTTAGAATAATCAGTAGTTTCGAAAAATCAAGCATTCGAAAAATCGGGATTCCACTGTAATTAAAAGCACTTTACAGTGAGTTTTCAGTACCCTTTTCATAATTGCATAAATTACCTCTTGTTGTCTCTGCTGAGATTGTTCAGCATTTTCTCTTTCTTCCTTCAGTTGGTTTATGATGGCCACCTTTTCACCTTCATGCTTCTTCCATCCCTCAACAACTTTGGCTAATGTCTGATGCAAAAAGAGGTTTGAATACCAAGATTTAACCAGTGTGTCAAAAACTGAGGCTGATCCAAACTTTGCCTGTCCTATTTTCTTTTTATTGTGAATCTTGTGTGTTGGACACAACATCTTTTTTTTTCCTTCTTTATCTTGTGAATACACAAAGTGTTGTTATAGCAGCTGAATACAAAATTGACACGATCAATTGGTCAATGGGCTGCTGACATTGAGCCTGCAATATGTAATAGTCACCTGTCTTACCCATGGGGACCACGTTGGAGGAAGGGAATGGTGGGAAGTTGGATGCAGGGGGTGGGGGGTCGGTGGAAATGCCATGGACAGTGGGGGTGGTGGTTAGGGTTAGCTCTTACAGGGTCTTCTCTGATTGGCTGAGAAAACAATAGAACAAACAACACAACAATGGACCCTAGCCCTGAAAACAATAGAGCTGCGTGATACCCAGGTCCGATGAAATAAGTGGTTCTAAAGAGCTGTGTGGCTACTGGGACAGTGGAGTGTTGGCACAAAGGAGCCTAATTGCTTTGCCTTGAAAGCTAAATTGAGACCGTTTTAATTTTGTACTGGCCATTTACTGTCAAGAAGTGGTAGAATTATGGATATTTTAGCTCTAATTAAGCCATCAGGCAAAAATTAAAATGTTTTCGAAGAAAATCCACATTTGCTTGCTTAGTTATTGAGTAATATAATGACACATATATAGCATCTGTAAGTAATCATGTAATGTTAATGGCACATCTGCATGGAAAATAGGAAAGTAGGACACATCCCTATACAGGTATATGCAGCTCCAATGGGTGTGGTTTTGAGCCGTTTTGGTATGGGTTTCAATTTAGGTGTGAGGTCTGGAAATGGGTTTCAATTTAATTAGGGTTCAGGTTTAAAAATGGGAATTGATTTTAGGCACCAGGTCTGAAAAATGGGAAGGAAGTATTACTTAATAGGCCATTTCCGAGTTGTCTTTAGCCTCTCTATCAAAGCGAGGCTAGGTGCGAAACCTTTCATATGAAAATGAGTTTTCATTCACATGCAAATAAGTTTGAATGAAAACTCATTTTCATATGAAAGGTTTCGCACCTAGCCTCGCTTTGATAGAGAGGCTAAAGGCAACTCGGAAATGGCCTATTTGGTTTGTACAAGGTAAATGGTTTGGGGAAATCACATATGTTTTAATCCTGGGGTTCAAATTGAAAACAATCCTACAATACAATGTTATAATTATTGCATTCTAACTTTCACAATAAAAGTTCATACTAACATTGTCAAGTTGTCCAATCATTGTATCCTTTTTCCTTTCTGCAGATACAGCCACTGCTAACTGTTGCTGAACTTCCAAGAGCTGAAAATATACCAAATTGTTTACTATACCAGGCAGAAGATGGTATCCAAAGACTATTAGTGGACTTTAGATCGGACTACGAGTACGAGATTGAGTATGAGTACAACTTTTCAAACGTAGTTCGCGTGCTCTAGACAGCCATTTATAACACCAATCTTATAACTAGAATCTCTTTATCTTTTGGTCAGCAACAGGAAGGACCCAGAGCTCCGGGGATGTGACTAACTTTAAATTCAAAATTCATACTCATACTCAATCTCGTACTCGTACTCAAATCTAAAGCTCCCTATTAACTAATATACATGTACATCCTATTCCCTTTGTTTAAATAACTATTTTAAAAGATTTGTCAACATTATTTTCGAGTTGAAAAGATGAATAAGCACACTTACTTTTCCATGCAGTTCTTGTATTTGTTGCTCACAATGCTAAGGAAATAATTATAAAATCATTTAATTCCTAATAATTATTAATGTACTCTACAAAGTAATAAGAGGATTGATGTACATGTACCATTTGTTTATTTACCTTGTGAATCCAGTGATGATAAATCAAAGAAATCATGATGCAAAAAGATGTCTATACACTGTAGGTGTACTTTCAGAAAAAACTATCAATATTTAAGGATATGTGGAGTATTTGACCTCTTTTGTCATCCCTACCCTTTGGAATTTGACTTGAACTCAAGATTAGCCCCAGGGTGGGAACTTTCCAATGTTTAATTTGATGAGCAGGAGGTAGACTGAAGCAAATGTACTTAAAGGGGATGTTATTTGCCCAATCAATTTGGTCCGCTATGACCTATATTCTACCCCATATATGCCCATCCTTTCCCTAACTCAGGCTCAACATTGAAGGATGCCTAATGTGCATGGCAGGCAAGCAGATATATTTAAAGGTCACTAGTCTAGTGGATATCAATTCAGCTGAAAAAATGCATGTCTAACCCTGGTATGAAACCAGGGACCATCTGTCAGTCTGGTGAGTAATGTCCAGAGAGGGCCAGACTACTTTATAATAGGCATCACAAAGTGTCCTCATCTATAAAGTAATTCTGTCACATACTACGATTATCAGTTGAGTGAGGCACGAGTAAATTTTGGCAACAAAGTTTTTCCATTAAAATTACATTGTTGTCAAGGGCAACTTGCTACGTTTCCAATGGTAACAGTAAGAAACTGGGCAACATGTTAGTTGGTTTCTCAGAATTTTGTGCACTTTGTTACTGATCATGACGTCGATGACAGACAAGTTACCGTTGGAAACGTAGCAAGTTGCCCTTGACAACAACGTAATTGTAACGGCAGAACCTTGTTGCTAAACTTCGCTCGTGCCTCACTCAACTGATAATCGTAGTATGAAGTTATATAAAAATGACAAATAACTCTGTCCAATATAATGCACAAAGTTTGTTAAACAATACTTGCATGCAATCCTGGACATAAGCAAATGTGATGTGACTTTTTTTTGAGCTGAAAGTATCAACAGCACGGTTTATAACTAACCTTTCTTCTAAATCGTTCCCTCTCCACTTGGTCACGCAAAAGAGAATTTTCAGACAGAAGTGTCTTGTCACTGCTAACTTTCCCACTAGGAATCGCCTTCAGCTTTCTATCCCCAGAAAATGAGACCATTTGTCTGCCTGATTGATCATGAGATGGCATGACTTGCTCACCATTTTGAAAATGGACCTTTGATAAATGTATACACAAACATTTGTTACAGTTACACTAAGCTTTATGACAAGATAGCCTTAAAATTGTTCAAGTTTATTTGACGTTCATAATCCATCCTATCATTGATCTTAGCTTGTTTTTAATTATTAATGATTAAAAAAATGAAAAAATGAGCTACAGGTGGCACACACTGCCACACAAATAAATAAATATTAAATAAATATTAATGGTTTCCTTTCTCCTCAAAAACTAACCTCCAAATTCCAATTAGATCTGGAAAGTGTCCCCAATTAGTACTACGTGCTAAATACCTTTGACACTTAAATAAAGTGATTTATTTTTATTTTTATTTGGTGTAATAACCGCTACCATTGCGGCCTTTAATAATAATTATTAGTGCCCACTTTGTGGCTTACAGCATATACAGTGTACTTGTAACACTCATGCCAGGTATTTGTGCAACAAAGGATGAGCTTCAGATGCTGAGGAAAGTTCATGACCAGCTCAAGGAGAATTACCTGTAGTTCTGAATGTGGTGAGGAGTTTGGTAGAAGTCTGTGTAACAATGCTGTTGTGTCCACGCTAAGAACAGATTCCTTCTCCCCTTCATTGTCTTGAGTTTCATAATCTGAAAAATGCAAAAAACTTTGTGTAAAGATTAAATACAGTAGACTCTGGTTGCTATTTTAATCTGGGATGCCAACGTTCTCGCTACTTTAGGACCCCATTAAATTTAGATGACAATTGAACGACTGTGGACTGTATTTTAAACCTTTCATTACTGGTACAAACTGGGTTGTTTGCAGGCGTCGCTGTGTCGGGAAGAGGGGAGCTGGGGATAGAGGGAAAGAATATCTGCAATAAAGACTCCCATTTGATCATTACTGCGGATGCTGACAGCTGCAAAATTCCGATCGGCTAATTCACACTGGGCGGTAAATATAGTAAATTCTGGCATGAAGTCAGCCATGTGAAAAGCGTGCGCCAGTGTCTGATCGGTGAACATATTGACAGTTGATATAATTCAATCACCAGGAGCCCAGTTCTTATAGCAGGCGTTCCTTCCCATCTCCCCCTCTCCTTTTCCGCGCCCCCTCCCCCCCCCCCCCCATTTACGCTGGCCATGCAGGCTACCTTGCTAAAAGCTCCTACCTGCAGTTGTAGTGCTTGATGCATGGTTGTAATCTCCCTGATCAGAGAACCCTTTACAGTTTTGCAGCATCATGTGAAGATGTCCTCTTACTTGCTCCATTTCCTGAATATCGGCATTTGTGACACTGCTTAAGTCCAGTCCCTTCTGTTAACACAAGTCATAAGGAAGATACATGTAAGTGTTACCAGTGTAATGCAAGTCATGCCATATACTGTGTCACTTGATAAAGTTTTTAACCAGTATTTTTGAAACTTTTTAACATTTTTCTAATAACTCTTAAGTGTTATGCTTCTGTATCAAATGACAGTTTTCCGCCAAATATTGCCAAATGTCACCAAAATAATCTAAATTGGATAAAAAGAATCTAAAGAGCAAAATAGAACAATCATTAAGTACCGGTAGTTTGTGAATAAAGTGCAGAATACAAGGATGAATGTACAGTTCATTAAATTTGATCTCATGGCTTGTCCACGCAGTCAAGTAATCAAAATTGCCATTCCAGTCAAACTTAGGGTTTTTTAGTTGTTATAATAATAATTATCTCTTTTGTTTTTTTTTTCCTTCCTTTTTCAAGACAATAAAGCAAGCAAGCTCCTGGCCATACCCATAAAAGTGCTTCTCCCCCACCTTGTGAAAAGATCTTTGCTAAAATGTTTGCCAGGATCTTCATGAGATCCACATTGAGTCCTTGGTGATCTTGAAATATCAGTACAGATTAACAGATTTTTCAAAGATCTTTAAAAACCTTGAAGAATCAATCCAGGCAGATCTAAAAAGATCTTTATATAGATTCTCAAAGATTCTGAAAGGTTTTACAACAAGGCAACTCAAAAGGAGTTGCGGCGCTGTAAAATGTGAGACATTAAATGATTCTCACCAGATCGGGGTCTTGGCTTGTCATGGAGAATAATCCTCCATTACCCATCTGAGGAGGAGGTGAAATGTCTGGAGTTACCGGATTAAACATATGAACATGTTGAGACTTGACATCATCTGCCACTGACATGGTGTATGTCACAGAGGAATCATACGGAAGGGAGGTTGACGTGGATTGAGGACTGTATTCCATTGTGGACTCTGCAAGAACACAGATTTAACAAAATGAATATGACTGAAAGAAAGCAAATACAAATGATTTTTTAAAGCAAAAATGGCATTGTGGAAATCTTTCAATGATCTTGAGGAACTTTAATAAGGATCTCCATATATATACTGGTGTAGATCTTGTTAAGGATCCTCTAAAATCTTAAATGATCTTGTAGAAATTTTGCACAAATCTGCATCATGCAGGTATTATGATGTTACTATTGCACTACATGTATATGTTTACAGCAAACTCGAAAACTCAAACCCCGAAAGGAAGCGGGAAAGTGTAGCTTTAACTATCAGGGCACTGTTCTTTGGAATGGCCTATCAAATGAAATCAAAGCTGAGCCATCTATCGCATCCTTTAAAGCCGCCTTATAGTAGTTTTAATCTTAGGTAAACATAGAAAAATCCATTAGTATTGTAATTTTAATTAGAAATTTTTAACATGTTTAGGTCTTTATAGAGAATATTTAGTATACACAGCTCTCTGGAAGAGCATTTTGTAACTAATGATGGGATACCGTGTTTTTAAATAAAGCTATGATGATGATGATGATGAGAAAGATGTTTACACTGCACGGTACACTTGTTCATATAGCAGGTAGATCTAGAGTATAAGTGAAAGGCCTCTATCCATGCAAATTTTGGAACTGGCACAATGTGAACACAGCCACGATGTTGAGTGTAAAAAATCTTCAAAGATCTTGTAGAAATCTTGCACAGGTTTTTGTTTGATGTTAAGTCTGATCATAATATCTGAAATACTCACGACTGACAAAATTATATGTTCACTGTAGACAGCAATAGGAAAAAACTTGCAGTACAATTTGGATCTGTGCAAGTTTTATACCAACTTTATACACTTAGCATCCATAACAAAATTTGCACATTTGCTCCTATCCATACAAATTTTGTTATTATAAATTATGTCTATCTATCCTCCAGGTTCCTGCAAACATTGTTCAAGATGATAGATCCTGAAGAACTTTGCACAGATTCGACAAAAACTCAAAGATTGTAAGCTTAATCATGCACACAAGTCAAAAATCATGCAAGACGGAGGACGAATTGTAGCGTGACGCCATCTGATCATTCAAGCAGATTGAATAAAAGCAAAAGAAAAACTGACTTACCAAAATAAAGAGCAACAGAATTTATTCTCTCCCTTTGCAAAATGGATAACCGGTGAGTGAAAATCCGTTAAAACGCTATCGATTCGAGCTAAACTACGACCGTTGTGGAAAGCAAACAAACATAAAGATCAGAAAAATTTACACTAGTACCAGTCTCTTTTCATGCGACTGTCAAATGAAGTATTCACGGGGAGGGGGTAGACCGGACAAAATCCTTGCCTACGAATCGTTCTACTTTCTCGTAAAATAATAATCTTTTTAAAAAAATTAAATAGATAACAAGGAGATTAATTTATAAATATGACCTTTATTTTAATCATTTTGTAATGGCAATTTCAAGTTTAGTTCAATAAAAAGAAAACCCTGTTTACCCCTCCCCCGGTAAAGTAGTATTTTCCCGTTGTTCTGGCGGGAATTTTTCTTACATCAAAGCTTCCATCTTGCAAACACGTTCGCCTGGCAATTTTTGTAGGTTTATTTACCGTTGCTGTGGAACATGGACCTAAACACCAAAAAGGCCAGAGAATACGAGTATGAGATTCAGTTCTTCGGATTCACGCCAGACTCGTTCGTAAATGGAGGTAAGCTTTGATATGAAGTCTTTCAGCGATCATCGAAGACTGAAGCATGAGCGGCGAAAGCAAAGTAGCCGAGATTGTTTTCTTGTTCTGAATTGCAAACTGTAAGCTTATAAGTTTATATATTTTTAAATAATTCTTTAGTTTGCAATGCTGTTAACGACTATGTGGTTGACTGCTTCCAAGAACTTGAAAATCTTATCAAAAGCGAGGTAAGTTTCAACTAAATGAAATATCAGCTTCATATGGTGCTAGTCAGAATATTTAACACAGAAGTTATCGGTCATTCAGCCCCCCCCCCGGCTTCTGTTATTCCCCCCACCCTCCTCCCCAGTTGAAAACTCTTCAACATACCCCCTCCCTCTGTCACAATCTTGTCACAATCATGCTCAGAAAACAAGAGTATGCAAGAGGCGGGAGTTTGGGGGGGGGGGGGGGGGGGGGGGGGGGGGGGGGGGCAGTTTGTCAAAGAAGAATAAGAGACCAAAAATGCACAGGAAGTGGGAGTGAGATGGCACCCGGCAGTCCATTATTTTCCTTTTTGCATGCTATATGTCATTGATAGACCAACATTCCAATGAAGTACTGCCATGGTCTTAACATGAGCTAGTACTCACCTCAACCAGAGTGACTTTGCCCCAACCTAGTTCCACAGCTATAATTTGCTAAAGAGTGGATCCATAAAAATGTGAATCCTTGTAGGGTGTATACAATATATATTCAATAGTTTCTGTATTAATGAAGTTTGTGAAATTTTTTCTTAGCCCTCACTGTCAAGTAATGTTAGTCAAGAACAACTTCATGCGGTAAGACCTAGTTTCGGTATATAATATTTAGATTGGCTACCCTACACTTTCATGGACGAGAAGCCCCTGAGGGCTCCAGGAAAACCCCCAGGGCGGGAGGGAGGGAGGGGAAAGAAACAAATGAAATGATGGAAGGAACAAAACAAAGTAATCATGTTACATCCAAGCGACAGTCGACAGCTAGCCGAGCACGGCGTGGAGTCTTGGGACTAATTAACTTATTCCCTAGGAATATGAACTCATTGTAACAGAACATCATGTTCATGAAGAATGTAAAAAAATACATAATGTCAATACTTGTGGAGAAACTGCATATTTTATAAAAATGGAGCTCAAAGTCATGCATGTGGCTGATCTTTGAGACTATCTACTTTGGGTGGCGTAAGTGGCAGCAGATTATATAAAACTTTGTTTCGAGCGTTTGAAGGCGCACTGGACTTCAGATCCGAAGGTCGCTGGTTGAAGCCTGGTCTCTGCCGTCCTGTTGTTTCCTTAGCTAGACAAGAAAGTTTACTTCAACTTTTCTCCAACAAAATGCTGCGGGAAGGACTAGCATCAGGGGGAAGGGGGTTGTGGGGGGGGGGGGGGGGGGGGATAGCAGTACTCCTAGTTGCTTCATGTTACAGAAACCAGGTTGAGCTCCTACCGTGTGGGCCACCTGTGGATAATGTGTCCGACTTTACCATTTACCTTACCCTCTGTTTGCATCCGGTTATGTTTAAGCATGTGAACCTTTTTTAATGTCATTGTTTTTTTAATTTAGGAAAGTGATCAAATGGCCAATAATTTTTACAGAAGTATTGATGAGGCTTTTGACAGATTTGAGGTGAGAAACAAAGGAACAAACTGCATCCATGTCTTCCTTAATTTAGAATTTAGTAAAACAAAAAGATTGAAATTTTTTTTTTCTTTCCACAGATCTATGTTAAGAAGAATATCTTAAAAATACCTCCTCATGTTCTCCTGCCTGAAGATAAGGTTTGACAATTACCAATATTTGCTTCATGAATATTTTTATGAACTTCAGTTTAGCCAATCAGAGCAGTAAAGACTTCACTGCTCTGATTGGCTAATCAAAGGGGCTCTAAGGGCTATCTCATGAATACGAAACCATTTAAGGTTAATTTTAGCTTTTCTTGATGTTTACAAATAAGAAAACATCTTAGCATGACAAAGTCTGAAACGAGACATTACGCAATACCCTGGGGAGTTTCTAAGTTAACAAGTTTATGACCGAGGGACATCGAGTGACAAATTTACATATCTGTACCTGTATACTTATCTCTTTAAACGCGCTTTGCATATTCACACGATAAAAACAGTGTTTTTAAAGCCCCAGCTAAATGGTCTGCATCATTGGTCATCAAATGTTGGTGTCATGTTGGATAACATTTATACATTCATCCAACATTTGTTGGCCAACGTTGTTGGAACTTTTAGTCGAGGCTTCATGTCAATTTCTTTATTGTTTGCTTAAGGTGCACTGTGATCATCTGCACACAGTGGAAGATGATCAGAAGATTGATAAGGAGATTGAAGAACTGGAAAGAAAAATCAAGGCAGTAAGTAACTATCATCATTGTGCAAAGCTGTTTTCTCCCTTGGTGCCTATTTCTACTTGGGTGTACTGTAGAACTCCAAAAGTAATTGCCCCTGTTAAATTCAGATTTAGCAGCCCTAAAAAAGGGGCTGCTACTTTTGGGTGGCTGTTAGTTTCAGACTGCTGAGATATTCCAATAAACTTATTGAAGAAGGTTAATATGACATGCCAATTTGAATCTTTGAACACTAGATATGAAAGATAGGTAAAATACCCATCATGCATCTAGGAGGGGAAGGCAGTTATTTTTGGAATTCTTTCACCATATTCCCTTGAATGGGCACCCCTTTGATTCCATTTTATCGATTCACCCCTGTTGAAAAACTTGGTAAAATAATTGCCCCTAAATCTTATCTGGAATAATCATCTCTGTTGAATAATTGCCCTTTTTCGGGTGTTTCTTGGTGTTGCGGAAGTCATTGTTGGTTAGCTTTTGTGTTGTGGTGTGAGGTTTGTTTAGTGTCTTTTGAATCTTTTGTTTTACGTCATTTGGTGATCACACGCACCATCCGCAACACCAAGAAACTACCCCTTTTTCTTGGATCAAACAGCTATAAACAAATTCTCGAAAGGAAATCGTAACCCATGGTAGAATATCAACCCATTGAGGGGAATAAACTGCATAATGCCTGATCACTGGGAATCAAGATTTTAGCCAGAAGGCCGTCTGGGAATCCTATGGATGTCCACCTTATGAACGTTTTGAGAGACGTACCTCCAGGACACCCAGTTAAAATTCTGATGGGGAACCCCCGGGGGGGGGGGGGGGGGGGGGGGGTACTCAAGAAAAATTGTGGTGGGGGGATAGGGCTGGTTCCTGCCCCTTTCTTGGTGGCTCTGACATATTTACACTTTTTCTATAGTTTGGAACATGTTGCAAATTTTTTTCCCATTTCTCCTGCTTCCCAGCTAGCACCTTGGAAAGCCCACTTCCCACTTTCTGGTTTATCCCAGCTACTACCATAAAAGACAACAGTTGCGCTAGAATAATGATGTTCAAAGTAAAAACACATGCCTAGTAAGCTCTCTATACGCACTCATTGTTTTTCTTCATTCTGATTTTTAATCACTGGATGGCTATGCAGTAAAAAATCCCATTGGCTTCTTTTGTGATCACTTCTCATTCGTTTAACAGGCCAAATATGTAAATACAGCACTGAAGCAGGAAATCAAAGATTTGGACAATGCACAAGAACAGGTACCATGTTGCATGTTGAAATGGGCCATGGAAAAGTCTCCCCCTAAGGCATTAGTCAAGTTAGTATTTGCTTAATTCTTGTAATTCCAGACTTGGACATTAACCAAGCCAGAGGGCATTTGCCAGACTCAGATAGTTTTTAACCACGTAAAAGGCTGGCATATAATGTAGTTTGTTTCTGGTTATAACTACAACAGCAAAGATGATAAATTTGTGGCCAACTGTTTCTAAGGTCAAAGTGAGATGGCAGGTCATTTTATAGAATGAGCCACAACATTTGAAAAGGTCATTAGCCCACATTTTTTCCTACAACGAAGAGGCTTTTTAAACTTGATTTCAATTGTTTAATTAAATGTGTTGTTTACTGATTTTGTTTAGCTTGACAACTTTGGAAAACAGATTGATGTAGTGCAGAAGTCTTGTAAAGGTACTGGAGACAACCTTTCCAAATCTATATATTCTTTAATCTGTTTCTTTTGTAATGCTACAAAATGTTTCGAGTTTTCTGGTAATAGCCACCTGCTTTGTGTTTTTGTCAGGACTGAAAGAAAACCTTGCCTTCACACTTGAAGAAGCAAAGAAAGTTCACGATGTGATAGAAGATGGACTCAATGCTGGATCTCTTCAAGTTCAGGTATATAAAAGTAACAAGTAAAAGACAGTTCTGAATTCCTATTGTTAATGGGTAGTTTCTTGGTGTTGCGGATGGTGTGATCACCAAATGACGTAAAACAAAAGATCCAAAAGACACTGAACAATACCACACCACAACACAAAAGCTAACCAACAATGGCTTCCTCAACACCAAGAAACACCCTGTTAATGGCTAACCTTTGTACTGAAGAGGTAATGTTCTCGCCCTTTTTATCTTACTTCCAGAGTTCACCTGCTGATAGGAATTCTCAAAATGCCAGCAAAATGAAGAAAATAAAACTTGGATGAATAAAGGCACCATGGGTTTGGACTAATCAAACTCCACAGTGTTTAATTGTTGTGACAGTCTGATACAACCAGTGGCTTAATAATATGACGAAGAACAAAGCAAATTTAATGTGAACAGTGCATCATTGTCACTGAAAGGCTGCTGCCTTACCGTATCACGGTGGACCAGAGCTCCCAATGAATGGACATGGGCAATTTATGTATGTTTGCATTGAGGCATCTGAACAATTTCACAACCAGGTTGGATAATGTCTGAGCTTTGGGCTCAGCATTTGTTCTTAGGCAACATCCTTGCATTGGCTCCAATAAACCAAAAAAAATGTGTTTTTTTTTTCTGTTCTGCGAGCTGATTGGTTTGTGTTGCCTTAGTGGTGTACATGTAACTTACAGTAGTTTCAATACAAAACTCGTAGAGTAAAGGCGATGTGGTTAAAAATTTTGTATTTGCCCAGAATCCCTTCAGTTTTGGTAGACAGGCTTGTTTTAATATGCCAATGAAACAAATTGAAGCAATTCTGATAGCCCGTAATTTAAACCAAAGCACCACATATGACGGTTTGGTATAACACCCTTCAATATACAAACTTCCAAGTAATAAATAAAATAGTTTTTTCAATTAAAAACCATTTTTCTACCAAAATATTTTATTGTAATTGTTGTTATATGTTTTGTACAAAGAAACATGCTTCTTCAAAGAATAAAGATTATCCATTTTGATTGCTATTTCACAAGCGTTTCAGTTGATAGACATGGTATAAATGATTTGCTGCACAGAATCATTTGTAACTAGCAATGGTTCTTGCTGAGAAATGCTCCAGCAAATGTTTGAAGCATTGTAAAGTACAGTGCAACCGATACTAACAGCAATCCCCTCCTTGACTGTGTAGATTTGAGGGATAATGATGCTGGTGCAGCTTCCCTTTCCAAGCCCCTCTCTAGCTGAGCACTTTTGATTTGAGGGAAAACAAGATTAATGATGCTGGTGCTGCTTCCCTTTCCCAGGCTTTTACAACAATAACTTGGATTTGAGGCACAATGAGATTGATTATGCTGGTGCTGCTTCCTTCACAGCAAATTCCTCCTGGACTAGTTTGAAAACACCTTATCCAACACGTGTCAACAATGTACGTGGCATCACTTTTTTAGCTCTAGAATCTTTTGTGGTCGCCAGAAAATCACGTTCGTATTTATCAGTATTAAAGTCCTCTCATGCATAGATTGATTGGTGCTGCTTCCTTTTCTTTGGCCCTTACGACAACAAACTCTTCCATGACTTATTTGGATTTGAGAGTATACAGTGTTAGTCACACTCGTGCTTCAATCCTTTCTCAAGCCCTAAACAAACTTTAGGGACAATAAGATAGGTGATACTGGTGCTGCTTCCCTCGCTGCAAACTCCTCCATTACCAATTTATGTACACCTCATTCAACATGTCTCACGCCACTTTACGGCATCACCTTTAGCTGTAGAATTTTTCGTGGTGGCCAGGCAGTCATGCTCATGTTTATCATTAAGCCCTCGCAAACATGACAGACTAGTTTAAAGCCTGCAAATGTGCGAAAGTAACTCAAACATATGACATGCTCCAGCATCAACAAGCACCCCAAGTGAGTCTCTGTACATGATCAGTTTTCTGTCGAGTTGATTTGATGAATCCCAGAAATTGTAGTTCAGACACTGCCTGGATGAAGCGCGCGCTACAAGTGGAGTTAAGGCAGACCTAACAGTAACAGTTTATAAATGATAAATTGCTTGTAAGCACACCTTTCTTCCCAATCACTGTCATGACAACGATCCAGAGGCTGCACTTGACAAACAATATTTACATTCTAGTGACAGAAATAAAATGAAAAGGATACTGAAGTTGTTCGTCTGTTTTCTGTTTCTTCTTTGGTGAGCCTTTTGTAGACTGTTGTGCTGCTGGAGGCTCTAGAACAGCTGTGAATGCCTGAGAAAAAGCACGACACTTGCAATGTTAGTAAGTTGCATAAGACATTTTCAGGAGCATATTCTGGCCATTCCAAAAACAGAATACCTTCAAATGCTGCAACTATTTCTCGCGTAAAATATGGAAAAGAAGTCGCTACTTTGACTACGTGTAACTGGAAAATTTGTGGTGTGACAATGTAAACAACATAGTTTTGTTAGCGTCTGGTGATTTCAGAATGACCAGAATATGTCGCAAAAATGCACTTTTAGTTATAATAGGTTACAAAAGATACCATTGGTGATTGGTTAAACACGAACACAAACATGTGAAAACATAACCTAATTTAGTATGGTTCTAGCCCGTTCTCTTCAGTAGCTGAAGATGTTTCATGGTACACCCTGGTTCAACTTCTCAGCCATGTTTGTAAATGGCCAACTGGATCGTCTTCTGCCAGTTGGTAATCTTAACTTGTTATGTTTCATTTGAAACATTTGTTTCTTATGTTGTGTTTCATTATACCTGAAATGCCCCTCACAGGAAGAGGATGATCAAGCATTTATTTATTTATTTGTTTATTTATTATCATTTTGAACTTTGATAGCCTGTTATGCAAACGTTCGTACCCCGAAAAAGTTGTTGGTACTGGGTACCAGACGTTTTTCTCATTGCAGGCCTTGTGTAGCAGCCTTGTTGGATTGCCAAAGGCCGATCAACAAGCAGCAGAACTAAGAGGTCTGTAACATGAGAGGCAGGAGAGTGCAACAAAAGCCTCTGGTACCCAGGGTAAGTTGATTGTTTCTTAATTGTGAATGAAACCGTGCTCATGTTTTTCATGTCAAGTGTTCACACTTGGGCGCAATGGATAGCAAATCTGTGAGCAACGAACCTGAAGCCAGTCATAGAGGTTGATCAGCCTGCTACACTCCAAGTGAAGTTTGTAAGCTACGCATATGTCTGGTAAAGTGTCCTGGACTGTTCCTACATCTGTCTGACAACACTCACACTGAAAATTTATAAAAGGTTATTCTCAAAATAATGATTGCCTGTAGCCAGTGACATGACATGACATGAGGCAATACCAGAACTGGGCCATGCCATGTAATCAGTATGATCAATTTTTGGGGTGATGTCTGCAATATTTAACAAGCAGCTTAGTGTCATCGCAAAACACCACCTGTTTTCTCTGTCTAATCGGTGGAGGGACGGGAATTAAAACGTCCTTGTCCTCCTTCTTACTCCTTTCTTATCTTTCACTCCCAGTTCTTGCACCTTCCTCCAGTTGACAACTCCTGCAAGCCTCTTTGTATCGTTACTTATACAAAATATGTAATATTGCAAACGTTCTTCCTATTTCTCTCGCAAAATAATGCTACTTTCTCACAATTCCCCCCCCCCCCCCCCCCCCCCCCCCCCCCCCCCCCCCCCCCCCCCCCCCCCCCCCCCCCCCACCTTTTCTGAGGTTTCCATCTCCACCCCTCTTGTGATACACTTATCTCAGAAGCAATTTAATATTGATATCTCTTACATACAAATGTTTTGGAAGTTTGGCTTCCATTCCAAACTAAGAGATTAAAGCTGCCCAGCATGTACTGGTGTTGGGGATACAACTGTATGAAGAAAGCCGCACTCTACCATATCTGTTTTGCTTTTCTACGTACTTTAAATATTGCGCATATGAAGTTTGACCTGCCCGCTAGTACTCAGGCTTCCTACGGAAAAAAAACTGTTACCAGCCACCTTAATGACCTTTTATCTAAACATTTCTACCGGATGGTTTGTGTAAATAGTAAGCAGTGCAGGTTCTTGTAAATATTATTTACAAATAAACTGCGCAGGGAAATACCTACCTGAAGGTAATGCTGGGGATTGCTGAGTGCTGTTTGGATAGCGACACGAGGCATTCCCACCAAATGCTAAAAATGGTAAAACATCACAAGTACAGTATAAAATATATGATATGAACACAACTATAAATCTAATCGAAGACTTCAGCTAGCGGAAAAAGGATAGAAATGATAACACAAGTTCTTTAAAACTCGCTATATTTACTGCATTTTAACAACAAAATGCTCAGAAAAACTATAAAACTCGCATTCAAACCTTTCTTGTGGCCTGTACATTGTCATAGTACATCACTTCATTCAGGGGCATATTACGTGGACAAGTTAAGAATTTTCTGAAGAGAAAAAGAACCAAGTAACATTTAATGCAATTAGTATACTGTATTAGTTCTAACGTTTGAGTCTGTGGATGATAGCCTACATTGTAACCATTCAAATGAAAGTTAAATTAAGCAGTACTTTCGTACTTTCGAAGGCCCAAACGTAGCGAGGTATATAAATTTGTCGCGCGTGGATCGCGTAAGGGCGGTGGGATCTCGTGTTGTCTTTTTATACATACCTTATTATAGGAAATTAGCGCGAATTCTCAAAATTCGCGTTAATTTTTGTGGAAATTAATTTCCGCGACATTATTTAAGTGGAGCGTTCATTTCCGAGACCTTAATTTCACCCCAAATTCGGGATACCGTCCAAACGCATATAGCAACTAGGAAACAATAACCTTCTCTATTCTGCACACTGTATTTTTCAATCTTTCGCAATGTAAAAGCCTTAAATATATGTCATCTGCAATACAGTAAAAACCCGCAAGTAAGAACCAGCATTTCCCAAGTTAGCCGAAACAGGTTCTTACATAAATGGAAATTAGCACAAATTTAGGCTATTTAGGTTCTTCAATAGGTTCTTATTTTCTGAAGAAAAAAATACATTGTAGCTAATAGAATTTAGTGGTATTCAGCCTATTCCTTATATAAAATCCGCATACCAAGGAAGTATTTATGTAAAAATGACTATAATAAGAAAAATTGAAGCATTGATCACAGAACATAACATTATATACATGTACTCTTATTTGCCCAAGTGTACTGTACACTGTTTTAATATAGATTTTAGAAAATAAGAACCTGGCTAAACAGGTATAGAGGGGGTCTAACTGGCAAATTTTAGCCTAACAGGTTCTTAAAAACTAGGTTCTTACTTGCGGGTTTTTACTGTATTTCCAGTTCATTCTTGCTTTCAGAAGAGTGGTTTTCGACATCCGTTTTTTTTTGTACTACACAGTCAGCCAAAATATCTTTAGAGACATCAATAATCGCATTAATTTTCTTCATTTTGAAAATTTGCTGCTTCTCTCGCGTTAATTTCCTTTATTCAAAAGAAATTTTTCCTCCAATTCGCTTTTAAGTAAGTTGCGTAATTTCAAAAACCTTAATTTACAGGAGCGTTATTTTCCTATAATAAGGTATATCGGGTTGGTGTCCTGCAGTTGCCTAGCAACAAAATCAGGACAATGCTCCAATTGACGTCATCCAGTGTGAAGAGCGACTGGGAACGAGAATGTAATTCCATCTCTCCTTTCCCCGTCGCTAAAATTTTGCGGTGCACCCTCCCCCGAGCTTCGCGAGGTTCTGCGAGACGTAATATATCAAACACGAGAAAGAGTGTTTCATCAGGATATCCAAACACCGAGGAGAAGTGGGTTGAAAACACGAGGCGCGGTCGAGTTTTTTTTAACCCACTTCGAGGTGTTTGGATACCTGATGAAACACTCTTTCAAATGTTTGATATAGCTTCTCAAAATGCGGAGAAAACGAAGGAATAAAACCGCCAAAATCTATGCTAATTAAGACCGGGTATCCAAACCTCCTTCACGGTAGTGATTTCCTTGGTGTTCTCGTCATGAATTCTTAACGAGTTTTAGAAACGTATTTCAAGTACTGTTTATTATGCTACCACTATTACCTAAACATCTCATCCAAACTGTCCACTGTTCTTTGACGCAACTTATCGTATGGGGATTCCTTTCTTTTCTGCTTTGCTGCATTCATAAGTCGCTGCCACAAAACAAACAAACATCATAGCAGAGTTGGTCAGGAAAAGCGTTTGCTTTATCCCCTGATATCAATATACAAATTCTCCTCACTGGTTACCATATATTTCTTACTACAGTAATTGGGAGAAGTTGTTTGATTATGTTGATGTTAGAGTGGTTTTCAGTTGAGTGTCATACAACCAAAACCAAAGTAATTACTCTGACCAATCACAGCAGTCGTAAACAATCCAATGAACCAATCAGAACTCGAAGCAAATACATGTAGCCGGCGCTAAGCGCGGGAAAATGCGTGCAAGCAAGTCACAATATTATTGTTTTTGTACTCCTGATTGGTTGACAAAGTGGCGCAAGATTTTTTTAGCCAATCAGTGTAGCAATGCAAAAAAAAGCAATTGCGAAATTACTTTTGATGATCAATTGAAACTCGCGCTAAAAACACTTTAGCTGAAGTTGGACGCAGAAGAACCTTGCTATCACAACCATGTAAGGAAATGAAAACTGTTTAAGATAACAGGAGAAAACATGTGAACTGTAGCCAGTTCCTACCATGTCATTATCAAGTGGAAGATTAAACAAAAAATGAACTTCTAATGACAAACCTCTTGCAATTCAAATCTACTTGTGACAGTTGAAAGTCCTTCCTTATGAGTTGAACTTGATGTTTGTTCTTGAGTCTCTTGAATACCTGTAAGTACCAAGGACAGTCATTGTTAAAAGATCCTCCATACGGGAGTAACAAATGCAGTGTTGATTTACAACAAGGCAAGAACTAGTATGTCGCCTTATAAGGGGTCTCCCTTTACAAATCTGGTATTTGTTTTTGATCAGCAAGAAGACATAAATCAGGAATTGCATGTGGAATGCTTGTTCCCCTTTTATGAAGGCCACTAACTGAATAGTTTTTTTTTTTTGCATGGCTGGGAACATGATTCAGTGTTTCCTAACAAGAGGTGTCCCACAAGATGTTACCAGTGTAGGTTTACGTGAGACAGTACTGTAGCTCAGTGTCCTCTTATGAGAGGTGTCCCCCCCCCTGGGGGGGACTCCCATATAAAAATGACGGGGGTGCTCGTCGGAAAGTTTCGAAAAACACCCTAAAAGGTACCAAAATCTCGTTTGATGGGCGTGGCTCAAAATAATTTTTTCCCCTAAGAGATACCACTTCTAAAACAACACATGTCATATTCTGTCATATTTTTTCGGCTCATACCCTAAAAGGTACCGCGATAATTCTAATGGTGGTCATTTTAGATTTTCGTACCCTAAGCGGTACCAATCTCCAAATTTAGACCCCTAAAAGGTACGACGAGCACCCTCGTCATTTTTATATGGGAGTACCCTCCCCCCGGGGTGTCCCCTTAAATAGTTACAAATCAAATGTATACTTTCAAGACTGTAAAACAAAATTAATTTACCACTAAGATCTTCAAATTGACGAAGAAGTCCATTGATGACATCTCTTGATTTCTTTAGCCCTTGGCAAAGTCTAAAATCAACACAAGAGAAACAATAAGTGAAATAAACCCTTTTCCTACACTTGGCTGCTTAAAGCAAGCACATTCATGTAGCATTAATAGTGCTAACCTTTTAGTTTCGTTTCCTTCTAAAGCGGTGCTCAGCTCATCGACACATTTCTGAAGAAGGGGAAGAAGTTCATCTCTAGAACAAACTCTGTCAATACGAAAAATACAGATTTAACCTTTTACTACCAAAACAGGCCAAATGCCACAACTTATATTGCAAAATATCGCAAACAAAAAAAACAGTACCACATGAAAGTACTGCTAATAGCTTTCATTTGAATGGTCACACTTTAGGATTTCATCCACAGACTCAAAAGTTAGAACCATCTTGTACAGCATAATAAACAGTACCACACAAATCTACTGTACCTTAGGATTTTATCCACAGACTCAAAATCATTAAGTTAATTAGAACCACCTTGTGTAGTATAAAAACAGTACCAAAGGAAGTACTGCTCATTTGAATGGTCACACGTTAGGATTTTATCCCCAAATGCAAAACTTAGAACCACATTGTACAGCATAATAAACAGTACCAGTAGCTTGCATTTGAATGGTCACACTTTAAGGGTTGTGAATGGCAATGTCACAACATCATTTTTTACTGAGAGCCCAAGACCTTTTACTTTTTAAAAGGCGAGACTGAGACCATGGCATGTCAAGATTCAAGTAAAAATCAAGAAACTGAGAAAGACTTAGAAAACGAGACCGTCAGGCCTGTGAAATTCAACTAAAATTTGGCGAGACCCATATGACCTATGACCATCCCTCACTTTGAAGTTTCATTCAGATTTCCACAGTCTGTTGATGAAATTTTTAAGTCAAGTACTCGAATGAAAGCTTTGCTAAAAAATATTATTTCTATGCTACAATATCATACCTCAGCAATGACATTGCCTCCTTATATTCTTCCTGATCGTAGATGTTGCTTGCGAGACTGTTTTCGTAAACATCACAGGGCTGACAGAATCAAACAGTTAAATTGATATTAACTTAATCATCATTAACGTTCTACAACCGACTTCTACCTTATTATAATACAGTAGACACTAAAATATTAAGAACAAAATTTGAAGTTCAAGCAAAAATTATGATTTACCAGTGCTCCAACTAAATCCTGTTTATAAACGTGTCTGTCATAACAGGACTGTACATGGGATTGAAATGATGCCTTTGGGTGCATTATTTAGGATTTGTTTTGATCACCCTGGAATGGGGATACAGTGGAAGGAGGGTGTGCCTGTCTAGTAGTTAAGCATTGCATGTTATTATTGAAATTGGAAGGTCAATGACAGGAGTCCTAGTCCCAAATCCATCCTTGTGGATTTTCCAGATTGCTTCTCTGCTCAGGTGTTTCGATGGGTACTGGCAAACAAAACATTGGGTGTCACACATGGAGCAAGTCTGTTAAAAGGAAAGGAAGGCTGAAGGCTGAACACCTCAGCATCGGTATATAGGCTCACTCTGTTTGTTTCTTATTCTCTTTAGCTCTTTTGCTCTGCCTTCTGTCCTACAAAATACATTACTGAAGTAATATCACTGACTGAATTAAGTTACCTTCTTTCCAAGAGGATGTCTTGGCAGATTGCTGGAGATGAGATGCAGACACTGCAGCACTGGGAAGAAACACCAATGATACATGTCCAGATCCTCCAACAGCTGAGTTATTACATCCTGTAAGAAGAATTAGAGAAGACAGCAAGAAAACTTGTCAGCCATCATAATAACTATGGTATAAATGGATTACATGTAGTTCTTTAAAAGGACTGTGGTGCTTTATCAATAAAAAGTAATACCTGAAATTTAGTTTCAACTGAGTTTATGAAGGAAATTGGACACCATTAAGATAAATTATTCAAAGCGTTGTTAAAATAGTAATAAAAAATTAGTTGAAATAAGAGAAGGATTTGCCCTGAAAAAGGACTACTGATTGAAACATCAGCTTTTAAATCTTTATGAAGTGGTCAATTCATTTTATAAACTTTGATTTCATATTTTGGTCTTTACTGTAGGCTGTATATATATTGTAGTTCATTTTTATCCTTGGTTCAAATTTTATTTTCCTTTGTTTAAAACTCATTATCATACATTACCATAGCCAAAAACGAAGGAAAATAAAATTTGAACCAAGGATAAAAATGAACTACAACATATACACAAGACCTAAGCTTCCTCCACATGCAACTCTGGGGTCTGGGGTCAGTCAGAGTTTTGTCCTCTGCACCAGTCTCTCTTTTAGCCCATTAGTCGTCTACATTCATGCCAAAAGAGTTGCATGTCGAGGAAGCTAGGAGGTGACAATGTGCCAATTCAATTTCATTTTTCCTACAATCAAATTACTAACCTTTGTAAAAGGATCCTCCAGTAACAGTTTGAGTTGCTGTGCGGGTGGCTGACCTTCAACATATCTACAATATAGACAGGCAGTTTAGGTAGAATTTTCAAAACGTTTTTCACTTATTCTGTTAGAATTGATTCCATGAAGATTATCCCAACTCTATAGAACAATCACTACCCTTGGAATTGTCAAGTTTACAGTTAATAAATGTATCTTGTAAAATTCATTAATAATTCATAAGGGTACTAACAAATAGAAATGAGCCATTCCAATCACATAATTACCCTGTATAGGCTAATACAATCTTGATAGGAGTGGTTGTATCTAATTTGCATTCCAGATACAACTCACGAGTGGTTGTATCTAATTTACATGTGAATGTGCATTTCACAAGTTGTTTACTACATTCGCGTCCGTGTTGAATCGGCACTATACATTCACTCGCCTTCGGCTCGTGATTGTATAGGCGGATACAACACTCCCACTCATGTAGTAAACATTACTTATTATTACCTTGCATAATACCATTAAGCTATAAAATATTTTTATCTACACATGAAAATCAACTTATTTTGGGAAAGTTGGTAAGTGCTTAAAAGCAAATATTTGACGAAGCAATCATTTTTTAAACCCAACCCAGTAGGCATTGGCTCAAGAGTGAGACTGTTTTAAATTACAGTCGAACCCCCTTAATGTGGACACCGAAGGGACAGACCCGAGTGTCCCATTATAGAGGTGTCTGTATTATAGAGGTGTCCGTGTTAAAGAGGTAGGGATTGTATGAATTTTGGTATCTTTGGGATCAAGAGAACTGTCTGTAATAGAGAGGTGTTTGTATTATATATGGAGGTATCAGTAAGGAGACGTTTAACCATACCATTTTAACACTTACTTTATGAAAACAAAGATAGTGAATAAATCTAATCTTCATGGTAAAAATAACTTCAAAGTCTGGCTACAGGTCTTTCACCAATTCAGCTGCTAAGCTGTATAATAAACTAAATGTTATCACCAAATATGCTCTAGTTCAGTCAGGTCATTTTATACCAACTATTGTTCAGACACATTTAGATTCCAGTAATACTTGTGTATTATAACTTATTTGTAATTAGTATTCCTTTTAATTTTAGTGTTTTTAATTTTATAAGTTTACTTTACACCTGTTTGTAATTAGTATTATTGTATTGTTCTTAAATTGTACTATTATTAATTTGTATGGACTAACTTTAGATGCACAGCTTCCTTGTAAAAAGTGTCAGCTCTATGAATTCTGTGCCTAATAAAAATCTATCTGTCTTGAAACCTTACCTACGAAAAGACATAGTTTTTCTGAACATCTCGACTTGTTTGTGGCTCATTTTATCAAGGATATCCTTTCTGTCGTCTGGTGAAGCACAGCAAAGTACACTCAAAGGACTCTCAAAATAGTGCTCCATCAAACAAAACTAAAAGAAAACAAACATATTTCTAAAACTTCAAGCATTACAGTGTGACGCACCTTACCGTGTGAGCACCCAACAAACTTTTTCACAAGTTTTCACGATATCGCCAGCTAATTATTATAACCATTTTCATTACTGTGAATATGTGTGAAGCAATAGAGTGAATAATATCTTTGTTTAACAAATTTACACTGGTTTTCCGTGGTGTGGACTCTTATTTACCACGATTTACGTCATCACATGGTCAAAATGTTGTGGACTCACGAGGTGCAGCCGAGTGAGTCAGCAACAAATTTTGACTATGTGATGACGTAAATCGTGGTAAATAAGAGTCCACACCACGGAAAACCGGTGTAAATTTGTTTTTTACAACAATATTTAGCAAAAAAATACAAGGAAAATCGAAGTCTTGTTACAAAACATGACAGCAAAGAAAGAGCAAGCGTTGTCTACAACTTTCTCGCAATCTGATTGTTTTTTTTTTCAAGCGCGCGTGATGTTAGCGTCAGCACCGTTGTCTGGACTCTCATTTACCACTCACGTCGACCAATCAGATTGCGAGTTTAGCAGCAATTGTGGTAAAAAACTAATTTGACACCCCTGTGATAGACATGAAGCAACAAGATTACATTACCATTGTGCTCAAATTGCAAGGAGGCATGCCAGTTAATTGAATTTGCACTCTCTGCTGATTGGTGAAAAAAGTTTGTGTGCACACGGTAAGGCATGTCGCATGGTAACATCCCTAGCCGGGGTTCTTGATGACGTTTTTCAACAACTGTTGCATTTCCGCCACAAAGTGGTGCATGGCCAACAGGCTTTATTAAGCTCTGTATTGAAGCAATTGCGCAGTCATAACACTTACTAGTGACAAGTACCTCTCACAGGTGTTAGAAGTTACAGATTCAACTAAGAACACTGCATAGTTACTAGCTAACTGCTGCTTTCTTAGCTTAAGCATGGTTGACATGGTAGATGTAAATGTAAGCACAAATAAGATTGAGTAAACATTGTAAAATTCTTAATTAATGTAGACATAAATGTCACTGCACTTGAAATTTAAGTATGAATTTTCCATTCTGTCATGCTAATCCTATGCTTCACGTGTGGTCTCTGTGGACATTGCAAAGGTAAGCCCAATACCACAATACCCAAAATAGGTACTAATCATGACTCACTTAAGATTGTCCAGAAAAAAAATCAAATCTGACTATAATATTAAATATAAAACTGATGGTACCTGAAGTCCTCTGGCGAAGTTTTGTAGAGAAAAATCATGGAAGAGGAAATTCTCATACAGAAATTTAAAAATTCTTGCACCAAGCTTACATGGAAACTTGGCAGTCATCAGCACCTAACACATAATGACACTATATTATCACTTAACAATGAATTGGTCTTGTGCAGATTCAACAAGGGCTGGGTGCATATCCCTGAGGGACAAAAATAGATAGGGACCACACCCATACTATCGATCTCAGACGTCCTTGGACAAGGGATTTTTTTCGGCCCGCTTCACGGGCCGTTGGTTTCAGTCTGCGGTTAAAAAAATGTCGTCACGTGATGACATTTTTTTGGCTCTGCGGTTTCAAAAATGTTGATCACGTGATGCTTTATTTCGACTTCCCACGGCCGTGAATTATCCCAGACGTTTTTAACGGTTTGTCTGCTCACGTTAAATTTCCTTGCCACATCACTGTAATTACCCATAAAGAAACCTGTAGTAAAGTCGCCACCGGCCTGTACTATCGTATCTATTATTCCGCTTCTTATGTCATTGGACAAAGCTTTCCCTGGATGATAGCTTCGGCCGGTTTTACCCCCCAACATCTTTGATCACTTTGCCGGTTTTCTTTTTGGCGCGAGTAACCGAATGGCGTCACGTGATCAACATTTTTGAAACCGCAGAGCCAAAAAAATGTCATCACGTGACGACATTTTTTTAACCGCAGACTGAAACCAACGGCCCGTGAAGCGGGCCGAAAAAAATCCCTTGTCCAAGGACGTCTGAGATCGATAGTATTTAAGATTCTGGTGAAGTATACTAGGGCTTCTTTTCAAGATTGAATACCAACACTGAATGCAAATATGGCAGCCGATTTATTATTCTTTTATGTGTATGTTAATGAGCCTCACTGACCTTGTTAGCATGTGCAAAATTTAAATGAATTTTTACTCTAAAATAAGGGTAGCGAGGCTAATAAAATAGAATAATAAAAAAGAATAATAAATTGGCCACCATGTTTGCATTCAGTGTATGGGAATGTTGTTTTGGCTTAATAATGCATGCTCATTTGAAAGTTAATGTGAACCCATGCCACAAATGAGGGTACTGTAAACATACTGTAAAAGCTCTATTAGGCTCCCCAGGGGGGCTTATTTAATTTTAGGCCACAAGAAGGGGGAAGGAGGCTTAACTCTTCAACTGAAACTCCCAAGAGTGCCTAAAATCAAAACACAAAGAACAATCAAAATGGTACCATGAAAAAGTACTGCTAAAGATGTTTCATTTGAATGGTCACACCATAGGATTTCGTCAACAGACTCAAAAGTTAGAACTACATTATACCTCCATAATAATATTTTGACTCTTGGGGGGGATCCCAAATTCTTTTAGATCACTTGTGTATCGCCGATTCGTTAGGGTATAAATTTTATACCCTTCTGGACATTGAAAGACCAACTTTTCCCATAAACTGGCTTGATGGAAATCAATTTACTAAATAAATGTTTCAATGCCCTTTTTCAACCAAGCTCTTCTACTAATTAATGATCAAAATTTAAAAATGAAAACTGCGCAGAATATCAAATAACCTTGCTGATGATCTCCAGAACACAAATGTGAGATGGCTGAGATTGAAACCTTTCAATGGACAGCACGCTAGAGACAGCATGTGGAAGAACTCTGTGAATGGTCGTTACAGCTGTCGCGATTCCAAACACTAAAACCAAGGGAAGCTCACTCAAGTACAGGCTGTAAAAAAGTAAATTATTGCGAATAGTGAGGCTTATACAGTGTACCATATTTACTTGAATTAATGTCCAGGGCATTTATTACAATTCAGTATCTTTGAGGAAGTGTTCAGTCAATACAGGAGGCCAGAGTCAATAGAGATGTTTGATTGCAATCACGCATAATAATTGAAGGGCCGAGAGCATAACCAGCCTATATGACTTTTTGGTCCGTTTTTTTTTTTTCGTCCAAATGAACTGAATTTTTGCATGTGGTCTCCAATTTAATAGAAAACCACAGCCCTATATTTTTTCCCGCTGGTTTTCGCTTCGTTTTCGAGAAATAACGTATGCAGAAAAACGCAGCGGCGCTTTTGAGATCTTTTGTTGAACGAGAAACAAAAGAAACCTTTTGTTTTCCCGAACAATGAAATCAGCGAAGCGTCGAATAGCCGCTGGGTGTTCGTTCCGATACAAGTCTTTGTTATTTAAAATTAACGTGGAAAGTTGTTGTTTCTTCGATGGCGCAAGTGGTTAAGGCGCGGGCCCAGAAAGGTGTCGGGGACGCTGTGGTGCCGGTTCGAGTCGCGAAGCGTCGATCTTTTTTTTTTTTCGCCATTTCGTCTCTTGTTCTTCTTTTTTAACTTCTCTTCTTTTTTTTTCTTTTCTTTTTCATCATAAACACCATTAAATAAAAGTACAGTCGCGTTGTCGATGCTGCTAAAATCAACCGCTATATTAAAAGTTTGTGTCAAAATCTACCTTCGTAGTTTCGGAGAAACGAAAGATTTGGAAATGCCGTTGTTAATGATCTTCGAGATCTTGATCTGTTCAAAGTGAAGTTTTGAGTAAATTTGAACGTGTCAAGCTTTCAAACAGCGAAATCAACAACCTGAAAAGGGCAGTGAAAGAAGATCAATAATAAATAGAAGGTTCCTCAATTTAAAATTAACACAAAATGTTGTTGTTTCTTCGATGGCGCAAGTGGTTAAGGCGCGGGCTCACGAAAGTATCGGAATTGCTGTGGCGCCGGTTCGAACCGCGGACCGTCGATCAGTTTTTTTTTTTCGCAATTTTGTCTCCTGTACTTATTTTCCATGTTCTTTTCTTTTTTCCTTTTTTTTTTTTTTTCATTAAAACGACCATTACATAAAACTCTCATTGTCAACGCTGCTAAAATTAACTGTTGTTCGTGTTAAAATCTACCTTCAGAGTTTCGGAGAAAACAAAAGATTTGGAAATGCCGTCGTTATGATCTTCGAGATTTTGATCTGTTTAAAGTGAAGCTTGAGCAATTTTGAATGGGTAAAGCTTTAAAACAGCGAAATCAACAACCTGAAAACGGCAGTGAACGAAGAACAATATCAGATGGCGACGCGCATGCAATCGACAACACTTTCTAGTGTGGAAGAATGGAAAGTTCGAATCCTAATATCCGAACGAGCGACATTCGCTTTTCTTATCTTTTTCCTTTTTTCTGCTCCCTGGTTAGAATCTCACGCGAATACGGCCGATTCATTTTTGTAAACAACGTACACCACCCTGAACCAAAGTCTTTCATTCGAAAGTCTTTCGGTGTCGAAAATGTAAGATGATATGTTAAGTACAGTTTCTTCAGCGTTTCTTCGATGGCGCATAAACTGATTAGTGGGCATAGCGTCTGCGAATCGTTTTTTTTCATGAAGCCGGTTAGTCTCACGGTCCGGTCAATCTTTTTTATTTTTCCCCCTTTTATTTCCCGCTTCGTTTGATAACAGCTAAGACGAAAGCAGCACTGTTGGCACCGCTAATATAACCGGCACACGATGTGAAAACAGCAAGCAAAAACGAGCGGCATATCAAGTCACGGATTGTTGGATCCAAACAGACACGAAATCGCAGCCAACCATTATTTCACTTGCCGTATGACAGAGACCGGTGAAGTGTCTAGCTTTCCGCACCATTCAAAAATATCAAGTTGCTTTTATGCGCCACATATCCATTGGCATAAATGATGCACCGTACTTCGCTCGTAAACAAAATGGCGGATTTTGACATCAAACGTCTACCAGCATAATTTCACTTGCCATGTGACAAAAAGCGGTCAATTCTCAACCTGTTTCCTCAGTTCTTTAAACACAACATGAAGTATCTTCAGCGAACCGACACTCCTAAAGGCGAGCGTGACATTGCAGGTGACTGACCCCGGGTGGGAGGAGGTAGGGGGAGGGTTTGACCGAGACGTCCCCCTGAAAAATCACCACCGCGCCGATTTATTCACGGCAGTTTCTGCTGAGGCTAGTTGCAAAATACTTTTTTGCTCGTATATGCGCTGGAATTGCATCCAATGTTTGCTAAACCAACCAAAACCACGCGCGTATGGTTTCATTAAGTAAAAATACGGTAGTATTTATTTCGATAGGTAAAAAAGAATTATTTTCAGAAATTAGTTTGAAATATTTACAATAAAATAAAAAGGGATCAGGGCATAACCAACCTATGTTGCTTTTTAGGTCGTTTTTTGTTTTTCTCTCTCAGATTTGTCCATTTTTGGCATGTGAACTACAAATTAGTTGCAAAACATTGTTCAGAATTTTTTTCTGTTGCTTTTTTCCGTCCTTTGAGAAATAACATGTGCAAAAAAAATATCTGCATGTCTCCCGCTGAATGCCGATGGAAAAAAAAAGAATCCCAAAGTTTACCCAAATTTCTCGATTTTATGATGATTTTTTACTTCAGATGGCCAAGTTTGGGCCCGTGCCACTAAATCCCGCTCTAGTTAAAAAAAAAGCAATCCTGAAGTCCATTCCCTCAAAATCACTTCATTTTATCGCCAAGAGTCAGTCACTAAGATTGACATTAACTCCCTTACGAACCTCCTAGGAAGCACTCCCAGTCCTCTGCTGCCAGCTCATAGCCTTTGCCCACTTTGCCCAATTTCAGCCGGCCAGCAAGAACTCACTTTGAGCTGCCCAAAGCTGTATTTCAAGTGCCCGACCACACACAGCGGACCCACCTGCCACTTTTGCAAATCATGTCAGGAAATTCTATGGCAAAACCGAGTTTCCACCCAAAAATTATACAAAATAACTAGAAGTCTGGAAGCCCTTTGGATATCGGGCATTTCGACCACACCACAGGATAGTGAATGGCCCACAACTCACAATGCTGCCCCTTTTCTGATCCCAAGTGATTCCAGACTTTTCTGCCAGCTTGTTTTGTCCACCACAGCCCATTTTCACTTCAAGCACCAAATAGCGCTTTGGGCTGAGGCGCAGCAAGGACTCACACTCATTTCTTCGAGAGGTGCCAGGGACTTTAAGAGCGCCTGTCTGTAAAAATCAAACATATCGCGGCAAGTGATAAAATTGGATTCTTTTGATATTTTAACGTTAGATAGACTAAGGTATAACAAAAACCACTGGATACCTTTTTCGGCCAAATATCTTTTTATTTTAAAGAAAAATACAGAAAGCGAAAGTCCGTTAAAATCGCCATTTAAGGCGGAAAATTATTGCACAACTTTGACAGTCTCGCTTACAAAAACAAGTAGCGCTACGGCATTTAAAACATGAAAATCGTATTTTGCAATCTTTAGTTATCTAAAAGAGTGATTTATGGAATTGTTATGTTGTTCTTTGCGTGCAAAATAATTTTATTTCGAAGACATATATTTTACTTCTTTAAAAGTACCTCGTAAACAAAACAATTTTTCACCATGTGCTAAACCTTCAAACGGATTAAGTTTCTGCTGGTTAATTTTCATAAAGATGATCTCAAGATTTCCGTAAAAATTTCCTTGGGCAAATGATTCAGAGCGACGCGAGAGCATTTCAAAGTTCGTTAAAATTAAGAGTTATTTGACCTTTGTACGAGGTCAACAATCAATTTGCGGGTCACACAAATATTCTAACTTCTGCTTCTGTATTAACCCATTATGAAATTAAAATAGCCACATTGAAAAACATTGCAATTTCCTTACCTCATTTGCGGTAGAAGACAGATTCAGAGACCATTTTTGTGTATAAATCCCTTCTTCGTTCATCGTATTTTTAGTTTATAACGTCCGATGCACGCCGACAGCGGCCTGCCATGCAAGGTCGCACGCAAACCTCTGTTAAACTTTCGACACATTTCAGCATTAAGGCGTCTTATTTAAAGGCTATAGCATTTGTCGAATGTTCTTCGGTTTGAAGTTAACGGATAGATAAATCTAATCACTGCTTGAGAAGTACTGAATGAACAAACATGTCGGGCCGTTACATGTAAGCCGTGATCGTGACGGCAGTTATTTGTGTCGTCACGCAATGCAGCTGTTCTTCGGCATTTTAGCGGGGTAGGGGTAGGGCTAAAGAGCTGGAAAACACCGAATTTATGTCTGAAACTCTTGCAGCGGAGAAAAATAAATAGTCTTTTCAGTCACATTTAGCACATTTAAGCGCTTTTATTCTCTATTGCTCTACTCCGGAAAGATTATTCAGCCATCCTTTTTTTCGTATTGTTTTTTCTTTTTTTTTCTTTTACTGTCTTCATGAAATGCAAATGACATCACTAGCTTTTTACCTGATTAAGATCACTGTGGTATTAAGCTAGTTCTGTCCTTTTTTCGTATTGTTTATTTTTTCTTTTTATCAGAAGGATGCTGTCTTCATGAAACATTATGTGAAAAAGGGAAAATCAGTCTAATATTTGCCACATGCACGGCCCCCAAAATATATCAATTTGTACAGTGCAACTAGTGATGTAAACTTTTGTCAAACGTTACACACCGCAACTGATGTTTCCTTTGTCTCTTAATTGACCGAGAAGGAGCCTCAAAAGAGGACTTATTTGGATGTTTTCTACTTGTCAATAATCTTACTGTGAGTTTGGGTTACCTGTGGTTCGTGAATTCCGTCGATGATATGTACCATAGATGTGGGGGGGAGGAGGGGGGGAGGGGGGAGGGGCGAGAGGGAGGGGGGGGGGGGAGTCTCACTGCCCTACTTCAAATTCACGTCATGCCTTAATTCAGAACCATTTGTTGCATTTGTCGGTGTTACAAACGAAGTAAACCTAAGTATTTTTTTGGCAGTAGCAAAATAATTAGAAACCCGCTCAGATTTTAAAGTTGATAACGAGAGAATATCTAAAAATTGAAGAACTTACTAAGTTTAATACAGTATCGCCAATTGTCGAGAAGAAAAATAAATACTGTTTAAATAGTGCAGTTGACAAAAAAGTAAACACTACCTGGTTTTGCTAATTACCTAGTGTCTTCACTTGAAGGCGGCGCTAAAGTGCATGTTTTTGTACATCAAAGATTCGAGTTCAGTTCTAGGTATTACACAAAAATGGAAGGCACTTGTTCGTTTAAGTCCTTTGTTGGTGGAGTTTGTGGTTATGACATTCGCGATCGAAAGCGTGGAACGGAAATTGTCCCTTAACTTTTTGCGCACAAAGATGAGAGACTGAGGTGAGATCGAACTTATTTTATGTCGAGCAGCGTTTACTAGAAATGTAAAGGAAGTAGTTGTAAACTAAAGTTGTCAGTGGCGCGGATCTAGGGAAGCGGCCCCTTTCCATTCCTTTTTTGGCGAAGAAAAAGACCCGAGGGACCGAACTTTTTTTCAGGACCATTTTCACTCCCCCTCCCACCCCCTCTCCTTATGAGCAAGCTGGATCCGCAACTGGAAATTTATAGTGAAAAAGAGATCACATGCATGATGCTATCCACAGGAAATCCTGGTATACCCATCTTTCAGGGGCAGCTCCATCAAGTAGAGCACCTCGACTCGTATGGTAAGAAGGTAAATTTAGGAAACGAGAAAAAGGCATCCAATATGGAAAGCAAGACTGGGGAGAGGAGTTAAAAATCGTTGCTCGCAAAAGACTATTGCTACCAATTAATATATTTTAGAACATATTGACTAACGAAGAAAATTAAATGGTGCTGAAATATATTTCTAAACAGTTATTGTTTTTTTACTTGCTAAAGTGTTTCAATTTAATTGCCTTATCCGCACCCCTACCCCCTTAAATGCAAACAAAACTGCATTGCGTGACATAACCGAAAAACGACTGAAAGCAAACGTCCGACATGTTTTGTTTGTACTTCAAAGTAACATTTCAAATCTTTTAGCGCACTACAAAACCGAGGAACGCTCCAAAAGGTACTTAGCCCTTTGAATAGATGCTGTGATACTGAAAAGTGTCGAAAGTTTAACAAAAATTGGCTGACCCTGTTGTCGTCCGACGTTTATCGGACGTTGTAAACAAGACTAAAGGACATACCATGAACGGTGGAAAAAATGCAAGAAAATGATCTCTGGATAAGTCTTCTACAACAAATAAGGTAAGAAAATTTCAAAACATTTTTTCTATGGGCTACTTTAACCTTATTTGTGTTAAGACATGTGGTGGAAAGTGAAATGTTTGTGTGACCCGCAAATTGATTGTTGACCTCGTAAGGTCAAATAACTCTTAATTTAACTAACTTTGAAATGCTCTCGCGTCGCTCTGAATCATTTGCCCAAAGAAATTTTTACGGCAATCTTAAGATCATCTTTATACAAATTACGAGAATTTAGTTTTATCGACTGAGTCGATAAGGTAAATTGACCACCGTAAAAAGATTCAAATAGCTGACGTTTCGAGCGCTAGCCCTTCGTCGGAGCGAATCAAGGAATTGTGGGTAGTGTGTGGTTTTATATAGTAAGCGGTGGAGCTACGCTATTGGTGGAAATTTGGTGACGTGAAAAACAAATGTAGATTAGTTGAATGAAAAGCGTTCGTTGATTCCGTGGGGTTTGAGAGTGCCGATTTGAAAGATGATTTTTTGTTCTAGGTTTTTACGGCTTTCTGTGTTACCCTGGTGTAGGGAAAGGCCGCAGATTGTCATGTGTTGTTTAGAATGGTTAGTAAGATTAAAATGGCGCGCGACTGGTTTGGATGCGTCTTTGTCATTTTTTTCAACGTCTCGGAGATGTTCACGAAAACGGTCGCCCAGTCTCCTCCCTGTTTCGCCAATGTATATCTTTTTGCAAAAAGTACATGTTATGCAGTAGATAACATTTACGGAGGTGCATGTAAAACGATCAGTGATTTTAATAGATCGTTTGGGTCCTGTTATTTTGTCCGCGTTGTGAATGAAAGGACAAGTGTTACATCGTGTGCGTGTGCATTTGAAAGTTCCCGGTACACTTTCAAATGCACACGCACACGATGTAACACTTGTCCTTTCATTCACAACGCGGACAAAATAACAGGACCCAAACGATCTATTAAAATCACTGATCGTTTTACATGCACCTCCGTAAATGTTATCTACTGCATAACATGTACTTTTTGCAAAAAGATATACATTGGCGAAACAGGGAGGAGACTGGGCGACCGTTTTCGTGAACATCTCCGAGACGTTGAAAAAAATGACAAAGACGCATCCAAACCAGTCGCGCGCCATTTTAATCTTACTAACCATTCTAAACAACACATGACAATCTGCGGCCTTTCCCTACACCAGGGTAACACAGAAAGCCGTAAAAACCTAGAACAAAAAATCATCTTTCAAATCGGCACTCTCAAACCCCACGGAATCAACGAACGCTTTTCATTCAACTAATCTACATTTGTTTTTCACGTCACCAAATTTCCACCAATAGCGTAGCTCCACCGCTTACTATATAAAACCACACACTACCCACAATTCCTTGATTCGCTCCGACGAAGGGCTAGCGCTCGAAACGTCAGCTATTTGAATCTTTTTACGGTGGTCAATTTACCTTATCGACTCAGTCGATAAAACTAAATTCTCGTGTTTCATCCCCCCACCGACGCAGCACCACAGTTTCTCTAGAAACTAACCCCATTCATTTATACAAATTAACCAACAGAAACTTAATCCGTTTGAAGGTTTAGCACATGGTGAAAAGTTGTTTTGTTTACGAGGTACTTTTAAAGAACTAAAATATATGTCTTCGAAATAAAATTATTTTGCAAGCAAAGAACAACAAAATAATTCCCTAAATCACTCTACTAGATAACTAAAGATTGAATAATATGATTTTCATGTTTTAAATGCTGTAGCGTTACTTGTTTTTGCAAGCGAAGCTGTCAAAGTTGTGCAATAATTTTCCACCTCAAATGGCGATTTTAACGTACTTTCGTTTTTTGAATTTTTCTTTTAAATAAAAAGATATTTGGCCGAAAAAAGTATCAAGTGATTTTTGTTATACCTTAATCTATCTAACTTTAAAATATGAAAGAAATCGAATTTTTATTACTTGCCAGAAAATTTCAAATTTGTCTGATTTTTACGGACAGGCGCTCTTAAGGATTTCCGGACTTCATGATGTCCTTCCATCACCGGGTGGGCCTTAAACATGGCTTAAACTAGCCGCTATGACCTGTTGTTGTCTTCAGTCGCGAATTTGATCAATACGAACTGCCTTTATGACGGTATGTTCGTTCAGGTCGTTGGCGCGGGTCAGGAGTATTGCGGTTGCATATTCTCGTGGCCAATCTGCTTTGTAATGGCATTGAAATTATGCTCTGAATGTACAATCAAAGCACTAGAGGGCCAGAACTCTGCTTTTTCAGGTGAAATTAGTTACAATAAATTCCGTAGGGTTAGTGCAAATTCAACAAGGGTTTGTGATATTATTCGTTGTACGATAAAATGAGGCAAATCTGAGCGAGAAAACGAAAATAAAAACAATCTAAAAAGCAACATAGGTCGGGAGCCCTTCAATTAATAAAAGTATAATAATTTTTCTATGTTAAATAAATATTGGCAATTAAAAACTAAGGTCATGTTAGAGGCAAGTCAATTAACAAAAGGCATAACTTACAAAAATTATTAGTTATGGCTACATTACTTTTTGCTTCTGGTAATTAAATATTCTGCTTATACATGTAACCTCAAATTCTACCTGCAAATTGTTACAAAATTTTGAACTACAGCAGGAGGAAAACCTTCAAAGTCTTCAAAAATAACAACCAAAGGTGGATGATCTGAAATTTAAAAAAAATGTGTTGGTTGATATTGGTGCATAATAAATTACTAAATATATGGACAGCGATTGAATAAAAATTCCGCCATCATGTTGTTTCCTAAGACATAAAACTTGCCACAAATAAAATATTGTCTTTCTCTACGTATTAACAAGGCCATGTTAGGTTAAACTCCGATGAGTGATATGGCATTGAAACAGTGAGATCAGCTATGTGAAATGACAATGAACGACAAGAAGATTCCTTGAAATTGCAAACTTGTAGTGTGAAAGCAGTGAACGAAACTCTGATAGTGACATGCGAAATTGCAAAATGACATTAGGTTAAACTTCGAAATTTAGACTTGTCTAGGAACATTGCACAACCCCCTAATGGGGCCTAATAAATGGGTAATAGTGAGCCAAATAGAGAATCCTAACATGATATTGGCAGGGGAAGTAAGATGGGCTAGCATCCCCTCCACAGATTAGAAGAGTTATCTGTAGTTTCTGTAATAAATTATTGCCCGGGGGAACTCAAGTTTTAATGTGACCTGGCAGGTGTAAAGTATTTTTTGGGGGTTTGAAATTCTCGTGTTTGGGGATTTTTCAGGTGTTAATTTTCGCCCAGGATTCTGGCAGAAATTTGGTTTTGGTGGGGGGGGGGGGGGGGGGGTAGATTATTTTAACACATGGTTAGATGAACAAACAAAGCTAGATACATATACCATTTCCACTTCTGTTAACATCTTAACATTTCCCGAGTATTTTTTAAACCATTTTAAAAGGTTACGGGATTTATAGGGGGGAATATTTGGCTCCATTTGCACAATCATTACCATTATTCTCTGGAATAACTGTTCCTGGTAAGTTGTTTCATGCTACAGAAACCGGGGATTAGCACCAACGACCGATATGTCAACTCAATCTCAATCTTTATTAGACAAATACAGTCATTATTTTCAAAATTGTAGGCACCCGCAGGTAGCACCAAGCTAATCGAGGCGGGTGCTTTTAGAAATAAATAAATAAATAAATAAGAAATCACATTACAAATAAAATATGGAGATAAATAAATTAGCTCATCTCATCCTTTACTTTGACCTTTACCAATGAAAAATCAAAACTTGAATAAATGAGGGAAACTGAATTCACCTGAATACTGAGGTCGCTGTGAGCTGTGTCTTCTTTTTGAATCATCACGCTGAAAAAAAAAAGGGTTCAATGGAGATTGAATGACAACTACAGTATGTTACCAGCTGTTATTTTGTAACTTTGATAATGCATCAAATCATGTTTCCACTTTTTCACAAAGTTTTTTCATAAAAATAATATTACAAGGGAAAAATGCAAGTCAGAAAAGTATTAACTATACACCAGTCTAACAGTGTCAAGCTCCAAAGTGTGTTTATTTGAATAGTATTACCTTCTTGGATTCTGCAATTTAAGGAGACTAGAAAGGGTTTTAAGCTGCATGTGTGTGTGACGTGCACTTGTCATGCATCAGCTGATTTTCCTATCAAAAAGTAGCACGCGCAGCTCACCAGAAATGAAAATACCGCATAAAATTGCGCGACCCGGAAATAAGTTGTGCATAAAATATTTCTCTTTATGTCAAAAGTTTGTTCAGTGACCAATCCTGATTTTCTGTATGCAAGCAGTATTTGGTATCTCCTACCTTAAGCGAGAGTTTGAGAAAAAATTATCCAGTGGAATTTTTTTCTTATCTGACAACAACCTTTTTGGAAATAACTTGATTTTCACTAAATAGATTTTTGCCATAGCGCCAAACAGAAAAGGAGTTCAGAATTGAGAATAAAACTAATAGGTTACCGGATTAGTTTTATAGATAGTTAGCGAAAACTGAGTTTTGGAGGCTCTTTTCAGAGAGCTGTACCGTTGCCATGGCAATGCCGAAATTATTGACATCATATGCACCCTAAAGTATTGCCTGTTAATAGCGATAGATATCCAAAAGTTGTCCATATCATCAGTTGTGTCATATTTTAACATTTCATCGTTTATACACACTATTGAAAGCAAGAAACCCTTATGAACCTCCTGAAGAGGAATTTATAACTCTTTCACTCTCTGAGTAAATTATGGAGACATGTGGTGTAGTTCAAACTTTTTTAGTGTCTTTGAATCTCTTTGGGGGGGGGGGGAGGGGGGGGTGGAGGGGGGGGGTGGAGGGGGGGGTTATTCAAAATTGGGGTAGGTGTTTAAAACGGAGAGTCTTTAAAATGGGGATCTTTAAAACGGAGAATCTTTAATTTGCATGGTACCATTTGTTTTTCACTATTTTACAAAATGAAATTTGGGATTTTTCTTTAATTTTGACATTTGGCACTCTTGGAGGTCAAAAGGGTTAGGGATAGCTTCAAGGAAACCATTTCAATGCTGTTGTCTTGAAGATGGTTTCCTGGAAGCTACCCTGGAATTCTGATTGAATAATGGTTCGCTATGAAGGAATGAAAAACAGTTAAAGTGGTCCCAAATAATTAAATGCCTTTGGTGAAATATTTATATCTTCCAAACCTTTGTCATTTTCTTGTACCAGTGACAAAGCACAGGCATAGTAAAACTGCTGATCTTTTTTACTTGTTCAGCTGGGGCAGAATCATCTTCTTCCTTCGTTAGAAAATAAAATGTTAAAAAGGCTTTAAATACAAAAACAAAATGTACCATAATATCATTCTTTATCTGAAGCGTTTAAATTTCTTCATTAGAGCACATGCCCCACGACATGGCATTGTAACGTGAACGACAGACCAGGGTGCAGTAAGGATGCAAATATACAATATTAGTGTGGACATCCATACTCCCTCCCCCCCCCCCCCCCCCCCCCCCCCCCCCACCCCCCCAAGAAGGTTTTTGTTTTGGACCCTCCATACTTTCCCTTAAAAGTTGGATTTTGAGACCCCTCCCCCTGTTTGGAATTTCCAAGTCTTTCCGTGGGGGAGGGGGTGAGTATTTTCTGGAACTGCACACTTTATTTCAGTTGTTGATAAAACTATTTTTATTGTAAAATACTTACTTGTACTTCATGTCCAATAAATTGGGATATGACATTTTTCATGGTCGCTTTCATAACTGAAACAAACAAAATTTGACCCCAAGTGATAAGAAGGTTTTTGACCACAAGTGATCAAATTTATAAAGCTACACATCACATTGTATTTTCTGTATTAACCCTATTCAGCCTGGGCTTTTTTTGAGTTCCTGAGCCTTGGGGGGGGGGGCACATTGTGCCCCCCCTTTGTAACTTTAAGAACATTAAGGCTATGACAATGAAACCTAGAGGGTACATAGTACGTCCAAAACTGTCTCCTCTGCGGTCCGCACAATGGAACAATGACATCATATGACGTAGTTATTAGGTAATTAGTTATACGGCCGCCATCTTGGATCCGCCATCTTGGATTTCTGAGATTTTTTAAAACCTCTTAAAAATCGTCCAAATTGACGCAAAATTAATCAAAACCAATAAATAAACGCTAAATGATGTAAAAATACAAAAGTTATACCAATAAACATTGTTTTTCTTCATTCAAAGGTATAAATATGCAAATTTAAAAAAACATGGCTGTCAAAATCTTGTTGCCATGGAAACATCAAGTCACATGATCAAAAAATTGTCATATGAAATTGTTGCCAGATAAATTTTAGGAAAAGTCACATAGTTTGATGGCGTTTGAATACATATTAAAGAAGTTATGAATGTTGAAAGTTAGCCCCCCCCCAGGCCGAATAGGGTTAAAGAAGTACAATATGAATGTTTACCTTGTATTTCAAGAAAACTTTACCCTGGGCCCATTTCTCAAAAGTCCTGATAACTTTTCAGACCTAAAAACTATATTTCAAAATCAGAATCTCAAGATCATTGATGTAGTTTTTCACCCTCAAACCAGCCCAACTTTTTTCATCAACTTAGAATTTTTTTGCTTAGCTTTCAAAAGCAATGAAATTTGAACCTTAAATGAAAACATTGACAACATAAAATGGCTTTCTGGGCCCAAAAAGTTACAGGGTTTTTCAAGAAATAGGCCCCTGAAGCGGCAAAAATGGTCTCCAAAGTAAGTGAACTACACGTATTCCCCTGTCAAAGCAAACTTTGATCCACAACATATACAAACAAACAGCTTGATGAGTAAATTACATTGAGACTGTACCATGATATACAATAAGAAAAATAAGTTGAAGCATCTAACCCATGCAATCTTTAGACCGAAGCAAGGCAACAAAAGGAGTAACTTGGTTTTTTAGTTCAGTGGCTAGCTGAGAAAATATTACATCATGATCTGGCATGTTCACACCTACAAAATATAAACCACAATTATGATTAACAGATTTTCATCAATAATCACTAGCAAATAAGATAAAATATAATACATCGGCAGATGAAATTTCTCTTAGAGTGTTCAGCTTAAACACGAAGACGCGCTATAAAAGGAATAGCTTCGCCCCTGTTTCAGTTCGAGTGAGCTAATTTTCATTGTTTTTATTCTGAAATTTAAGCGCCATAAAAGTTCGAAATTGTCAAAGGAATTCCAAGGATACATTAAACCTCAACAAATTCGTCCATTGTGTTGAAATGTTATGGGGTTTGCCAAAAGCGACTAGTAAAAACAAAGGCAAGTAAACCACACAGACAGATTGCTCAAAAGCTTCTTTATTCTCTACAGATTTTCACAGAGGTTCGTACACGACGGCGGTTGATTGACAAATAATCCTGACGTACCTAAGGTACTTTCCTTTTATAGCGCGTCTTCGTGTTTAAGGACGTTTGCGCGAAAATCTTCTACAAGACAGATTTTTTTCAAACTTATGCTACGGTCTGATAATGAGTTACTGATGTCAGAAATGCAAAAAAAATTGGGGGTCACCGAATTGATTTAAGAGATATAGTGTGTAGAAATATACCCTGTTTTTTGAAAAGTTAGTCCTCGTAACATGACATGGTCTCCATGGCTTTTAGTTAAACAATATCAAAGATGAATCGCTGGGGAGAAACTATTATATTCAAATGTTATCTAAGTAGGCCTGATTCGTAAATAATTCAAACTGTTTTCAACCTTTAAATGAGTTAACCCTTTAAAGAGGGCATTCGGAAACAACATACAGCTGAGATATGAGTGCAATTCGACGTCGCGTGGATAAAAAAATGAAAAAAAATCAAACATCTACAAGATAGATTTTTTCCTTTTTTAATTAGATAATTGGTAAAGAAAGTTATATACGAAGAAAAAAATAGGGGTCACCGACCATCCAAGCGAGTTAAATCAAAGCAAAGTTAACGCAACAGCTACCATCCCTTCATGTGAATAGATTTCTTCCTTTGCACGCACGCTCGTGCATGACGTTGCATGGCGTTGCGACATGAATTGCGTGCGCAGTAAGGATGCGCATAAACAATTGGCGCGAACATCCTTAAGTTGAACACAAGAACATGGTATGCTGTAAGCCAAGAAAACAACACTTGTGATCTTCATGTGCAATCACTGAACCCATGTAGGTATTAGTTATTATCGTTGTTATCTTGAATCTATTCGCTGGTCTTCGGGAGGTTCAAGATAACAGGACTCCTCTGTGCATATCTGTGCCAGCATCTGACAGTACAGGGCTCGAAATTGCGCCTGTATCAGGCGCATTTGCGACTAAGATTTTGCTTTTGCGACTAAAATTTGTCTGTTAGTCACAATTTTGCGACTGTTTTACAGACTAACTAATAGAGGAATTATATTTAAGTTTTGTGTCTTACTTGTAACTGGTAGTTGTAATTTTATCCGAAAAATCCTGCGAAATTCACGTTGAATGTTGCGTGACTTAATCATCAGTTTCGTGCTCCATTAATGCGGTTTCCAAGTAGTGTATCACGCGCGCACTTTTTCAGACTATCTCAGAAATTTCTCGTTTCTCGTTTCCGGTTCTGGTTCCTTTGACGTAATTGCGATTTTTTTTTGCGACTAAAATTTTCGAACTTGCAACTAAATTTTAGGAATTACTCGCAAATTGCAATTGAGAATTTTTTTTAATTTCGAGCCCTGCAGTATTTTAGTCTCACTTACCTGTTATCAGTGCAGCTGTGGGTATTTCTTGTATAACAGTTGTCCTTTCCGACTCCAAAGAATTTACTTTATGAGCTTTTTTGATGAATTCCAGGAGATCAGAAAATATTTTACTGTTCATCTGTGACTGTAGATCCTTTAACGATAACACACCAACAACAAACTTGACTTTTATTAACTTTTTGAATTTGTTTTTGGTATATTTTTGCAAGTGTCTTTCAGCTATGGGATTTCCTTTCTTATCTTCACTTAGCTTCAGCCTACCAAATTGGCCATCAGTTACCTTAAGGCTACTATTTGTGGTGCTTAACTTTTGCAATTTTGGAAACTGTGTATTTTGCAAGTACTTTAATTTTAGAATTTTGCACAGATTTTGCTGAGGAGAAAAATTTTCCGGCACACTTGAGAAATAAAACAATTTCTGCATCGATACAACAACAACTAAGTTTTGAGATTTGCTGAACAGTTGAAAAAATCGCAAAATTTAGTTGCTGCAGATAATAGTAGCCTTAAGGTAACAAGAAGCTGTACATAGCTGTACATAGCTTGATCAACAACTGGAACAAGCGAGACCAAGCACACACATGTGCAATCGCGCTAAAGCTGTGTAACCTCCCTCCTCACTGGCCACATGGGTGGAAACTGTAGACTTTTCCCATTTAAGGTGTCTGAACACAGTTTCACTGTATCTATGCGTCATTCATTGTAATTTTAAAACCACTAACGTCTGGGCATCCAAAATTGGTGAGGCATACGCTTAAGCAACAAGCTATATATTTTGGTATTTTTGTTGAGCTTTTAGGGTGTTGCCATGGCAACACAGTGGATAGTAAATCAGCTCGCAATATTTGGTTTCGTTTATTTTCAGAAATTCTAGTCATTAGATTTTGTCCATCATTTGTCTCCAGTAAACTCGTAAAAATATTCGCATGTTAACACTGGTCTCAGTAATTTTGACAGAGGGATCTTCCGTAATTTGTGGTTTAATATGTTTGCGTTTTGTAAAAATCTCCTCTGTTAGATTTCAAATTTTTGAAGGCAGGTGAGTTCGGCATATTCGGAACTATTATTGTGCCAAATTTCGTGAAATTCTAATGAGTGGTTCCGTAGAAATCGGCACGTTTCCGAGTAATGTCGCTAAAACATCCAGTCACAATTTTTTGGTCAGCTGCGCATGCGTTGCATTTGACTGGGTTCTCGATCCAAAGACAAAAACGACCAAAAAGGCAGTGTATTTCTTCAGTGGTTCTATATATTATCTATTGATTCAACAAACATTTTTACGAACAACAAATTGTTTGATTTTAAGAAGAAAAGCAACACTTTCGCAATCCACGCTGAGCAAAATAAAAAGATCGCTGAACAGGCGCCACGCTTGTTTTTCTCAAAACTCTGCACGCGCTGACTCACGCAAGCAGCTGAAATTGAAGAGCGCGCGTAAACTGTGTTCAGCCACCTTAAATACACGAGCAGAAATGATTTGTGATGTGACACAGGAATTCTCACAAGACATCCCGCGGGTTACAGGAAACTTAAAAAGAAATTGCGTTTTGTGACGACAAGGAAGAATAATTAACCAAAACTTCAACGCAGTGTGCCACAGGCATCCCCCGCAAATAGGCATTCATAAACTCAAGATAGCTTCCCATGGTTGTTGTCCTTTGGCTATTTTCAAACCTTGAGTTACGGGTCATCTTCATCGCAGTTGCCGGCCATAATAGCCGATTGCCGGCTCCTAATGACAGCTAATGACAACCCTGAATAGCAGAACTTTCTGTGGATTATAGATGTGACCAGATCACATTCGATTATCTCAATTAAAATATAAAAGACGACATGACTCTTTACCTCAATTTCACTTTTAATAGAACCCCAACACTCTTTATAGTTTGCATATCTCAGTTTACGATGGGCTGTACTTTCACCACTGACTTCTGGAAAGTAATCCTCTGTGAAAATAAGAAACCTTCAATCATCTACGTTACCTACATAAAAACTGTCTGAAACTTTCCTACCTACAAAAACTAAATAACAGCTTTAAGTTTGATCCACAACAACCATGAAGGACACCCAATCCTATCTGTCACCATTATCAAGTGATTATCAAAGCTGTATGACAGATTTGACAAACTTCCAAAGTGTCTTTGCCAAACCTTTATCTAATGACTAATGGACTAATGGACTTATCAGTACAGTGGAACCCCGATATAATGAAGTGCCAAGGAACTGGGGGAAAATGTTTGTTATAACGGGGGTTCCTTATAAATGAAATCCCGATATAACGAATTTATGGGAAGATCGCCAATAACTTTGTTCTATCGAGGTTTGGTAATTAACTTAGTTAAGGTAATTAACTTACCTTAACAATAAAGAGTGTTACCTTACATCACCTAGCATTCGATTTAATACAATTGTACCATGCAGTATATAGAATTTAAAAAGGATTTCAATCTCTGTTGATCTGTTTTGCACTACACTTCAGTCCCATGATGACATTTATTCCTTATATCCAGGTAAATTTAAAGTTTGGACTTCTGGATTGTGTTTGTATAACGAGGATTTCGTTATACAGGGGTTCATTTTATCAAGGTTCTTTTCCATACATTTTACTGTAACTTTGGCCGGTCTGAAGAAAGTCGTTTGTTATACCAGGGACTTTGTCATATAGGGGTTCGTTATATCGGGGTTCCACTGTACAACCCCTAGGCATTTACACCCTTGGTCAACCCATAGATCTGTCATCAGGGCTTTATTATTGAAAATGTGAACTAATCCTTTGAATCCCTCACTCAAACAAAACTCTGTGTCACAAATGTCCCTATCCATACCATGTTCAGTTGAATTTTGTAACCTTATTCTAGACAAGACACTAACTCCCCTCCCCCCTTCCTATCCCAGACTCCCATCTCACTTTCAAGTTTCAATTCCTATTCTAGACTTTCCCAGCAAATGATACCCTATTCTAGACCAACACTTTCTGATTTCTATAACCTATCCCAGACTTAACTGTTTGAAAACCGTATCTTTCCAAATTCCAATTACATCTGGAAAGTGTCCCCAATTAGTACTACGTGCTAAATACCATTGACACTTAAATAAAGCAATTTATATATTCACAGCAGCACATTCTCTAACTAAAAATTAAACTTAATATTGCAGGGGTCCACCACTTTCTTGTGCCGAGGTGCAGCACTTCAATATTCATTAATATTTTTGCAGTTGTGTGCAGTGCCTATGTTATTTGTACTAAGGTGCGGGGTTGCAGAAAACTAGTTTAATGAGATGGAAATCATATTTCTATACATCCCATTGTATCATGCTTCATTCTAAAAAAAACTGAATTAATTTTCTGCAATCCTGCACCTCACTTGTTATTTGGGAGCAGCATTCATTTGTTGATAGCGCTTTTTCAAGTAAATACAGTAACTCTGCATGATAGAAGAGTTCTCACACATGGTGTTTGGCAATTGGGAGTTATTCTGTAATCGCTTCCTACTTTGTAGTGCTTCCATGCCAAACACAACCTCGACCCAGGCCCTTCTCCGCTTTCAAATCCCTGGAAGGCTGCAAATTGAAACTAATCCAAAAATCATGGAGCATTCTGTCGATCGTTTCGTTTAAGCAAACAAAAAAAACAAACACGGCTGCCAATCGCATAAAACTACCTCCGAAAACGCCGGCACTGTCGGTGTCGGAGTAAGCTTAATTACAAACCTGTGCTTCGCTTTCTTGGACTCTTCGCCGACGATTTCTTGATAAGAAAGCAACCCTAAAATGATTTTAAACACGTTCAGTGCAAATAAGGACAAACTATGGTAATTATACAAGGCTGACTGGCCAATTTACCTTGGAAACAGAACTCGTTTGACTTTGATCCGCCATTTCTTCTATCCGATGGAGGAATTCGCTTTTCGCGCGCGGGCGCATTATTTCGGTCCTAGATCCCCGCAGGCCAATTTTTGCAAGCATGCGACACGCGAAGTCCCTGGTTTCTTCGCAACTTGCTGAATAACACGCGAACTCTGAAATATCGTAGCGCACATGGCAGGAAACAACGATGTTTTTTATACTGTTTATACGCAAAATGGTCAAAAGCATTGATGGGCTCCTGTCAAAAGGGTATGTTTTTGGGTTTCAATCCATTTTGTCAATTTCTGTTTTCAGATTAACCCTTGGACGTACAAGGGGGGGGGGGGGATGCCACCCTCCCTTAAGGTTTTTTTCCATATTTTCAAGACCATTTACGATTAGCACATCCCGTTTTTAGTTGCTGTTCGTTTATCCTTGAGATACATTTTGGTAAATTTTGGCGACAACCGGTTGCAATGGTAACGAGATATGACGTCATAAGTAACATGAATGCGTGTTTTTCACCTTTTTTCAATGGAAAAACATACAAAATGCTACCAAAAGCATCAAAATGCTAAATTGTATGTTATTTCGCAACTCTAGCAAACAATATCTGCAATTTCCGCATTTTTCCGAAAATTTTGAATTTTTAGTAAAATCCAAGATGGCGGCCATCTTTTTCCAAAAGAACACAGGTCAGGGGCGTTCCTGGGCATTTTCAAGCTTTAAGCCCGTCACCGGAATGTTGCTGATATACGGTTACCAATTTACACCGGTACGAGACCCGGGTTTTACAGGCCGAACACAAAATTATTACTGTGGCCCATGAGACAGCTTGAGCACAGTTGTTAAGACAAATCAATTTAACTTTAATCTATAGTGACTTGTGATCGAGAAAATGTCAGATGAAATTTTAATACGATTTAATCTTTGGGCTTATAAATTCCCACAGATGTAGCAATAACCGCAACCAATTCCGCGTACTATTAATCATACGATCTTAAGCTCTTTTCTGTTGAAAAACATGTAACGAAATAACCGCCACTATACCCCCGCGCTGTTGGGCAAAATCAGACTCGTTCTCGCGAGTTAAACGTGGGTATTTCACGTTCGCGCGAGTTTAACGTGGGTATTTCATATGCGTGTTACTTGGTCTCAAGCCGTAACAACGAAAATGCAAAGAATAACATATAATTCTACAGATAACTTTAAACGCTAGATCCGTTCAGTAAGCAAAAGCAGGAAACGTGCTTTAGCCAAAAAAAGTCATTCATCCTCATTCACGCAAACGTTTTCGTCTGTTCGTACGTCGTCTTCAACTATAAATTTAAAGACGTTCTAGTGAATCAATGAAAATAAAACTTTCAGATAATATTTTTCACATCGGTAAGCATGCGCAGTGAACGTTTTAAAAAAATCCATCGAGCCGTTTCTCAGATTTTTGCAAAAGCGATTAAAATCGAAAATTCAGTATCCAAAAATTGCACATGAAGCGATGTCAGGAAAAAAGGTAGTTCTCAAGATTGCAAGAGAAAGTAAACAAAACTTTGAAGGTGTACAAACATAACATCAAGCTACTTTTTGACACTCAGTATCTTGAAGTAATTTCACAAAACCAGTGTTAATCTCTCGACCAATTTATTACCAGTACACAAATAGTAAGGTTTGAAATGTTATTGCGATTTATTTGAAATCAAACATACAGAATTTTTTTATTCTTGCAAAATATATGCCATATACCATATTTTAAGATGTCTATGTGAGATTTTCAATGCGAAATCGATTAAACGCGCCAAATTTCATTCAGTTTTACTAATTTCGAAGATTTTTGTTTATCATACGCGTCATGGTCATATCGATTTTACTAGAAAATATATCTTGCCAAACTTCAATTCAAAACCAGTTAGTGAAAATTTCACGTTGATCTGTCTTGGAGAAGATCGCTTAACTGCCCATTGAAAAACTGATGTAGGTATCACCTCCAGAAAACTGTATCGAAACACCTTAAAGAAGGGATAGAAGAAAGAAAATGATTTTTGGAACACCAACAGACAGTTCAGGGATACCCGCGCAAGAGTACCTCAGGTTGTTAGTGGACTAACTTGGTGTCCGCCTATTAATTATAAACTACAAATTCTATTTTTAAATCTTCAATATTACTTATTTCTCTTAGTTTTACAAATCCTTTGAGAAAAACTATTTCCTCCCAAACATACCCAAAAATCACCCAAAAATTTAGAAAACACCCCATAACATAGATTCATGAGATGAGCAGAGAGTTTTTGGATTGCTTGAAACGTAAAACAGATATTTCCATTAAAGCCATGTCATGCAAGCGGCAGAAAAATGGCGTTCATGTGGACCCCCGCTTTAAAATTTGTTTGATTTTATAGATACATTTTGACGTCTGAACTGATACAATGCAACGAAACACATTCCTTCCAACTGATGATTTCCATTCTAATAATGAATTTACAGTGACCGAAAAAAAACATGTATTTAAAAATTTGAAACTCCTGGAATTTGACCTTATATACCCTCGAGAGGGTATATAAGGTAAAGTCTTCACGCGCTTCTTTTACAAAACATGTTAAATTTTTAGATTATCATGTAAGAGAGTTCTGACCTGTTAAGATAACAAAGGAAAATATTACATAGCCGTCCCCGGGTGGGCTCGAACCACCATTCTTTACCAATTCTAAAACAACACATGTTTTATTCTGTCATATTTTTTCGGCTCAATACCTTAAAAGGTACCGCGATAATTCTAACGGTGGTTATTTTACATTTTAGCACCCTAATTGGTACCATTCTACAGGACCCCTAAAGGTACGACGAGCACCCCTGTCATTTTTATATGGGAGCCCCCCTATTAAAAGAAATCGAACGAATTTGCTGTCTGATCAGCCTTGCATGTTAAAGTTTTTTTTATTAAGTTCATTGCTGATCCTAATCTGCACAAAGATCCAGCTACATTTTGCTGCTGTTTGTTCAAGTGGTCCTTGCATTTTTACGGAAGTCATTGGAATCCTTTAGGTTGCTCATCAGTTAACAGCTGAACGCGCTGGCCAATTGCGCCACGGAGACATGAACTATTACAAAGAAGTCAAATCTGCAAAGGACCGAAATCGTAGTCAGATCAGCCTTGCAGTTTGTCGGTTATGTTTATTACTGAAGACCTTGTTAGAAAAGATGACTAAGTATCTTCGACTTCCTCTCCTTGTCATGCATTCCTACAGTGACGTGGCAGTCTCAAAAAACAGTATATGGAGGTTATTCAGCACAACATTCTGTAATACGACTGTGAATTTTTATGCATCAGTTTATATTTTTTCGAGCCTTTAGGCGAGAAAAAATTGACACGCGCGGTCAGAAGGGTGTAATACGTGTTATATTTACACTCGTTTTGGTGCGTATTTGCACTCTGAAATGCTATGTCCAATAAAAAGATTTTTGTTTCTTTCTTTGTGAATCAAGATGTTCTTTTTTTACTTTTATATTTCAAGCGGAAAAATATAACTAAAATTTCCTTTTATCAAGCGTAAGTGAAAAGAGAAAAATATGAATTGAAGTATCGTGTTAAATTCCAGCTACACAGCATGCAGGACCTGGGGACAACCAATCCTCGCGCTCTTCAGCCAAGAGAGACAGGCGGCTTTGGGGTCTGGAGACAAAGAGAGCCCACATAGCTTTCCTGTCCAGGCTCGCCGTCATTTTCAAATGCTGGGTCAATAAGTGGGAGGTAAGAATATTATGCCTCCATTTTGAATTCACGAGCTGCCATTAGGAGGTTCGGAACTGAGAAATATTCGCATTGCGGTTGGTATGGACTGCAAGTGGAGAGGGTGAGCCAATCACTTGACTGGGAAGTGAGCAAAGGGACATTTTGGTTCTTCGCTCGCCATTTCTATTATCCAGAAAAAGATCTTTTAGCAACCTAAGATTGGCAAATTTGAAAGTTCCGCGAAATATAGATGAAATTTAACGTTTCTTGTTTGTCGTGCGCTGTGTTTTAAGTGTACCGTCTGTTCATAATTGTGGCATCGGTCCTAGACCTCGCACTAGCCAATGGCGTATTAAAAAAAAATGGCGGCTGCCATAAACAAAACAGGTTTAATAAAAGCCCGGGCTAAAAGAGAACGAGAGTTGACGCTCTGGCTCGAAACTGTCATGCGCTCTTCACCTCTCTCGTGTGCTTTCGAAGAGTTTGAAACTTTCACAGGAGTCTATGGGATTTATCACTCGCGCTTTCGTTTGGCGCCAACTCTTAAGTACTCTCACTGACTTTCTTGCGCTCTCACTTGGCCCGGGCTTAAAGTTTTCCACCCATAGCCCCGCTACACCCCCCACGAGTTTATTTCAATCTTCACTCCCAGTCAAAACTCATTTGTTCAGTCCTAGTCTCTCTCGTATTATCCCATAATCCTCTATGGGTGGGCACGCCTGCTACCAACAACAGATAGCAATAAAGGTAAAAACATTTGTCAGTCTTGTCAGATGTAGCAGCCCGTTTCCCAAGATTCTCCGTGTTGTCTGAATGTCTCCAATCAGAAAATCAAGAAGGAAACTCATACATATTTCTTTACCTTTATTTACTTTTAATTACATCAATTTAATTTAACGCATTTTGCGTTTGCCATAAGGGAATTTTTTCCCTTACTTAATATTACATATATATTTACATTAAAATAAAAAACAATTTTATACTCAAAATGGATTTATTGTTTTGGAATTTGAAGGTTTGAAATATGAAATGCTGAATGTAGAAAAATTTGAATCTGAATCTGATTTGAAAATCGGAAAGTGTTCAAATTGGAAATTGATAGTTGGAAGGAAGATAATTGTCTTCATTTCAAATATCAAAATAAGACATAGTTTGGGTTTGCTGTGTGAACAATTTTCCACCTTATTCCATAAGAGAGGAAAGCGAGTAATTTTTAGCAAAACATTGATTGTGGAAGAATTTGGGAGATTAAAATTTGAAAATTCGAGATTTTGAATTTTGACTTTAACTTCAAAGTTTGAAAGGAAGAAAATTAAATGTAATTAATTCCCTTCCTTGCAAAAAAAGTATTCGAAATCAATTAAAGAATTGTAGATACACTTGATACCAATAGTCCTTTTTACAGTTGTGTGCTTGGTGACCTTGCCTTTGAGTGGAAGCGAGGCTGGAGGTGACCTTGCTTTGATACAAACCTTTCTGCCTTTCATATGTTAATAATGCTTTTCTCATGCTAACTAGCTCAATTTACATCTGAAAAGCTCCAAGGTCTGTTTCAAAGCAAGGTCACCTCCAGCCTCGCTTCCAGTCAAAGGCAGGTCACCAAGCACACAACTGTAAAAAGGGCTATTACCAATTTTGACAAACGAGGTGCTGAATGTTAGTTTAAGCAATTTTCATCTTTAAAAAATATTTGTAAACAATTTTGTGCGCTGTTTAACTACTGTTAATTTTACCATAAAAAAGTTAATTGTAGGATAATTTAAGTTATTTCCATATTTTATATAGAAATGTCATCAGCGGTTCTGGGTGAGACCCAGTCTCTCTCGGTTATATCTCTTGCGGAAAGGACAGTTGTGTGGTCGATGGTTTCCAGTCCTCGCAAAGACAAACATTCATCTGACTGGTGCCCAGGACACCTGGTGATAAAGGAAATGTGTATTAGAGTTAATTACTTCACTTCTAAAATTGGAGACCTTCTGGCATTTACTGCTAAACTAAAACTACGTTATGTCAAAACGGTCTGGGACTGTTACATGGAGGAGGTTTATGTAATAAACCTGTATGAAAATTAAAGGCCTCATATATCTTTCCAAATTTTAAAAGTCAAAAACGCACGTCGAGGAGTCGAGCAGCAATTAAACTAAGCGCGTATCTTAAAAAAAAAAAGGCCTTGACTCCCCGCATTCAAGGCAACCCACTGCAAATGGAGAACAAAAAAAGAAAGAAGAAAATAATTTGCCATTGTTTTGAACATTCATTTGTGAGATTTCTTCGTCAGCAGTCGATAGTTCAGGGAATAAAGGTGAACTAATAGGTGTTATTGCAAGTAACAGAATTTATTAGTTACCGTTTAGTACCATGTCCCTGTGACGTAAGTATATCTCCATGACGACTAACAGCATGGTCAACGAAGATCTCATGGCGCAAAGTTCTGATTTTATTGCTCATTTTTTGAGCTCGCGCGTCCAAGGAGGCCCACTACAGATGGAAACAAAAAAGGAAGGAACGTACGGTTAGAATAGTTTCAAGAAGGGGAAATATGTAAGATTGATCACTCATGATCAGGACGCGTTATGAATGGCAGCTTGTTTGAGTGCTGTGATGTTACTTGTTTTAGTGTTCAATTCAAACCCCGAGTCATGTTACCTGTTCTAACTTTAAAGTCTGTGGATCAAATCTTTACTTGTAACCATTTAAGTGAGTTACTGAGAGGCACTTTCCTGTGGTGCTGTTTATTATGCTGTACAAGGTGGTTCTAAATTTTGAGTCTTTGAATGAAATCCTAAAGTGTGAACATTCAAATCAAAACTAATGAGCAGTACTTTCCGAGTTTCCTGTGGTACTGTTTATTATGCTGTACAAGGTGGTTCGAACTTCTGAGTCTGTGGATAAAAACCTAAAGTGTGACCATTCAAATGAAAGCTACTGAGTAGTACTTTCCTGTGGTACTGTTTATTATGCTGTACAAGGTGGTTCTAAATTTTGAGTCTTTGAATGAAATCCTAAAGTGTGAACATTCAAATCAAAACTAATGAGCAGTACTTTCCGAGTTTCCTGTGGTACTGTTTATTATGCTGTACAAGGTGGTTCGAACTTCTGAGTCTGTGGATAAAAACCTAAAGTCTGACCATTGAAATGAAAGCTACTGAGCAGTACTTTCCTGTGGTGCTGTTTATTATGCTGTACAAGGTGGTTCTAAAGTTATATAAAAATGACAAATAACTCTGTCCAATATAATGCACAAAGTTTGTTAAACAATACTTGCATGCAATCCTGGACATAAGCAAATGTGATGTGACTTTTTTTTGAGCTGAAAGTATCAACAGCACGGTTTATAACTAACCTTTCTTCTAAATCGTTCCCTCTCCACTTGGTCACGCAAAAGAGAATTTTCAGACAGAAGTGTCTTGTCACTGCTAACTTTCCCACTTGGAATCGCCTTCAGCTTTCTATCCCCAGAAAATGAGACCATTTGTCTGCCTGATTGATCATGAGATGGCATGACTTGCTCACCATTTTGAAAATGGACCTTTGATAAATGTATACACAAACATTTGTTACAGTTACACTAAGCTTTATGACAAGATAGCCTTAAAATTGTTCAAGTTTATTTGACATTCATAATCCATCCTATCATTGATCTTAGCTTGTTTTTAATGCATGATTAAAAAAATGAGCTACAGGTGGCACACACTGCCACACAAATAAATAAATAAATGAATAAATAAATAAATAGTAAATAAATATTAATGGTTTTCCTCTCTCCTCAAAAACTAACCTCCAAATTCCAATTAGATCTGGAAAGTGTCCCCAATTAGTACTCGCGTGCTAAATTTCATTTTTATTTGGTGTAATAACCGCTACCATTGCGGCCTTTAATAATAATTATTAGTGCTCACTTTGTGGCTTACAGCATATACAGTGTAATTGTAACACTCATGCCAGGTATTTGTGCAACAAAGGATGAGCTTCAGATGCTGAGGAAAGTTCATGACCAGCTCAAGGAGAATTACCTGTAGTTCTGAATGTGGTGAGGAGTTTGGTAGAAGTCTGTGTAACAATGCTGTTGTGTCCACGCTAAGAACAGATTCCTTCTCCCCTTCATTGTCTTGAGTTTCATAATCTGAAAAATGCAAAAAACTTTGTGTAAAGATTAAATACAGTAGACTCTGGTTGCTATTTTAATCTGGGATGCCAACGTTCTCGCTACTTTAGGACCCCATTAAATTTAGATGACAATTGAACGACTGTGGACTGTATTTTAAACCTTTCATTACTGGTACAAACTGGGTTGTTTGCAGGCGTCGCTGTGTCGGGAAGAGGGAGCTGGGGATAGAGGGAAAGGATATCTGCAATAAAGACTCCCATTTGATCATTTCTGCGGATGCTGACAGCTGCAAAATTCCGATCGGCTAATTCACACTGGGCGGTAAATATAGTAAATTCTGGCATGAAGTCAGCCACGTGAAAAGCGTGCGCCAGTGTCTGATCGGTGAACATATTGACAGTTGACATAATTCAATCACCAGGAGCCCAGTTCTTATAGCAGGCGTTCCTTCCCATCTCCCCCTCTCCTTTTCCGCGCCCCCTCCCCCCTCCCCATTTACGCTGGCCATGCAGGCTACCTTGCTAAAAGCTCCTACCTGCAGTTGTAGTGCTTGATGCATGGTTGTAATCTCCCTGATCAGAGAACCCTTTACAGTTTTGCAGCATCATGTGAAGATGTCCTCTTACTTGCTCCATTTCCTGAATATCGGCATTTGTGACACTGCTTAAGTCCAGTCCCTTCTGTTAACACAAGTCATAAGGAAGATACATGTAAGTGTTACCGGTGTAATGCAAGTCATGCCATATACTGTGTCACTTGATAAAGTTTTTAACCAGTATTTTTGAAACTTTTTAACATTTTTCTAATAACTCTTAAGTGTTATGCTTCTGTATCAAATGACAGTTTTCCGCCAAATATTGCCAAATGTCACCAAAATAATCTAAATTGGATAAAAAGAATCTAAAGAGCAAAATAGAACATTAAGTACTGGTAGTTTGTGAATAAAGTGCAGAATACAAGGATGAATGTACAGTTCATTAAATTTGATCTCATGGCTTGTCCACGCAGTCAAGCAATCAAAATTGCCATTCCAGTCAAACTTAGGGTTTTTTAGTTGTTATAATAATAATTATCTCTTCTGTTTTTTTTTCCCTTCCTTTTTCAAGACAATAAAGCAAGCAAGCTCCTGTCCATACCCATAAAAGTGCTTCTCCCCCACCTTGTGAAAAGATCTTTGCTAAAATGTTTGCCAGGATCTTCATGAGATCCACATTGAGTCCTTGGTGATCTTGAAATGATCAGTACAGATTAACAGATTTTTCAAAGATCTTTAAAAACCTTGAAGAATCAATCCAGGCAGATCTAAAAAGATCTTTATATAGATTCTCAAAGATTCTGAAAGGTTTTACAACAAGGCAACTCAAAAGGAGTTGCGGCGCTGTAAAATGTGAGACATTAAATGATTCTCACCAGATCGGGGTCTTGGCTCATCATGGAGAATAATCCTCCATTACCCATCTGAGGAGGAGGTGAAATGTCTGGAGTTACTGGATTAAACATGTGAACATGTTGAGACTTGACATCATCTGCCACTGACATGGTGTATGTCACAGAGGAATCATACGGAAGGGAGGTTGACGTGGATTGAGGACTGTATTCCATTGTGGACTCCGCAAGAACACAGATTTAACAAAATGAATATGACTGAAAGAAAGCAAATACAAATGATGTTTTAAAGCAAAAATGGCATTGTGGAAATCTTTCAATGATCTTGAGGAACTTTAATAAGGATCTCCATATAGGATCTGGTGTAGATCTTGTTAAGGATCCTCTAAAATCTTAAATGATCTTGTAGAAATTTTGCACAAATCTGCATCATGCAGGTATTATGATGTTATTATTGCACTACATGTATATGTTTACAGCAAACTCGAGAAAGATGTTTACACTGCACGGTACACTTGTTCATATAGCAGGTAGATCTAGAGTGTAAGTGAAAGGCCTCTATCCATGCAAATTTTGGAACTGCCACCATGTGAACACAGCCACGATGATGAGTGTAAAAAATCTTCAAAGATCTTGTAGAAATCTTGCACAGGTTTTTGCTTGATGTTAAGTCTGATCATAATATAAGAAATACTCACGACTGACAAAATTATATGTTCACTGTAGACAGCAATAGGAAAAAACTTGCAGTACAATTTGGATCTGTGCAAGTTTTATACCAACTTTATACACTTAGCATCCATAACAAAATTTGCACATTTGCTCCTATCCATACAAATTTTGTTATTATAAATTTATGTCTATCTATCCTCCAGGTTCCTGCAAACATTGTTCAAGATGATAGATCCTGAAGAACTTTGCACAGATTCGACAAAAATTTAAAGATTGTAATCATGCACACAAGTCAAAAATCATGCAAGATGGAGGACGAATTGTAGCGTGACGCCATCTGATCATTCAAGCAGATTGAATAAAAGCAAAAGAAAAACTGATTTACCAAAATAAAGAGCAACAGAATTTATTCTCTCCCTTTGCAAAATGGATAACCGGTGAGTGAAAATCCGTTAAAACGCTATCGATTCGAGCTAAACTACGACCGTTGTGGAAAGCAAACAAACATAAAGATCAGAAAAATTTACACTAGTACCAGTCTCTTTTCATGCGACTGTCAAATGAAGTATTCACGGGGAGGGGGTAGACCGGACAAAATCCTTGCCTACGAATCGTTTTAATTTCTCGTAAAATAATAATCTTTTTAAAAAAATGAAATAGATAACAAGGAGATTAATTTATAAATATGACCTTTATTTTAATCATTTTGTAATGGCAATTTCAAGTTTAGTTCAATAAAAAGAAAACCCTGTTTACCCCTCCCCCGGTAAAGTAGTATTTTCCCGTTGTTCTGGCGGGAATTTTTCTTACATCAAAGCTTCCAATCTTGCAAACACGTTCGCTTGGCAATTTTTGTAGGTTTATTTACCGTTGCTGTGGAACATGGACCTAAACACCAAAAAGGCCAGAGAATACGAGTATGAGATTCAGTTCTTCGGATTCACGCCAGACTCGTTCGTAAATGGAGGTAAGCTTTGATATGAAGTCTTTCAGCGATCATCGAAGACTGAAGCTTGAGCGGCGAAAGCAAAGTAGCCGAGATTGTTTTCTTGTACGACTATGTGGTTGACTGCTTCCAAGAACTTGAAAATCTTATCAAAAGCGAGGTAAGTTTCAACTAAATGAAATATCAGCTTCATATTGTGCTAGTCAGAATATTTGACACAGAAGTTATCGGTCATTCAGCCCCCCCGGCTTCTGTTATCCCCCCCCCCCCTCCTCCCCAATCATGCTCAGAAAACAGGGTATTTGACATTTTGTGTATGCAAGAGGCGGGAGTTGGGGGGGGGGGGGGGGGGGGGGGGGGCAGCTTGTCAAAGAAGAATAAGAGACCAAAAATGCACAGGAAGTAGGAGTGAGATGGCACCCGGCAGTTCATTATTTTCCTTTTTGCATGCTATATGTCATTGATAGACCAACATTCCAATGAAGTACTGCCATGGTCTTAACATGAGCTAGTACTCACCTCAACCAGAGTGACTTTGCCCCAACCTACAATCTCGGACAGAACTCGTTGAGACAGTAAGTGTTTCCGCGCGCAAGACAACCGTTAGTGTAATATCCTGTCAAAAATCACATCTATCGAAGCCCTCCTCCGTTCAGTGTTGCTTTAGAAGGGTTGCTCAGAGACCAGGGACACTTTTTGAGTATGTACAACATTGCTTTGTGGGGGGTAGGAGGAGGTAGATATGATAATTCCTTTTATATGCTAAGAAATGCTCACAAGTGTCTCAACAGTTTTGTCCGAGATTGTAGTTCCACAGCTATAATTTGCTAAAGAGTGGATCCGTAAAAATGTGAATCCCTGTAGGGTGTATACAATATATATTCAATAGTTTCTGTACTAATGAAGTTTGTGAAATTTTTTCTTAGCCCTCACTGTCAAGTAATGTTAGTCAAGAACAACTTCATGCGGTAAGACCTAGTACCGGTATATAATATTTAGATAGGCTACCCTACACTTTCATGGACGAGAAGCCCCTGAGGGCTCCAGAAAAACCCCCAGGGCGGGAGGGAGGGGAAAGAAACAAATGAAACGATGGAAGGAACAAAACAAAGTAATCGTGTTACATCCAAGCGACAGTCGACAGCTAGCCGAGCACGGTGTGGTGTCTTGGGGCTAATTAACTTATTCCCTAGGAATATTTTTGAACTCATTGTAACAGAACATCATGTTCATGAAGAATGTAAAAAAATACATAATGTCAATACTTGTGGAGAAACTGCATATTTTATAAAAATGGAGCTCAAAGTCATGCATGTGGCTGATCTTTGAGACTATCTACTTTGGGTGGCGTAAGTGGCAGCAGATTATATTAAACTCTGTTTCGGGTGTTTGAAGGCGCACTGGACTTCAGATCCGAAGGTCGCTGGTTGAAGCCTGGCCTCTGTTGTCCTGTTGTTTCCTGAGACAAGAAACTGTATTCCAACATTTCTCTCTCCACCCTGGTGTATAAATGGGTACTGGCAACAAAATGCTGCGGGTAGGACTAGCATCGGGGGGGTTGTGGGGGATAGCAGTAATCCTAGTTGTTTCATGTTACAGAAACCAAGTTGAGCTCCTGTCGTGTGGGCCACCTGTGGATAATGTGTCCGACTTTACCATTTACCTTACCCTCTGTTTGCATCAGGTTATGTTTAAGCATGTGAACCTTTTTTAATTTCATTTTTTTTTTAATTTAGGAAAGTGATCAAATGGCTAATAATTTTTACAGAAGTATTGATGAGGCTTTTGACAGATTTGAGGTGAGAAACAAAGGAACAAACTGCATCCATATCTTTAGAATTTAGTAAAACAAAGAGATTGAAAATTATTTTTTTTCTTTCCACAGATCTATGTTAAGAAGAATATCTTAAAAATACCTCCTCATGTTCTCCTGCCTGAAGATAAGGTTTGACAATGACCAATATTTGTTTCATGAATATTTTTATGAACTTCAGTTTAGCCAATCAGAGCAGTGAAGACTTCACTGCTCTGATTGGCTAATCAAAGGGGCTCTAAGGGCCATCTCATGAATACAAACAATTTAAGGTTAATTTTAGCTTTTCTTGATGTTTACAAATAAGAAAACATCTTAGCATGACAAAGTCTGAAACGAGACATTACGCAATACCCTGGGGAGTTTCTAAGTTAACAAGTTTATGACCGAGGGACATCGAGTGACAAATTTACATATCTGTACCTGTATACTTATCTCTTTAAACGCGCTTTGCATATTCACACGATAAAAACAGTGTTTTTAAAGCCCCAGCTAAATGGTCTGCATCATTGGTCATCAAATGTTGGTGTCATGTTGGATAACATTTATACATTCATCCAACATTTGTTGGCCAACGTTGTCGGAACTTTTAGCCGAGGCTTCATGTCAATTTCTTTATTGTTTGCTTAAGGTGCACTGTGATCATCTGCACACAGTGGAAGATGATCAGAAGATTGATAAGGAGATTGAAGAACTGGAAAGAAAAATCAAGGCAGTAAGTAACTATCATCATTGTACAAAGCTGTTTTCTCCCTTGGTGCTTATTTCTACTTGGGTGTACTGTCGAACTCCAAACATAATGGCCCCTGTTAAATTCAGATTTAGCAACAACAACATTTTATTTTTATTTAAACACGATAAAAAATTACAGCGGAGCTGGTGTGGTCGTGTAAAAAAAAAGGGGCTGCTAGTTTCAGACTGCTGAGATATGCATGCAAACAATCCATTCCAATAAACTTCTTGAAAAAGGTAAATTTGAACCTTTGAACACAAGATATGAAAGATGGGTAAAATATCCATCATGCATCTGGGAGGGGAAGGCAGTTATTTTTGGAATTCTTTCACTGTATTCCCTTGAATAGGCACCCTTTGTTCGTGTTATATCGATTGCCCCCTGTTGAATAATTGCCCTTTTTCTTGGATCAAACAGCTATAAGCAAATTCTCGAAAGGAAATCGTAACATATCAACTGCATAATGCCTGATCACTGGGAATCAAGGTTTTAGCCAGAAGGCTGTCTGGGAATCCTATGGATTTCCACTTTTATAAACATTTTGAGATGTACCTCCGCTAGATCCAGGACGGAGGTGGGGGGTAGGGCTCTTGTACCCTTTATTCCTGGTTCCTGCCCCTTTCTTAGTGGCTCTGACATATTTGCACTTTTTCTATAGTTTGGAACATGTTGCAAACTTTTTTCCCATTTCTCCTGCTTCCCAGCTAGCACCTTGGAAACCCCACTTTCAGGTTTCTCCCAGCTACTGCCATAAAAGAAACAGTTGCACTAGAATAATAATGTTCAAAGTAAAAACATGTGCCTAGTAAGTCGACTATATGCACTCTTTGTTTTTCTTCACTGGATGGTTATGCAGTAACAAAATCTCAATGGCTTCTTATGTGATCACTTTTCATTTGTTCAACAGGCAAAGTATGTAAATACGGCACTGAAGCAGGAAATCAAAGATTTGGACAATGCACAAGAACAGGTACCATGTTGCATGTTGAAATGAGCTGTGGAAAAGTCTCCCCCTAAGGCATTAGTCAAGTTTAGTATTTGCTTAATTCTTGTAATTCCAGACTCTGACATATTAACCTATCCAGAGGGCATTTGCCAGACTCGTATGTTTTTAACCTCATAAAAGGCTGGCATATAATGTAGTTTGTTTCTGGTTATTACTACAACAGCAATGATGATAAATTTGTGGCCAACTGTTTCTAAGGTCACAATGAGATGGCAGGTCATTTGCCCACCTTTTTTCTACAACAAAGAGGCTTTTCAGGGTTTTCGTTTGAGGCCGAACGTTTTCCATTCCACGTCCGGTATTTCAGAAATATGTCGGCTACTTTACAACTTTTTAAAGTTGATTTCAATTGTTAAATTAAATGTGTTGTTTATTGATTTTGTTTAGCTTGACAACTTTGGAAAACAGATTGATATAGTACAGAAGTCTTGTAAAGGTACTGGAGACAACTTTCCAATTCTATATGTTCTTTAATCTGCTTCTTTTGTAATGCTACTAAATGTTTCGGGTAATAGCCACCTGCTTTGTTGTGTTTTTGTCAGGACTGAAAGAAAACCTTGCCTTCACACTTGAAGAAGCAAAGAAAGTTCACAATGTGATAGAAGATGGACTCAATGCTGGATCTCTTCAAGTTCAGGTATATAAAAAAAAGTAACAAGTAAAAGACAGTTATGAATTTCCTATCTCCTCTGTTGTTAATGGCTTAATTTGTACTAAAGAGGTAATGTTCTCACCCTTTTTATCTTACTTCCAGAGTTCACCTGCTGATGGGAATTCTCAAAATGCCAGCAAAATGAAGAAAATAAAACTTGGATGAATAAAGGCACCATGGGTTTGGACTAATCAAACTCCACAGTGTTTAATTGTTGTGACAGTCTGATACAACCAGTGGCTTAATAATATTACAAAGAACAAAGCAAATTTAATGTGAACAGTGCATCATTGTCACTGAAAGGTTGCTGCCTTACCGTATCATGGTGGACCAGAGTTCCCAATGAATGGACGTGGGCAACTTATGTATGTTTGCATTGAGGCATCTGAACAATTTCACAACCAGGTTGGATAATGTCTGAGCTTTGGGCTCAGCATTTGTTCTTAGGCAACATCCTTCAGCATTAGCTCCAATAAACCAAAAAAAATGTTTCTTTTTTCTGTTCTGCAAGCTGATTGGTTTGTGTTGCCTTAGTGGTGTACACGAACTTACAGTAGTTTCAATACAAAACTCGTAGAGTAAAGGCAATTCAAGACTTCAATGTGAAACTACTATGGCGATGTGGTTGAAAATTGTGTATTAGCCCAGAATCCCTTCAGTTTTGGTAGACAGGCTTGTTTTAATATGCCTATGAAACAAATTGAAGCAATTCTGATAGCCCGTAATTTAAACCAAAGCACCACATGACGGTTTGGTACCCTTCAATATACAAACTTCCAAGTAAATAAAATAGTTTTTTTCAAAAATATTTTATTGTAATTGTTGTTATATGTTTTGTACAAAGAATAAAGATTATCCATTTTGATTGCTATTTCAAAAGCGTTTCAGTTGATGGACATGGTATAAATGTTTTGTTGCACAGAATCATTGAAAACAAAAGCAATGGTTCTTGCTGAGAAATGCTCCAGCAAATGTTTGAAGCATTGTAAAGTACAGTGCAACTGATACTAACAGCGATCCCCTCCTTGACTGTGTAGATTTGAGGGATAATGATGCTGGTGCAGCTTCCCTTTCCAAGCCCCTCTCAAGCTGAGCACTTTTGATTTGAGGGAAAACAAGATTAATGATGCTGGTGCTGCTTCCCTTTCCCAGGCTTTTACAACAATAACTTGGATTTGAGGCACAATGAGATTGATTATGCTGGTGCTGCTTCCTTCACAGCAAATTTCTCCTGGACTAATTTGAAAACACCTTATCCAACATGTCTCAACAATGTACGGCATCACTTTTTTAGCTCTAGAATCTTTTGTGGTCGCCAGAAAATCACGATCGTGTTTATCAGTATTAAAGTCCTCTCATGCATAGATTGATTGGTGCTGCTTCCTTTTCTTTGGCCCTTACGACAACAAACTCTTCCATGACTTATTTGGATTTGAAAGTATACAGTGTTAGTCACGCTCGTGCTTCAATCCTTTCTCAAGCCCTAAACAAACTTTAGGGACCCTGGTGCTGCTTCCCTCGCTGCAAACTCCTCCATTACCAATTTATGTACACCTCACGCCACTTTACGGCATCACCTTTAGCTGTAGAATTTTTCGTGGTGGCCAGACCTTCATGCTCATGTTTAACATTACAGACTAGTTTAAAGCCTGCAAATGTGCGAAAGTAACTCAAACTTATGACATGCTCCAGCATCAACAAGCACCCCAAGTGAGTCTCTGTACATGATCAGTTTTCTGTCGAGTTGATTTGATGAATCCCAGAAATTGTAGTTCAGACACTGCCTGGATGAAGCGAGCGCTACAACTGGAGTTAAGGCAGACCTAACAGTAACAGTTTGGAAATGATAAATTGCTTGTAAGAACACCTTCCCAATGACTGTCATGACAAAAGATATTTACATTCTAGTAACAGAAATAAAATGAAAAAGATACTGAAGTTGTTCGTCTGTTTTCTGTTTCTTCTTTGGTGAGCCTTTTGTAGACTGTTGTGCTGCTGGAGGCTCTAGAACAGCTGTGAATGCCTGAGAAAAAGCACGACACTTGCAATGTTAGTAAGTTGCATAAGACAAGAGAAAAAAACTTAGGACATTTTCGCGGGCATATTATGGCCATTCCAAAAACAGAATAATTCAACTATTTCTCGCGTAAAATATGGAAAAGAGGTCGCTACTCTGTCTACATGTAACTGGAAAATGTTTTGGTTGTAAAAAACATAGTTGTGTTAGCGTCTGGTGATTTCAGAATGACCAGAATATGTCGCAAAAAAAATGCGCTTTTAGTTATAATGGGTTACAAAAGATACCATTGGTGATTGGTTAAACACGAACATGTGAAAACAACCTAATTTAGTGTGGTTCTAGCCCGCTCTGACCAGTAGCTGGAGTTGTTTCATGGTACACCCGAGTTCAACTTCTCGGCCATGTTTGTAAATGGCCAACTGGATCGTCTCCTGCCAGTTGGTAATCTTGACTTGTTATGTTTCATTTGCAACATTTGGTTCTTATTATCCCTGAAATGCCCCTCACAGGAAGAGGATGATCAAGCATTTATTTTTTTATCATCATTTTGAACTTTGATAGCCTGTTATGCAAACGTTCGTACCCCAAAGAAGTTGTTTGTACCCTGGGTACCAGACGTTTTTCTCATAGCAGGCCTTGCGTAGCAGCCTTGTTGGCTAGTTAGTTGGCCAAATTCGATCAACAAGCAGCAGAGCTAAGCGGTCAGTAACATGAAAGGCAGGAGAGTGCAAGAAAAGCCTCTGGTACCAAGGGTAAATTGTTTGTACCTTGATTTTGAATGGAACCGTGCTTAGGTAATGTTTTTTTTTCATCTCAAGTGTTCACACTTAGGTGCAATGGATAGCAAATCTGTGAGCAACGAACCTGAAGCCAGTCATAGAGGTTGATTAGCCTGCTGCACTCCAAGTGAAGTTTGTAAGCTACGCATATGTCTGGTAAAGTGTCCTGGACTGTTCCTACATCTGTCTGACAACACTCACACTGAAAATTTAAAAAAGGTTACTCTCAAAATAATGATTATCTGTAGCCAGTGACATGACATGACATGAGGCAACACCAGAACTGGGCCATGCCATGTCATCAGTATGATCAATTTTTGGGGCGATGTCTGCAATATTTAACAAGCAGCTTAGTGTCATCCCAAAACACCACCTGTTTTCTCAGTCTACTCGGTGGAGGGACGGGAATTAAAACGTCCTTGTCCTTTCTCCTTTTCCTTTCCTATCTTTCACTCCCCGTTCTTGCACCTTCCTCCAGTTGACAACTCCTGCAGGCCTCCTTGTATCGTTACTTATACAAAATATGTAATATTGTAAACGTTCTTCCTATTTCTCTTGCCTTCCACCATCTCATAAAATAATGCTACCTTCTCCCAATTCTCTCCCCCCCCCCCCCCCCCCACCTTTTCCGAGGTTTCCGTCTCCACCCCTCTTGGGATACACTTTTCTCAGAAGCAATTATTGGTATCTCTAACATCCAAATGTTTTGAAGTTTGGATTACTCTTAAACATTTCAAACTAAGGGATTAAAGCTGCACAGAATTTGCATGTACTGGTGCAGGGGATACAACTGTATGAAGAAAGCCGCACTCCACCATATTTGTTTTGCTTTTCTACATACTTTAACCCTTTCACTCCCAGAGTCAATTATGGAGACATGTAGTGTAGTTCTAACTTTTGAGTCTGTGGACGAAATCCTATGGTGTGACCATTCAAATGAAACCTCTTTAGCAGTACTTTTTCATGGTACCATTAGTTTTTCAATATTTTACAAAATAAAATTTGGGATTTTTATTGAATTTTGTTATTTGGCACTCTTGGGAGTTAAAGGGTTAAATATTGCGCATATAAAGTTTGACCTGCCCGCTAGAACTCAGGCTTCCTACAGAAGAAAAACTGTTACCAGCTTCCTTAATGACCTTTCATTTAAACATTTCTACCGGATGGTTTGTGTAAATGGTAGCCAGTGCAGGTTCTTGTAAATATTATTTACAAATAAACTGTGCAGGGAAATACTGACCTGAAGGTAATGCTGAGGATTGCTGAGTGCTGTTTGGATAGCGACACGAGGCATTCCCACCAAATGCTAAAAATGGCAAAACATCACAAATACAGTATAAAATATGATATCAAACACAACTATAAATCGAATCGAAGACTTCAGCTAGCGGGAAAAGGATAGAAATGATTACACAAGTTCTTTGAAACTCGCTATATTTACTGCACTTCAACAACAAAATGCTCAGAAAACTATAAAACTCGCATTCAAACCTTTCTTGTGGCCTGTACATTGTCATAGTACATCACTTCATTCAGGGGCATATTACGTGGACAAGTCAAGAATTTTCTGACGAGAAAAGGAACCAAGTAAAATTTAATGCAATTAGTATACTGCACTTTTGAGTCTGTGGATGATATCCTACAGTGTAACCATTCAAATGAAAGCTAAATTGAGCAGCACTTTCCTATTATTCCTCGCGAAGTGAGGGCCGAAGGCCCAAACGTAGCGAGGTATATAAATTTGTCGCGCGTGGATCGCGTCAGGGCGCGGAATCTCGGGTTGCTTTTATATCCATATATCGGTTGGTGTCCTGCAGTTACCTAGCAACAAACTCGCGACAATGCTCCAATTGACATCATTCAGTGATGGGAACGAGAATGTCTCAATTTCGAATTTCGGGGCCATTGTGGCCATAAAACCCAACCTCTCCAGTTAAATCGGAAATTCCATCTCTCCTTTCCCCGTCGCTAAAATTTTGCGGTGCACCCTCCCCCCAGCTTCGCGAGGTTCTGCGAGACGTAATATATCAAACACGAGAAAGAGTGTTTCATCAGGATATCCAAACATCGAGAAATGGGTTGAAAAACAAGGGGGGAGGGGAGGGGAGGGGAGTAATATATCAAACACGAGGAAGAGTGTTTCATCAGGATATTCAAACACCGAGAAATGGGTTGAAAAACAAGGGGGGAGGGGAGAGTAATATATCAAACACGAGAAAGAGTGTTTCATCAGGATATCCAAACACCGAGAAATGGGTTGAAAAATGAGGCGCAGCCGAGTTTTTTTTAACCTACTTCGAGGTGTCTGTATACCTGATGAAACACTCTTTCGAGTGTTTGATACATAGCTTCTCAAAATGCGGAGAAAACGAAGGAATAAAATCGCCAAAATCTATGCTAATTAAGACCGGGTATCCAAACCTCCTTCACGGTAGTGATTTCCTTGGTGTTCTCGTCATGAATTATTAATGAGTTTTAGAAACGTATTTGAAGTACTGTTTATTATGCTATCACTATTACCTAAACATCTCATCCAAACTGTCCACTGTTCTTTGACGTAACTTATCGTATGGGGATTCCTTTCTTTTCTGCTTTGCTGCATTCATAAGTCGCTGCCACAAAACAAACAAACACAATAGAAGAGTTGATATAAATACACAAATTCTCCTCACTGGTTACCATATATTTCTTACTACAGTAATTGGGAGAAGTTGTTTGATTATGTATTGATGTTAGAGTGGTTTTCAGTTGAGTGTCATACAACCAAAACCAAAGTAATCGCTCTGACCAATCACAGCAGTCGTAAACAATCCAATGAACCAATCAGAACTCGAAGCAAATACATGTAGCCGGCGCCAAGCGCAGGAAAATGCGTGCAAGCAAGTCACAATATTATTGTTTTTGTACTCCGGATTGGTTGATAAAGTGGCGCAAGATTGTTTTAGCCAATCAGTGTAGCAATGCAAAAAAAGCAATTGCGAAATTACTTTTGATGATCAATTGAAACTCGTGCTAAAAACACTTTAGCTGAAGTTGGATGCAGAAAAACCTTGCTATCACAACCATGTAAGGAAATGAAAATTGTTTAAGATAACAGGAGAAAACATGTGAACTGTAGCCAGTTCCTACCATGTCGTTATCAAGTGGAAGATTAAACAAAAAATGAACTTCTAATGACAAACCTCTTGCAATTCAAATCTACTTGTGACAGTTGAAAGTCCTTCCTTATGAGTTGAACTTGATGTTTGTTCTTGAGTCTCTTGAATACCTGTAAGTAACAAGGACAGTCATTGTTGAAAGATCCTCCATACGGGAGAACCAAATGCAGTGTGAATTTACAAAAAGGCAACAACTAGTGTGTCGCCTTAGGCTATGTCTACACTATACCGGATAGCTCTTGCGCCGGCACGAAAACCATACCGGATAGGCCTTTCGTTCACACATGAAACGCTAATTTCGGAGCGCCGTTGCGACGCGGCGCTCGTGAAAGTGAATCGTCACATATCGGATAGATTCTCGTGCCACTTTCTGGGACAGTGTGAACAGGCAATCGAACCGAACTGTAGCGGAAGTCAACAACTAGGAGCAAAGATTGAAACCCACTAAAAAAGAAGTAAATATCCAGTTCTGGGTCGTTTCTGTTCACACCAGGCCGGAGTATTTTTCATGTCGACATGATAAGCTATCCGGTATAGTGTAGACATAGCCTTATAAGAGGTCTCCCTTTACAAATCTGGCATTTGTTTTTGATCAGCAAGAAGACATAAATCAGGAATTGCATGTGGAATGCTTGTTCCCTTATGGGAGATTTCCCCTTTTATGAAGGCCACTATTATTACTGAATACTTTTGTTTTGTATGGCTGGAAACATGATTCAGTGTTTCCTAACTAGAGGTGTCCCACAAGATGTTACCAGTGTAGGTTTACGTGAGACAGTTCTATAGCTCAGTGTCCTCTTATGAGAGGTGTCCTCTTAAATAGTTACAAATCAAACGTATACTTTCAAGACCGTAAAACAACATTAATTTACCACTAAGATCTTCAAATTGACCAAGAAGTCCTTTGATGACATCTCTTGATTTCTTAAGCCCTTGGCAAAGTCTAAAATCAACACAAGAGAAACAATAAGTGAAATAGACCCTTTTCCTACACTTGGCTGCTTAAAGCAAGCACATTCATGTAGCATTAATAGTGCTAACCTTTTAGTTTCATTTCCTTCTAAAGCAGTGCTCAGCTCATCAACACATTTCTGAAGAAGGGGAAGAAGCTCATCTCTAGAACAAACTCTGTCAATACGAAAAATCCAGATCTAACCTTTTACTACCAAAACAGGCCAAATGCCACAGCTTATATTGCAAAATATCGCGAAAACAAAAAGTACCAAATGAAAGTACTGCTAATAGCTTCCATTTAAATGATACCACACAAATCTACTGTACCTTAGGATTTTATCCACAGACTCAAAATTATAAAGTTAATTAGAACCACCTTGTGTAGTATAAAAATAGTACCAAAGGAAGTACTGCTCAGTAGCTTTCATTTGAATGGTCACACTTTAGGATTTCATCCACAGACTCAAAAGTTAGAACCATCTTGTACAGCATAATAAACAGTACCACAGGAAAGTACTGCTCAGTAGCTTTCATTTGATTGGTCACACTTTAGGGGTGGTGAATGGTAATATCACCATTATTTTTTACTGAGAGCCCGAGACTGAGACCATGGCATGTCAAGATTCATGTAAAAATCAAGATACTGATCGAGAAAGACTTAGAAAACGAGACCGTCAGGCCTGTGAAATTCAACTAAAATTTGCGAGACCTATATGACCAATGACAATCCCTCACTTTGATGTTTCATTCAGATTTCCACAGTCTGTTGATGAAATTTTGAAGTCAAGTACTCGAAAGAAAGCTTTGCTAAAAAATATTATTTCTATGCTACAATATCATACCTCAGCAATGACATTGCCTCCTTATATTCTTCCTGATCGTAGATGTTGCTTGCGAGACTGTTTTCGTAAACATCACAGGGCTGACAGAATCAAACAGTTAAATTGATATTAACTTAATCATCATTAACGTACTACAACCAACTTCTACCTTATTATAATACAGTAGACACTAAAATATTAAGAACAAAATTTGAAGTTCAAGCAAAAATTATGATTTACCAGTGCTCCAACTAAATCCTGTTTATAAACGTGTCTGTCATAACAGGACTGTACATGGGATTGAAATGATGCCTTTGGGTGCATTATTTAGGATTTGTTTTGATCACCCTGGAATGGGGATACAGTGGAAGGAGGGTGTGCCTGTCTAGTAGTTAAGCATTGCATGTTATTATTGAAATTGGAAGGTCAATGACAGGAGTCCTAGTCCCAAATCCATCCTTGTGGATTTTCCAGATTGCTTCTCTGCTCAGGTGTTTCGATGGGTACTGGCAAACAAAACACTGGGTGTCACACATGGAGCAAGTCTGTTAAAAGGAAAGGAAGGCTGAAGGCTGAACACCTCAGCCTCGGTATATAGGCTCACTCTGTTTGTTTCTTATCCTCTTTAGCTCTTTTGCTCTGCCTTCTGTCCTACAAAATACATTACTGAAGTAATATCATTGACTGAATTAAGTTACCTTCTTTCCAAGAGGATGTCTTGGCAAATTGCTGGAGATGAGATGCAGACACTGTAGCACTGGGAAGAAACACCAATGATAGATGTCCAGATCCACCAACAGCTGAGTTATTACATCCTGTAAGAAGAATTAGAGAAGACAGCAAGGAGACTTGTCAGCCATCATAATAACTACTGTATAAAGGGATTACATGTAGTTCTTTAAAAGGACTGTGGTAGTATCAACTGGGCTTATGAAGGAAATTGGACACCACAATATATTCAAAGCTTCGTTAAAATAGTAATAACAAGTAAGTTAAAATAAGAGAAGAATTTGCTCTGACGAAGGAATACTGCTTGAAACATCAGCTTTCAAATCTTTATAAAGTGGTCAATTTACTTTATAAACTTAGATTCTATATTTTGGTCTTTACTGTCAGGGCCCTAGCAAGCCTTAAAAAACTGGGGGGGGGGGGGGGGGGGGGCACAAATGTTTCGGACCCAATGGACGGGCTTCTGCACGTTCTTTCTAGGGTGAATGGGGTTTGTTTCTAGAGAAACTGTGGTGCTGCGTCGGTGGGGGTGAAGCACAAGAATTTGGTTTTATCGACTAAGTCGATAAGGTAAATTAGCCACCGTAAAAAGATTCGAGAAGGCTGACGTTTCGAGCGCTAGCCCTTCGTCGGAGCGAATCAAGGGATTGTGGGTAATGTGTGAGTTAATATAGTAGGTGAAGCTACGCTATTGGTGGAAATTTGGTGACGTAAAAAACAAATGTAAATTAGTTGAATGAAAAGCGTTCGTTGATTCCGTGGGGTTTGAGAGTGCCGATTTGAAAGATGATTTTTTGTTCTAAGTTTTTACGGCTTTCTGTGTTACCCTGGTGTAGGGAAAGGCCGCAGATTGTCATGTGTTGTTTAGAATGGTTAGTGAGATTGAAATGACGCGCGACTGGTTTGGATGCGTCTTTGTCATTTTTTTCAACGTCTCGGAGATGTTCGCGAAAACGGTCGCCCAGTCTCCTCTCTGTTTCGCCAATGTATATCTTTTTGCAAAAAGTACATGTTATGCAGTAGATAACATTTACGGAGGTGCATGTGAAACGATCAGTGATTTTAATAGATCGTTTGGGTCCCGTTATTTTGTCCGCGTTATGAATGAAAGGACAAGTGTTGCATCGTGTGCGTGTGCATTTAAAAGTTCCCGGTTCATCGTCAGATTTCAGTGTGCTCGTCACTAGAAAGTTGCCTATGTTTTTGTCACGTTTGAATGAAATTAGTGGGGGTTGTGAAAAAATTCTGCTAGTTTCGGGGTCGTTTTGGAGTAATTTGAAATTTTATAAAATGATGCTTTTGACTGTGTTGTTGTGTGGGTGGAAAGTGAGGGTGAATGGAATTCTCTCGTTCTCTTCCTTCTGTGACGTTTGTAGTGCTGATTGTCTGTCGATTTGTTGCGCACGTTGTTGGCCCGTATTAACAACAGAGTCAGGGTACCCACGTTTTTTGAAAAACTGGCACATTTCTTCTGGTGGTCCGGGGTGATGCACCCCCGAAATTTTTTGAAAATGAAACACCGGAAACTGCATTTTCCAGCATTTTGGGCTTTTAAATTTCAAGTTTTTGATAGATGAAAACTCTTTCTAAACTGACAGTTATTTTTTCAAAGCACAGCACATTTCCATGATCCAAAAGGCTTACGTAGTGAAGTAATTACACATGATCACACAAACATCAATATCTATTTCCATAGATTTTTGTTATACTCCCAATTAAATTCTAATAATAGTTGCCAAAAAAAAAATCATCGAGAAGCACAACAGTTGATCAGAGTCAATTCATTGGTACTTTCTCTGGGGCGGATCCAGGTTTTTAGCAGAAGGGGTTCGATGAAGGTGTTTCGTTAAAGATGATTGAGAACCACGTGATTTAAAACATTGATTTGAATAAAGGATTAGGACCATTGATTGACATTTAAGCTTTTGTACTTTAGGTCATATTTCAGTCAGTAAATCAATTTCAGAAGAACAGTCCCGTTTTATTTTGCTAACCCGTATTAAGTCTGTTGAGCTAACCTGTATCAGGCTAACCCGTAGCCAACGGCCCGCCACAGAAGTAAGTAGATTATGATTGTGAAATTATACTTTGAGCTATTTTGGAGTCAGATCATTGTATGAGAATTGAGTTATACATAGTAACAAAACGATTTTGTATTGTCTTGTTTTTAGATCGAAAAATTGCAATATTAACTTTAATAAACACATTAAACGATTTGTGGTGGATGCTCATCGGCAGTACGTGTCAGTGTCATCAAAGAAAGTTAGACTGTCTGAGTTGCCTTAGCGGCAAGCACTGACTTCATTGGAAGGTCGTTCTTTGAAAACTTCCCAAACAATTGCTTGCGCCGCTGGTTGTCCCCCACAAACAAATTGGCAACTTCCACCATGTCCAAACCATCTGCCAATTTCTCGTGGACATGCAGACTAAGCATAAGGTGATTGAGCCTGGCCTCTCCCGTGGTTGAACGCAGGTTGGTCTTGACACGTTAAGGCGGGGGTCCACATGAACGCCATTTTTTCGCCACTTGACATGGCTTTAATGGAAATACCTTGTTCACGTTTCAAGCAATCCAAAAAATCTCTGCTCATTTCATGAATCTATGTTATGGGGTGTTTCGTAAATTTTTGGGTATGTTTGGGAGGAAATAGTTTTTCTCAAAGGATTTGTAAAATTTAGAGAAATAAGAAATATCGAAGATTTGGTGAAGTTTTAAAATTAGAATTTGTAGTTAATAATTAATAGGCGGACACCAAGTTAGCGCGCTCTTGCGTGGGTATCAACTGTTTGTTGGTGTTCCAAAAATCATTTTGTTTTCTTCTATCCCTTATTTAAACCTCTTCAAATTTCATTCAAATTCATGTTTATCCCCGCCTTAAGGCGGAGAAGAAGCGCTCGCTGATGGCGTTGGTAGCTGACATGACAAGCATAAGCTTACCAAGGGTGCAAATCTCACTCAGTATGTGTTTGCGACCATTTCCGAATGACTAAAATCAGTTTTATTTTCAACATTTTATATTTGTGTTTTTACTTTTTTTTTGGAAAAAAAACTGGGGGGGGCACCCCTCCCCCCCCCCCCCCCCGGCCCCTCCCCTTGCTACGGCCCTGAGTGTAGGTTGTTATATGCACATGACCTAAGCTTCCTCCACATGCTTCTCTGGGGTCTGGGGCAATTAAGGACAAAATCAAGACAACAGGATGGGAGGGGATAGGGAGCTGAGGCAAGCTTCATTTTTTCTCCCCCTCCCCCCCCCCCCCCGCCCCTTCCCACTCAGTCAGAGTTTTGTCCTCTGTACCAGTCTCTCTCTTAGCCCTTCACTCGACCACATTCGCACCTAAAGAGTTGTATGTGGAGGAAGCTAGGAGGTGACAATGCGCCAATTCAATTTCATTTTTCCTACAATCAAATGACTAACCTTTGTAAAAGGATCTTCCAGTAACAGTTTGAGTTGCTTTGTAGGTGGCTGACCTTCAACATATCTACAATATAAACAGGCAGTTTTGGGTAGGATTTTCAAAACGTTTTTCACTTATTCTGTTAGAATTGATTCCATGAAGATTATCGCAACTCTATAAAACAATCACTATCTTGGAATTGTCAAGTCAACGGTTAATATAATTAATGTATCTTATATTACCTTGCATTATACCATTAAGCTATAAAACTGTTTATCCACACATGAAAATTAACTCATTTTGGGAAAGTTGGTAAGCACTTAAAAGCAACTAAAAATTATTTGACAAAGCAACCATTTTTTTAAACCCAACCCAGTAGGCATTCAGTCATGCCCAATACTTTCGACTTGATACGAGTTGAACCCGTACGAGTGGTACGAGTCGAAATATACGTTTTTTGACCCGTACCTGTGGACAAGTTGTGTCCACTGGACAAGCAAAGTTGTCGGGTGGAAAAATGCATTTCATTAAAGTTCACTCAGGGGGCCGCCGCGAAATGTTGTCGAGTCGTATGAGTCGTTCGAGTCGTTAAACTCGACAACCATAGTTGTCGAATGGAAAAATCCATCTCAGCATTATAAAGTTCACTTAGCGAAATATACCTTGTTCTTTAAGCCATGAAGCGAAACAAGCGCGCTACACATGTAATATGTACCTCGTTCTTTAAGCCATGAAGCGAAACAAGGGCGCTTCACGTGTAATATACCTCGTTCTTCAGGTCATGAAGCGCGCTACACATGTAATATATCTCGTTCATTAAGCCATGAAGTGAAACAAGCGAGGATACACGTCATAAACAAGCGCGCTACACATGTAATATACCTCGTTTACATGGATATTCATCGTTCTAAAAGCGTGTTGGGCAAAAGGGTAATGGAGTACATGGATATTCATCGTTCTAAAAGCGTGTTGGGCAAAAGGGTAATGGGGTACATGGATATTCCTCGTTCTTAAAGCGTTATACGCGAAAGGCAGCTGGAGTATATGTATATTCCTTGTTCTAAAAGTGAGTTACACAAAAGGTTACAAGCGACATAAGCATAAGCATACTCGGAAGCATAACAGCACTAATGTCCAATGAAAACGGGCCTGACACAAGCATAAGCACAAGCATAACCATAAGGATCGATCTTCTGCTTATGTCACTGTTCGTTTTGACTTGACGCAAATTCTTATGCTTCGCTTATGCTTTTGTCTCTAATGAAAACCAGGCTTTAGACCGCGTGGCACAAAAAGTAGTGTGTCATGCTAAACTTAAAAGATAACTTAAAATGGATTAATTGAAAGGGTCGGAGCATAACCAACCTATGTCGAATTTCGGCAGTTTCTTGGTGTTGCAATCACCAAATGACGTAAAACAAAAGATTCAAAAGAAAGTAAACAATACCCACACCACAACACAATAGCTAACCAACAATAGTTTCCGCAACACCAAGAAACACCTCGAATTTCAGGGTTTTTTTTTCGCGCTCACTTTGCCTCATTTTTAGCATGTGACCTACAAATTAATTGCAAAACATTGTTTAGAATTTTTTATGCTGTTTTTTTCTGTCGTTATAGAGAAATAGCGTATGCAAAAAAATAAATAAATAAACTAAATTTCCTGTCTCCCGTTGAATCCCGCTCGAGAAAATGAATGCCAAAGTTTACCCTGATTTTTTTCACTTCAGATGGCCAAGTTTGGGCCCGTACCGCTAAATCCCGCTCAAGAAAAATTAATCCCGAAGTTCATTCCCTCAAAATCGCTTCATTTTTATCACCAGTAGTCAGCAAAGGTGTCGCAAAGCATGTCGGGATATCAATGGCGAGAACGAAAACGCACTGTCCGCCCAAACAAAATACAGAAAATATTATAAGTCTGGAAGCACTTCGGATATCGGGCATTTCGACTACGGATGGGAAATGGCCCACAACTCAAAACGCTGCCCCTTTCCTGATCCCAAGTGATTCCAGACTTTCCCGCCGGCTCGTCTTGTCCACTAAGGTCCATTTTCACCTTGAGCGCTAAATAGCGCTTAAGACACAAGGTACGACAAGGGACACGACTCGTTTCTTTGAGAGGTGCGAGAGACTTAAGGATTTCCGGACTTAATGATTACTTTCAATCATGCTACAGACGATGTGTTACCGTAGTGAGCTCACGCGCGAGCCCATGACGTAGATCAGGAATTGCTTGTTCATTGGCTAGTATGCTTCTTACGTCACCGGTGGAAAAATCCACCGGTAAATTTTCTGCGCTGCAAGTGGGAAAAGTCCGTTCCAAAGAACCTAACTTACCGAAAATTAGTATTGGAAGGGACTTTGAGAAAGTCTAGGTAAGATTATGTTTATTCTGAACTTATATGTAAATATTCATCCCGGTAATTTAACAATAATATGAACCTTTCGATATTCCTATACATTTACTCTAAATTAAAAAATACGAACGGTCCGGGACAGTTTGTGTGGGTGGTCAGTATAAAATGTAGAGTGCAGACTGGGTATAAAATGCAGACTGAGACCTGTCACCTCGTCTTATACGGCATATAAAAGAAAAGAAAAATGGTATATTGTCAATATTTATCCATCAAAAGTGTCATGCAATCGCCTTTTATATAATGTTGTCGTTGATCTGCCGTGAAAACGTACCTTCTTAGCCTATGGAAACCGACGCTTCACGCTATCAAACACTACTTGTTCTTTGTGCCCTCTATTACATGTAAACTTACCGCAATTGTGGAAATATCATATAACAAGAGGCTACACTAGTAGCCTGTACTCATGCGCTTGCATAAGAAAGTTATAGACCCTTTTAATAAATACCAGAATGCATCACATTCCGCTATCGACGTCAAATGTATTCTTTTGAATTGCAAGAGAATTCAAAAGAATATGTTTGACGTCATTAGCGGAAAATGATGCATCATGGTATTTATTAAAAGTGTCCATACAGTTTATTTTAAATGGGTCACGCATCCCTCCCCCCTCAACGAATTTTGCGTGACACACTAAAGAACACGCTAAAACACGTTTTCTGTACTCGCTTTGAATATTTAATTTATTGATTCCCGATCAAATACACACTCGTCTTTTATTTCCCAAACCGTGACTTCTTTCTGTTACATTTGAAAAGACTACTTTTAAAGGCAATGAAATCAGCAAACGACCGGGCTATTTTTTCAATTTTAGTGAATCTCAATAACAGAATTACGCGACCGTGCACAAAAACTTTTACTCGGTCTAGACTAAAAGTATGACTAATTTTCGAATAAAATACACCAGTTGTATCGGAAATTGCCCTAGAAACTGATTTGGAAATGAAAATTGCAAAACATACACAGACATCTTTGCGTATTAGGCGACGCGTGTGAAGTTAGAACTTCAGGTATAAAATTAAGTCTTGTTTTGTTTACATAATATCAGATGTCATTACGATTGAATTTTAACATGTTTTATAAATATTTCTCCAAAACTAACCAGAACACAAAGAAAAAGTGAATCACAAATTGATATCAACATAAATTCTCACTAAAAATTATAATTTCTTTTACGGTAAAGTCCCTCGTCTGTTTGAAAATTCTTTAAAACTCTGCTTCTTCGGTTTTGATCGCCCCACACTGATAAAAGCGTATGATTTTCCTCGAAGCAAGATTAGTTGCTAAAAGGTCTCCTTTTTCTCCACTATAGCGGCTTTGGGTATTCCTTAAAGCTTTCTCTTTCCATTTTGAATATTTTAAATGTGAGTTATTAATCCGATGACACGAAACTACGGTTTTAAAAACCAAGCACATGCCGAGCGCGGCAGCCATTTTTGTAGAATGTTGGTGACCCGAGGACCCGGTCACTAAAATATGCGTGCATAAATTTGCATGCAAAATCTGAACACAAAAAATAACAAGAAAAACGAAGCCGGAAACTTACCTCATGCGCGCTATGCGCATGAGTAACAAGTGACGTGTATTTCAAGCGCGTCAGTGAGGGGGGCTTAATAGATAGATGGGGCTTATAATAGAGGGGGTGGGGGGGGGGGGGGAATTATAATTTTGCGAAACGCCTGCAGTTCACCAGCCTTTTTTTGTAAACAGGGAACTTTGCCATCAAAGAGCGAGGCATATGCTTGTACGGTTTACTGCCTTGCTGGCTGAAACAGATAATTTTTCACGAAGTGTCACGCAACCCTGCAAACTTGAAAAACGTCTGGCAGCGGTTTTTCAAGTTTACGCCATCGCCGTGAAAATCAAGCACAATCCATTTAATCCTGGGGAGCTGAGTGCTCCGAAATGTCTCAAATTGTTCACATATCATGTAAACAACCTATTTGTCTTGATTTAGTTTCGGATATTTTCCCGATTTTGGAATCGTACGGCTCAATATCCCAATGTCAAAAAGTACGCAGTGGAAATGGACGAATGTTCTTCTTCAGACCAAGTTAGTTGTTGGGTCTCTTTGGAATAAAGCAAGAAGTTATCGGATTTTTCTCGCTTCTAGCACCGTTCTGGTATGTTTTGAATGCTCTAACTTGATTTTGTTGTGGTTCTCTGCCTGATTTGGGAAGCTTTCACCTAAATACCGACGTCGCTTCTTCGCGATGTTCTACGGAGCTATTCGCTGTATGTCTTGTAGCAATTATAATTTACTGACCGGCCGCGCCAGGCGAACGCAGATTAATTTAGCCTGCCCATCTAAGAATTCAACTGAATCGTCCTTTATGTCTCATTGTAAGGATTAAAATTGGATTTTTGTGACAATTGTGATCTTTGTATCTTTTAAAATAGGTCTAGTTCTCATCGTGTTACCATCTGATAGTTGAGCGTTATGAATAAAGTTTGTCTCGACAAAAATAGCACGCTTCAGTATAAAATCCTTGTCTACATCTTACATAAATTTAAAGTCCTACAAGAAGGGATACCCATCACTGCAAGGCGTTAAAAAAATAAATAAATAAATAACATAAAATAACTAACTAGATAATTAAGTAAATGAATTAACGAATAAAAATTGAATTGAAACCAGACACTGAAGCTTACAGAAAGTCAATAATAAATAAATAGTCAATAAATAAATAGTCGGCTAAGAAATTTCGCTTTGTAATTTGTTATTACCACAGACAAACCTATTATTTTATAGTTTTTTTTATCCGCTTGAGAGAGAGCAATGAAAATTTCTGGACTTTTAATATTCAAAACAGATCAAAACAACTATGGCAGCTAAAACTCTTCGCGTACGTGACCTAGCTTGACCTTGAGATCGGTAGCGCGTGTTATTATAAATTCCGTATAGAGCGTTGAAAGCACACTACTTTCGTAGAAGAGAGAAAAATATGACAACTTTTGGGTTGATTCCACAGCAATCAGCACCGGAGAAGAATCTTCGTTAATGCTCAACTGATTAACATATGCTGTATGCAACGTATTTCTAGACATTGAGATACTGACATGTACTGAGGTGTATGATTTCAAAATCGGGGAAATAACCGAAATAAAATCAAGACAAATATACTATTTATATGTGGGAAAAATCTGAGACCTTTCGGAGTACTCAGCACGGCAGAATTGAAGGATTTTGCCCGATTCCACGGTGATAGCATGAATTTGTTTGATGTCGGCCCGACGTTTTTGCCTGCGTGACATATCTTACGACATAGCCCATTTAATTAAAAAACATCAAGAACAACAACAATAAACCTTACGTTGTTTCGTATTCACGAGATGACTCTTAGAGCCCTTTGATATAATGTGGCCTTTTATGACGGTTTGAAAGACGCTAACTGCCAGCTGACCCGTAGAATCGCGGTCGCGTGGTGAAAACAATACCTTTTCTGGCACGGTATTTGCGCAAGAAAATTGACACCACCATAGCTCGAAAATCGGCGAATTATCTCTAAATCTTACGCATGTTGGATCATAGCCGCATCGTACGGAACAGCTGCAGTTTTGTTAACAGTTAAAGGGGCACTGTCCTGCCAAAATAGCAAAATTCTGCTTAGCTTATTTCCACGTTATATCGCGAAATGCCACCAAATAAACAACTTAGTTGGATAAAAAGATTCTATAGAGCAAAACAAAAGCAGTAGTTTGGAGATAAAGTACAGGATTGCAAGGATTAAAGCGGATTACAGTTGGTGAAATTTAGTTTATTGACAGGCTGTCAAGAAATCAAACTTGCCACTCTTGTGAAATTTTGACCTTTCTGGCCGTTATTTTGTCTGCTTAGTTCATATTTCTTTGCTTCTATCACTTTTGGCGATGGTTTCTTCCAAATTCAAGATAATAAATTAAGCTTAAACCAAGCTCCTGACCATAATCATTAAAACACGATATTTCAGCCAGGACAGTGTCCCTTTAAACAGGAAATCTGTTCAACGTTCACGTCTCGGAGTCCTTCAATATAGCATTGTTTTGGTTTCTCGAAGAACCCACCGTGACCCACCGTGATCCGCCATCTTTGCTTGGAAAAAACGTGTACCAATCACAATAAAGGTAAGAATCAGGATCAATGAACCAATCAGCGGCCGTTTTAGATCGCTATGTCCCAGGGGTTTCACCTCTTAAACCGCCATTTTGAAAACCGAGAAGCCCCTGGGAACGAGGTTGTGAGACAGTCGTATGATTTTTTTTAACCAATCAGCAAAAGTTGTGGCTCACTGAAGTTGTTTGTATGCGAAGTTCTTTCACGTTTTATCTAGAGTTTTGAGTCACCGTATTTGCTGTTGTGGTTGTTGTCGAAAGTGCGCTGGATAACGATGGCTAATCTTCGTGACCAAAAACCACTTCTGATTCTTACAAATGTAAACGATACTCTGGCAGTGAGCAACATCATAAACTGGGTGGGAGATTCTGCTGGAGGGGCACATACAGATGAAACCGTATCAAGAGAATTGGTGGAGATTTGGAATGAACAAAAAGACAAATGCAAAGGATTGGTTTTTGAGCGAGATCAAAATATGGATGTGATAATATCTGAGCTGAAGATTTTGAAAAAGATCAGCTCGAATCCTTCGGAACCACGACGGTAAACAAGCGAATCCACGAGGACATGTAAAGGGCATTGTACTTACGACACTACATTAGACACATGAAACAAACTGTGCTTGCAGCACTTATAAAATATAATGACCGACACAACTCTGTCGCGACGTCATTATGCGTTTGGATTTTGCTATACTCCTATTTCTTAGTGACATTACATTGTATGCACATTTGTTACGGGAGGGAATCGAGAATCATAAAGTTGTTGTAGACATATTTATTCAAGTTTTCATTATTCGCATTGTTGCCAATTTCGTATATCGCTTCGCTTATTCAAAAATAATAGTTTCATGTTCACTCGTATTTGGATTCGTAATTGTGAATTTTATTCACTTCTTTTATTCTTAAATTCGTGTTGCAGAAGAAATATTTCAAAGTGTGGTCTTGTAAACAATAGTTTTAGATAATGTATTCAAAATAAAACATGTACATTTGTACAGTTGCCTAGCTCTCACCACGTGCGTTTTCAATAGATTGAGTTTTTGTAAAGAATATTTACAGTGCGGCTACTGTTACCGGGGTCACCCAGACAAAGTTAACCAATCACAAAGCAGAACGGGAACAATAGATTCTAACGTTTTTTACTTCAGCCAATGAAATGTCCAGTACAGAACAATGAAATTTTAACTTGTTCACTCGTGAAGCTTATGTTGAATAAAGCGTTGGCCAACGTTGACTTTTCGATTTAAACTCAACCGCCGACTGTTTCAGTGTTTTGTTTTGCAAATGTTACAAGACACACTACCAGCGTAGCATATACACGCATTTATTTTCTAACCGTTTGAAAAAAGCGGCTACTTTATCTCAATTCTCTTTTATTTAATTGTCGTCAGAATTTTTTCCGTTGCAGATTTTCTATGCGGTTTAAGCACTAGAACGGTTCCTTCAGTCTATCAAGGCGGCCGTGAAGGTTTTGAAGAAATAATTTTGGTAAAAGGAAAGTCCGTAGCTGTATATGCCGAATAATAGAAATAATTATTAACCTGAAACCTCGAACTCTGTAAAAAAAAAAAAATTAGACTCAGACGGTTGAGTTTTTTCTTATGTTAATTCAAACTCGCCACACTGCATTGTCGAAACTGCAAATATACGGCCGAAACTCTTTTCATCCAGTTTTGAATTTCTCTTTTACTTAATTTCATTTCAGCTTAATCGTACTGCCAGAACCCAGTGCGTATAACTCGAATTTTAAAAATGCTGTGGAAATCACGGCGGCGAACAAGCCATGTTTTCGTTGTTTACAAATCCGTCACGCACTTTGACTAAACTATTACCGTCGCTTTTACTGGGACTTATATACATGTAATTCCTTCATTTTCGTTTGCGGGAAAAACTTTAAATCAACACATAGTAAAAGTACAAATCATATTAGTACGTTGGGGATGAAAATACTGGCCCTTTGAGCTTGAGATTGTAATGCTGTTCAACAATTCGAAGAGACAACTCTATGCAAGGACTTATGGATTAATGGCGGATTTGTGGTCTTCAATGGACATTGCCACGTGAACTTTCTACCCAGAATTGATATATGAACTGTCAACGTATCCGTAAAGGTAAGTTTGTTTTATTTAAGTCCCTCTTTAAGAAATCGCGCCAAGGAGTACATGCGAAATCTTTCGGTGAACTTCCTTGCTCTAATGCAAAATGCCAATTTCTCGCCATCTTGGCAGACCATGATTTCGAAGTCCAGTCGTTGTGCCACAGAGTTTTAAATAAAAATGGCAACAACTATCATTTTGAAATCCGTTTATCTAGCAGAGATCAATCACAAAATGGGGGAAGTTTTGTGTTTTCAGCTTTATAGTGAAACACGTTGGTTCTCGTCTTGTTGTTTGTGTAGTTCAACTTCCCTCGTGGCGAATGCCATAACTTCAAATAAATCATACACGGTTTCTAGAACTCTTGTTATCTTGTAATCACTTTTTTCTTTGCAATCGGTAGCAAAATGAAGCCTCAACTCGAATTAACAAATCTACAAAAAATTATTGTTTATTGAATATTAATTAGTTGTTTATTATTCGAAAACCGCTCGTTGTGCCAGAGAAATATATATTGGAAACTAAACTACATTCAATTTGCTTTTAATACATGGTGCTACATTGGCTTGGAAAATGGGGGAAGTTGGAGATTTTTTAGATGTTTTGAGTATAAACTAACTCATTAAACGGTTCCTTAACATAACTTTTGCTATACTTGAAGTCTCTGCTTGGGAATTGCCCCTGAAATAGCTTCATTTGGGATTGTTGTCAGTTTGTATGACAAATGAACTAAATTTGAGATTGCCTCAAAAGCAAAACTCATAATATCATGATAATATAGTTTTTTTGGATGTGCATTATATTATTTTTACTGTAATTGTAACATAAACAATAACCACCACTTTCTTAGCTGAAAATAGTTTCAGACCCTCTTGTCACTTTGGCAAGCTTATACACCTATTTCAGAAAAGGTTGTCGCAGCTATAGTCAAGTATACATGCCATGCACCTTTAGCGTGCTGAAAATAAAAAACACTTTAGAAATAAAATTTTGAGTAGACATTGCATTACATATTAATTTTTATTATTGTTTTGGGCTCTGACCATTTTTCATGTTGTAGAACGCCAGACATTTGCCAAAGAACCAGTTATTTCATACCTCCCATGCTCCTTTGTGGTCTAGGGGCATAGACTTAAGTACAACAACCTTTTTTAAATAGTTGTATAGCTATTTAAGAAGTCCTACACACTCTGTAACTCAGTAACATAAGCAAAATTACTCCTTAGCTCCCATTACAAATAAGTTAGCACCATCAATATCATGTCCCCAGTCACGCACACACATAAGTGATAGATACGACACAAATTTGTCAAGGTACTCATATTTGGCAAGTGCTACTATCCCTCCATGTTGTCCATGAGGATGACTTTCAAATAGTGCGATTGACTGTTCAGCTTTACTACAGCAGAGAAGCATTGACTTGTCTGGTGGAGCAATAAGGATTGTACAACAATCCTCAGCAATGGAGCAAATTTCATTCAGCTTGTCTGTGAGAGATGCTTTACAAAAGATCCCTATGTCCTCAACTATTTTAAGGTTATAATTGTCAGTTCTTGTTTGAAGTGCTTCCTGGACATTTAAGTTTGGTTGACTCAGTGGCATGTTCAATGTATTGTAAAGCAAATTTCCCTCTTTCATTGAGTTAGCAAATGAAGCAATAGACCTTAGGAGATTTACTGGTGTTGGGAATGGAAGAGTTCCATCTAAAAACTTCATACCACCAAGGGCTGCACTTATTGTGCAGGCATTGCTGCCTAGCTGTATACCAAATATTGAACATTGTGAAAGTTGTTGAGGCAATAAAAATTCATTGACATATCCAAAATGATTAGTTGTCTGGAGATAGAATTGCTGTTGTGGTGCAGGTACACTAGTTGGTGGTGGGGGTACACTTGTTGGTGGTGGGGGTACACTTGTTGGTGGTGGGGGTACACTTGTTGGTGGTGGGGGTACACTTGATGCTGGCAGAGGTACACTTGATGCTGGTGGGGGTACACTTGGTGGTGACATAGTATTGTTGTTGCTTGTACAAATTCCCCCTGAACATCTGGGACATCTAATAGGTGCATTCTTCGGGTATGAATGACCCTTTCTTGTGTGATGACATTTTTTACACATGGGCTGCTTTCTTGTGCTACATGTGGTAGACTGTTGTGTTACTAGTACTGGAGGGGCTAGTGGTTGGTGCTGAGGTAAGGGTGGTGGAGGGGGTAGTGGCAGTGCCGATAGTTTCACATTGATGGACTGCAACTGACTCTCCACATCTAAGCTACTTCTGTTTGCTGTTAAGGCATCTAAGTCATCCAAGGCATCTAAGACTTGATCATCATTGCTTGTATCAGTATTAGTAGATGAAATGGGAGTCTCTTTTTCTTTAGGATTCAAGATGGCATCTTGAGCTGTTTGTGACAGAGACCTTGCTCTTTCTTCTAAGAATGTGTGACAAAGGGGACAAAATTGGTGATCATCTAGACAAACCTCATGAAATGAATGCGAGCAGCCCTCAAAAATGTGCCATGGCTGATCCCCACATATGTTACATCCTTGTAGATCACATCTCCTGTCTTCTTTAGGCATAGTATTTCCACAGTATCCCAATGGAAGAACTTTTGATTTAACAGCTTCATTACCAAAAACTCTTGGCAACAGTAGTTTTTTCTTTTTACCTTCATTCCATATCTTTGCCATTCCTGGATTCTTTGAAATCTGTGTAAAAATATCAGCCAGAATAGTAGCACATTTAGCTTTCAGACTTGTCAGGTGGTTTAGTTTGAAGTGTTGTTTATTTGCAGGTGCAAAATGTTCTTTGAAGTTCTTCTGAGAGTGTTTTGATTGAAAGGTTGCCTTGGCTTTCTTGATTATTTGCTCAGCTGTATCATGAGGGTTGGTTTTAGCTCTTATTATGCTATGCGCATTTTCAACGGGATACTCGTCAAATATAACCAGACACGACCTCAGAAGGTTGTATAACTTAGGATGGTGCTTTCCCCAATAGGTGCACATAGCCAGCCAGACCAGCGGAGCTTTATCATAGTGGTGCCGTTCAAGGCAAACAAACATAGTCCAGATCCGTATTATAGCGTTAAAGTATTCTGGAAAGTTATTTATTTTAAAAGTCACAGAGTAGATAGTGAGGACAAGGGGCAAATAATTGTCTAGTAAATTTAACAGTGTCCTGTATTCAGTGTCCTTACAGTAAGAAAACTTGTCTTTGATGCTGTCTCTGATAAAAAGCCATCCTCCATAAACAACCTCTTGCAGAAGACTTATCCGCCATGGCTTTGGGCTTTTGGCCAGCTTACTTTTTGGAAACAGTTGCTTGTAGATGTTTTCAAAAAATAATCAGTAATCATTAAAAACAGTTTCTCTGCCATTTAATGACACATGTAAGGGGCCAATACAGGGAATTATTGAAAGTATTTTTGGCTGATTTACTATACTTTGTGTTTCAGGGATGGAGGTTGAGGCTGTGGCATAGCAATGATCATGAGGAGGCTGTGGAAGTATGGAAGAACCATTTGCATGAGCTGGATTACTGAACTTGGACAAAGTCTCATACACAATTTGACGGCTATAAAATTGTGCCGGCCAATCACCAGGCTGGGGAGTAAGGAATTCTTGAAAATAGTCTGAGAGCTTGGTACCGAGTAGTATGTCAAATGCAGCAGAAAAGTCGTCCCTGCTTTTCAGTGTTATCCGGACAAAGTCAACCAAATGGACATCATCCATTTTTCTCATGGAACTGACTGAGTCATCATTGCTATATACATGTGCTGTTACGCGGTGTCTCTCCATTTCTGGATTTGAAAATGTGGCAGTGATCCAAGCAGGCATGACAGAGGAGTAGGTGTAGGTCAATTTGTACATAGAATTCAAACCAGAGACAGTTTGTACAGATGATTCTATATCAATACCTTTGGGGTCATGATAGCTGCTTACTGGAGAGGAAGGTACTGCATTGATGTTTTTGAAAGCTTTGATAAGAATTGTACACATAGATTTAGCATTGCTCAGTTGTTCTGTAAGTGGTCGTAATATTCTTTTCTGTAGCAGGAAGCATAGCATTAGTAGCTCTTATAGCCGCTATCTCTTCTGATTCGCCGTTATGTTGATATTCATTCCCCAATCCTTCTAGCTGATCACGATGGCGGTCCATTGCTTTATGCATTATTCGTTTCCAAGGCTGATTTTTCACTCTGTGCTCTTCAATGTGATTGCCTTCATCCTCTTCTTCAGAACATTGATCGCTACTTTGAGAACTTTATGCATCATCCTCTGACATACTTTCTTGTGAAGACTCTTCATCAGTTTCATTATCTCAAGACGACAATTGCAAGTCACAGTAAGACATGGTGCGAGTTTAACCTTTGAAGTTTCCAACGTCAACTGACTTGCTGAGCGAGGTCTGTTACGTCTTTTATAACTCGGATGCAAATTGGCATATCGACAAACATCAACGAAACAAGGTAACGGCTTTAAAAAGAAAGTCACTGAAAGATTTCTAATCCGAGGCAGCTGCAGATTCGACGGGTAGGTCCACCGGACTGTTTTGGAAGGAAGTAAAGCCTCTGTTACCAAACGACAAATCTGATAACAGCAATGACTCCATTCATCTCTTTGAAGAAGGCAATGTCACATCTGATCCTAGTTCGGTGTTTAATGATTATTTTTTGACCCCAGTTATCAGTGAGTCTGTTCTGAACAGTTCTGTGGAAGACTTTGCAAACCATCCTAGCATTAGATCCATCAGGAAGAAGGCATACAATCTTAGCTTTCCATTTGACCCTGTCAGCCCAGCCTATGTCACCGATCTTCTTGTTGGACTGAATGTAAAGAAATCTTCTGGTCCTGACGGATTCTCGCCTAAGCTTCTTAAGATTGCAGCTCCTGCAATTGCCGCACCTCTAACTAAGCTATTTAATTATTGTATCGATTCCTGTATGTGGCCAAATCAACGGAAGCTTAGTAACGTAACACCAATTTATAAGAAAGATGAAAAGTCTGTCAAGACTAATTATCGCCCTGTTGGTGTCCTATTTGAAAAACTTAAGTATGATCAGTTATACAACAAATTTTCGCCTATTTTTTCGGAAAATATGTCAGGTTTCCTTCGCGGCCATTCTTGCTGCACGGCTTTACTTAAATTAACTGACGACTGGCGCATGGCTCTTGACGAGAAAAAGGACGTTGGTGTTGTTGCTATTGACTTATCAAAAGCATTCGATTCAATTTGCCACAACCTATTATTGGCTTAGCTTGAAGCGTACGGCCTCCGTGACTCTGCTATTCGGTTTATTCAATCATATTTATCTAGCCGACTCCAGCGGGTCAAATGCAATGGGACCTTTTCCGACTGGCTACCCGTTCGTTGTGGAGTGCCACAGAGAAGCTTGCTAGGACCACTCCTGTTTAATATATTTGTCAATTATGATGTCAACAATTCAACCTGTGCCTCCTCTCTATATGCAGCTGACGATTTCCCTACTACCCTTGAATCGGGACATCACGAATCTAACTCATTGGTTTACTGGAAACCATCTACAAGTAAATGTAACTAAGACCCAAGCTATGACAATGGGAAAATCAAAGTATAATAATAACTTGACTGTGGGTGCACAGCTCATCAAATGGAGCCCTTATTACAAATTCTTGGGGTAACCCTAGATCGAAACTTGACTTTTACCACTGATTTCACTGTTACGCGACCCTTCGAATCAAAACTACTTTGAGCAATTTCAATTTACTCTGCCGTCAATCATACCTAGTAGGAGGAGTTTGTATACTCCTGATTTGCATCGGGCATATTAAATTAGTGAGCTCCTCTGGCGTTGGACGTTTTGTCGCGGCTTCAAAAGTTTGCATCGAAAAAAAATCGACGACTAGAGATGGGGAAAACCTCCTTCAACTTCCATGGAATATTTCATTTAGATACTGGCAAAATCGACTCCGCTGGCGAGCCGAGAAGTTTGAGCTTTTCCTGTTGTTATCAGTTACGGTCGACCGGTCATGCATCAACGGTAATAATATGCAAATGTTAACTGACAGTATGTATGTGGAAAACGTATGTAGTAACGACGGAAAATACCAGCGGAGTCGATTTTGCAGGCAGCTAAATGAAATATTCCATGGAAGTTGAAGGAGGTTTTCCCCATCTCTAGTCGTTGAATTTTTTTCGATGCAAACTTTTGAAGCCGATAAAACGTCCAACGCCAGAGGAGCTCACTAATTTAATATGCCCGATGCAAATCAGGAGTATACAAACTCCTCCTTCTAGGTATGATTGACGGCAGAGTAAATTGAAATTGCTCAAAGTAGTTTTGATTCGAAGGGTCGCGTAACAGTGAAATCAGTGGTAAACCCCACGTTACCAATATGCTTAAGAAAGCGCACGCTAAAATAGCTGCTTTGCGTAGAGTCAAGCGTTTAGTCCCTTCGGACATATTACTATCTTTGCATAAAGCATATGTTTTGCCTCATCTTGAATACTCTATCCCTTTACTATTGGGAACTTCTAAAACACTAAACAATAGAATTGAACACGCATAATTCATTTTTTTTCTTAATTTCTCATTTTTGGAACCAACCACCGGCTGCCTCCAAATTGGCCACTACACTGACACAATTTCGATCACTAATTAAAGGCACTAAATTTACCAGCTGTCAGTGTAACAAAAGCCTCTAAAACCTGGACTTCTTAATCTACATGTATTCGCCAATTTTAGCTTTTTATTATTAATACAATACATTCAACATTCACTTTTTTATAACTTTTTAATATAGCTATAGATGAATTTTTTTAAAACATTTGTCTTAAGTTTTTGTATAGTATATTGAAGTACTAGTTAGATTAGTTTTTTTTTTTTTTTTTTTTTGGTTTTATAACTTAAATTGTATTATAACTTAAATTGTATTTTTGTCGAGCGTTTTTTACAGGAGCCTCTGGCTCGGGAGATTGGGTGACCACTCCCTACGTTATCGACCTTAAATAAATTATTACTATTACTAAATTATTACTAGTCGTCCAGATCGTCCCAGTCGTCTGAATAGTTTTTGGAATGACTGGAACGACTGAGACGACCCGGAAGATTATATGAAAACCAGGCTTTAGATGTGAAATATTAACAACTCTAAATTGTGTCTCTCTGTATAAATAAATAGGTACCAGCAAACCATAAGGGAGGGTCCAATGACAGAATGTTAAAAATGCCGAGGTTATTCCTGTGATGAACTAGCATTCCATCCATGTGGGTGTTCTTAGTTCCTTTGTACTAATGCACTTGCCATGTGAGCTGTCTTTGGCTCAGGTGAGACTGTTTTAAATTACAGTAAAATTTTAAAAAACAAATGGTACCATGCAAAAGTACTGCCAAAGAGGTTTCATTTGAATGGTCACACCATAGGATTTCATCCACAGACTCAAAAGTTATAACAAATGGTACCATGCAAAAGTACTGCTGAAGAGGTTTCATTTGAATGGTCACACCATAGGATTTCGTCCACAGACTCAAAAGTTAGAACTACACTACATGTCACCATAATTGACTCTGGGAGTGAAAAGTTAACCATACCACTTAAACACTTACTTTATGAAAACACGGTCAATGAGGAAACAAAGATATAAAAATCTTGAAACCTTACCTACGAAAAGACATAGTTTTTCTGAACATCTCGACTTGTTTGTGGCTCATTTTATCAAGGATATCCTTTCTGTCATCTGGTGAAACACAGCAAAGTACACTCAAAGGACTCTCAAAATAGTGCTCCATCAAACAACACTAAAAGAAAACAAACATATTTCTTCACGATATCGCCAGCTAATTATTATAACCATTTTCATTACTGTGAATATGTGTGAAGCAATAGTGTGAAGCAATAGAGTGAATAATATCTTTGTTTAACAAATTTACAACGGTTTTCCGTGGTGTGGACTCTTATTTACCACGATTTACGTCATCACATGGTCAAAATGTTGTGGACTCACGAGGTGCAGCCGAGTGAGTCAGCAACAAATTTTGACTATGTGATGACGTAAATCGTGGTAAATAAGAGTCCACACCACGGAAAACCGGTGTAAATTTGTTTTTTACAACAATATTTAGAAAAAAATACAAGGAAAATCGAAGTCTTGTTACAAAACATGACAGCAAAGAAAGAGCAAGCGTTGTCTATAACTTTCTCGCAATCTGATTGTTTTTTTTTTCAAGCGCGCGTGATGTTAGCGTCAGCACCGTTGTCTGGACTCTCATTTACCACTCACGTCGACCAATCAGATTGCGAGTTTAGCGGCAATTGTGGTAAAAAACTAATTTGACACCCCTGTGATAGACATGAAGCAACAAGATTACATTACCATTGTGCTCAAATTGCAAGGAGGCATGCCAGTTAATTGAATTTGCACTCTCTGCTGATTGGTGAAAAAAGTTTGTGTGCTCACGGTAAGGCGTGTCGCATGGTAACATCCCTAGCCGGGGTTCTCAATGACGTTTTTCAACAACTGTTGCATTTCCGCCACAAAGTGGTGCATGGCCAACAGGCTTTATTAAGCTTTGTATTGAAGCAATTGCGCAGTCATAACACCTCTCACAGGTGTTAGAAGTTACAGATTCAACTGAGAACACTGCATAGTTACTAGCTAACTGCTGCTTTCTTAGCTAAAGCATGGTTCACATGGTAGATGCAAATGTAAGCACAAATGAGATTGAGTAAACATTGTAAAATTCTTAATTAATGTAAACATAAATGTCACTGCACTTAAAATTAAGTATAAATTTTCCATTCTGTGATGCTAATACTATGCTTCACGGGTGGTCTCTGTGGACATTGCAAAGGCAAGCACAATACATCAAACGACTTTTATTTCAGAAGGGGGAAAAACAGAGAACCCAGACAAAAAAAACAATATATTTATTAATATAATAATATAATAATAAATTTGACCCTTTAATTTGATATAGGTACTGATCATGGCTTAACAAAGATTGTCCAGAAAAAAATCTAATCTTACTATAATATTAAATATAAAAATGATGGTACCTGAAGTCCTCTGGCAAAGTTTTGTAGAGAGAAATCATGGAACAGGAAATTCTCATACAGAAATTTAAAAATTCTTGCACCAAGCTTACATGGAAACTTGGCAGTCATCAGCACCTAAGACATAACGAAACTAATATTATTACTTAACAATGAACTGGTCTTGCGCAGATTCAACTTAGGGCCAAAAATAAATAGGGACCACACCAATAATTAAAATCCAGGTAAATTAACTAGGGCTTCTTTTCAAGATTGAATACGAATATAGCAAATGCAAATATGGCAGCCGATTTATTATAATTCTTTTATGTGTATTAGCCTCACTGACCTCGTTAGCATGTGCAAAATTCAAATGAATTTTTACTCTAAAATAAGGCTAGTAAGGCTAATTAACATACATACATGTATAAAAGAATAATAAGTCAGCCACCATATTTGCATTTGGCGTATATAGGAAGGTTGTTTTGGCTTAATTATAATGGCATACCTTGTTTGAAAGTTAATGTGAACCCATGCCACAGACAAGGGTACTGTAAAAGCTCTATTAAGCTCCCCAGGGGGTTTATTTAATTTCAGGACTCTTAACTCCCAAGAGTGCCAAAAACTCAAGAACAATCAAAATTGTACCATGCAAAAGTACTGCTGAAGATGTTTCATTTGAATGGTCATGCCATAGGATAGTCAACAGACTCAAAAGTTAGAACTACACTACGTGTCTCCAAAATAATAATATTGACTCTGGGGGGGGGGAACCCAAAGTAAGAAGAACAGAAATGGGGTATGTATTGCCGATTCATAACTACAACATCATTTTATACCTTCTGGACATTGAAAGACCAACTTTTTCAATAAACTGCCTCAATGAAAATCATTTTACTGATGTTTCAAGACCCTTTTTCAACCAAGCTCTTTTACTATAATCAAAATTAATTTAAAAATGAAAACTGCGCAGAATATCAAACAACCTTGCTAATGATCTCCAGAACACAAATGTGAGATGGCTGAGATTGAAACCTTTCAATGGACAGCACGCTGGAGACAGCATGTGGAAGAACTCTGTGAATGGTCGTCACAGCTGTCGCAATTCCAAACACTAAAACCAAGGGAAGTTCACTCAAGTACAGGCTGTACAAAAGTAAATTATTGCAATTAGTGAGGCTTATACAGTGTACAATTAATATTTACTTGAATTAATGTTTAATTAAATTTTAGTATCTTTGAGGGAGTGTTTAGTCAAGACAGGAGGCCAGAGTCAAATTTAGAGATGTTTGATTGTGATGACACATTGAAGGGCTCAGGGCATAACCAACCTATGTTGCTTTTTATCCATTTTTGGCATGTGAATTACGAATTAGTTGCAAAACATTGTTCACAATTTTTTCTGTTGTTTTTTCCGTCGTTTTCGAGAAATGATGTGTGCAAAAACAAAATATTTGCACGTCTCTCACTGAATCCCACTCAATAAAATGAATCCCAAAGTTTACCCAAATTTCTCGATTTTATGCTGATTTTTCACTTCAGATGGTCAAGCTTGGGCCCGTGCCTCTAAATCCCGCTCAAGTTAAAAAAAGCAATCCTGAAGTCCATTCCCTTAAAATCACTTCATTTTATCGTCAATAGTCAGCCACTAAGTTTCAAGTTAACTCCCTTACGGACCTCCTAGGAAGCACTCCCGGTCCTCCGCTACCAGCTCATAGTCTTTGCCCAACATGACCAATTTCGGCCAGCCAGCAAGAACTCACTTCAAGCTGCCCAAAGCTGTATTTCAAGTGCCCAACCACACATAGTGGACCTACCTGCTACTGTCGCAAAGCATATCGGGAAATTCTATGGCAAAACCGAAATGGAGTTCCTGCCCGAAAATTATACAAGATTACTAGAAGTCTGGAAGCACTTCGGATATCGGGCATTTCGACCACGCCACAGGATAGCGAATGGCCCAGAACTCACAATGCTGCCCCTTTTCTGATCCCAAGTGATTCCAGACTTTCCTGCTGGCTCGTTTTGTCCACCATGGCCCATTTTCACCTCGAGCGCCAAATAGCACTTAGGGCCGAGGTGCGGCAAGGACAGGCACTCATTTCTTCTAGAGGTGCCAGGGACTTAAGGATTTACGGACTTCATGATGTCTTTCCATCACTGGGCGGGCCTTAAACATGGCTTAAACTAGCCACTACGCCCCGTTGTTGACTAGAGTTGCGAATTTGATCGATATGAACTGCCTAATGACAGTATGTTCGTTCAAGACGTGGCGCGGGTCAGGAGAATTGCGATCGTATATTCTCATGGCCAATCTGCTTTGTAATGGCATCAAAATTATGCTCTGAATGTACAATCAAAGCACTAGAGGGCCAGAACTCTGCTTTTTTCAGGTGAAATTAGTCAAATTCCTTAGGGTTAGTGCAAATTCAACAAGGGTTTGTGATTTTATTTGTTGTATGATAAAATGAGGCAAATCTGAGCAAGAAAAAAATAAAAACAATCTATTAAAAAGCAACATAGGAGCCCTTCAATTAATAAAAGTAATAATAATTTTTCTATGTCAAATCAATATTGGCAATTGAAAACTTAAGGTCATATTAGAGGTAAGTCAATCAACAAAAGGCATAACTTACAACAATTATTAGTTACATGTATGCCTACAATATTTTATGCTTCTGGTAATTAAATATACTGCTTATACATGTAACCTCAAATTCTACCTGCAAATTGTTACAAAATTTTGAACAACAGCAGGAGGAAAACCTTCAAAGTCTTCAAAGATAACAACCAACGGTGGATGATCTGAAAATTTAAAAAAATGTGTTGGTTGATATTGGTGCATAATAAATTACTAAATATGGACAGCGATTGAATAAAGATTCTGCCACCATGTTGTTTCCTAAGACATAAAACTTGCCACAAATAAAATATTGTCTAATTTCTCTACGTATTAACAAGGCCCTGTTAGGTTAAACTCCGATGAGTGATATGGCATTGAAACAGTGAGATCAGCTATGTGAAATGACAATGAACGACAAGAAGATTCCTTGAAATTGCAAACTTGTAGTGTGGAAGCAGTGAACGAAACTCTGATAGTGACATGCGAAATTGCAAAATGACATTAGGTTAAACTTTGAAATTTAGACTTGTCTAGGAACATTGCACAACCCCTTAATGGGGCCTCATAAATGGGTAATAGTAAGCCAAATAGAAGATCCTAACATGATACTGGCAGGGGAAGTAAGATAGGCTAGCATCTCCTCCACGAATCAGAAGAGTTATCTGTAGTTTCTGTTAGTAATAAATTATTGCCCAGAGGAACTCAAGTTTTAAAGTGACCTGGCAGGTGTGAAGTATTTTTTTCGGGTTTGAAATTCTCATGTTTGAGGATTTTTCAGGTGTTAATTTTTGCCCAGTAGGTAGGTAGTCAGATTCTGGAAGGGATTTTTTTTTGGTTGGGGGGGGGGGGAGATAGATTATTTTAACACATGGTTAGATGAACAAACAAAGCTAGATACATTAGATATATATACCATTTCCACTTCTGTTAACATTTTAACATTTCCAGCCAGAGTATCACTTATGGGATTTATAGGGGGGGGGGGGGGGGAGGAATATTTGGCTCCATTCGCACAATCAACAGTTAACCGCATTTTTTAAACCTGAGTAACCCTCTCCTCTGGAGTAACTGTTCCTAGTTGTTTCATGCTACGGAAACCGGGGATTAGCACCAACAACCGATAAGCCATCTGGCTTGTCTCATCCTTTACTTTGACCTTTACCAATAAAAAATAAAAACTTGAATAAATGAGGGGCACTGAATTCACCTGAATACTGAGGTCGCTGTGAGCTGCGTCTTCTTTTTAAATCATCACGCTGAAAAGAAAATTAGGTTCAATGGAGATTGAATGACAACTACAGTATGTTACCAGCTGTTATTTTGTAACTTTGATAATGCATCAAATCATGTTTCCACTTTTTCACAAAGTTAAATTTCATAAAAATAATATTACAAGGGAAAAATGCAAGTTAGGAAGGTATTAACTGAGTCGCCAGTTTAACAGTGTCAAGCTCCTAAGTGTGTTTATTTGAATAGTATTACTTTCTTGGATTCTGCAATTTAAGGAGACTAGAAAGGGTTTTAAGCTGCATGTGTGCGTGACGTGCACTTGTCATGCATCAGCTGATTTTCCTATCAAAAAGTAGCACGCCAGCTCACCAGAAATGAAAATACCGCATAAAATTGCGCGACCCGGAAATAAGTTGTGCATAAAATATTTCTCTTTATGTCAAAAGTTTGTTCAGTGACCAATCCTGATTTTCTGTATGCAAGTAGTATTTGGTATCTCCTACCTTAAGCGAGAGTTTGAGAAAAAATTATCCAGTGGAATTTTTTTCTTATCTGACAACAACCTTTTTGGAAATAACTTGATTTCCACTAAGCATAGCGCCAAACAGAAAAGGAGTTGAGAATTGAGAATAAAACTAATAGGTCACCGGATTAGTTTTATAGATAGTTAGCGAAAACTGAGTTTTGGAGGCTCTTTTCAGAGAGCTGTACCGTTGCCATGGCAATGCCGAAATTATTGACATCATATGCACCCTAAAGTATTGCCTGTTAATAGTGATAGATATCCAAAAGTTGTCCATATCATCAGTTGTGTCATATTTTAACATTTCATCGTTTAGACACACTATTGAAAGCAAGAAACCCTTATGAACCTCCTGAAGAGGAATTTATAACTCTTTCACTCTCTGAGTAAATTATGGAGACATGTGGTGTAGTTCAAACTTTTTTAGTGTCTTTGAATCTCTTTGGGGGGGGGGGGGGGGGGGGAGGGGGGGGTGGAGGGGGGGGGGGGGTTATTCAAAATTGGGGTAGGTGTTTAAAACGGAGAGTCTTTAAAATGGGGATCTTTAAAACGGAGAATCTTTAATTTGCATGGTACCATTTGTTTTTCACTATTTTACAAAATGAAATTTGGGATTTTTCTTTAATTTTGACATTTGGCACTCTTGGAGGTCAAAGGGTTAGGGATAGCTTCAAGGAAACCATTTCAATGTTGTTGTCTTGAAGATGGTTTCCTGGAAGCTACCCTGGAATTCTGATTGAATAATGGTTTGCTATGAAGGAATGAAAAACAGTTAAAGTGGTCCCAAATAATTAAATGCCTTTGGTGAAATATTTATATCTTCCAAACCTTTGTCATTTTCTTGTACCAGTGACAAAGCACAGGCATAGTAAAACTGCTGATCTTTTTTACTTGTTCAGCTGGAGCAGAATCATCTTCTTCCTTCGTTAGAAAATAAAATGTTAAAAAGGCTTTAAATACAAAAACAAAATGTACCATAATAATCATTCTTTATCTGAAGTGTTTAAATTTCTTCATTAGAGCACATGCCCCATAGGTGACATGGCATTGTGACGTGAACGACAGACCAGGGTGCAGTAAGGATGCAAATATACAATATTAGTGTGGACATACATACTCCCTCCCCCCCCCCCACCCCCCCAAGAAGGTTTTTGTTTTGGACCCTCCATACTTTCCCTTAAAAGTTGGATTTTGAGACCCCTCCCCCTGTTTGGAATTTCCAAGTCTTTCCGTGGGGGAGGGGGTGAGTATTTTCTGGAACTGCACACTTTATTTCAGTTGTTGATAAAACTATTTTTATTGTAAAATACTTACTTGTACTTCATGTCCAATAAATTGGGATATGACATTTTTCATGGTCGCTTTCATAACTGAAACAAACAAAATTTGACCCCAAGTGATAAGAAGGTTTTTGACCACAAGTGATCTAATTTATAAAGCTACACATCACATTGTATTTTCTGTATTAACCCTATTCAGCCTGGGCTTTTTTTGAGTTCCTGAGCCTTGGGGAATGTGCCCCCCCTTCTTAACTTTAAGAACATTAAGGCTATGACAATGAAACCTAGAGGGTACATAGTACGTCCAAAACTGTCTCCTTTGCGGTCTGCACAATGGAACAATGACGTCATATGACGTAGTTATTAGGTAATTAGTTATACGGCCGACATCTTGGATCCGCCATCTTGGATTTCTGAAATTTTTTAAAACCTCTTAAAAATCATCCAAATTGACGCAAAATTAATCAAAACCAATAAATAAACGCTAAATGACGTAAAAATACAAAGTAATACCAATAAACATTGTTTTTCTTCATTCAAAGGTATAAATATGCAAATTTCAAAAAACATGGCTGTCAAAATCTTGTTGCCATGGAAACATCAAGTCACGTGATCAAAAAATTGTCATATGAAATTGTTGCCAGATAAATTTTAGGAAAAGTCACAAAGTTTGATGGCGTTTGAGTACATATTAAAGAAGTTATGAATGTTGAAAGTTAACGCGGGCACTTTGTGCCCCCCCCCCCCCAGGCCGAATAGGGTTAAAGAAGTACAATATGAATGTTTACCTTGTATTTCAAGAAAACTTTACCCTGGGCCCATTTCTCAAAAGTCCTGATAACTTTTCAGACCTAAAAACTATATTTCAAAATCAGAATCTCAAGATCATTGATGTCGTTTTTCACCCTCAAACCAGCCCAACTTTTTTCATCAACTTAGAATTTTTTTGCTTAGCTTTCAAAAGCAATGAAATTTGAACCTTAAATGAAAACATTGAGAACATAAAATAGCTTTCTGGGCCCAAAAAGTTACAGGGTTTTTAAGAAATAGGCCCCTGAAGCGGCAAAAATGGTCTCCAAAGTAAGTGAACTACACGTATTCCCCTGTCAAAGCAAACTTTGACCCACAACATATACAAACAAACAGCTTGATGAGTAAATTACGTTGAGACTGTACCATGATATACAATAAGAAAAATATGTTGAAGCATCTAACCCGTGCAATCTTTAGACCGAAGCAAGGCAACAAAAGGAGTAACTTGGTTTTTTAGTTCAGTGGCTAGCTGAGAAAATATTACATCATGATCTGGCATGTTCACACCTACAAAATATAATCCACAATTATGATTAACAGATTTTCATCAATAATCACTAGCAAATAAGATAAAATGTAATACATCGGCAGATGAAATTTCTCTTAGAGTGTTCAGCTTAAACACGAAGACGCGCTATAAAAGGAATAGCTTCGCCCCTGTTTCAGTTCGAGTGAGCTAATTTTCATTGTTTTTATTCTGAAATTTAAGCGCCATAAAAGTTCGAAATTCTCAAAGGAATTCCAAGGATACATTAAACCTCAACAAATTCGTCCATTGTGTTGAAATGTTATGGGGTTTGCCAAAAGCGACTAGTAAAAACAAAGGCAAGTAAACCACACAGACAGATTGCTCAAAAGCTTCTTTATTCTCTACAGATTTTCACAGAGGTTCGTACATGACGGCGGTTGATTGACAAATAATCCTGACATACCTAAGGTACTTTCCTTTTATAGCGCGTCTTCGTGTTTAAGGACGTTTGCGTGAAAATCTTCTACAAGACAGATTTTTTTCAAACTTATGCTACGGTCTGATAATGAGTTACTGATGTCAGAAATGCAAAAAAAATTGGGGGTCACCGAATTGATTTAACCCATTCACACCTGAGGATTTTTACGTTTTTGAGTGATTTTCTGCATACACACGCCCCATAGGATTTCGTGACTTCATATTTGGAGTTACCATTGAAAGTGCTGCTGTTCTAAAACACTGAAGGCTCGAGTTTACTGGAAACGTCATTGTGACGATCTCATTTTGCTTGGTTGATTTGCAATAAAGGGTCCAATATGAATTATCTACGATTTTTGGTAAGTTCACAGCCAGTTTTCATCTTTAGTAGCTGCCTGGTGAGCATCATTAAGCTTGGAGGTAGTTCAGAGTCCACTTCTCAATGAAGCGAGTTAGGTGTTGTACTTCGTTTACGAATTTGGCTCATTGCTCGTTGAACTGGAAAAATGGCCGCCTGGAAATGAAGCAGCTTTGGGACTCGACTCTGGATGAATTTCTCGACCTACCGCGGCATATTTTGGAAGTTGCAACCACAGGAGAACACAACAAGCGCGAAATTTCGGCGGTGGGTCAGAGTGGCTGTGGACTTAGTATATATATGAAAATTTTGGAGGACGGAATGGGCGCTGTCAAAAAATCTGTTTTTCCCCAGCATGCAGTGCGGTGGTGATGTTGAAAATCGAGGCAAGGTGAGTATGCACTAGTATAAGAAGCTGTAGGTAGGCCCGAGCAACGAATAAGAGCAAAAAAATTCACTGCTAAGCTAGGACTAGGACTGAATTTTGCTGTAAATGTTGACTTTTGGGTTTGCCACGATGATTCGAATAAAAAAAACTAAAGGCAAAAACGTGATTTTTGTTGTTTTTCTATGACGTTAAAAACGGTAATTTTTGTTATTGTCCAAATTCAAACGCTGATATTCTGCAAAAATCGCTGACTTTTTTGTGTTTATTGGGTATCTCAATTTGAAAGACTTTCTAGTCAATGCTCACAACTGCTAGTTAAGGCAATGTTCGCACGATTGAGAAAGTTACAATTTTTTAAAGCAGTGGAGTCTTGTACGGGCGGTTACGGGCGGTTCAGGTGTCAATGGGTTAATCAAAAAATCTATTTTTCTTACAGATGATAGTTTTGGCTCTTAAACCAGTCAAACAAAAAGCCCTTAAGACTAGGAACATGTCATCACTATTTAATTTGAAAACAGGCATATGCATCAAGATCTGGGGGGGAGGGTACTAGTTGCTGGCCAATATTTAGTGCAAAGGTGAAAGTTGCATGAAAGCCAACTTCAAGGGGTGGTGATTTTCAAAACTAGACATAAGAGGTGGAGTTAGAACAGCTGGTGACAGTCAGTAGTCGAGGGTCAGTTCATCTTGGGTGATCAAGTTTGATACTATTGCCTATCACGTGACCTGGCCAACCCCAAACCTGGGACCTAACCCTAAGTTAGGCCTGGCCCTGAGCCAAGTTACACCCTACCCTAGAAATTGTTCTAACCCTAGAATCTTAACACTAACCCTAGATTTGAACTATCCCTAACCCTAACTTTCGCCGGGATGTGTCAAAAGCCCTGGTCACGTGACCTTTATTTTTCTTCATTAACCCATTCACACCTGAGGATTTTTACGTTTTTGAGTGATTTTCTGCATACACACGCCCCATAGGATTTTGTGACTTCATATTTGGAGTTACCATTGAAAGTGCTGCTGTTCTAAAACACTGAAGGCTCGAGTTTACTGGAAACGTCATTGTGACGATCTCATTTTGCTTGGTTGATTTGCAATAAAGGGTCCAATATGAATTATCTACGATTTTTGGTAAGTTCACAGCCATTTTTCATCTTTAATAGCTGCCTGGTGAGCATCATTAAGCTTGGAGGTAGTTCAGAGTCCACTTCTCAATGAAGCGAGTTAGGTGTTGTACTTCGTTTACGAATTTGGCTCGTTGCTCGATGAACTGGAAAAATGGCCGCCTGGAAACGAAGCAGCTTTGGGACTCGACTCTGGATGAATTTCTCGACCTACCGCGGCATATTTTGGAAGTTGCGACCACAGGAGAACACAACAAGCGCGAAATTTTGGCGGTGGGTCAGAGTGGCTGTGGACTTAGTATATTATATGAAAATTTTGGAGGACGGAATGGGTGCTGTCGAAAAATCTGTTTTTTTCCCAGCATGCAGTGCGGTGGTGATGTTGAAAATCGAGGCAAGGTGAGTATGCACTAGTATAAGAAGCTGTAGCTAGGCCCGAGCAACGAATAAGAGCCAAAAAATTCACTGCTAAGCTAGGACTAGGACTGAATTTTGCTGTAAATGTTGACTTTTGGGTTTGCCACGATGATTTGAATAAAAAAAACTAAAGGCAAAAACGTGATTTTTGTTGTTTTTCTATGATGTTAAAAACGGTAATTTTTGTTATTGTCCAAATTCAAACGCTGATATTCTGCAAAAATCGCTGACTTTTTTGTGTTTATTGGGTATCTCAATTTGAAAGACTTTCTAGTCAATGCTCACAACTGCTAGTTAAGGCAATGTTCGCACGATTGAGAAAGTTACAATTTTTTAAAGCAGTGGAGTCTTGTACGGGCGGTTACGGGCGGTTCAGGTGTCAATGGGTTAAGAGATATAGTGTGTAGAAATATACCCTGTTTTTTGAAAAGTTAGTCCTCGTAACATGACATGGTGTCCATGGCTTTTAGTTAAACAATATCAAAGATGAATCGCTGGGGAGAAACTATTATATTCAAATGTTATCTAAGTGGGCCTGATTCGTAAATAATTCGAACTGTTTTCAACCTTTAAATTAGTTAACCCTTTAAAGAGGGCATTCGGAAACAACATACAGCTGAGATATGAGTGCAATTCGACGTCGCGTGGATAAAAAAAATGAAAAAAAAATCAAACATCTACAAGATAGATTTTTTTTCCTTTTTTAATTAGATAATAAATTGGTAAAGAACTTGATATATGAAGAAAAAAATAGGGGTCACCGACCATCCAAGCGAGTTAAATCAAAGCAAAGTTAACGCAACGGCTACCATCCCTTCATGTGAATAGATTTCTTCCTTTGCATGCACGCTCGTGCATGACGTTGCATGGCGTTGCGACATGAATTGCGTGCGCAGTAAGGATGCGCATAAACAATTGGCGCGAACATCCTTAAGTTGAACACAAGAACATGGTATGCTGTAAGCCAAGAAAACGACACTTGTGATCTTCATGTGCAATCACTGAACCCATGTAGGTATTAGTTATTATCGTTGTTATCTTGAATCTATTCGCTGGTCCTCTGTGCATATCTGTGCCAGCATCTGACAGTATTTTAGTCTCACTTACCCGTTATCAGTGCAGCTGTGGGTATTTCTTGTATAACAGTTGTCCTTTCCGACTCCAAAGAATTTACTTTACGAGCTTTTTTGATGAATTCCAGGAGATCAGAAAATATTTTACTGTTCATCTGTGACTGTAGATCCTTTAAAGATAACACACCAACAACAAACTTGACTTTTATTAACTTTTTGAATTTGTTTTTGGTATATTTTTGCAAGTGTCTTTCAGCTATGGGATTTCCTTTCTTATCGTCACTTAGCTTCAGCCTACCAAATTGGCCATCAGTTACCTTAAGGCTACTATTTGTGGTGCTTAACTTTTGCGATTTTGGAAACTGTGTATTTTGCAAGTACTTTAATTTTAGAATTTTGCACAGATTTTGCTGAGGAGAAAAATTTTCCGGCACACTTGAGAAATAAAACAATTTCTGCATCGATACAACAGCAACTAAGTTTTGAGATTTGCTGAACAGTTGAAAAAATCGCAAAATTTAGTTGCTGCAGATAATAGTAGCCTTAAGGTAACATGAAGCTGTACATAGCTGTACATGGCTTGATCGCCAACTGAAACAAGCGAGACCAAGCACACACATGTGCAATCGCGCTAAAGCTGTGTAACCTCCCTCCTCACTGGCCACATGGGTAGAAACTGTAGACTTTTCCCATTTAAGGTGTCTGAACACAGTTTCACTGTATCTATGCGTCATTCATTGTAATTTTAAAACCACTTACATCTGGGCGTCCAAAATTGGTGAGGCATACGCTTAAGCAACAAGCTATATATTTTGGTATTTTTGTTGAGCTTTTAGGATGTTGCCATGGCAACACAGTGGATAGTAAATCAGCTCGCAATATTTGGTTTCGTTTATTTTCAGAAAATCTAGTCATTAGATTTTGTCCATCATTTGTCTCCAGTAAACTTGTAAAAATATTCGCATGTTAACACTGGTCTCAGTAATTTTGACAGAGGGATCTTCCGTAATTTGTGGTTTAATATGTTTGCATTTTGTTTGCCTCTGTTAGATTTCAAATTTTTGAAGGCAGGTGAGTTCGGCATATTCGGAACTATTATTGAGCCAATTTTCGTGAAATTCTAATTAGTGGTTCCGTAGAAATCGGCACGTTTCCGAGTAAAGTCGTTAAAACATCCAGTCACAATTTTTTGGTCAGCTGCGCATGCGTTGCATTGACTGGGTTCTCGATCCAAAGACAAAAACGACCAAAAAGGCAGTGTATTTCTTCAGTGGTTCTATATATTATCTATTGATTCAACAAACATTTTTACGAACAACAAATTGTTTGATTTTAAGAAGAAAAGCAACACTTTCGCGATCCACACTGAGCAAAATAAAAAGATCGCTGAACAGGCGCCACGTTTGTTTTTCTCAAAACTCTGCGCGCGCTGACTCACGCAAGCAGCTGAAATTGAAAAGCGCGCATAAACTGTTTTCAGCCACCTTAAATACACGAGCAGAAATGATTTGTGATGTGACACAGGAATTCTCACAAGACATCCCACGGGTTACAGGAAACTTTAAAAGAAATTGCGTTTTGTGACGACAAGGAAGAATATTTAACCAAAACTTCAACGCAGTGTGCCACAGGCATCCCCCGCAAATAGGCATTCATAAACTCAAGATAGCTTCCCATGGTTGTTGTCCTTTGGCTATTTTCAAACCTTGAGTTACGGGTCATCTTCATCGCAGTTGCCGGCCATAATAGCCGATTGCCGGCTCCTAATGACAGCTAATGACAACCCTGAATAGCAGAACTTTCTGTGGATTATAGAAGTGACCAGATCACATTTGATTATCTCAATTAAGGTTACAGTGTACCTTCGGGGGTGTCTCCAGTATACCAGCTCTAGCATCTTAAGATTACACTTAACATACCTAAACCCGGACATCAAATTTAAGCTTATAAAGCTGGCTATCTAAATATGGAAACCATTTGGTAATAAAATGAATTGTCGAATTTTTTACGACGTCTAAATTCGAACGTCCGAATCAGCTTTAAAACGCTGTAACTGAAAGCCATTATTGTATTTTGCTAATTTGATTTGTTCTCGGGTTTCCGGACACGAAGCGCTAAAAAAACGTGTCGGCGATTTCCCATATTCAATGGCAGTGAAAAGTAACAGAATTTTTTCGAAAAAGGGAGAAAAAAAGTTGGAGTGATCGCACGGAAATGGCTCTCGACGAAAAAGTTTTCAGAAATAAGAAATTCGCCGACACGTTTTTGTTGATTATATGTTAGCCTAGCTTGTGTCCAAATTTGAGGAAAATCGAACAAATTCCCTTTGAGTTGTAGCTCTTTAAAGTGTCCCCTACAAGCGAAAAATTAACTTTGAGAAAACAGCGCTTAGAAAAACATATCGCTTCATAAACAAACTCCGCCCACAAAAGTTATACCGTCATTTCTCCGTCAATTTTCACTATTTTTCGATAATTTTTTTTTTGGATGAAAGTTCATTCTGTAAACTTTATTTTGACGCTAAAAAAAAATTTCAATAAATTTTTGATCTGAAGGTACACTGTAACCTTAAAATATAAAAGAAGAAATGACTTTTTACCTCAATTTCACTTTTAATAGAACCCCAACACTCTTTATAGTTTGCATATCTCAGTTTACGATGGGCTATACTTTCACCACTGACTTCTGGAAAGTAATTCTCTGTGAAAATAAGAAACCTTCAATCATCTACGTTACCTCCATAAAAACTGTCTCAAACTTTCCTACCTACAAAAAATAAATAACTGCTCTAAATTTTATCAACAACAACCAAGGACACCCAATCTTATCTGTCACCATTATCAAGTGATTATCAAAGCTGTATGACAGATTTGACAAACTTCCAAAGTGTCTTTGCCAAACCTTTATCAGGTATCAAACTCAGGGACTAATGAACTTATCAGTACAGTGGAACCCCGATATAATGAAGTGCCAAGGAACTGGGGAAAAATGTTTGTTATGACGGGGTTTCCTTTAAATGAAATCCTGATACAACGAATTTATGGGAAGATCGCCAATAACTTTGTTCTTTTGGGGTTTGGTTAATAATTAACTTACCTTATAAATAAAGAATGTCACCTTACATCACTTAGCATTCGATTTAATACAATTGTACCATGCAGTATATAGAATTTAAAAAGGATTTCAATCTCTGTTGATCTGTTTTGCATTACACTTCAGTCCCATGATGACATTTATTCCTTATATCCAGGTAAATTAAAGTTTGGACTTCTGGATTGTGTTTGTATAACGAGGATTTCGTTATACAGGGGTTCATTTTATCAAGGTTCTTTTCCATACATTTTACTGTAACTTAGGCCGGTCTGAAGAAAATCGTTTGTTATACCAGGGACTTTGTCATATAGGGGTTCATTATATCGGGGTTCCACTGTACAACCCCTAGGCATTTACACCCTTGGTCAACCCATAGGTCTGTCATCAGGGCTTTATTGTTGAAAATGTGAACTAATCCTTTGAATCCCTCACTCAAACAAAACTCTGTGTCACAAATGTCCCTATCCACACCATGTTCAGTTGAATTTTGTAACCTTATTCTAGACAAGACACTAACTCCCCTCCCCCCTTTCTATCCCAGACTCCCATCTCACTTTCAAGTTTCAATTCCTATTCTAGACTTTCCCAGCAAATGATACCCTATTCTAGACCAACACTTTCTGATTTCTATAACCTATCCCAGACTTAACTGTTTGAAAACTGTATCTTTCCAAATTCCAATTAGATCTGGAAAGTGTCCCCAATTAGTACTACGTGCTAAATACCATTGACACTTAAATAAAGCAATTTATTTATATATTCACAGCGGCACATTCTCTAACTAAAAATTAAACTTAATATTGCAGGGGTCCACCACTTTCTTGTGCCGGGGTGCAGCACTTTAATATTCATTAATCTTTTTGCAGTTGTGTGCAGTGCCTATGTTATTTGTACTAAGGTGCGGGATTGCAGAAAACTAGTTTAATGAGATGGGAATCATATTTCTATACATCCCATTGTATCATGCTTCATTCTAAAAAAAACTGAATTAATTTTCTGCAATCCTGCACCTCACTTGTTATTTGGGAGCAGCATTCATTTGTTGATGGCGTTTTTTCAAGTAAATACAGTAACTCTGCATGATAGAAGAGTTCTCACACATGGTGTTTGGCAATTGGGAGTTATTCTGTAATCGCTTCCTACTTTGTAGAGCTACTTTGTAGTGCTTCCATGCCAAACACAACCTCGACCCAGGCCCTTCTCCGCTTTCAAATCCCTGGAAGGCTGCAAATTAAAACTAATCCAAAAATCATGGAGCATTTTGTCGATCGTTTCGTTTAAGCAAACAAAAAAACAAACACGGCTGCCAATCGCATAAAACTACCTCCGAAAACGCCGGCACTGTCGGTCTCGGAGTAAGCTTAATTACAAACCTGTGCTTCGCTTTCTTGGACTCTTCGCCGACGATTTCTTGATAAGAAAGCAACCCTAAAATGATTTTAAACACGTTCAGTGCAAATAAGGACAAACTATGGTAATTATACAAGGTTGACTGGCCAATTTACCTTGGAAACAGAACTCGTTTGACTTTGATCCGCCATTTCTTCTATCCGATGGAGGAATTCGCTTTTCGCGCGCGGGCGCATTATTTCGGTCCTAGATCCCGCAGGCCAATTTTTGCAAGCATGGTTTCTTCGAAACTTGCTGAATAACGCGCGAACTCTGAAATATCGTAGCGCACATGGCAGGAAACAACGATGTTTTTTATACTGTTTATACGCAAAATGGTCAAAAGCATTGATGGGCTCCTGTCAAAAGGGTATGTTTTTGGGTTTCAATCCATTTTGTCAATTTCTGTTTTCAGATTAACCCTCGGACGTACAAGGGGGGGGGGGGGATGCCACCCTCCCTTAAGGTTTTTTTTTCCATATTTTCAAGACCATTTACGATTAGCACATCCCGTTTTTAGTTGCTGTTCGTTTATCCTTGAGATACATTTTGGTAAATTTTGGCGACAACCGGTTGCAATGGTAACGAGATATGACGTCATAAGTAACATGAATGCGTGTTTTTCCCCTTTTTTCAATGGAAAAACATACAAAATGCTACCAAAAGCATCAAAATGCTAAATTGTATGTTATTTTGCAACTCTAGCAAACAATATCTGCAATTTCCGCATTTTTCCGAAAATTTTGAATTTTTAGTAAAATCCAAGATGGCGGCCATCTTTTTCCAAAAGAACACAGGTCATGTCTTTGAGCGGTTTATTGTCCAATATGAACGAAAATTACACGATGTTTTAACAACTAAACACAACACATTTCTTCGAACGATCGATTCAAAAGCACATGGTAAACAGTATTCGGGGGGTTCCAAGACCCTGCAAACTTAAACTAGTTCCCAGTGTTCAGCGTTCAAAAAAATCTTAATTATTCTACAAACAGGAACAGGAACTTTCGGTTCGGAACATCCTCCCGCCCGATGCAGGGAGTGCATCAATACATGAACGTGTCAAAGTTAATAAAGTTCAACGACAAATTGTTCCACATGTTTCCATCAAGTCAAGTTCAATCAAGTTCAGCAGCTAGATCAGCATCGCAGGCTTCAAACAGGTGTAGCCGCTGCACCGGACGACGGGTAAGACTTCCAGATGTGGTTCGTAAGGAAACGGACCGGATAAGACCATCACGACCTGGATGGATGGCTTCCACGCGTGCACGTGACCACTGACCCCGAGCTACGTGATCCTCACTCACAAGGACCAAGTCCCCTTTACGGATTTCACGACCAACTTTAAACCATTTCTTGAGGGGTGTCAGAGACTTCAGATACTCAGCATGCCAACGCCTCCAAAATCCATTTACAAGTCTCTGATGATACTCAAAACGTTTGGTGATGGCTCTTGACGTGTGTTCTGAAACACGGGTATCTTTAGTTGGAAAAGCTTGGAGATTTCTTCCAATAAGAATCTGTGCAGGGGTAATAACACTGTAATCACCAGGGTCTGCACCAAGGTAAGTAAGAGGACGACTGTTCAGCTGCGCCTCAATTTCAGCCAAAATGGTAGTTAGCTGTTCGGCATCCAACATTGCTTTGGCGAAGATTTTCTTCAGAGGTGTCTTGACACTCTTTACAAGTCGCTCATAAAAGCCACCCCACCATGGGGCTCTTTCCACAATGAACTTCCACTGAATCTTCTTTTCTGACAATGCGACCTGAGTTTGGTCAGCTTCTAGTACTCTCCAGCATTGCTGTAGCTCTTTGTTAGCAGCTTTGAATGTTTTTGCATTATCTGACCAAATAATGCTGCACATTCCTCTTCTTGCAACCATGCGTCGTAATGCAAGGAGAAATCGTTCAACCGTCATGTTGCTCACCAACTCTAAGTGTACCGCACGGGTAACTGCACAAGTAAATAAACAAATGTAGGCCTTGTCACCACTGTCTTTCAAATACAAAGGACCAGCAAAATCCAGACCCACATTGGTGAATGGCGGGTTAGGTTTGATTCTATCCTCAGGAAGTGGTGCCATCCGCTGCGAAAACGGCTTTGTTTGGTAATGGCGACAAATTAAGCAGTTCTTTAATGTCTGACGGACCGTCGATCTTCCTTTGACCAGCCAATATTTCTGTCGCAGGACTGATAAAGTGTGCTCAACACCAGCATGCAGTTCACGGCAATGAACATCATTAATCAAGAGCTTGACAACAGGATGATTAGAAGGCAAGATAATGGGATGCTTCTCCTCTTCTGGTAACAGCGACTTATGAATTCTTCCTCCAACGCGAAGCAAATCACTAGTAGGACACAGAAATGGGTTTAAATTTGCTAGCTTGCTGTTGTTCAAGGGACTTTGGCATTTAACCAATGGAATTTCTTCAGGAAAACTTGCTTCTTGTACATGGGTTATCAACCATTTCTCTGCCTCTTGTATCTCAAATCCAGTTAAAGGGCTGACCAATCTTTCCTCTTCCTTCAGCCTTGAGTTGCAAATGAACCTTCTGATCCAGGCAACAGTTCTTAACAAGCGACCGTACTTGCTGAACCTCGTGAAGTCAATAACTGGCTCTTTGGGTTGCACAACACAACTAACACTAGCTTTACTCTTTCTCTCCATGTCAACAATTACATTTGAAGTTTTGGACCTTAAGTCCTCAGGCCAATCTCTTTCGGACTCTTGTAACCAAGAGGGTCCTTTCCACCACAAACGACTCTCTTTCAACTGACTTACAGATAAGCCTCGGGTAGGTAGATCAGCTGGGTTCTGCGATCCTGGGCAATATCTCCAAACACTAGGATCCAACAGCGACTGTATCTCAATAACACGATTAGCAACGAACGGTTTCCACTGTGTGGCTGATCCTCTGATCCAGTGCAAGGTTGAAGAATTGTCTGTCCAACAGACAATGCGGCTTATGGGACAATCAATTGCATCTTTAACATAGGTGCATAGTCGAGCAGTTATCACAGCAGCCATCAGCTCTAGACGAGGAAGGGTAATCTTTCGAACAGGAGCCACTCTTGTCTTAGACATCACAAGACTGGTGGATGCCTTTCCGTCTTCAGCAACAACTCTGAGATAAACAGCAGTGGCATAAGCAGCTTCCGACGCATCACCAAATGCATGTAATTCCACCTTAGCGTGCTCACTAAATGGCCAATCAGTGTAACATCTTTGAATATGAAGTTGCTCAAGCTCTGGAAGCTCTTGAACCCACTGTATCCACTTAATCGAAGTTTCCACAGGTATTTCATCATCCCAACCAACACCCTGGGTCCACAAACTTTGAAGCAATAACTTTGACCTCACTGTAAAGGGAGCAATGAGACCGATTGGGTCGAATATCTTAGCCGCCAAAGAAGCTAGCTCTCTCTTTGTGTACAATGTCTCTGATCTTAACTTCAGAGAGTCCACTTCAATCATAAAGACAAGGCTGTCTGTTCTCGTATTCCACCTTAAGCCTAAAGCTTTCGTTATTGGATAGGTTCCCGGTAGGTCACTCTCCAACTTGATCAGACTATCTGATGCTCTATCTTTCTCAGGAATGGCTTGCATAAGCCTAGGCGAATTGCTGGACCATTTTGTCAAATTGAAAGCTGCTTGCTCCATAAGCTCTGTTGAACTTCGCTGCAATTTCAGTGCTTTGTGCACTCCATCTTTCCCTGAAGCAAAGTCATCAACATAAGTGTTCCTCAGGATTTCGTCTGATGCCTCAGGAAATGTTTCTTTACATCTTCTTGCATGCTCTTGAATGGTGCAGATGGCAAGAAACGGACTGGAAATAACTCCAAATGTGACCCTTGTCATCCGATAAATCTTAGGCATGACATCAGTGTCCAGATCCCTCCACAGGTAACGATGCGAATCCCTATCTTCTTCTTTCAAGCAAATCTGTAAAAACATCTTCTCAATATCACCCATAATACCCACTTGATTCTTTCGGAAGCGCAAAAGGATCCCAACCAAATCTGGCTGTAATGCAGGGCCCGCTTCTAAGCAGCTGTTAAGAGACACACCATTACTATCCCTCGCAGATGCATCAAATACAACCCTTGTCTTAGTTGTCTGCTTATCTTCTCTTATGACTGCATGATGTGGAAGGTAGAACACAGGGCGCCCCTCTGGTGGTGCAATTTGCTCACAGGGTACTTCCTCTGCTACACCGTCTTTCACATACTTGTTAATGACCTCTTGATAGGACTTGGCTTTGGCTGGATCTTGGAGCAACTTCTTTTCTAGGTTGTACAGCCTACTTTCTGCTTGCCTGTAGTTATCTTTCAATACAACGTTATCCTCTTTCCATGGCAATGACACTTTATATCTACCATCCTTGTATGTTAAAGTGTCTTCAAACTTCTTTAAGACCATGGCTTCACTGTTGGTAGTAGAAACTGAACTTTCAACAGGTTTGACACCTATGGACTCCAAATTCCAGAACTTCTGAAGTGTTTCATTCAATTGTTCCTCAGTAGAAACTTGAACATTCATAGACACAGTACATTCTTGGTCATGACCACCTGTTGGTCCACAGAAGACCCAACCTAAGGATGTGCGAACTGCAACGGGTTCATTGAAACCACCTCTTACAATGTCTCTTGACACAAAGGAATAATAGAAATCCATGCCGATGAGCACATCTATCTCCTGCTCACCTCTGGGAAATTCTTCAGGAAACTTTAAGTCTTGAAGATGAAACCATCTTGAGGGATGAATATCCACAGCTTCGGCTGGTCGGCATATAACTGGAGCAGTAAGTGCTTCAATACATTGAGGTTTTCCAGGTTTGTCAACAGGTGCCACAGTAAAAGCAATTCTCTTTCTCAAAGTGTCCTTAGTTGGCTTTCCTCCAAATCCAGAGACTGCAATCCTAACACTCTTCCCATCCAGACCAATCTCATCAACGACACTCTGCCTAACAAAGGACATTTGCGAACCAGGATCAAAGAAACATCTGACAACCTTTGAGCACCCATTCGATCCACACAAAACAGCTGGTACAGTTTGCAGAATCACCTTTCCCACTGATTTGACTGCAATGGAGCTTGCCACAACCGAAGACGACACAGGAGGACCTGAGGATGAGGATGGTAATTCAGCGTTTTTTGTCTTGACTTCTTCCTCGTGAGGCTTGACTGAATCCAAATGCAGGAGACTGTGATGTTTACCCTGGCAGTATTTGCAAGAAGGTTTTTGGCACACCTCGGCTCTATGACCAAATTCAAGGCACCGAAAGCACAGCCCTTTAGACAACACCTTTCTGAACCTTTCCTTCACTGGCAATGACAGAAAACTAACGCACGACCACACACCATGGTTTTTCTGACAAATGACACACTTGCTATATTGAGTTGTTACAGGTAATGAAAAGGTGGATGACTTTCGTGAAGGGTTAAACTTGAAACGGGTTCCACGATTCCCAAGACTATCCTTTGCAGGAGGCTTTGAGTCGAGAGAGGGAGGCTGTGAAGACTCTTTCGCTCTTATCAATTGCTCCAAGAAGGCAAACAATGTTTTTACTTCCACACAGTCCTCTTTACCAAGGTCTTTATGATCCCCAAGTTCTAGTTCCCATTTTTCAACAACATCTTTCGGCAACTTGTCAACAATTAAAGGCACAAGAACAGGAGCCAATGTTTCAGAATTATACTTCTCACCCATAGATTCAACAGAACGAACATGTCCAACTACTTGATCATAGAATTTACGCATGGACAATGCATCTTCAGAACTCAAGCGTGGTAAATGAATCAGAGATCTTACATGTGCATCAAGGATCACCCTGGGATGGCCAAATCTTTCCTTCAGGGTCGCCAAAACCGGCTGATAATTCGATTGTACAACTGCAAATCCCTTCACTGCCTCGGCAGCCGAATCCTTTAATGATCTCATTAGGTATTCTAATTTCTGAACATCTGCTAAAGATGGATTATCAACTACTGACACTTTGATCGACTGGTAATAAGGCTGCCAACTCAGAACATCTCCATCGAAGGTTGGCAGTTCAATCTTCGGTAGCTTGACCTGTACCTTAGGGCATGACGAGGTTGTCGAATCACTCCCCGTACCTATCTTAGCGACATGTTTATTTTCCAAGTACTGCGTCATCTTGGCCATATACTCAATCATACGTATTTCATATTCATTGTGCCCTTCGCATTCACCATCAATTTCTGACTCTTCTAAAAGAGTACACATGGAAGCCTGTACCTCTTGTAGATCGTTCCATTTCCTTGTAATGTTATCTTTTAAAACCTGAATTCTCGCATGGTTATCCAGGAGTGAAAGTGCGTCATCAACTGACTTCAAAGCGTCCGTCACGGACTTTCTAAGAAAACGTCTCTTCTTCTTAATAGCTTCTAGCTCTTTCGACATTTCGACACAAAACTGGACTAACCTTGAATAGTCACAATGTTCCTTAAAATCCACCAGAGTTTCCGTAAAGTCCTCAAGATGATGGCGCCAATCGCCGCAATGCGAAGACCGACCAACAACTTGACCAAATTCTTCACAACAACAAACGGAGGTCCAACTCTCCTTTCCGCTCGTATCTTCAAACAATCTTCGATAATGTTCATCCGGCTCGAAGGACCATGTCTTTGAGCGGTTTATTGTCCAATATGAACGAAAATTACACGATGTTTTAACAACTAAACACAACACATTTCTTCGAACGATCGATTCAAAAGCACATGGTAAACAGTATTCGGGGGGTTCCAAGACCCTGCAAACTTAAACTAGTTCCCAGTGTTCAGCGTTCAAAAAAATCTTAATTATTCTACAAACAGGAACAGGAACTTTCGGTTCGGAACAGTCAGGGGCGTTCCTGGGCATTTTCAAGCTTTAAGCCCGTCACCGGAATGTTGCTGATATACGGTTACCAATTTACACCGGTACGAGACCCGGGTTTTACAGGGCGAACACAAAATTATTACTTTGGCCCATGAGACAGCTTGAACACAGTTGTTGTGACTTGTGATCGAGAAAATGTCAGAAGAAATTTTAATACGATTTAATTTTTGGGCTTATAAATTCCCACAGATGTAGCAATAACGGCGACCAATTTCGCGTACTATTAATCATACGATCTTTAATAAGCTCTTTTCTGTTGAAAAACATGTAACAAAATAACCGCCACTAGACGCGCGCGCTGTTGGGCAAAATCAGACTCGTTCGCGCGAGTTTAACGTGGGTATTTCATATGCGTGTTACTTGGTTTCAAGCCGTAACAACGAAAATGCAAAGAATAACATATAATTCTACAGATAACTTTAAATGGAGATCCGTTCAGTAAGCAAGAGCAGGAAACGTGTGCTTTAGTAAAAAAAAAATCATTCCTCCTCATTCACGCCAACGTTTTTGTCTGTTCGTACGTCGTCTTCAACTATAAATTTAAAGGCGTTCCAGTGAATCAAAGAAAATAAAACTTTCAGATAATATTTTTCGCATCGGTAAGCATGCACAGTGAACGTTTTAAAAAAATCCATCTAGCCATTTCTCAGATTTTTGCAAAAGCGATTAAAATCGAAAATTCAGTACCCAAAAGTTACACATGAAGCGATGTCAGGAAAAATAGGGAGTTCTCAAGATCGCAAAACAGAAAGTAAACAAAACTTTGAAGGTGTACAAACATAACATCAAGCTACTTTTTGACACTAATTTCACAAAACCAGTGTTAATCTCTCAACCAACTTATTACCAGTACACAAATAGTAAGGTTTGAAATGTTATTGCGATTTATTTGAAATCAAACATACAGAATTTTGTTATTCTTGCAAAATATATATGCCATATACCATATTTTAAGATATCTATGTGGGATTTTCAATGCGAAATCTTAAACGCGCAAAATTTCACTTTTACTGATTTCGAAGATTTTTGTTTATCGTCGTCATGGTAATATCGATTTTACCAGAAAATATATCTTGCCAAACTTCAATTCAAAACCAGTTAGTGGTGAAAATTTCACATTGATCTGTCTTGGAGAAGATCGCTTAACAGCCCATTGAAAAATGTAGGTATCACCTCCAGAAAACTGTATCGAAACACCTTAAAAGAAGGGAAAGAAGAAAGAAAATGGTTTTTGGAACACCAACAGACAGTTGATACCCACGCAAGAGTACCCCAGGTTGCTAGTGGACTAACTTGGTGCCCGCCTATTTATTATTAACTACAAATTCTATTTTTAAAACTTCATTAAATCTTCATTGTTTGTCATTTCTCTTAGTTTTACAAATCCTTTGAGAAAAACTATTTCCTCCCAAACATACCCCAAAATCACCCAAAAATTTAGAAAACACCCCATAACATAGATTCATGAGATGAGCAGAGAGTTTTTGGATTGCTTGAAACGTGAACGAGATATTTCCATTAAAGCCATGTCATGCAAGTGGCGGAAAAAATGGCGTTCATGTGGACGGCCCGCCTTAAAATTTGTTTTATTTCATAGATACATTTTGACGTCTCAACTGATACAATGCAACGACACATTCCTTCTAACTACAGATTTCCATTCCAATAATGAATTTACAGTGACAGAAAAAAAGATGTATTTAAAAATTGAGACTTCTGGAATTTTACCTTATATACCCTCGAGAATAAATTTGAGGGACCCGCGCGCGCTCACTGTTCATTCGGTACAGTCTTCACGCGCTTCTTTTACAAAACATGTTAAATTTTTAGGTTATCATGTCATAGAGTTCTGGCCCCGGTTGTTCAAAAGGTGGATAGCGCTATCCACCGGATAAATCACTGACCAGTGGATAAGCATTAACAAAATCCATTGAGTCATCCGCTGGATAGTGATTTATCCGGTGGATAGCGCTATCCACCTTTTGAACAACCGGGGCATGACCTGTTAAGATACCAAAGGAAAATATAACATAACCGTCCCCGGGTGGGATCGAACCACCATTCTTTACCAATTCTAAAACAACACATGTTTCATTCTGTCATATTTTTTCGGCTCGATACCCTAAAAGGTACCGCGATAATTCTAACAGTGGTTATTTTACATTTTAGCACCCTAATTGGTACCAATCTACATGACCTCTAAAGGTACGACGAGCACCCCTGTCATTTTTATATGGGAGTACCGTGTACCGTCTGTTCATAATTGTGGCATCGGTCCTAGACCTCGCACTAGCCAATGGCGTATTTAAAAACAATGGCGGCTGCCATAAACAAAACAGGTCAAACTAAAGCCCGGGCTAAAAGAGAACGAGAGTTGACGCTCTAGCTCTCGTTTGGCCCGAAACTCTTTTGCGCTCTCCACGTCTCTCGTGTGCTTTTTAAGAGTTTGAAACTTTCACAGGAGTCTGTGGAATTTGTTACTTGCGCTTTCGTTTGGCGTCAACTCTCAGGCACTCTCACTGACTTTCTTGCGCTCTCACTTGGCCCGAGCTTAAAATTTTCAACCAACAGCCCTGCTACACCCCACTCCTACCCCCACGAGTTTATTTCACTTCCAGTCAAAACTCATTTGTTCAGTCCTAGTCTCTCTCGTATTATCCCATAATCCTCTATGGGTGGGCACATCTGCTACCAACAACAGATAGCAATAAAGGTAAAAACATTTGTCAGAGTCTTGTCAGATGTAGCAGCCCGTTTCCCAAGATATATTCTCCGAGTTGTCTGAATGTCTCCAATCAGAAAATCAAGAAGGAAACTCATACATATTTCTTTAACTTTATTTACTTTTAATTACATCAATTTAATTTAACGCATTTTGCGTTTGCCGTAAGGGAATTTTTTCCCTTACTTAATATTACATATATATTTTTACATATTTACATTAAAATAAAATAAAAAACAATTTTATACTCAAAATGGATTTATTGTTTTGGAATTTGAAGGTTTGAAATATGAAATGCTGAAAGTAGGAAAATTTGAAATTTGAATCTGATTTGAAAATCGGAAAGTGTTCAAATTGGAATTTGATAGTTGAAAGGAAGATAATTGTCTTCATTTCAAATATAATCAAAATCATTTTTAGCAAAACATTGAATATTGATTGTGTAAGAATTTGGGAGATTAAAATTTGAAAATTCGAGATTTTGAATTTTGACTTCAACTTCGAAGTTTGAAAGGAAGAAAATTAAAAGTAATTAATTCCCTTCCTTGCAAATCAGAATAATTACAAAAAACTATTCGAAATCAATTAAAGAATTGTAGATACACTTGATACCAATTACCAATTTTGACAAACGAGGTGCTGAATGTTAATTTAAGCAATTTTCATCTTTCAAAAATATTTTTTAAACAATTTTGTGTGCTGTTTAACTACTGTTAATTTTACCATAAAAACGTTAATTATAGGATAGTTTAAGTTGTTTCCATATTTTATATAGAAATGTCATCAGCGGTTCTGGGTGAGACCCAGTCTCTCTCGGTTATATCTCTTGCGGAACAACATGTCCTCGAGACGAGATTATCTCATATCAATAATTGCTATTTGACACCGAATTAACGATTATAGTTAATTCCGAACACTGTTTCCCAGGACATTTCAGAAAAGAAGAAATAAAAAAAAACATGTTATTTGGACTGCGGGATTCGAACCCGGAACTACCGCTACTGGGAACGTCTTCTTACCACTAGACTACCGAACAACAAGGCGATGGGAAATTATATCTGCAAGATATTTATTTGAGTCTTGCATAGAATATAACTGATCTACAGTGATTAGGCCTAAGCGCTGATTTCAAATGGTTTGCCTTTTGTTGAGGTTTGGTGATCAAGCTTTTCCATTTACTTTCTAAAATTATTTTCAAGCGAGTGATTTTATAGGCTTACTACAGGGTGTAGAATAAGCGCATGAATTTTATTGTTAAAAAATTGAGGTTTGCTCAACCAGCAGCGTGGTGGTCTAGTGGTTAGAAGAGAGGATAAGTCAGCGAAGGGTCGTAGAGGCCGTAGGTTCGAGTCCTGTCCGAACACTAAGGATTGTTCTTTTTCAACAAAAATGCTGATTTCCCAGAATTCCTTTCAGACTGTCAGTGTTCGGAATTAACTATAATCGTTAATTCGGTGTCAAATAGCAATTATTGATATGAGATAATCTCGTCTAGAGGACACGTTGTGCGGAAAGGACAGTTGTGTGGTCGATGGTTTCCAGTCCTCGCAAAGAGAAACATTCATCTGACTGGTGCCCAGGACACCTGGTGATAAAGGAAATGTGTATTAGAGTTTAAAATTACTTCACTTCTAAAATTGGAGACCTTCTGGGACTGTTACATGGAGGAGGTTTATGTAATATATCTGTATGAAAATTAAAGGCCTCATATATGTTTCCAAATTATAAAAGTCAAAAACGCACGTCGAGGAGCCGAGAAGCAATTAAACTAAGCGCGTATCTTAAAAAAAAAACGTCTTGACTCCTCGTATTCAAGGCAACCCACTGCAAATGGGGAACAAAAAAAGGAAGTAGAAAATAATTTGCCATTGTTTTGAACATTCATTTGTGAGATTTCTTCGTTAGCAGTCGATAGTTCAGGGAATAAAGGTGAACTAATAGGCGTTATTGCAAGTAACAGAATTTATTACTTACCGTTTAGTACCATGCCCCTGTGACGTAAGTATATCTCCATAACGACTAACAGCATGGTCAACGTTGATCTCATGGCGCAAAGTTTTGATTTTATTGCTCATTTTTTGAGCTCGCGCGTCCAATGAGGCCCACTACAGATGGAAACAGAAAAGGAAGGAACGTACGGTTAGAATAGTTTCAAGAAGGGGAAATATGTAAGATTGAGTCATTCATGATCAGGACATGTTATAATAGCAGCTTGTTTGAGTGCTGTGATGCAACTTGTTTTACTGTTCAATTCAAACCCCGAGTCATGTTACCTGTTCTAACTTTAAAGTTTGTGGATGAAATCCTTACTTGTAGCCATTCAAGTGAGTTACTAAGAGGTACTTTCCTGTGGCACTGTTTATTATGCTGTACAAGATGGTTCTAACTTTTGAGTCTGTGGATGAAATCCTAAAGTGTGACCATTCAAATGAAAGCTATTGAGCAGTACTTTCCTGTGGTACTGTTTATTATGCTGTACAAGGTGGTTCTAACTTTTGAGTCTGTGGATGAAATCCTAAAGTGTCACCGTTCAAATGAAAGCTATTGAGCAGTACTTTCCTGTGGTACTGTTTATTATGCTGCACAAAGTGGTTGTAACTTTTGAGTCCGTGGATGAAATCCTAAAGTGTGACCGAAATTCAGGATTTAAAATCAAAGTTAGCAGACGAGCAAGAAAAGATAATTGCCCTCGAGAATTATTCCAGGAAAGAGAACCTTCGTTTTATGAACATTCCTGAACAGAATCAAGAAAATTGCGCGGATATTATCTATGAGATAATCGAAAACGAGATGAATATTAGCGCAGAAAACATTCAGTTCCACGCAGTTCATCGAGTTGGAAAACCTCGTTCGACGGATGACCAGTCTCATGCCTACCCACGACCGATAATTGCACGGTTCTTATGCAGGGAAGATAGAGACACTGTATTCAGAGCGAAGGGAAGGTTAAAAAAATCTTCAACATTTAAAGACGCGTACATCACCCAGGACTACGCCAGAGCTATCCAAATGGAAAGGAAAACTCTAATAAAAGCGATGTTTGAGGCACGAGGTAAAGGGTTAAACACAAAAGTAGTAGACAGAAATCTAATTGTAGACAATGTAACTTATCGTATCGATAACATCCCTGATAATCTTAAGCCATCTACAACCGCAACTTAGATAAAATCAGTCCTAAAATTGATAAATACATTATGATCTGTAAACTAAAGAAATATAAACGCACGGCTAAAACCCGTTCTCTGAGAATTAATCGCTATCTTTATCCAACATCTTAAACACTCTCAGGGATTTATGTTCTTCCCAAATAACCAAGGTAAATTTTATCTTTCTTGTTGTGTGTATCTTTTTGTTCTAGTTACGTCTCAATTTTCGCTAATAATTCATGTTGTTTTGGTGTTATTTAAAAACAAACTTTTATTATTCTGGATGTTAACTGTTAGGCATAATTACGACTTTTACGTCTATTGTATATTGGCACCTTACAATCAAGCAGCAAAGCAGGCTAGCCTTTGTTTTTATACACACGAAATTTCAATGAAATTAAAATAACTTCACTCAATGTGCGGGGTCTGGGGAGTAGCGAGAAGAGAAGAGAAATGTTTAATTGGCTCCGTTCAAAAAATATGTCAATTTACATGTTACAAGAAGTCCATTGTTCCTTTGAAACCTCGGATTTATGGTCCGCAGAATGGGGTTACAAAAGCCTTTTCTGTGGCTTTTCCAGTAAAAAAGCTGGCGTTTGCATTCTATTTAATAACAACTTCGATCTTAAAATATCGAAAACTTTTATGGATGACGAAGGCCGTTACATTATATGCGACTTAGCAGCGAACGGCAAGAGTATTACCATTGCGAATATATATGCACCAAACGATGACAATCCAAATTTCTTTGAAAATTTGTTTTCTCATCTTTTAGATTTCCAATGTGAAGAAATAATCATTGGCGGCGACTTTAATCTTGTTATGGATATCGAAAAAGATAAAAGAGGGGGCCTTGCCAAAACACATCTCAACGCTCAAATGGTCGTAAAAGAGTTCTGTGAAAATATGGATCTTAATGATGCGTGGCGAACCTTAAACCCGGATTGTAGAAGATTTACTTGGCGGCAAAGGCATCCTGAAATACACTGCAGACTTGATTTTTTCTTAGTGTCCCGAAACATATTGAGCAATGTTACCTTGGCTGATATACTTCCTGGCTTTCAAACAGACCATTCGATGATATCTCTAAATATATCTTCTCATACCAACCAAAGAGGCCCAGGTTTTTGGAAACTCAATATTTCTCATTTGAAAGATGATGATTATATAAAGCTAATAAAATCAACTATCGAGGAAACGCAGGAAGAATATCAAGAAGATGAAACAGTGAATCCTACTTTACTTTGGGACATGATTAAACTAAAGGTGCGTGAAAAATCACTTAAATATTCCGCGGACAAAAAACGTAAAACTAATAATAGAGAAACAAGCTTAGAAAAAAAAATCTTCATACTAGAAAAGGAGCTGGAAAATCCAATTTTAGAAGAAATACAAAAGAAAGATATAATTGAAAACCTTGAATTCTCAAAAAGGGAATTAGAAGAAATTGTTAGAGTGCGCACCAAAGGGGCTATCTTAAGATCAAAGACTAAATGGTATAACGAAGGTGAAAAGAATACATCTTATTTTCTCAATTTAGAAAAAAGGCACTTTAAACTCAACACGATAACTCAGCTTAAAACAAGCGATGATACCTTTATTACTTCGGACAAAGACATTCTTATTACTTGTGAAACGTTTTATCGGGATTTATACAAGACACGAAAGCCTATTAACGGAGAATGTGAATTCTTTGAGAACGTAAACACAAAGAAGTTAGATCCATTTGAAGCCAGTTTCTGTGAAGGGCTCTTAAGTAAACAAGAATGTTTTGAGGCTTTAAAAGACATGGAACCAGAAAAATCTCCTGGTAGCGACGGACTTCCCGCTGATTTCTATAAAATGTTTTGGAACGGGTTAGCCAGTCCGCTGTTAAAGGCACTCAATTATGCATACGAAGCAGGTAACCTTTCGATCACTCAAAAGCGTGGAATCATTAAACTAATCCCTAAGAAAGATTCTGACCCACATCTGATAAAAAACTGGAGACCATTAACACTTTTAAACTGCGATTATAAGATAGCAACGAAAGCTATAGCAAACCGTTTGAAGAAAGTGATTCCAAAACTGATCAACAACGATCAAACCGGTTTCATCAAAGGACGCTTTATAGGCGAAAACATACTCTTAATCGACAGTGTCATCAAATACGCGGCTGAAAAAAACATCTCAGGCCTTCTTCTGTTTGTTGACTTTGAAAAAGCGTTTGATTCGTTGGAGTGGACTTTTATTAACAGAACTCTTGAGTACTTTCGTTTTGGCCCTTCCTTCACTGAATGGATCAAGCTATTTTATAGAGATATCGAAAGCTGCGTTTTAAACAATGGCTGGTCCACTAGTTTTTTTAAGCCACAAAGGGGTGTTAGGCAAGGCTGCCCTCTTTCACCTTATCTTTTCATGTTATCGGCAGAGGTGTTAGCTAATGCAGTCAGAAAAAGTAAAATAATAAAAGGTATTTTTGTAAACAACGAAGAGATCAAATTAAGTCAATATGCAGACGACACTACTTTTATCCTCGATGGTACAAAAGACTCCTTGAGTGCGGCTTTTAACCTACTTGAGCGCTTTGGTAGTGTCTCTGGCCTCAGACTCAACTATAAAAAAACTGAAGCCTTATGGATTGGATCAAACACAGGTAAAAAGGAAAAGCTCTTCCCAGAAAAAGACCTGAAATGGCCTGAAACCAAAGTAAAATCCCTTGGTGTTTGGCTCTCAACTGACCCTTATATCACCATGAAAGTAAACTATAGAGAAAAATTGGAGAAGATAAGGTGTGTTTTAAATTGCTGGAAATACCGACGATTGACCTTTGTTGGAAAAATTCTTGTCCTCAAAAGTCTTGCTGCGTCACAACTAACATACATACTAGCACCTTTGACAACAGATGATAAAACACTCAAGGAGATAAATGATTTATTTTATACCTTTCTATGGAATAATAAAGGAGATAAAATTAAACGCAATATAATGATTAACGATTACGGGAAAGGAGGATTGAAAATGATCGACATTTTTTCGTATAACAAATCGCTTAAAACTACATGGATAAAGAAATATCTTGATGATGAGAACAGTGGAAAATGGAAACTTTTTCTTGAAAGAGAGCTAGAAAAATATGATGGAAAGTTGATTTTTAGTGGTAACCTCAATAGGAAGGATACTTTGGAAACATTCCACGTTACTAACCCTTTATTTAAAGAACTTTTATGTATATGGGCTGAAGTTAATTTTAATCCCCAAATAAACAGTAAGCAGCAGTTTCTAGAACAACCCCTATGGCATAATTCATTAATCAGAGTAGACAACAAACCCATCGTTTTCAAACAGCTAATTTCGAAAGGCATTTTGAAAATAAAACACCTAATGAAAGATCAGGACAAGTTCTTCTCTTTCGCTGAATTTAGGACCACCTACAACATACAAATGCAACCCTTAACTTTCCATGGCCTCATATCATCAATTCGAAGTATTTCAATTTCTTCAAAAGCTGTATCTAATGAAACAGATTATGAAGATTTCTTTTCTGCTTTCATCAAATGCATAAAAGCAAACAAACTTGTTTATAGAAAGCTCGTATCTTTGAAATCTTTTAATCCTGAAAAAAGTCAAACAAAGTGGAATGCTAATTGTGAAATCGATAACTGTTGTAAACCAGATTGGATAAAAGCATATACGTTGGCTTTTAGCTGCACCAAGAGCACTAAAATTATTAATTTTCACTTCAGATTTTTGCATAGAATCTTACCAACGAACAGCTTTTTATCAAAAATCGGCATTAAAGACAATCCTAACTGCACTTTTTGTGGCAAAGGTTCTGAAGAACTCACACACCTTTTCTGGCATTGCAATAAAACTGCTTCTTTTTGGGATGATTTACTTCTATGGTTGAAAACAAAAACACTTATCCCCAATGATTATCAAAAGAACATGGCTATTCTCTTGGGTCTGAGGCCAGATAACTCTCGACACTATTCAGTACAGCTCAACTTATGTTTCCTCTTGGCCAAATATTTTATATGGTGTTGCAAGATTAAAGAAACTTTCCTGAGCATCAGAGGATTCTTGTTCGTCTTGAGCACTCAATACAAGATAGAATTGAACGCTACCAGCAATAACAATAAGAAATGGGCTCCTTTAGCACAACACCTAAGATAAAAGCACACAAACTTAAAAGTGTATAGTGTACTTAACCTTTTCTTCTGTTTTCGCTACACACCCTTCTCCCTGCCACAATGAGAGATATAAATTTATTATATATATATATATATATATATCTTTATATATATATATATATATATATATATATATTGTATGCCTTTTTTATTGCTTTGCTCCTACTTATTAAGTGCCATTAAGCTAAACATTTATACTGTTAACAATGCACTGTTGTAAGTAAAAGTCTTATTGTCTTGTATTAGCTGTTATTCTATATTTGTTAAACCATGTAATTTTTTTCCTTTAAAAAAAAAAAAAAAAAAAAAAGGACTACCGATGCTTTTATTTATAATTCAATGTTAAATCGACAATCTATGTTAGTTTAATGATCAGATATATCCGTTTCTTCTTTTAAAAAAAAAAAAAAAAAAAAAAAAAAAAGTGTGACCATTAAAATAAAAACTATTGAGCAGTACAATCTATGGGACTGTTTATTGCTCATATAATAATAAAAAAGGGATTCAGTTCAATTCTCTTTGGATCGACGAAGACACCAAATGTGTCAAACACAGCATGAAAATATAAGGAGTCAGGGAGTACACTGGAAAGGGAACGGGGGGGGGGGGGGGGTTGTCAGGTTCTAGTTGGCTTTCTTGCAAACTTTAACGATATATATAGCCCAACAGCCAACTCTTTGGGCGCAGGGAATGAGGACGAGTAAGGAGATGAGAGAGACTGGTAAAGAGGACACAAATGTGACTGACTAGGGAGGGGGAGGGGAGGAGAGTTTCCTGCGGGGGAGGCTAAGTAGGATTGAACCAGCGTATTCATCTTCATTATCATTATCTTTCTCTTTTTCATTAACATCAATATGACATTAATTCTTTAATTCAGATCCTGCATGGTTACGCACAGGGCGTTGACAATATGCCACTGTCACAGATTTTGAGCCGCATTTTTCACCATTTTGTTTCCCTTTGTAAGCGACTGCATTTAGCGTTAGCAGTACTATTTTATGAGTATAGAAGTAAAACAAAATCTTACCATTAATGGCCGAGAAAACACATCTACTCCACCATCTTGAGTCATCTCATCCGTGTCCTTCTGTAGTAATTCAGTCTTCAGTCTTTGAATTTCTCTTCTCAGTTTTCTCAGTTCAGAGTTTTCCTGCTTCGCTGATGAAATCCTCGACTCAAACAACACATTATTTTCATTTGACGCTATCAAAGCCTGCTTCAACCACTTGATTTCGTCTGCTGTTTTTTCCTTGTAGTCCCTGCCACATTCCTTCATTTCTCGTTTCTCGGTCTCGAGTTTTGAGATCTGAATTCTTGACTCTTTGAGATTCATCTTCAAATCCTGAATCCTCTCTGTTTTCCATTCACTCCGAAGCCCGAAGCGATGCTATAAATAATTTGAAACTGGTCTCACTAGAATAGTCAACAGCCATAAGAAAAAAGAGCTCGTAGAACCTATTCTAAATTTATATTATTCTCAGAAGAAAGTTAAAATGAACAAGATCACTAAAATTCTGACTCGCGCTAGCTATTCACTTTGACGATCGGAAGTTTAACACTCGCGGAGCGTAAGCTATTCACGTATTTTTACACATACGATTTTTGTTGCGCTCTCCAATGCAACTTTTGTCGCAAGTGTAAACAAGCGGCTATTTCTGTGCGATTCGGGTGCGACATTTGCTGTGATTTTCCGAGGTTTAGATCCTAGATGGAACACTTATGCATAAAGTAAAGTTGACTCCATTGGCATCCGACCATTTGGTGGAAAGTTATTGTGCTTATAACAGCTAGGCGGCCTTATTTCAACTTAATGGGCTGGTTAATAATTAACCAATGAGATATTCGACCTAAAAAGACTGTTTTTGAAAAAACTATATATCAAAATAGTGAATTTTCCCCTAAAATTGTTTTGAAAAAATAAAACATATTTTTGGTATAAGACATATTTTTGGTATAAAACACATTTTTGGTATAAGACCACCTTAATGCAAAATTTTCCATGTTTTTGGGTACCATTCCCGCCTTAAAGTAAATATAACGTCCTGAGTTAAATGACATATGGAGTTGAGCTTAACGATAGGGTGTTTGCCCAGTATCACTACAGAAGCAGTAGCAGTGAAGTCCACTAATTACTAGCATTCGTTTTACTGCATTCAAAACAAACAAACGAACGAGATAAAAACAGAAACACACACACACATACAATGCGATGCTATAAATAATTTGAAACTGGTCTCACTAGAATAGTCAACAGATCTGATCTAGCCATAAGAAAAAAGAGCTCGTAGAACCTATTCTAAATTTATATTATTCTCAGAAAAAAGTTAAAATGAACAAGATCACTCAAATCTGACTCACTATATTCTGACTCACGCTAGCTATTCACTTTGACGATCGGAAGTTTAACACTCGCGGAGCGTAAGCTATTCACGAAATTCGGATGGAAGGGCTATAGTCTTATGGAAAGTGTTTTACTGAACTAGTTCATCAGCTAAAGTGAAAAAGCAAAAGCTATTTTCTTTGCTAACAATTCCAAAGCGTGAAAAACATCCATCCGCTGTCAACAGGACGCATGATGTTAATTTGAGATCTAATTTAATTTATAGTCAAATCGCCGAGCAAAAAGTGTTTGTACCGATAAACAACATTCTTTTGCTAAAACACATGCATGCGTTTCTTTTACCAGACAATTCAGCCAAGACTGACGGCGTCTTTATGCCAAAGCTGAAATTAATTAAAATTTGACAAATACTGAAGGCGAGGGAAGCGGTTTTAGCTTTACATAAATCGTGTAATGTCAACGCGCCAAAACTAACTCGAAACATAGCGGTTCGGCTTGATGTAAAACCAAAACACCATAGTTATTTACTAATAGAGATATAACAAAATCAAGTAAAGAGTTTAACTGCGTAACATTAAAACACTTACGGAATCAGTTTTGGTTTTACTTCGGTACGTGCACCTTCCATTCCGCTCGCTGACAAAGGAACCAAAATGTTTTCTGACCCTTTTCAAAGTCACGCAAAGTAACGTGACGCCGCTTTTTGAAGCTACATGTACGATCTCCTACATATCGTCTCGGGTAGAAGGATAAAAAGACGCTTCTTTCGCTGGAGACGAGCAATCTACTTTATTGCTGAGATTACTGCCTTTCCTGCCTCTTCGATTTTTTATCGCGAGCTTCTCATACAGCAGAAAGAACGCAACAGATACCGCAATGAATTATGGGAAACTCCTGAGTTCAACGAACGCGGAATCAGCCTCCAACTGATTTTTCACAAAATTTATAAGTCTAAAAGCACCTCTTCAATTCCAAACTTCGGTCACAGCAAGGTGTCACAAATGGGCTGCAACTCACGATCGTACAGTTTTTTTTTTTTTAGAGAAAACGTGCTTTTAGACTCCGTCTGGATCGGCTTGCCTACCGACTGTGAACGGCCGCAAGAGTGCCAACATCAGCACAATTCAACAGTCGAAAAAGCAAAACACCAGTCGTTTCTTTGAAAGGTGCTAGTGACTTACGGGTTTCCGGACTTAATGATGTCCTTCAACCACCAGACGAGCACAAATAAGGCGAACAAAGAAATTAAATTGACTACAGGAGCTCAAAGCCAAATGTAAGCTTCGACCATCCTTACTTTCCCGCTTTGATTTGAATATTACGACGTCATGTACACGTGATAATTCCTATGAAAAGGACTCTTTCCAGATCTCTTCCGTAGTTAGCGCGAAAGTGCTTTCTGCTAACGTTAACAAGTTAACAAGTTAACAAGTTAACTATAATTACTTCAAGGTAAAACCAAAAATTACCTCGACGCTTACTTACAGTGCATTTTAACTGTTTGTTCTCATTAACACATATTAACACATAAGCAATCCCAGTCGTTTTCATCGTTTTCGAGCGTTTTTGTGTGAAAACGATACGAAAACGCTTTTTGCTTCGTTTTCGCCAAGACTTCTGAAACTTCTGAAAACGCATTTCATGGACGGGGCCTTAGTGGCAAACACGGACAGGGGCGTACTCAAATAAAGTTCAGTTCCACAGACATTCAGGAAGGAAAATTTTCTCGAAGTGAAGTTTCAACTAAGTAAAATAGCACAAACTTCAACTAATCCCTCGACTCTCCCTGGGCAAGTCTCTCCTAAAAGGCACAGCGAGCAAGGGGGTGGAGGGGTGTGGGGGGTTTATGTGGGAACGTCACAGGCTACGGCTTACAAAAAAAGCACACTCCGATCTTGCCATTCAAACAGTAGCTTATTTTTCTCCCAGAACATGGAAAAACTCAATAAAAAAACAGATCTCACTTTGAATCTTACCATGGCCCGTAACTGATATGCTGTTTACTGGTTACCCAAATTCAGAATATAGAAGCTGTTCGCATTGAAAATATTTTATGGGCGTTTTAGCGTTTAATATTTTGGTGTATTTATGAGTGGTAAAATGAAGTTACCACGAACAATTTAATACACAGCGAAACATAATTTTATAAACAGAAACTAAAAAATCTCGAGATCACTCTTGACCGAGATCTTTTGGCGAAACTAAACTTTTCTAACATTAAAAGTATATTATTAGAAGACATGTTATTAAGAAGTATATTATTAAGAAGTATATTATTAAAATGCATCTTATTTTATTGAGATAGGTATTTTCTTGCATTTTCTTTGGTCTAAAGCTTGGTCTGAAACACTATACACGCTCTCTTGCGGCGCTTGAGCGCAATCGAAGAATTTGAATTGGTTTAGATTTTCATTGGAATCTATGGGAATTAGTTCTGAACTCTCGCTCTCGTTCCTGCTCTCATAAAGTTTGAATTATCGTCGACTATCGCTCTCGTTATTTCAATCACATTCGAATCGATGCATTGAGTTCTGCATTAAATTAAAGTTTTGATTTATAAAGTTGTTCTGCTTCACATGAAACGCGATGGAATGTTTGACTGACTGTGATAACAATAGGTGACTGTGATAACAATAGGTGATTGTGATAACAATAGGTGAACAATAGGTGGTATATAATTCATAAAAATTAATGAATTTGTGTGACGTATCCGACAGAGGGCGAGGTCGCACGTTCGAATCTCGGCGGGGGTGGCGGGAAAAAAGAGGAAAAAGGAAAAAAAGGAAAGAGGCAGGGACTGGTACCAGAGGGGTTAGGGGGTAAAGAGGGAAAGGGGTAAAGGGGTAAAGGGGTAAAGGGGTAAAGGGGTAAAGGGGTAAAGGGGTAAAGGGGTAAAGGGGTAAACGGGTAAACGGGTAAACGGGTAAACGGGTAAAAGGGTAAAAGGGTAAAAGGGTAAAGGGGTAAGACCTAGGGGGTAGGGGGTAGGGGGTTGGACTAGCTGTGCTGTGCTGGGTTAAAGGGGATTGGGGAGGGAATGAGAAGGCCCTCCCTAATCCCCTTTAACCCAGCACAGCTTGCTTGCAGGCTAGTCCTGTAGGGGTTTTGCTTTTTTTTTCTATTAATTGTAGATTTGCACAAAATAAACAAATTTTGTATTTAATTGTTTAATTTTATTTATTTAATTGTTTATTAATTTTGTTATTTGTAACATTTGTATTACGTTTCATCGTTTATTAGTTTTATTGGTATTTATTATTCTATTAATAAGAAAAAACAACAACCTACTATGCAATAATAACCACAAATCAATGAAGAGTGCCCGATCTATCGTCCGATCTATCGTCTAATCTTTGGATAATATGATTATATTGATTACGATTACGATTTTTACATTTTTACATTTTTACAATCATCAATCATCTTCCAAAGCATTGTGGATTTGCTTCTTTAGAACTCTCCTTTCCCTGTCTGCCGTAATTTTCTCATTTTCCAACCGAGCCACAGCAGCTGTAACTTCTCGTAAGAGTTTTGTCTTTACATTCTTCGCACACGTAAGTTCAGCAGATACCAGTTGCAATTTATCTTGTGTTGGCGCCATGTCAAACTTCATTTTTTGTACTTCTTCGGTTTTCCTTGTTACGCGTGTCCTCAGAGAAACAATGTCCTTATTTTTAGCAGAAATAAGGGTGTCGGAAATTTGCCTCAGTTTTGTAAGGTCTTTTAGGGAGGCAGTGACGCGCTCTAACTCGAGATCCCTTCCCTTATGAGCAAGTTTTAATTCTTCAAGTTCACTTTCTCGTAGACAAACTTTCGCCTTCAGACTTGTAACAAGCAATGACTTTGATTGCAAATCCATTTCTGCCTTTTCCAAAGCAGCCTCGGTGTCCATTAAAGATTTTTGAGTTGTTTTGAAATCACCTTCGAGCTTTTTAACAATGCTTTCACTTTTCCCATCCGCGGTAGCAACAAGCAACGTTTTCAAATGTAAGTCCGTTTCTGTATTCTCCAATGCTGCTGTCTTTTCTTTTAAGCATATTTTCATTTTTTCGAGCTCTTTTTCCAGACTTTTAACCAAGGTTTCAAGTTTCAACTCAATGTTCTTCATCTCCTTAATTTCACTATCTCGGAGATGTAATTTAGCCTCTGTAGTTGCAAGGCACGACGCCTTTAATTTCAGTGTTGCTTTTGCTTGTTCCAATGCAGCTTTCGTTTCTTTTAAGGAAATATCCATGCTTTTCAGTTCATCGTCCTTTTGCTTAACAAGCTCGTCATGATTTTTCTCCGCAGTAGCAAGAAGCGATTCTTTTAACTTTAACTGTGCTTCCGCTTGCCTCAGTACGCCTGTCTTTTCTGTTGACGAGATTTGCCCCCTTTGGGGAGATCTTTTTGAATTCCTTTGATAGTGGTATCAAAATCCCTCATTAGTTTATGATGTTTTGTCTCTGCAGTAGCAAGAAGTGACACTTTCAACTGTAGCTGCGCTTCTGCCTTCTCCAATGCGTCTGTCTTTTCATTTAACGAGCTTTGCGTTCTTTCCAGATCGCTTTGAAGTCCTTTTATAGTGGCATCAAGATTCTTTGTGAGTTTATCGTGTTTTTTTCTTTGCAGTAGCAAAAAGTGACACTTTCAACTGTAGCTGCGCTTCTGCTTTCTCCAGTGCGTCTGTCTTTTCGTGTAACGAGCATTTCGTTCTTTCAAGATCCTTAATAGTCTCATCAAGCTTCCCCATGAACTGATCATGTTTCACCTCCGCAGTACAAAGAACTGACGATTTTATTTGTAGCTCTGCTTTCGTTTGCTCCAAGGCTTCTGTCTTTTCCTTTAACGAGTTTTGCGCCCTTGACAGATTACTCTGAAGTTTTTTAATGGTAGTATTAAGCTGATCAATGAGCTCATTGTGTTTTGCCTCAGCAGTAGAAAGCGACGATTTCATTTCTAGCTCTGCTGCTGTCTGCTCCAATGCCTCTGTCTTTTTCTGTAACGAACTTTGCGAGCTCTTTAGACCTTCTTGGAGTTGTTTTACAACTTCGTCATGTTTTGACTCCGAATTTGCATCACGTGATGACAGCTTTCCTTCTGCTTGCTTCAATGCGACTGTCTTTTCCTTGAGTGCGATTTGCGATCTTTTGATTTCTTCTTCAAGTTGTTTAACAATGTCTTCGTGTTTTGCCTCCGTAGTAACAAGAAGTGATGTTTTTATTTGTATCTCCGCCTCTGCTTTCATCAATGCGTCTGTCTTCTCCTTTAACAGGATTGGCGTACTTTGGAGTTTTTCTTGCAGTTGTATAACATCGCTGGTCTCCGAAGCCACAAGAAGTGCAGTTAGCGTGGTTTTTGCTTGCTTCAATGAAGCTTCTTTTTCTTGCAATAGCTTTTGTGTACTCTCAGAGTTTCGTTTAAGATCTTCAATAGTAGCATCGAGCTTCTCAATGAAATCCATACTTTCATCAAATTCGTGACGTCTTGCCCCCGAGCAAGCAAGAATCGAACTTAACATATCATCCGCTTCATTTAATGTACCTTCTTTCTCCTTTAATGATTTTTGCAAACTTTCCAGTTTTCCTTGAAGTTCTTTAATGCACTCAACACTATCATCTTCTATCTTGGTCACGTACTGTTTCAAGGATTCTATTTCACCATCTTGTATTTTTAGACGCTGTCTTAAGTGTCCCATTTCATAATCTGGTTTATTAGATTTCTGATTCCACGATTCTTGTCTTTGCTTTAGGGCTTCCTTCGCGTATTGAATGTTTTCTAAAGAATCTTTTAATATTTCATTTACGTGTGCCACTTGTGCTTTCATCGGCTTGGGGCCTTCCTCCAACTTTACGAACAGATCTTTATGTCCATCATCTTCTTTTAAATCTATAGCCATCCCTTCGTGTCCAGCCTCTCCCTCTTCATGTACGATCCCCTTTTTTTTTTGTTCTTTTCCCCTGAGTTTATGGCCACCTCTTCATGTTCCAGAATTGTCGACAGAGGTTTATGTCCAGCTTTTTTCTCTGAATTCACAGTCAGCCTGCTATGTTCATTCTCGCCAGCCTCTTCCTTTGAATTTACAGGCAAATCTTCATTTCCATCCTCATCAAGTGCAAGGATATCCAAATTTGCCGAATCAGAATCATTTAATTCGTCTCGGTCGCGATCGTCGATAAGTGAAGAGAAGTCTGAATTACAAGAATTAGAATCCGCGTATTGAAGATAATTAATTGTCCATCTCTCTCACGCAACGATTGAATGCTACACTTGTTTCAGCCATGAGTTTTAAACCATCCTGCGTTCGCACCAGCTCATTTTCTTTTTGTTGAAGGCATACTTTGATGTTCTCTAGCTCTCTCTCCTTATCTTCTAGATATTGAACTCTTTCAGTTTGTAGCTTTAACGCGTTTCTTACACAATCCAATTCTGTCCGTTCATCATTCAGCCAACTCAACCATATGGTGGTTTCTCTAGCATCAGGGGCTGTCTGCTGAGCGAACCTTCCCAAGTTTTCAATCTCACGTTCGCTCTGCCGAACACGTTTCTTCAACGTTTTGATCTCGAACTTGTATCTTTTATGTTTTGTTGTCGATAGCTTTTCTTCTTCACTTGACTCTTCCGTGGAACTTTTGATTTTATCCGCTATCAATATTTATTCAATATTTTACAAAATAAAATTTGGGCTTTCTCATGAATTTTGATGTTTGGCACTCTTGGGAGTTAAAGGGTTAACACATTTAAAGCTCTTCAATGGATTTAGAATTCGAGCAGGACGTTCAGCAATTGTCGAATGGAGCAATAGATTGGTGAATAAATGTTATTGGCAAATATACAATCCTGCATGCATCTGTTGGGCTAAGTAAACTTGATATAATTTACATAACAAATGGTTTAGCCGTTTCCATGATAGGATTAACACTGTATAACTTAGCAAAATAGCATGCCGGGTTGAGGAAGAATTCTTCCCACCAATAAATTTTGAGAGTCTTCAAGGAGCCATTTTATCTGGATGGCAACTCGTCGGTTCTGTTGTATCGGGATTGCGAGCTTTGTGGGGATGAAATATTGCCATAAAAATATTGCCCCAAAAATCTTTTAAGCCCGTGCTTAACTGGTTTACAGTCAGGTATGCCCCTGCAGGTTTAGTAAGTCTGTGAGGTAATTAAGGTCGTCCAAGATATGAAAACACAGGGTCTCGTACGTTTTTTCGTAATTATACTGAAAAATACTGAAATAAGATTTTGCAAAATTTAAACGATTGCAATGATATGAAGCAGGGAATAGTTTCACAGCCCTTAGAAACGAAACTTCTCTCGCTTGTATCTCGCAAAAGAATCGCTCCAGAGATCTGAAACTTCGCATGTAGATTTTATTTTCAGCAATCTTTCATATGTGAAAAAAATCGCTACAATCCGACAGGGTCACTTTAGCCTCCGGTACTACCTTAAACTGAAGCTGCAAGATTTATTCAAAAGGCCTTCATTTAGCTTGATTTCCAGACTATAACAGTAACTTATCTGAGTTCAAGTGCATGCTGTAAAAAAGGGCTTCATTATGTGGAACTAAGAACAAGTTCAGTACACGAAACTGCGTGCGTCAGTTTTTCGAAAGTCCCGAAAACTTTTCGGAACCGAAAAGCTGTGTTACGTGCAGAATGTTTACCAATAAAGATTCAGTTTTTGTTGATTTTGAAAGCTAAGCAAAATGTTGTTTACTACACAACTTTAGCCGATTTGTGGGCTAAAACCTTCGACGCCTTTTGTTAGAAATTACATTTAAAAAATAGCTTTCGGGCCCGAAAAGTCTTCGGGAGTTTCGAGAAACGTACCCCTGGAGACGAAGTGAAACATTTTGGTTGTGCAACTGACAAGGAGGGCAAGCTTTTTTATTAATATTTTAACTCGCAACTTATGCATTACAGCTTACATTGCATGGATCATAAAAAAAACACACACGCATCAATCATGTTAAAAACACTTGTTGCTGCTAGTAGAGAGCCCTTAGTCTTGAACTCCTGAAAAAATAAAAGAATACAGATCAATGTTTCAGGATATGAAACTAGATATCCATTGCCATGACATCTGAGCCAGCCATCTACGCTATGATCTCTATGTTCCTGAGGTAAAACTGATGGTAACATCATCACAACTTGAAGGACAAGATTTTTGTTTCCTATCAACAGACAAATCGCTTCAAGAAGCAGACTTCGAGCACTGTAGCTTGTCACCGTACAAGGTGGTTCTAACTTTTGAGTCTGTAGGAAATCTCAAAGTGGACTTTTGCGTCTGTGGATGAAATCGTAAAGTGTGACCATAACAATGAAAACTATTGAGCAGTACTTTCCTGTGGTACTGTTTATTTTGCTGTACAAGATGGTACTCCAAGTACAGGACCCCACAAGCTTTCTAGCTTTAATACCCGTCGTGATTAAATAAAGGTTACTTACTTATGAAAATACAAAACTGAATGCAAGGCTGGCGATACGGCAAAGGGTGTATTCATTCAAATAAACGTTTGGGGACAAAACGATGGATTACAAGGATGGCCGAGTGGGTGACAGTTTATCAAATTTGACTTCATGACAGGCGGTCAATCAACCACTGAAGCATTAACAACTGACAAAAACATGCGTCATTGACTAAGATAAAGACCATTGCTAACACAATTTGGAAAGACTTTATGAAAGTTATATCAGAAGTCTTTCTTTTTTTTTGCTTATGTTATAGGTGAAATCTTTGTTTAATTAGATTTTTGAAGCAAATTAACCACATTTTGAGACTGAAAGACGCCTTTATTTGCATTTGAAAGCCTTTTATACCGGAACTTCGTGTTTCATTTTGTCGCTTTAGTTTATATTTCGCAATTGGCTTTCATCACTTGGCGATTGTTTCTTCATATTGCAAGATAATAAAGCTTAAAGCAAGCTCCTATTAATAATCATAAAAACACGAAATAGCCGGAACACCGTCTCTTTAATGGTCTCGGGTTCCCACAGTTGATCTGAATTAGCAGGGTGGGTAAGTTGATCGCGTCATTGTCATAAGCTGTCCTTAAAATGAGCCACGTGATCAGAAAACTAACCACAACTAAACCATATTTATATAGAGCGATTTTCATTTTAGTGTCGTAAAACCAAAACCAAAGTAATTACTCTGACCAATCACAACAGACACAGACAATCCAATGTACCAATCAGAACTCGAAGCAAACACATGTAGCCGGCGCCAAGCGCGGGAAAACGCGTGCGAGCAAGTCACGATTGGTTTTGGTTTTACTTCTGATTGGTTGGGAAAGTGGCGCGAGATTTTTAAGCCAATCACAAAGCGTAGCAATGCAAAATCATAACAATCACGAACTTACTTTCGACACTCAGGCCCCGTTTACACGGGTCCGGACAAATTTTTGCACGAACGAATTTTGTTCCTAGCCCACGTGTTTACATGGATCCGTGCAAATTCTGTTACAGATTGCAGTGGTGTTTACACGGAACTTGCACACTTAGCCGTTCAAAAATTCGTCCAGTTCCGCCGGTCCCGTGTAAATGCAAGGTGGAACCGTGCAAGTTTTTCTCCGTGCAAAAATTTGTCCGGACCCGTGTAAACGGGGCCTCAATATATTGATAACCGCTCTAAATAAACATATTTACCTCCAGCTTATAGTGCTAATGACATTTATCAGCAGCATGCTTCTTTACAATTGTCCCATCCTTCCGAGTCACATTCATCCATGCAATCTTCGTCGCATTCATTTCTTCTCATCAAAGGAGCTGCTTCGTAATCGGCCTGATCTTGCATTCTGAGACGTCTCATAATCATGTCTGGAGCAAATGAAACAATTAACAATTTTGCTAAATTAGTGACATTTAATTAGCGACATTTAGCTTCTTTCTTACCAATCATTTTCTGATATTCTGGTATGTCATATTTCAAAAGTTTTATATGTAACGGTCCTTTTATATCTGTATTCATTTTTGTTTTTTAGCCCCCGTAGAAGGTTTGTTTTGCAAACCGAAATATCGGGCAAATATATTCAACTGTTTGTTTTTTATTTCACTTCTGTCTCAATCTCTTCTCCTTGCCGTATTACAGAGAAGGACAGAAGGATACTGAAAGGACGATAGTATTAGGTTGGTTTATATGTTTAAAAAATAATGTTATTTAAATACTGACCCCTGGAGCGCGAAGACTGACGTGATGTCACAGATACGATGAGCATCGCGACGATAAAAACACAAACAGCAGTCTTCATGGTGGACAGCAATGAAATCAGGACAAGAGAAACCTCTGAATAGCAAGTATATGTTGTTAGTAAACAATAGAGCGATTTTCAATCGAGTATCGAAAGTAATTTTGTGATTGCTTTGGTTTTGTATTGCTACGCTTTGTGATTGGCTAAAACATTTCGCGCCATTTTCTCAACCAATCAGAAGTAAAACGAAAACCAATCGTGACTTGCTTGCACGCGTTTTCCCGCGCTTGGAGCTGGCTACATGTATTCGCTACGAGTTTTGATTGGTTAATTAGATTGTCTGCGTGTCTTGTGATTGGCCAGAATAATTATACTTTGGTTTTGGTTTTACGACACTCAATTGAAAACTGTTCTATAGCGACCATGTTGGCTTATTACAGCGATCACTCGTCTTCCGGCGCAAGGAATCGCGACGCGCGTGACCCTTGCACTTCACGTCTCTATATCCACGGATGTAATGTTAAAAACACCTTGCAGTACAGCCGCTTAGCAAGGATCACATTAGAAGAACATTTTTATTTTACATTTCGTCTTGATATCTCAAGGTGACATTTCACTAAAGAAAGTGTAGTTTTTCACCGCTATGTTAAAAATGTAAGTAATCGAAACGATGCGAGCTTAGCTAGTTACAATCACTTTTAATCGGCAGCTCAGTGAAAACGGTCCCGACATGAATTTTAATTGAGAATATTGGACTGGGTATTGCATTTCATTTGCTTCAAAAGCACTCGTTACAAAGAGAGCAACTAATGGCCTATTTAATTAGCACGAGAACAAAGCAAGAAGCCGACGTTTTCAACATATTGCTGAACCGCAAAAAGAAAAATATATATTTTTTCTACTTGCTTTCTTTGGTTACCTGGAATACACATTTTATGCCAATCGCTGTCATATACACATGGGTAGCCTCAAAGTTACGAATTTATGCAAATTAGGCTCTGAACCATGCCTTAACATGCTCGAGAGGTGGGACGAAAAGAAAGGCTTTGAGCGGCATACACGAGTATACCTAATTCAATAAAGGTTGCTTTGACAATTGGTCATTGGTAATTGGGCATTGGCATTTGGGCATACGGAACACAGTGCAATGCTTTGCTTGAGTGACCGCCAAACAATAGCTTCCCAATGCCCAATTACCAATAACCAAAGCAACCTTTATTGAATTAGGTATATACAACACACACACCAATACATACCCAAACAGTCAATAACTATATGTTTGGACCTCGCTTATTACTTTTTTCTTTCCTTTTTTCTCAATTTTATATTTAATCATTTTTTTATTACTCGTCATTACTTTCTTTCGCATTTTCTGAGCAACTTCTAAGTGAACACGTCAGCTTATTAAACAAGACGCACCGTCGACACTCGACTTGAATTAAAGTTCAATTAAGACCGTCATTAATGTTTGGCCAATCTCACAAAATGACAAAATAAAACAGTCGTTTATCTCTCTCAGGGAATAAGAGAAATAAGGGACTACTCGAAGTCTAAAAAAATCAGAACTTTCCTTTTAAAGGTAATTTATTCAATTAGAAATTGTAATAAGTTAAGTAAACTGATTTGCAGTGAAAAAGTTAATCCAGGTTAGAACAAATTAAAAAGAAAACAAAAGGGCTGTGAGGGTAACATAAGCGTGTATTCAAAGCAATCAAATGATTAAATGTCTAGTTAATTTGTAGAAAAGTAACAATGCCGATCCACGGAGCGACCTAAAATGCAACGCCGGGCAAATTATCGGCTTACAGTGAAGTTGACCTAAGATTTTTCTCATAATTCTGTCGCCTTACTCTAATTCAGGAGAATATATTTCGGTTCACTTTAAGCTGGTCCCTTAATTGATGTCTTCAGTCTAAATGCGAACATAAATAATCAGGCTTTCTTAACAACTTTCAACTTGCAGACTTTATATTTTCGGTCAAATTTGGCCTTCTCGTCCAGTTTAAAACGGGGTAAAGAGCTAATCACTTTACTTGTTTTTAAGTTGATTACTCTCAATCCACGTAAGTCCCGTCAAAGCTCAGTTAGGTTCACGATATTAATTACAAGAAAAACCAACGAACCGAATACTGAAAAGAAAAGAATCAAACCTTTCAAAGATGTCCGCCAACGATGACTTTCGGCAGCGTAAAATGTTTCAAATTTCACGCCAATTGATATACCAAACCGTATAGCCGTCAATTTAGACAAACAGCCGGCAAATTGTTCGAATGAAACCAGCAAGTTTTCTTTGAGTGGTACAGTCAAGGGCCTGAAAATAAATCTCAACTCTTGTCCTCCTCCTGTTTACATAGCTTAATACATTACATGAAACTGAAATGTACCAAATTTTGACAATTTTCCGTCACTGAATCGAAATCAGACACAACCAAATGTACACGCTTACGGAAGGTTTCTAAAAAACTTGGACATTTCCACTCCGGCATACAGTAATTTACAGTAGACACTGTTTTGTTCGCACATTCCACTTTACGCCCTTTTCCAACAGTCCAAGGGTGTGTTCAATCGCCCGCTGCACTGGGATAAGAAATGTTGGCAAAATGTTGGATTTTATGTACAATGTATACAGTGTATGCCGGAACACAAAATTTAACGAATAAATCAGTCGGGGAATCGCCAAGCCAAATATAAGAAGCAAATTATAAGGTCCGTTTCAACTTACCGGGTTAAGTTCTTGCAGCAACAGCGTCGCCGTAATTAACCCTGAAAGTGCGATGTGCTCTTTTAAATGTCTTCGGTTTGAGTATGCTCACCGACAAAAGGAAGACAAAAGCTTCAAAGACCTCAGTACCAGAATAAAGGGTTCATTATAAATGTCATGTAAATATCTTTTTCAACCCTTTAAGTCCCAATATCAACAGACAAATTCTCCTTATCCTTTTCCTTACATTTCTTACAGTACTAGTTGGGAGACGTCTAAATATCAAGGCATTTCGTTTTTAGTGATCATTTCTTTAATTCTCATGACCCTTATGCTTGAAATGACAAAAGCTTCAAAGACCTCAGTACCAGAATAAAGGGTTCATTATAAATGTCATGCAAATATCTTTTTCAACCCTTAAGTCCCAATGTCAACAGACACATTCTCCTTACTCTTTTCCTTACATTTCTTACAGTACTAGTTGGGAGACGTCTAAATATCAAGGTATTTCGTCTTTAGTGATCATTTCTTTAATTCTTATGACCCTTATGCTTGAAGATGCATTGGTATTACAATGAGAAAATTGATGCTGATCACCTCTGGGACTAATAGAGTTTAAGACCCGCCCTTTATATCCCACTATAGAAACTGCCTAATTAGTTTTTAAGCCCAAGCCGACGGATACGGACTTTAATCACGTGGCGTTAATTGCAGGAATGGCTCCGAGCGACACTTAGAAAATTTTTCACCAATTATAGAATTTTTTTCCTATCAGAAAAAGAAAAATGCAATAAATCACCTAGAATCGAACCCGGAGCCTCCTGCGTGCCAACATCCCTCCTTCACTACTAGACCACTGGGTTGATCCGGCAAACCCAACAAAAATTGATTCGCTCCGACGAAGGGCTAGCGCTCGAAACGTCAGCTATTTGAATCTTTTTACGGTGGTCAATTTACCTTATCGACTCAGTCGATAAAACTAAATTCTCGTCCAACAAAAATTTAATTGTAAAAGGTGACCCTATCCATAAATCTAACCTATTCGCGAATCTAGCTTAGATCTAATAATCGCTTTGCCTAGGCCTAATTTTATCTGATGATAAAAGCCTACTTTCGTCCAGGCACAAACAAAAAAAAGGAGAGAAATGAATGCTAATGAGGTCAGCGGTTTCCTTTCAAACGGCTCGGAGCCATTCCTGTATTTAACGCCTATTACTTTAATCACGCCCCGCCATTTTGTATTAAAAAATAAACCCCAAGGTTCGCATTTTATTCTCCGGGGAGTCAACATGGGCCGCTGCGTGATAAAGACCGCGTGTGAAGATCAATTTGAAAGAAACAAACAAATATATTTTGGAAATAAAATACTCAAAAATGGAATTATATATTTTTTTTCTGATAGAAGTATTGCACATTTTAAAGCTTTTCGCTCTCGTTTTTTGACATTACAATTGATTGATTCACAATGCAAACAAAATCGCTTTCACAAGGAACAAAGATATCTTTCAACAACATCAATTCTAAAGATTTGGCAATGCCATAACACAACTAACTGGGGACACCAAGGTTGTTTACCATTCACCTAAATTCCGGAAATTATGGTTGGAATGTAAATGGTAAGAGCAAACGGAAAATTCCCAAGAAAAAAAGGACACTTTGTAAGGTGCTACAAAATTCCCAAACGGGAAATTTGCGTAATATTTGCACCTTTTTACCGCTTCCAGGTCTTACGCAGTTTGCTTTACTTCTCGCGATCTTTCTATCCGTTATTTTGAAAATACCGCTATTGCGAGCCACAAATAGCCACGGAAAAACAAAGTTAAACAACATGGCAATTTATTTTTGAGTTTTTCTGCATATTCTTATTCCGGAATACGTTCAATGAGCTTCAATCGAACGCACCCTAAAATAGAGTTTTCGCTTTTGTGTGAAGTGTGAACGTATACTCAGGAGTGGGGTAGCCTTTTCACAGGCTACAAAACGACCCTTTGGCACAGTGAAACCCCGATATAACAAGGTGCCAAGGGACTGGATCGGAAAAACGCTATAACGGGGGCTCGTTGTATCGGGGTTATTTTCCATACAGTTTACTATAACTGGGCTGAAGAATATCGTTCATTATACCGGGGTCTTCGTTATAAAGGGGTCGTTATATCGGATTCCAGTGTATAACGAAGTGCCAAGGGATCGGGAATCGTTATATCGGGGTTCTTTTCCATACAGTTTACTATAACTGGGCTGAAGAATATCGTTAATTATACCGGGGGTCTTCGTTATATCGGGGTTCCACTGTATAACGAAGTGCCAAGGGATCGGGAATCGTTATATCGGGGTTCTTTTCCATACAGTTTACTATAACTGGGCTGAAGAATATCATTCGTTATACTGGGTCTTCGTTATATCGGGGTTCGTTACATCGGGGTTCCACTGTACCGGCTTTTTCAAAAGACCGATGTCGATCGTAACTGTTGACTTGCATTCCACCTGCTCCTCGACTCCCCTTCTCGTTTTATCCGCGCTTAATGAAAATCACAAACGTGGTACATACGCAGGGAGAGCATCATCAGAACAACAAACCACTTCCTGAAAGTAAGTTTATTTGGGAGGCGTTGCTCCGAAACAAATAACACTAAGCACAATACGTTATGACGAGAAAACATAATACAACTAATATACACGCTTGCACTCCACCTGGCCTGCACACAAACGTTGCCTTTTTCGAAGAAAGGAAATAGGAGACTTCTGCGCACAGGCTAAAATAACTTTAACAATAAAATGCTTACAAACATTTAACGCAACGCAAAGGCGAACACTTTTACTGGTAAAGTCGAAACTTCATTTATGTGATGTTCTAACTTTTGAGTTTGTGGATGAAATCCTAAAGTGTGACCATTCAAATGAAAGATAATTAGCAGTACTTTCCTGTGGTACTGTTTATTATGCTATGCAAGGTGGTTCTAACTTTTGAGTTTGTGGATGAAATCCTGAAGTGTGACCATTCAAATGAAAGCTAATTAGCAGTACTTTCCTGTGGTACTGTTTACTATGTTATATAGGGTGGTCCCAACTTTTGAGTCTGTGGATGAAATCCTAAAGTGTGACCATTCAAATGAAAGCTACTGAGCAGTACTTTTGTGTGGTACTATTAATTTAATGCTGTACAATGTGATGCTAACTTTTGGGTCTGTGGATGAAATTCTACAGTGTGACCATTCAAATGGAAGCTCTTTCAGCAGTACTTTCTTGGGACAATCTTTATTTTTCATTATTGTACAAAATGAAATTTGGTATTTTGTGTTTTTGTTCGCTCTCGCCACTGAAAGGGTTAAACAATGCACCTAATTCCTAAATTTGTTAAAACACTATTTTTAACGCTAAATATTTTAACGTCATTAAAAAAGGGAATAAATATTTTTTTTTCACTCAAAATACATTAACTCGTTGACGATATTTATGTATTAATGTACAAGTCTGTTAAATATAATTCTGCGTCCCGAATATACAAATTCTCAACTTATTTCTTAAGGAACAAAACAGAGCGTCCTTTCCTTTTTTACTGACATATATAAAAAAACGCAACATACCTACAAACGAGACAACAAATATATCATTGGAAATTAATACAAGCCAATGGTACGTTTCTTTTAGTCTATTAAAGCCGTTTTCTATTAAAGCAGTTCTCAATTGAGTGTGAAAAGTAATTACACAATTGCTTTGGCTTTTCATTGCTAAGCTTTGTGATTGGCTAAAAAATCTCGCGCCACTTTCTCGACCAATCAGAAGTAAAACCGAAACCAATCGTGACTTGCTCGCACGCGTTTTCCCGCGCTTGGCGCCGCCGACATGTAATTGCTTCGAGCTCTGATTGGTTCATTGGATTGTTTACGACTGCTGTGATTGGTCAGTTATTACTTTGGTTTTGGTTTTACCACACTGAAAACTGCTCTATTCAACAAAACTAAAGGTCCGAACACACTGTGAAAATTTTCTTGCAACGTAGCGGGCAACAAGTTTTTTTGGGAGTGTCACACGATGCAATTTATTGCGCGCAACGTCGCAAAAGTAGAACTCGATTCTACTTCTGCAACTGTTGGGCGCAAAATTGCAAGAAAAGTTTCACCGTGTGTCCGGGCCTTTAGATTTTGGATTAACTGAGGCCCCATTCGCGTTTTCAAAATGCGTTTTCATTACAGAGCGACGCGCCTTCCCGTGAGCACCCAACAAACGTTTTTACAAGTTAGCCAATCAGAGCGCGCGAAATGGAATTCAATTGACGTCAAGACTCCTCGCAAAGTTGAGCACGATGGAATGTAATCTTGTTGCTTCGTGTTTTTCACAGCAATGTAAAGTTAGTTACAAAATACAAAGATTTTATTCACAGTTACAAAAATGGTTATACGAATTAACTGGTGATATCGTTGAAACTTGTAAAAAAGGTTTTCTGGGTACTCACTGCAAGGCGCGTCGCTCTGTAAAAACTCGTTTTTAAAACGCGTTTTCATTTACAATAAAACGTTTTCTGTTCACATGTGTGTGATTTCATTTATTTTAAATCGTGAAAACGACAGAAAACGCTTGAAGGACTGTGTTCCGACTTTGTTAGGTCATTGTTGTTGAAAACCCCATTTTCAGTCGTTTACGTTAAGACGGAAAATCAAACCATGATTTTTTTTCCTTTTTGTCGTTTTACCGCTGGGAAAAGACAACTGTTATATAATAAACAAGTTATTCAAAACTAAATAACGAAACACCCACCTGAGGTTGAGCATTATTACTCGTCAGCTTCTATTTTTCCGGGAAATTACGAATATTACGAAGCTTAATTTAATTTATGCGCTGATCAATTTGAAACTTCAACATCCCCCCCCCCCCCCTCCCCCGAACAGCCCCCCAGGCATTTGAACTTTTAGAGACTGGCTCGTTCAAATTCCCGTTCCCCTGGGCAAAAAATGCGTTCAAATGCCATACCCCAGTCCCGGATTTTGATGATGAAATCCCGGGGATGAAATGTTTAATTGGTGACAAAAAAAAAGGACATTTTGCATTTATTCTGGTGTATGGCTTTATATTTGTCACTTTTATATGGCAATAGGGCGATCTTTTGCTTTATTTAACCTTTATTCAAAATTTCATAGTCCTGCAAGGGGCGACCGGCGCCATTACGCAAGACATTGCTTCATTAGCATACGAATTTACGTAGAGAAGGCACCGTGTTAAATACGAATTGACTTCAACAGTTGAAAGAGCTTGTTAAACTAGTAATCTGTGCAAGTTTTAGCTTTTTTCATGCAATATTTAAGGAAATATCTGCTGTTAAAAACTGCAAAATCGTTGGGTGGCAAAAGCGCTAATGAGCCATACAGTCTTTGTAAAATTTTGAGTTTTTAAAACAGTATTGCACGAAGTGTATCTAGTATATCGGGCTCAAATTTCCAGAAAAAGCTAATTGTGCTATGCCCTTTCAATATTCAGTGTTGATTTTTTTGTAACTAGGTAAGAGAATGAGGCGTATATGATAATGAGGCAAAAATGGTAAACAAAGATTCCCCTATATAGTAGCCTTTATTGAATGTTCCGGTCGTCTGAGAGTGAATTACTTTTGAAAACTTACATTTTTGTGAATTGTGATTGTGGAATTACTCTTCAAGAAACCTTTAAATCCCTCCACAACAACGACGTGTATTTCGTCGGACATGAAAAAATTAAACTTGACACTACTGGTTCAAATCCCCAACCCCATCCAGGCAATATTCAAATTACCCGCCCCAGGGGTATGCCCGGGGGGGGGGGGGGGGGGGGGGGGGGGGGGGGAGTTGAAGTTTCCACTTGATCGGCGCGTTACTAACACCTAGTGAATGTCTTAAATCCACAATTTAATCCCACAAAGGGCAAAATAGATTTTCTTTGCTTAACTTATTATGAAATGCATATTTCTCATATTTATTTATTGTAACAATTTGTGCTTTGTTTACCATTTAGTAAAAATATCACCCAGCAGCTAATTATTAAAGCTAAATACCGTCACTTCCCAACATAGACAATGGTTATGAAAGATCGTAAGGAAACCCTGAAATTGTTGTGAAAAAATATTCAGCTTACAAACCCCTCCATTTTTAAAAACGAATTATAACCCAACGTTGTATCTAATTAAATAAATAGGGTGACCATATTCCTTTTGATATATTAAAATTCAACTTGATAATGAGGCCTCAGTAGAAGACAGGAAAAACAGAAATGAATAGTTAACAACTTGATTCACCAAAGTGGAGGTGGCCAGTGATGGATATGTTGTGGGTCAAAATTTGCCTTGGTTCAAAATTTTCTTTCCTTTGTTTAATTAATTAAAACTCATTATCATACATTATCATGCATTTTCATACCCAAAAACAAAGGAAAAGAAAATTTTGAACCAAGGCAAATTTTGACCCACAACAGATATTTAAAACAGTGAGATAATATAGCTCGAAAATGATGATTTATAACTCATTTATTCCAGTCAACGATTACATTTTTCACGCGCAAATTGCTTGGAGATGAATAGCACTTGCTATCCCGAGTTTCAGTAGCAAATCAGAGTGCGCCAACAATGCTGTCCACTGTTTTAGTGTAGACTAAATATGTCTATCCTGCTATTTCATTTGTTTGTGTCCTCTAGACCTCACTATCAAGTTGAATTTTAATATATCAAAAGGAGCCTACTGCAATATGAAATTCATTTCTCATTTATAGTTAACAACTATTCACTGAAGTGGAGGTGGGTAGTGGTGGATATTTACCGAGCCGCAAAGCAGCGAGGTAAATATCCACCACTACCCACCTACACTGAGGTGAATAGTTGTTTTAGTATATACTGAAACAGTGAGATAATATAACGAAAATGATGCTTTTTAACTCATTTATTCCTGTCAACGATTACAATTATTTTCGCACGCAAATTGCTGGGAGGTGAATAGCACTTGCTATTCCGAGTTTCAGGAGCCAATCAGAGCGCGCCAACAATGCTATCCACTGTTTTAGTATATACCAATTACATATATTTAGTAATTTGCTTTATCTTCTTAACATTTATTTTAAATCTTGTAATAATCCATTATTATTATTATTATTATTATTATTATTATTATCACATAATTAATTATGGAAGCTAATAGTGAATAGTTTTTGTTGCAATTATCTACCCCGCTTAAATATAATACCCATTTTTAATGTTAAAACAGCTGACATTGACTGATTTATTACCACGAAAGAGGGTTGGACCCGAAGGGGGTGGTATTACTCATAAGTGGGCTATAAGCAGGGATTCTGACAGGGTGCGCGGGTGCGGGACCGCACAATTCAGACAAACCCGCACAATTCCTAAAAATCCGCACAATCCCGCACAATACTGAAATATTTGCTTAAAATTTTAATTAAATCAGGTATTTCTATTGATTACCAAGATTTCGAGAAACGTTTTAGCCTATTTTCAGCCCATTTTCCTTCCAAACAATCGAAAAATCCCTCGCTTTCCACGAACAGCTCGAGCGGATCGATATAAAAACAACAAGGCGTTCTCTTTGCCGTCCTGGGAACTAGTCTCAGTTTTTCTTCTATCCGACTTTAGCAGCCTGTTGATATTTTTTCGAGTGCTTTCGCTTCCTCTTTCAGTTTAATATGTCGGGGACCGAAGAAGAAACGCCGAAGAAATGTACCGTCGCGCCGAAATGAATGTCACTCTGTCTGAATTATTTCCGCAAAGAACTGATCAAGTTTGCGAATCGACAAAACAAGCTATTAAAGCGCTGGAACTTCGGATTGATAGGAGAAAATTATTAAGTTCTGATCAGAATACTGGATTTGATTTTTTCAATCAAGTGAAAGACGTTTTCATTCACCAAAATGCAAAACAAACATGCTATCGAATTACATTTAGCACGCAATTTGCATACATCTCGGGGTTGTGTTTTTGTGGCAAAATTTCGCAGAAATTGTGTGAACCTTTACTGGAAATTATTCACACTACATAAAATGTACGGATTTTTCATAAAGGAACTCGCTCAGATCGGAAACATTTTATTTTGAGGTGGTATTTCGGTTTTACCCGATCGATTTCATCGTGTCACGCAATGTGATTTTGTTGAGACAAATAAACTTTGGTGATGAAAAACTGCCGCGAATTGGCGATTGCTGGGTACATTTAATCCCTAAAGTAAAACATCTATCTGTATTTTTCATTTATGTAGAATTTCCTCCCGGTCATATTTTTTTCTGGCCTGGCTAGAACACTGGTGATTGAATATTTGGTTGGTCACAGGATTGCGCAATCCCGCACAATTTCCCGCACAATTGAAGTTATTTCCCGCACAATTTGCCCCAAAACTCCCACACAATTTTCATTTTTTCCCCGCACCCTGTCAGAATCCCTGTATAAGGGTCAAAAGCTGTGCCTGAAAGGGGTGCCTTTTCAATGTTTGCAGTATACGAAAGGGTAGCAAAAAATGCTATTTTAGTATTTCAAAGGGTTGCAAAAATATGCTGTTAAGAAAAAGGGTATCTACTATATGTGTATCTTTATCCAGAAGGGTTGCAAACATTTTTTTCACTACAATGCAAAGATTGCAATGCAAAGATTGCAATACAAAGATTGCAATGCAAAGATTGCAATAAAAAGATTGCAATGCAAAGATTGCAATACAAAGATTGCAATGCAAAGATTGTAAAACTTCATTGTTGTGATTGTCATTTTTAACTTTGAATAGACTGCTATCGTGAGGAATGATCTGAAATCCCTTACATAAAAAGGTAAGGGATTAAAACTTGAGGCAGACCCTTCCCGTATGAAACTTTACAATATTATTATGAATTTGAAATTATTAATTAACAATTACCTTTACGAGACAAAGTAGATAACCTAAAGAAACGTTTGCAGGTATTTGGTGTCATTTCAACATTCTCGCACTTAGTCCCAACAACAACAGAAAAATGGCTGCATTGTGTGTTATCGTCGGGAGAAGATCACTTGAACCATCTTTGACAGGGTAAACAAATGGAAGCCATTCCTTGTAAAGCTGAAAAGAATATATTAAAAATGTGATAAGTATGGTGTTTTCAATTGATCGAGTTTCGAAAGTTATTCGCATTTCTTAAAACTAAAACTTATTTAATTTCCTGCACTTGCAGGTGCTGGCTACATGTACCAGATTTTAGTTCTGATTGGTTCATTGAATAGTAGATATTTATTACTCGCCTGATAGGTTCTGCATCTGTTGTTATTAAATCACCAGGTGAAAATACTGCTAAGAGCATTTTTCAATTAAATATCAGAAAATTGATTGAATGAACCAATCAGAATGCGGAGCAAGTACATGTAGGCAGTGCGAATCGTTAATTTCAACACTCAATTTAACACTGCTCTTAATCATGATAATGGCCCCAAAAAGGACTAATATGGCATGGGGTGGAATTAGGGACAAGCTCCTAGTCTCTACAAAAAGCCCCTAGAAGGCCCGCGTCTCATTTCAGCCTCTGTTAGTCAAGTCCCCACCAGAAGCGTTCACGTCGCGGGGTCATTTGTCACTAATTCCGATGGTACGAGGGTGAGTGGTTGGCGCCTTAAAACCAATCTGCTCCGTGTTCACGAGACTAGTAGCCCTGGTAGGCAACTCGTCTAGGGGAAGGGTACCCCAAAGAAACACCTGACCCTCTAGCTCGTGAAAAACAGTTGATTACAAAAACCAGAAATCATGAGGATCAATGGCCCCATTCTCCACGAAGAAAGAAGGGAGAGATGATGAATTCATGATAATCATCAATTTTCCATTTTGTTAAACAATTAAAAGTAACAAACCCTGAGACGTGGGCCTCTTCCAAGATATCGCAACCTTAGATCTATGCTACAAATGAAAACAAAATAAAATTACTGTTACATTTAGGCAAAAAGTCTGTGAATGTGACATATTAAATTTGTTATTGGAGCGCACACAATTTTGCCAATATTGATAGCTATGCAATCCAGCTGTACTCGGAAAATATGGGCTGAGTGTAGTTACTTTTTTTGTAAGTTAGTAACCTTTTAACTCCCAAGAGTGCCAAAAATCACAATTCATGAAAAACCCAAAATTTAATTTTGTAAAACAGTGAAAAAAAAAAAGTAGTACCGTGCAAAAGTTTTGCCAAAGAGATTTCATTTGAATGGTCACACCACAAGATTTCGTTCACAAACTCAAAAGTTAGAACTGCATTACATGTCTCCATAAAGGGTTAATGGATCTCAACTTCAACGTCAGACAAAACAACTGATGTCAAAAGATTGTGATAACTCTTGCATGTGTTCATTATTTAAAATAATATATGGTTTAAAAATGTAAAAACATTCTCTGGTTAAAATATTAATTTCTAAAATGAGCTTTTTGACTAACCTATATCTGTACCCAGTGGGGGTGCTGCTGGGACTCTGAAACCCTTAATTACCCTATGCCAGACCATGTTCAGCTATTTTGCAACCCTATACTACACTAGATGCCGAAAATCCCTATCCTATCCCAGACTTGCTTTTTTGAGAACTGTGCCACTATTAGTGAAAAACTATCTGTCAACAATTTTGCTGTGATGATTTTATTTCCGTTTAGGGAAGGCTCAAAATTCTCTTCGGAGTTTCAATTTCTATTCTAGACTTAATTCTTCATACGAATGATCAGTTTCCCAGCAAATGATACCCTATTCTAGACCAAAACTCTTTGATTTCTATACTCTATCCCAGACTAAACTGCTTAAAAACGTACCTGATACCCTTCACAGCGGCACATACCCATATAGCTTCTATATGAGAGTACCCCCTGGGTATCTGTAGCCTTAACTGATTGTAGCTTTTTGCCTTTTAATATTTTTTGCTATTCATCAAACTGGCTACAAATAGCTTAAAGGGACACTGTCACCTATTTTTAGTATCAGTTTGAAAAGCTAAAAAACATATTTGTTTCAATGGAAACCTTAAAATAATGGTCCAGTTTTGTTAACAAATACTCTATCAGTGCACAGAAACTAGTATTCGTTATCTTTGGCTGCGGATGGCCAGGATGGAAATGGATTGCAACTTGAAAAAATTGGCCAATTTTTTCAAGTTCCTCCCAAGAGTCGTGGAAAAATCGCAGAAAAACTTATTATGGTTTGTTCTTCCTTGAAGAAATCACTTGATATTATCTTCTTGGTGTTCTAAAAGCAATTTTATGTTTGAGCAAAGGTACTTTGTCATATATTTAGTGTATTTTGACCAAAACACAGCAAAATCTGCATGACAATGCCCCTTTAAGGTAGCTGAAAGCTCATTTTAAATTACTTTAACCACATAACCTTTTTATATGACATTTTGTTCCTTTGCAATTTATACCACTTCATGTTTGCATAACTTGCGGCTTTTCCCTAACCAGAATTTCTTCTATATTCCAAATCATTTTCAAAACAATGGGCTAACTATTAGCCTCAGTGTATTTATTATCAAGTAGGACTATCATGAAATTCTAAATTTCAGTAAGTTTTAAGTTGCAAACCTTAAAAGAATGTGATAGTATGATCCAATTGCTGACAGAGTATGCCATACAGCATGTAGTTGTAAGAATGGTCTGAGGGGTGGGGGAAATTGACTTCGTATTTCTCTAAAATAAAGGAAACAAGAATAATTTGGTGATTATAATCTGATAAAAACAGCAACATTTCTGAAAGGCTTCTGAGTGAATGAAGCTTTCAATCACTCCAAAAACTATGTTTGCCGGTTTTATATGCACTCATCTGTATAAATAAAGTTAAATGAAGTTATCTATCTATCTATCATCATCGATCCCCCCAAAGGGGAGGGGGGGGACTCCCATATAAAAATGATGGGATGCTCGTTGGAAATTTTGGAAAAACACTCTTGACTTAAAGGTGCCAGAATCTTGTTTTATGGATGCGACTTTCAATCGCGGCACAATTTTTCAATTGCGGTGCGATGTTGACCTCGATCAAATGCCGCAATCCAAAAATTGCGATGTGATTCACAGCGCGATTGCGATATGTTGATGGGTCATTTGGGCTTTAAAGGGAAGTTAAGGTAACTCTTTGCTACAGTAAAGTGTTGATGGTTTTCCTTGTTGCAAGCTGACTGTTAATCCCTCGGTGCTTCTGACTGTTTGATATCCCATATTCTATAAAATCCACCTCACCCTGTTAATAAACTGGCCATTTTCTAGCACCTCTTACCTTACATGTGAACAAAAGTTGTTATCAATGTTCCAAAAGATAAAACCAACTCCAAAGCTATAAAAACAAAAGCATTTCATTACCGGTAACTACAAGATAAAAAGCATATCATATAGCACTATAATACTATAAAGGTGTAGTTATGTAGTAATATAATTTGCACTCAAAGGGACAAGTCGCATATCGAGAGCACACTCAAATCTTCCCACTTCCTGAGTGTATCGTTTACTGCAGTCCTACCTCAGCTCCACCCTCCCCTACCCCCCTCTTCTCTCTTGGCAGCTCCCTTCTCTTAGCCCTTTTGATATTGCAACACATGTATTGTATTTTTTCTTTCATTTCACTGCTTCTTAAAGAATCTGACCCACCCAGTTTGCATTGTGCGCCTACGTTGGTTCATCCGCCATTTTCAAGGCCCCCGAAAGTCCATACTGTATTGTAGATGAGAAATTCACCCATGCAAGAGGTGATATGCTTGCCCAAATATGGAATAGAGCCGTATCATAACAATAAGAAAAGTGCGCAATGCAAACTGGGTGGGTCAGACTCTTTAAGCCATCTCACAGTTACTGTCCCTGAGTCCTCTACTTTATTCCCCAGTTTACTCTGAATTTCATTCCCAAATGTAGTGTTAGGCCTTAACCCATTCAACAAGTTCAGCTGAAACATTGTTCAACATTTGATACCAAACAAGTGTTCAGAATGTTGAACAATGTTGAATTGTGCATCATTCATTTATTAAAATTAAATAACCCTTTCACTCCCGGAGTCAATTATGGAGAGATGTAAGCTTAGTTCTAACTTTTGAGTCTGTTGACAAAATCAGGTGGTGATCTGACCATTCAAATTTAACTTCTTCAGCAGTACTTTTGCATGGTACTATTTGTTTTTTAATATTTTACAAAACGACATTTTTTCAAAATGAAATCAATTATTGAATTTTGGCACTCTACGCTTGGAAGTTAAAGAGTTTTGTTGGTGTTCAAACTTGGTGATGGTATGAGGAGACAAAAAGCAAAATATTAATATAAAAAGTTAATTAAACTTTAAATCCAACATTAGTTAGCCTTCAGCTAATATATTATGAATTGTTATCAAAATCTTCAAGATAGTATTACATTGGCGATTTTAAGGGTTAATGTGATCTGTGATTTTGCAGGATCTTAATGGAAACTCTCATTCGACCCATTTTAAATACAGGGGGGACCCTTGAAACAGGGTTGCATACCTCCTGCCCCACCCCCTACCCCATTATGATGGTTGAAAATGTCAATTTACCTTACAAGTGATATCACTGCAATTTTCCTGGAACCATTATGTTTTCTGCAATAGAAATTAAAATATTGTTGTTCTGGTAAAACCTGAATAAGAAATTTAGGGTCGAGTGATGCGTAATATTCAATTTAATATAACAAAATTGAAGAGAACAGAAGCACAAGATGCAATTCCTTTCCATGTGATTGAAAGTTTGCCCCAAGAAAAGCTGGCAAACCCCAGAAGACAATAGAAGCCTCGTTACTGGCAAACCAAAACAATAACAGAGGTGTGTGAAGCATAATGGACAATACTAATGGCGTTTAAATGCACATTTCTAAGACCAAGTACTCAGACAACATTATCTTTCTGCAGGTTTTTTTATGAGGCCAGATAAGAAGGGGTAAATATGTCTGGTTGTCAATGACAATGAAAAGTCTGGTAGTTTTACATAAAAAATGAAAACTGAAATATTGGAAGGTTTAATAATGATTATTTAGCATTATCATTTGACATTCATGCAGAAACTCTTCTTACCTACAAGCCGTCACAGTTCCAATAACTAGAATTGCAACAAGGATACCATATGCCCACTGCAAAGCAAAAAGATATCAAGACTATTTTAAGCTAGGGACAGATCAAGAAAATCACATTTTACATTGTGCATCACTTACTGAGCATAATTTATTGCATCATTAGCACGTGCACGAGTGCACAGTCACACATTTAGAACATAGAGATTTCCTTTGCAACTAAGCTTGCTTAAAAAAGGTGGCTGTTTTCTTGTAAACGAGCATGGGCAGTCCCCACCTTTTTTTTGTCCTTTCCAATCAAGTACCCAAAACCTTTTTATGAGAATTAAGTCTTATTAAATTTCTATTGTTGAAAATTTAATAAATGGGTTATTCCAGAAAAAATCCACCCCACCCCCCACCCCGACAGATGGAGGTTGTTATGATTTAACATTCACATTATCCATACCTGGAATATAAGAGGATTTACAATGGTCAAATACACCTGCAGATCAAAAGCGAGTTAATTTACTGTAAGTAGCACAATAAAAAAAAGTCAATTTAATCTTTCAATTTATTTTTGACAAATAATCAACCAACCAATGTAAGTGGTTGATCAATCAATTGATGATAATCAATGAATCAGTTGGAGTGGTTTTAAATTGAGTGTCATAAAACCAAAACCAAAGCAATTAAAGAACTGAGAGCATAACTAACCTATTTTGGATTTTATAGTCCTTTTTTATTTTTTCTTGCTCAGATTTGCCGCATTTTATCGTACAACGAATAAAATCACAAACCCCTAGTTGAATTTGCACTAACCCTATGGAATTTGACTTATTTCACCTGAAAAAAGCAGAGTTCTGGCCCTCTAGTGCTTTCACTGTACATTCAGAGCGCAATTTTGACGCCATTTCAAAGCAGATTGGCCGTGAGAATATGCGACCGCAATACTCCTGACCTGCGGCAATGACCCGAACGAACAAAACGCCATTTAGGGCGGGCTAATCGAATGTTTTCGCTACTCAAGACAACATGGCTGAACAGCGTACACCTCAGTGGTTGAGCGCTGGTTTAAGCCATGTTTAAGGCCCGTGCGATGGTGGAAGAACATCATGAAGTCTGGAAATCCTTAAGTCCTCTCGAAGAATTGAGTGGGTGTCCTTGCTGCCTCGGCCCATAGTGCTAATTCAGCGCTCGAGGTGAAAATGAGCTGGAACTTGTAGACAAGATGAGCCGGCAGAAAAGTCTGGAATCATTTTGGATCAGAAAAGAGGCAGTGTTGTGAGTTGTGGGCCATTTCCCTTGGTCGAAATGCCCGATTAATCCGAAGTCAGCTTCCAGACTAATGTCTTATACTATTTTGTTATCAGGGTTTACTGTGCATGGTCAGGCACTTGAAATATAGTTTTGGGCAGCTCAAAGTAGGTTGTTACTGGCTGGAGGAAATTGGACAATGCAGGCAAAGACTATGAGCCAGCAGTGGAGGACCGGGAGTGCTTCCTACGAGGTCTGTAAGGAAGATGGCACGAAACTAAGTGGCTGACTATTGGCGATAAAATGAAGCGATTTTGAGGGAATGAACTTCGGTTCAGGATTGTTTTTTTTTTTGGGGGGGGGGGGGGGAGGCTGTTTTTTTTTTTTTTTTTCTTGAGTGGGACTTAGCAGCACAGGACAGGCCCAAACTTGGCCATCTGAAGTGACAAATCAGCATAAAATCGAGAATTTTGGGTAAACTTTGGGATTCATTTTTTCGAGCGGGATTCAGCGGGAGACATGGAGATATATTTTTTTGCATACGTTATTTATTGAAAAGAAAAAATTCTGAAAAATGTTTTGTAACTTATAATTTGTAGTTCACATGCCAAAATGGACAAATCTGAGCAAGAAAAAATAAAAAAGGCCTTAAATTGGACATAGGTTGGTTATGCTCTCAGCCCTTCAATTAGATTCTCCTTTTAGTTTGTGTTGTATATGCTTGTGTAACAAAGGGAGAATTTGGCTTCAGATCAGGAGTCACTTAGGGCCTTATTCCCCTTATTATTTGGAATAAGGCCCTAAAAGACTTCTGATCTAAAGCCAAATTCTCCCTGTTACATGAGCATTATACAAGACAAACTGGAAGGGGAATCTAGCAGTTGATCAGAAGTCACTTAGGGCTTTATTCCACTCACCCCTTCAATTATTGATAAATTACATTAAACACTTTGACACAAGAATTTCAAAGGTTGATATTTCAATCTATTCACTAGCCCTTCATCAGAGCAAATCAAGGAATTATGTGTTGCATAGTTTATTCATTAAATGGTGCAGATGCTGATTAATCGATCAACTAATTGAACAAGCAGTTATTTGAATTAATTATTTTTTAATCAATCAATCATTTATTTCTTTCCAGTACAGTGTAACTTAAACACTTACCAAAGTAATCATAGCGCAACAGAAGATGAGGACTAATGTGAGAGTGGTGTTGTGTTGACGTAGCTGATGAGAACAGTGATAACTAAGTAAAAAGGAGAATTAAAATAAGAAATTTGTACAAAACATACCACTATAATATCAGTTTTTCTTGTTAATTAATCCTAAAGACCTGTGGTTTTCAAATGTCGGGAAAATCCCAGATGATCGGGGACTTTGCTGTTCCCGATCGTTCCAGATTTTGCCGATATCAGTGTCAGAAAAATCGCCGATCATCGCAGAAATCTGGGACACGTGGGGAAAATAGAAACACTTCCGATTTAACCGATTTGTCCCCGACCAAATCATCCCAGATGATCAGGGATGTCTATAAATATTGAGTGTTTTCATATAAAGTCGGCCAAATCTAGGACGGTCGGGAAACAGTGAAATCCCCGATCATCTGGGATTTTCCCAACATAATTATGAAAACTAGGCTTAATGTCATCAAGGTTATACAGTAAACTCTCTGAACCCTTTAACGCCCAAAAGTGGCAATATTCAAGAAAAAAAATCCCAAATTTTATTTTTTTAAATATTGACAAACAAATGGCACCATGCAAAAGAACTGCTGAAGAGGTTTCATCCGAATGGTCACACCAAAGGATTTTGTTGACAAACTCAAAAGTTAAAAGTACAAATTAAGTCACGTGTCTCTACAATTCACTCTGGGAGTGAGAGGGTTAAGACAGACACCTCTGTGAGGCAGACACCTCTGTGAGGCAGACACCTCTCTCTCTCTTTTTTGGCCAAATTAAATTTTCACCAATTGTTCATCAGTTTCCAAAGGTGTTCGGCTTTGACAGGTCTGAGTTCACTGTACTAATTTAACCCTTTTAATCCTAAGTGTGCCAAAGATCAAAATTTAAGAAAAATCCCAAATTTTGTTTTGTAAAATATTGACAAACAAATGGTACCATGCAAAAGTACTGCCGAAGAGGTTTCATTTAAATGGTCACACCATAGGATTTCATCCACAGACTCAAAAGTTAGAACAAATGGTACCATGCAAAAGTACTGCGGAAGAGGTTTCATTTAAATGGTCACACCATAGGATTTCATCGACAGACTCATCAGAAGTTAAAACTACATTACATGTCTCCATAATCGACTCTGGGATTGAAAGGGTTAATAAGTTGCTAGGTAAATATTAGTGGTCATAACTGTGGGAGAACTCTACAAAATGATGTGTTTTGGTGAGAAAATAAGTTTGACGCAATTAAGTTTTATAAAAATCAAGTCACCAACAAGGACTGTCAGTGATAATTCTAAGTCTCCCGAAATTCAACCAAATCATGATCACTTATGATTTAAGTTTTGCATAAAACTCTTTATCACATAGTATATAGTCCGTCAGATTTGATGCAAGAAAGAAAAAAAATATATAAAAAAATTATCATAATATGTGTGTTGGTCAGTAACACTCTCCTCAGTCTTCCTCAAATTTCATATTCCAAGATGACACCCAAACATTTCGTGACAAAAATACTCGGTGCTTGCTTGCCCCAAAAATTGCCTGCAGACTGCTCACTCGCCCCCAATCGCCTGCACTGTTGGCTACAAACTTGTAACTAAAGTTATTTTAATTGAAGGGCCGAGAGCATGTCCAGCCTATATGACTTTTTAGGCCTTTTTCTATTTTTTCTCGCTCAGAATAGCTCAGAATAGCCTCATTTTATCGTACAACGAATAATATCACAAGCCCTTGTCGAATTTGCACTAACCCTAAGGAATTTGACCAATTTACCTGAAAAAAGCAGAGTTCTGGCCCTCCAGTGCTTTGACGGTACATTCAGAGCGTAATTTCGAAGCCATTTGAAAGCAGTTTGGCCGTGAGAATACGCGACTGCAATACTTCTGACCAGTGCCAACAACTAAACGAAAATACCGTTATTTACGCACGCCTGGCTCGCTTATCTATCGTGAGCTCACTGCGGCAACACATCGCCTCTGTAGCGTGTGTGTAAGCCAACGTGTATGAGGCCCGTCCGGTGATTGAAAGACATCATTAAGTCCGGAAATCCTTGAGTCTCTAGCACTTCTCAAAGAAACGAGTCGTGTTTCTTGTCCTTCCTTGTGTCTGAAGCGCCATTTAGCGCTCGAGGTGAAAAACGGACCTTGGTCGGGAAGACGAGCCGGCGGGAAAGTCTGGAATCACTTCGGATCAGAAAAGGGGCAGCGTTGAGAGTTGTGGGCCATTTCCCATCCCGTGCCGTGGTCGAAATGCCCGATATCCGAAGTGCTTTGAGACTTATAGTATTTTGCAATAACTTTCGGGTGGGAACTCCATTTCGGTTTTGTTGTAGGATTTCCCGACATGCTTTGCGACAGTGGTAGATGGGTCCGCTGTGCGTGGTCGGGCACTTGAAATACAGCTTTGAGCAGCTCGAAGTGAGTTGTTGCTGGCCGGCGGGAAGACGTTTCGCATTTGGAGTCTTTAATGCAACATTAAATTCGATCTAAAAGGATTTTGAAATCGAGATGCGCGTTTTGATGCGTATCAACCTTTTAATAATAAAACTTAGGCTGAAGTGAGCATGTGTTCGTCTGTGGTCTAGTGGTTTGGTCGGGGATTTGCGCTCGGACGGCTCCGGGTTCGAATCACGCTCGGCCTCATTTTTTTTTTTTTTTTTTTTTTTTTCTTTCTTTCTTCGAACTGGACATTATGAAAGTGATTTACTTTTTTTGCGTTCGTCAAAATTTCTAACGTTTAATTTTACAAAAATATCGAACCGTGTCAGTGCGAAAACAGAAGCTTACCGCAATATTGCGTTACAATAGGAGCCTTTGATTGATTGATTTTTTTTTTTTTGAATACGGTATTTCTCGAAAACGACGGAAAAAACAACGGAAAAAAATTCGGAACAATGTTTTGCAACTAATTTCTAGTTCACATGCCAAAATTGGACAAATCTGAGCAAGAAAAAATAAAAAAGGCCTAAAAAGTCATATAGGCTGGACATGCTCTCGGCCCTTCAATTAGAGAGTCTATGGGACTGCTATAGGAAATTATTTAAAATTCTGAACAATGATTATTATTGAATTTGTATCTAATGGTAATCCAAAGGTTGTCACCAGTTCAAACATCATCAGTAAGTGATTTTACTTTAAAGGGACACTGTCACCGATTTTTAGTATCACTTTGAAAAGCCAAAAAACATATTTGTTTCAATGGAAACCTTAAAATAATGGTCCAGTTTTGTTAACAAATACTCTACCAGTGCACAGAAACTAGTATTCCTTATCTTTGGCTGCGGATGGCCAGGATGGAAATGAATTGCAACTTGAAAAAAATGGCCAATTTTTTCAAGTTCCTCCCAAGAGTCGTGGAAAAATCGCAGAAAAACTTATTATGGTTTGTTCTTACTTGAAGAAATCACTTGATCTTCTTGGTGTTCTAAAACCAATTTTATGTTTGAGCAAAGGTACTTTGTCATATATTTAGTGTTTTTTGACCAAAACACAGCAAAATCTGCGTGACAATGCCCCTTTAAGCTATCTAAATTGTGACAAGCACTTTTACTGTGGAAGTTCAATGGGCCCTGCTAGTCAATATGGTTTCCCTTCTAAGGAAAATAAGACACGGACAAGAGGACTTACATGCAAAATATCATGACACAAGTACAATAAATCATGGGAAGCTCATCAAGAAGCTACAAAGAAGAAGTACATTAAATTGGTTAGAAAAAAATAATGTCACAATGACAGCTTTGTAAATATATCATTGAATTCTTATAATCTCTGCCTGTTCTTACCTGCATTTCATACAACAGAGTAGCATGGAAACACGATGATCCTATTCCCACAACTGAAAATAACAATAATTATTTATTGGCATTGTATTGCTCATTATCTTAGCAATGCATATAAATGAGTTGGTAAGATATGGAGATTGACGAATGATCCTTAAAATTAACATCAGTTGATATCTTTACTGTAATTTAAGGTTAAATTAAAGTTAAGGTTAAATCACTTGTATTTAGTGCAATAAAAAAGAAAGTTAAAATTGAAGTAAGTTGTAATTTAAAAGCACTTTGACCTCAAGAATGGAGACTTATTAAAATGGGGGGGGGGGGGGAGGGGGAGGGAAGTGGGGGGAGGGGGGCATAATAGAAAAGGGAATGGTAGCTCAGTTATAAATTGCCTGGAATTAAAGTCTGTCTAGGTTTTTATGTTTTCATCACATTCTGCCCTTCTCCACAGTATTGGAATATATATATATATTTATTCTGTTTGTTTTTCCCCTAACAGTTCAATAATGTTGTCCTCTCAATGGGGAAGGGGACTCAGAGGGCTTAATATTTGTAAAAAATCGAATGTCCAAAGGAGGTTTATGAGAATTGATTGCATGGGGGTGGTTATCAGAGCTTAATTTCATGGAAATCCAAACTAGTAATGTCAGAAATACAGAGAGAAGTCAAAATGTTTATGTTTTTTAATTAATTAATTTATTTGTATTAAATCTCACATAACCTACCACATAATGTAACAAAAGTTAGAGTGTAGCGCCTCTCTAACTTATTTTGCCATGATAATAATGCTCCAAATAAAGGTGGAATCACAAAAAGCCAGTTGCTTATTGTGTTCCCTGATTAAAAAAAATAAACAAAAAATGAGGCCTCAAATATATTGTCAGCAACACAAACAATATTATTAATTACATTAAGCAGAGTATTTTATAAACTAATAATGTAATGACAACAATTTTTGTGACTTTAATTGATTCATTCTTTATTATGAAGCTCAATCTTGGATAGCTGTCTAGACCAGCCACTAATAACATTTCCCACCTACAGGGTTGCCATGGTTACCTCCCTGCTTACCTTCAATGGCATAGGTCCCCCACCAAACTCTCTAGGCACCAGTTCCCAAGCTCATCTATTAGCAATGAGTTCAAACAGCCAATTTGTTACAAAATTATTCTTCTAACATTCTTTAAATTGAATTGGAACAATTTGCCCGCCATGTTGGCTACAGCCCAAATATTAACTCTTTTAAGAATGGGATTTGTCAGCTGACACATTAAAGAATCTGACCCACCCAGTTTGCATTGCGCGCCTACGTTGGTTCGTCCGCCATTTTCGGTGCCCCGAAAGTCCATACTGTATTGTAGATGAGAAATTCACCCGTGCAAGAGATAATATGCTTGCCCAAATATGGAATAGAGCCGTATCATAACAATAAGAGAAGTGCGCAATGCAAACTGGGTGGGTCAGACTCTTTAAGAACTTGTAAGAACTTGACCACGACCAGAGCACATAAGCCTCGAAGAGAGTGACTGCTTTTATTTTGGTAAATGTAAATGAATAATAATAACCCAATTTAATAACCTCACAATAAAAGGGGCTGTCCCTTTTTACCCTGGAGCCATGAATTTTTGGTTGTTCCTTTTGCTGCTTAGATCCAGCATACAGAGCCTGTATGCATGGATCAGTGCTAAACTATACAGGGCAACTTATTTGCTTCCAAATGAATGACAATAGTGCCTATTGGTTATGCCTGATCATTCTACAAAGCGTTCCAACATATACATGTACATGTAAATGAGGTGGACCAAAGTCACCGTGCATTCCTTTGGCCTGGCGTGAATAAATTTGACACATTACTGTTGTTACCAGATCAATATCAAAATTGAAATTTACATGACAAGGTCTATTTTAAACTAGCCTAATAAATATCAGTGGGGAGGGGCAAAGTACAGGAGATGTCAAACTGATCATTTCAGACATTGACAAAGATAAATATTAAACGTCCCAATTGTTATGATTTCCCAACGCAGCCTCGCAACGCATACATCCGTTAACTTCACGTCACGCATATAAACACAAATTTGTTTACACCTTTTATACATAAGCTTATTAAACTGTAAGAATAAATTGAACGTTTGTTAATATTTTCACACATAATTGAAAATTTTAAAAGCAGTGATATGTATTGACACCAGGTTTCTACAAACAGAAGGAATCCCAGGGTGGAATACACTTAACACTTTTTAAAAACACCACTCCATTAACTCAGTTAGTGCGATTGAATAATTTATGCTTGCATTTTGTGCACGATCAATCGAATCTTGGCCACGTACTCGTTAATAGCACAAACGTCTGCAGAAAAGCAGAACGCTTATTGAATATCTTTGCAAAAAAAGCTTTGTTTTGCAGTTAAGCGGTATTCGAAAACTGCTTGTAGCATAGATCAACAGATAACTTCAAAACATTTATGAACCACTTACAAAACTCTGCAAGGAATGATGAAACGGCGTAATTTTCCTCGCACCAGTCGATCGTTGAAGTTGCTTCGCCCCAGAACCCATCCTTGTTTATTTCGCTTGTAAACAGAGGGGGCATTTTCTGTGTCGTCAACAAAGTGTTTGTGAAGATATTGGTTCAAGTATAATTGCACACCTGTGTATGCTCACGCCCCTGAAGAGTCGAGATGGACTCATGATCACTGCCACGAGCGGAATTTATGAATGTTTTTACATTTCTAATTAGGTTGTTTTTCCTTTTTCCCGCAACTGTAGCAACATTAAAGCCAGCGGTTTACCGCAGAAATGCAATGTTATTTTTGAGCCCCCGTTTTCTTAAACCAGCCGATTACCACAAAAAAGTACACCCGCATTGCCTTATGGGACATTGCTTAGTCACTGAACAAAAATGGCGACCACTGAGACAGCGAGAGAGAAAGCTTTGGTTAACTACAGAAAGAAGCTTTTAGAACACAGAGAGCTGGATGCCCGCTTAAAAGACAGTATGTTTATAACAGTTTATATGTCTTAGTTTGATTGATGCAAACAAATGCAAGATAATCAATTTCACAAAATTTCTCGATCTGCCAAATTAGACCAATCTCAATTCTTTATTCAAAACCGCATGTTTTATAATGATATTAAGTACCTGAAATCTTGTCTTGCTGACAGAAAGCCTTAATAGTCAAAATGGTCTTCTACTTGGGTTATTTTGTAGACCCATACATTGTTATATATACTTCTTTTCTTTCTATTTTTTTTTTGTATATTTTTATCACTGATCATGATAAAATCATGAAGGGAAAGTGTCAGTTGTCAAAAATGAATATCGATAAGGTTTCCATATGACCCCATACATTAGTATTATTATGTTTGTATGCACTATTGCTTTTCTTTTACCCTGGGCACCAGAGGTATTCTCGTGGCGAGCTTCGTGACTTGCCTGCTAAAGGCCGGTCGGTGTCGGCCGAAGGCCGATCAACGAGTGGTGAAGCCACGAGAAAACCTCTGGCCCAAAGCAGTTTTATTTACCGTTCTCAGTGAACTTTGATTGTTTTTATCTAATTATATCTAAACCAATCACAGCGAAGATTTCCTACTGTGTTCACATGCGCTGGCACGTGAAGATATGACAGCTTTGACAGGAGCTAATTACATGTGTCAAATGGCCTGCCAAATGACGGGGTTTGTTTATGGCTTTCGGGAGTTAAAACAACTCCCGTGAAAACGGTTCCAAACTCAGTGTCTTCGTTGTCGTGCCGTTTATGCGAAGTGAATGTCATTTCCAGTGGTGGCTACTACAGCCTAATTAACGAAAGCGCAAAAATCTGAACATTTTCAGACGTATTTCGGTAATTTTCGACGCCCAAGAAGACAATAGCGACCTTTAGATTTGAGTATGAGTACGATATTGAGAACGAGTACGAGTTTTGAAATCAAATTCGTGTGCCTCATAATTTCTTATCACACTAATCTTATCCCTAACGTTTATTTATGTGTTAGGTCAGCAACAGGAAAGAGTTATAGTTCAGGGGATACAATTATTTCGAAATTCCAAAGTCATACTCAATTTTGTACTCGTAGTCAAATCTAAAGGTCGCTAATCTCTCTGTCAGGCCGCATGTGTTATGCAAAAAGTGCTACCGCCGAATTGAAAAATACAAAGCGACTATCAAAGAACTAACCATTTTGAAAGAACATTACAAGCGAAATGTGGCCCACTGGAAAACTGAAGTGGATAGCACGTGATCAAAACGATGTTACAGCTCGCCCAATAAAGAAGTCTTGCATCATTGTTCGTCAGCTGGCGATACCCGTTCTGGCGAGACACTTAAACATCCTTGCGGCGTATAAAATTGCAAATCCCATCTGTTTGCTCGGCGCTTGACGTATTGACACCGTCAAAGGTTTCAAGAACCTTTGTTAGGGCTTCCTCCAGAGCCTTCAAATTTTTCAGTATCTGAACTGAAGAACAACCTTCAACATCGAAATCCGACATTTCAACACCTCATCACACAGAAATAATTTCGCATTTCACAGGCTTCTTTCCCGCAGTGTACTCTAATCTATTCTTGTAAACCAATCACAGAGTGGGTTACATTAGAAAGCCCATGGGAGGTCGTTAGGAGCCAATCGGCTGTCTCGTCCAAATTCTGGACGAGCTCGATTTAAACAGGCTTGTCATTGGCTCGGTGCTATCAAATTTGCCAAATGAAAACCTGACCTAATCGGCTGATATCGAACATGGCATGTATGAATGGTCATCATTGACAGCATGTTTTGCAAACTGTTACTCTCACAGTGAATTGTTTGTTATGGAAAGTTCAATGAAACTCTACTTTAGTCGTACACGAGCCACAGGCAGCCCACACAAGCCACAGGCTGCCACTGAGCTTAACCCAGATTCTGTAGCATGAAGCAACTAGGAGTATTACTACTCCCCCCCCCTCCCTGGATGGTATGCTAGTCCATCACAGGGCTACCCCCAGTATTATATCACTGGGGGAGGGGGGGGGGGGCAAGTTCACCACTCATTATAATAATAATTTTAAGTACAACTATCGGTTATATTTTCCCCAAAGCTCACGAGTACTGTGCATATGAATTCGTGCCCGGATTGGAATGGTACAAATGTACAAATGGTGATAAATAAAGGAAGATCATTTGACAAGTAAGCCAGAAAAGTTACTTTCCCCACAGGAAAATCTACTTGTCCTGAATGACTGGATGTGACTTTTTTCTTTCTCATTTTATTATTGAGCATAAAATTAATTTACCATCTTTCTTTATTTATCACCAAACATGATGTTTTTGACATTGCCATTCCTACATAGCACATGTCATATATATATATGAAGTAACCAAGTAAATGGCCTAGTTTGCCATTATTGTTTTGTAGCTCAGTGGTCAGCAGTACTGGAAATAACAGTCGGTCATCGGACATTGTCCGTCCAAAATCCGAAAATGTCCGACCAATTTTAAATTATGCTTGGACATGGTGACTGAGCACAAAAATTACTTAGCTTTTGCCGTGAAAGTCTTGTTAACTCATCACGTTTGATTCCAAAACATTACAATAAGAATTTACGCTGTTTGTACGATTTATTTTGCTGTAAACGGCTCTCTTGATTCGAGAAAATTCAGAAAAGGCCGTCTCATTTGAAATGAAATCGCCCTACAATGCATTGCAAAACTTCTTATAGAATGTTATGTATGCTTACCGATTGTGTCTCAGGAAAAATCCAAAATAGCGGATGTCCGACCAATTTTGTAAAATGTCCGATCAAAAGGGAGGTTTGAAAGGACACATGTCCTTCTAAGCAAGAAAAATTATTTCCAGCACTGGGTCAGAGCATCCGACCTGTTTTTTCCTTTGTCCCATGCTTGTGTAGCCTGTTTCAGGCATTCAGATAGTGGGAAAAGCGCGAAACGTTTGGGAAGGCGCGAAGAAAAGCGAGCGAAAAAATGCGGGGGGACTGGGGAGAGGAAGCGACCCACATTTTTTTCGCTTGCTTTTCTTCGAGCCTTCCCCAACTATTCGCGCTTTCCCCACTATCTGAACGCCTGGAACAGGCTAACGCTTGTGACACAAACACTAAATCTTACTCAGTAAGGTCACTCGTGTTTTCATGCTTTATATCAACAACAACAACAACAATTTATTCAACAACAAACAAACATTGCTAAGATACAACTGACAATATATTCACAAATTAAGATGTCAGGGAAAAGATTCACCAGCTGGTTTTACATGTTGTTATAATTTGTTTCCAGTTATTTTTTATTCCTAACTAGTTAAATGTTTTTTAACTAGTGATTTTTTGTTAACTACAGTAGGTTATTTTACCATTAACTGTCAGAAAAGGGATTTTTTTATGGGGTGTGGTTAAAAAATAGGGACATACATGTGTAGTTCTTTTTAATGTCAATTATCGGTAACAATCAACTAAGTTCGAACTGTCATGCCTCATGAAATTTAGGAACAATAATAATAATAATAAATTATTGTTATTGTCATGCAATTCTTTTAGTTAAAAGCTGTAAAAAGGTCCAAAGAATATGTCATGCTTGATAAATTACATAGAATAAACAAACATATAAATGTTGTAGTTAATTTTTTATCTCAGGTAATTTTTATTTTTCCATTGTTTTTGGGTATGGTAATATATGCTAATGAATATGAAACAAAGGAAAAACAAAAATTACCTGAAATAAAAAATTAACTACAACATAAACATGGATAACCTTTGGGTAGCTGTGGACCGATTTTTTAGAATGTCAGCATTCAGCAACTTGCTGAAATGAACTCTGCAGCCAAATGTTTTGCTTTCATATGACCAAATTAATGTTACCATTAATCACCTCACATGAACTCTGCCTGGTGAAAGTGCTTTTCTGTTGCTTGTTATAGTGAGAGAACAACTGAAAGATTTGAGTAAGGAGTATGACAAATCTGAGAATGACTTGAAAGCTCTTCAGAGTGTTGGCCAGGTATGTGTGTAAGATACATGTATAACGTTCTTAATAATAAATAACAGCTACCTATGGTTAGCCATTTGTTGCAAAATTCAACAACACGTATATTTTTATTTAACAGTTTATATTTTCAACAGGGTATAATTGCATTCAACGACTTATATTTGTGTTCAACAACATGCATTTTTATTCAACTTCAACCCATGGTATTGTCATTCAACAGAAATATTCATTCAACTTCAACGCAAACCTTTTTCGTTCAACAGAAATATTCATTCAACTTCAACGCAAACCTTTTTTGTTCAACAGAAATATTCATTCAACTTCAACGCAAACCTTTTTTGTTCAACAGAAATATTCATTCAACTTCAACGCAAACCTTTTTTGTTCAACAGAAATATTCATTCAACTTCAACACAAACCTTTTTCGTTCAACAGAAAAATTCATTCCCGCTGAATGTTAGCTTTATTCAACGCAGGAAATGACATGCATACTAAAATTAACGTTTTGTAAGTTCCCGGACATTCCCAATAATATTCATTCAACAAAAAAATAATATTTATTCAACAAAAAAATAATATTCATTCAACAAAACCGTCCCGTCCCCCTCCCTACTCCGATGTTACTCTGACCCAGACCCTTTACATTCGCACAACACGTGTTCAAAATGGCGTCGGAAGATGCAAGGGAAGGACCCCGCCGGGGGGGGGGGGGTACTTTGCAAATGTTTGGGCGGGGGTTTGCCGCTGGGACTCTGAGACCCTTAACCTATACTAGACCATTTTAGCTGCATTTTGCAACCCTATTCTAGACTAAACACCGAAAAACCTTACCCTATCCTAGACCTATTCCAGACTCGCTATTTTCCAGAAACTCGTTCACTATCACAGTCTAAGATGCCAGGGTCAGTAAAAATGCCGTACTGCCCGCCGTACCGATTTTTTTTAAAATGCCGTTTGGCAGTAAACACTGTCTAGACTAAATTCTCCACGCAACTGATCAATTGCGCGGAAAATAATACGCTACTCTAGACCAAAAATCTCTGATTACTATACCCTATCCCAGACTAAACTGCCTGAAAACCATACCCTTCACAGCGGCACATACCTATATAGCTCATATATGGGTCCCCCCCCCCCCTATTTCCCTTGAAAGATTTCAAGGGAATCATGTCATCAGTAACTGCATAATCAGTAACATAGCTGCCATGATCTTGATATTCGGGTTTGTCAAGGAGGTGGATGGCCTTTGGGTGAAATTGTTGTCTCACTGGAGACTTTTTCTTGAAACGCCATGGATGCTGTGTATTCAATTTACTTGACCTCTTAGTGCCAGGTTGAAAAGAATTCGACGCCCCAGAAGCCATCATGAATCCAGGAGTAGAAACAGTTGCGGAAGAAGTCGAAGAAGAACTTGGTAGATTTGCAGCTGGATACGATGCACCGAAGGATGGAATTTGTTACTTCCTGGCTAGCCGATCGCGCTAAATTCGCTATTAGATCACGAGTTCTTGTAAATAACGAGGTGTTACTCCCCGATCGTTAAAGAGCAATTTCATTTCGGTCACATTCTCGCACCATTTGTGTCAGTTCTTCCCTTGCATCTTCCGACGCCATTTTGAACACGTGTTGTGCGAATGTAAAGGTCTGGGTCAGAGTAACGTCGGAGTAGGGAGGGGGACAGGACGGTTTTGGTTGAATTAATATTTTTTTTTTGTTGAATGAATATCAATTGGGAATGTCCGGGAACTTACAAAACGTTAATTTTAGTATGCATGTCATTTCCTGCGTCGTTGAATAAAGCTTACATTCAGCTGGAATGAATTTTTCTGTTGAACGAAAAAGGTTTGTGTTGAAGTTGAATGAATATTTCTGTTGAACAAAAAAGGTTTGCGTTGAAGTTGGATGAATATTTCTGTTGAACGAAAAAGGATTGCGTTGAAGTTGAATGAATATTTCTGTTGAACGAAAAAGGTTTGCGTTGAAGTTGGATGAATATTTCTGTTGAACGAAAAAGGATTGCGTTGAAGTTGAATGAATATTTCTGTTGAACGAAAAAGGATTGCGTTGAAGTTGAATGAATATTTCTGTTGAACGAAAAAGGTTTGCGTTGAAGTTGAATGAATATTTCTGTTGAACGAAAAAGGTTTGCGTTGAAGTTGAATGAATATTTCTGTTGAATGACAATACCATGGGTTGAAGTTGAATAAAAATGCATGTTGTTGAACACAAATAGAAGTCTTTGAATGCAATTATACCCTGTTGAAAATAAATATAAACTGTTAAATAAAAATATACAATGTACATGTTGTTGAATTTTGCAACAAATGGCTAACCATAGCTACCAGCCATTAATTATAATCAGTGATACTTGAAAGCAATTAAATGATTGATTACACTTGATGCATAATAAATAATTGTCTTCTTTTGAGCTTAAGGAGACAAAATTTATGTGAACAACTGGTAACATTTTTGCTGAACTTCTTGTCATGCAGATTGTTGGTGAAGTTCTTCGGCAGCTGACTGAAGAGAAGTGTAAGTTTCAAATTAGTTGTAAAATTGTTTAGTTGCATGATCTATTCCCAGGGGGGTACTAAGGTAAATTAGTGACAGGAGGTGTGAATACAGCCAAATTTAAAGACAAAAAATGTCCTGTTAGGCTAAAACTAGACTCCAACAAGTTCAACAACCCATAATCAGGGTTCAAAATAACAGCCGGCTGCCGGCGGTAGCCGGCGCTTTGACCACACTTGTTGGCGACTTTTCACCAAAGAAAGAGAAAATTCATGTCATGCTTGGATCGGCCAACTGAAATCAAAGTAGCTGCAATGGTATCCTGTAATGATAATTCAGGGTTCTCATAACACCCGGGGTGGCACTACTAAATAAAGCTTTGAACAGATTATAAGAAGTGGCCTACACACAAATCGCAAAAAGTGAAAAAAAAAAATCACGTTGTTGACTGCTGAGGGTATGTGCTCATTCATTATTGACAGCCAGGAAAAAAATGAGCCTAGACAAAAAAAGCCTACAAATTCAAGCTTAAAGCTGTGATTTTATTTTGAACCCTGCATAATGCAACCTTAAAAAAGTTCCTGCGAGTAAACAATTTACATACTTAATATGTAACTAATGTAACACAATCTTTCATGAATAAACTGCTATAACAGGAAGTTTCCTTGTCACCTGCATGAAGTTTAAGCTTGTAAGTGAAATTGATGCAAATGTTTGACATAAAATCAAGAATGCAAGGATACACTTTTTATGAACCCTAAAAAAAGTCGCCACCAAAATCTTTCTATCCAAATATAATCCACCAGAAGACTTCTAATTTTCCAAGTCACCAAATCGCTAATTCCAAACCTCAAAAAGGCCTTTGCACCTCCCTGTCACTATGTGACACTGAGTGACCCCCCCCCCCCCCCCCCTTATATACTTCAAACAGGTATCAAATGTACAAAATCTATTCGGAATAATAATGAGGATCGAAATGCACCAATAGCAACAAACCATTGTGATACAAAAAGCGACATGTAACCAAACAACCTCATTGCCTTATGAAGACTAGCAGTAATAGCAGTCGAAACGTTGTAACCAGCATCTCAAAGTGACTCCATCACGAGGCAAGCGAACAAGCGTTCACCTGTTTCAAAGATATTCCATCTAATTTAAAAAATAAAAAAAGTATTATTTTTCTCTGATGACAAATGTACCTTTCTTGTTTAGTTATTGTGAAAGCCACCAATGGACCACGTTATGTAGTGGGATGCAGAAGACAGGTAATTAATAATTTTTTGTATTACTTTTGCATTTGTCTTTTCTGTAGCAACAGTTTAGTTATTAAAACTTTTTCTCTCGGTTGCAATAGGTAGATAAAAAGAAACTCAAACAAGGAACTCGTGTAGCTCTTGACATGACAACACTTACCATCATGAGGTACAGTATGTGATTATATACTTATGTGAAGCAGTCTGTTCCTCTTGAGCCAAACCTGAGAAAATGGTCTTTTACCTTTTACTCTCAAATTTCATTTTGTAAAATATGGTACTAAAAAATAAACAATGCCATAGGAAAATACTACTGAATAGCTTTCATTTGAATGGTCACACTGTTGGATTTCATCCACAGACTCAAAAGTTAGAACCACCTTGTGCAGCATATAATAAACAGTATCACAGGAAAGTACTGCTCAATAGCTTTCATTTGAATGGTCACACTGTTGGATTTCATCCACAGATTCGAAAGTTAGAACCACCTTGTATAGCATAATAAACACAACTACAAGAAAGTACTGATAATAGCTTTCATTTGAATGGTCCCACCTCAGGATTTTGTTCACAGATTTCAAAGTGAGAACAGAATTGCAAGACATAAAGTCAAATTTTAAATCTGAGTATCAAAAGCACACACATTCATTATATTATATTCTTGCTTGCAATTAGTATAAACATGTAATATATATGTTGTGGTTCAATTTTATCCTTGGTTCCAATTTTATTTTCCATTGTTTTTGGCTATGGTAATGTATGATAATGAGCTTTAAACAAAGCAAAATAAAATTTGAACCAAGGATAAAATTGAACTACAACATGTACACCGGTACAATCATGCCTGCTAAGGCTGCTAGAATAAGAATCACTTATTTCCTTCTACTATGAAGGGTAATAATTTGCAATAATGTAAACTAAATTCCTTTGTCTCTTTGTTTAGGTATCTTCCTCGGGAAGTTGACCCCCTTGTGTACAACATGTCCCATGAAGATCCTGGTAATATTTCATATTCTGAGGTTGGAGGTCTCAGTGAACAGATCAGAGAGCTTAGAGAGGTACAGTACATACACTGTAAATACAGCTAAAACCAATACAATGGCACCCTATTAATCCAGTCACCAACAGGCCATGGAAATCTGGCCATATTAATGGTTGGCCTTATTAACAGGTTGGCCTTATTAATTTGCCTAATTTAAGATATTTTTCATAGCTAAGGAACATCCTAGTTCTTTACCCTGCTCCTTCATTTACTTCCGTTTTATTCCCATCTTATCTCCGATCACACTGGCCAGTTATAGTACATGTACCTTTCATTTAAGCTAAAGATAAGAAGATAATAAGGGGTGCCTGGAAAAAAGCCCTAAGTGACTTCTGATAAACTGCTAAATTCTCATTCCGAATTGCCTTGTATTCTCTTGTGAAACACAGGGAGAATTTGACCTTACATCACAAGTCACTTAGGGCCTTATTCCACGCACCCCTTATATTATTTATTTATTAGAGGGCTCTAAGAACCATCTCATGAATAGGAAACAACATAAGGTTAAGTCCACGGATCGGTTTTAATTTTCCATACTGAGTTTGAAGTCAAACAATTGAAGATTAAAACAGATTTAAAATGATTAAAACATCTTAGCGTGACATGCAATTGTGTGATACAAGACTGTCTAGACAACTGGAAGACGTAATTACACTGGGGAATTAAAAAAGGTTTACTACAGCAATCATCTTTTAACACGTAATACATTGGGGAATAAAAAAAAGTTTACAGATGATGGAATTAGTGAAAATTTACATATCTGTCCCTGTATGCGATATCTTGTTCAACGCTTCGTGTATTCGTAAGATGAAAAGGGTGAAGATAAATAATGAAAAATGGAACCTGAAAACTGCAATGCATTTAATATGTGTATTACAAGTTGCATTGTTCATAACATACAGACAAATGTTTGTACTTGTTTGTGTGATCATTTAGAGTTGAGGTTAATTTACAATGAAAATAGTCACTCGGCGTATTACCGGGGGCGACTGGAATAAAGGGGTTTTTACAAGAGAAAATAACTGAGCATTTGTTGAAGCCAAAATAAAGTGGCCGTAATAATGAGGTAGCCATATTAATGGCGTGGCTGTAAGGTGGGGTTTCACTGTAACTCTAACTGTTAATGGGAAGTGCAGGGGTTTCAATAAAATTTGAAGTAGGCAGTGCATTTGAGTACAGTAACTGACTGTATCAACAAGTTTTAAAATAATTTTTCTTATATTTCTTCAATTTGGTGGGGAAAATAGTTGTCTTCTCCAGGCAAAGTAGCCGACGGTTTTCGTCGGCCGTCGGTGCTTATTGAAACCCCTGGAAGTGCATAGCATAAGTAATAATATCCATGTGATTTTGTTGCAGGTAATAGAACTTCCCTTGACCAATCCTGAGCTGTTTCAGAGGGTTGGAATTGAACCACCGAAAGGCTGCCTTCTGTTTGGTCCTCCAGGTAATGACAACATTTCCACTGATGTCGTTGAATTTGGTATCATTGTCGGGAAAGTCAGACTAAGTCAATAAAAATAAATAACAATTTTTAAAAAGGGTGGTACCAAGCTAACTCTAGGTTAATTAGGGTAACCCTCTAACATTCCTGGTCAAATTGTAATTTAGAAATGTTACTTTGTGAGGAGGGAGGAAAAACCGGAGTACCCAGAGAAAAAACTCTCGTAGCAAGGATGAGAACTAACAACAAACTCAACACACATATGACGCCGAGTCCGGGAATTGAACCCGGGCCACATTGTATTTGTAACAGTTTTTCAGGTTTCGATCTTAACAAACAAATTTCAATGAATAAATTAATGGGATTAGTTACTAAAGAAACTGTGGTGCTCAGGGTTGGACACTTAATTTTGAGAGCACTCGCCATTCGGGCTAGTGACCCTCAAAATGCACTCGTCCGGACCAGTTTTCACTCGCCCAAAAGTTACCCCCCCCACCGTCTCTCCAACCAGTCTGTTTTAGTTTCTCTTCACAGCAGTTCTTTTTCCAGTTTCTTTAGCACCATCTCCTCTGACATCTCAGCCTCTGACTCGTAGTCTGAAATAACTCCCTCGTCTTCGTCATCGTCATCCGCCTTCTCTCTGAACATTCTAGAACATTCTGTACGACCAAAGTTTGTTTGTTCTCAACACACCACTCGCAAATCGTGCCTTTCTCCTCATCATACTTTAACCACGGCCAGCCAATTTGCCATTTCGTAGAAAACTTCCTGATCCTTGTCTTCTCGTATTCCCTCGTATCTCTGGCAGCTTTTGGGGCTTTTTCGTTCTTCTTCTCGTCGACGACTTTAGAAATTCCTGATAAATATTTCCACATATTGGCTGTGATCAGTTTACTCCATTTTTAAACTTACTGGGAACATGTGTTGATCAGAGCGCTGGGAAAGTACGGGAAAACAATTTGCTCGCAACGTCGTTCAGCACGTGGCAGACCGAGGTAATATTATTACTTCAATAAAAAATTCTATTTAAAGACCTTAAACCCCAAGAAAACCGATGGAGGCACTTACTTTATATTTCAAATAGTTTTTTTATTGATGAATCTTCATGAGATCCCTGCAGTTTGCGAGTAAACTTGTCTGTTCTTCTCGGGAGCGCTCCTTGGGCGCCATGTTTACCTGATCACTGATGGCTCGATAGTGACCAGCAGTATCACTTTGTACAAGTACATGTGTTATGTAATTATCACTAGGAGGAGGCCATATTTGTCTGTTTGTGAAGCCCAATGTTGCCTTTCAGCGCCAATTTATTAGACAGTTCGGAATGTAAAACTTTGCAAAATAGAAATGGTAAGGTTATGTTTAGGGATTTTCTCGGCAAAATGGAATGTAATTATTTTGCAATTTATTATTTAAATAATTTCTTGGCGACGAAAACGGGCAAGTGATCGATGATTTGCGCTCGCCCGACACTTTAGACATTCGCCTGGGCGAGCGGGCGAGTGCTAATGTCCAACCCTGGGTGCTTCGTCAGTGGGGGAGTGAAACACAAAACTTATGCTTTTTTCAACAGAGGTGATATGGTAAATTGGCCACTGTAAAGAAATTCAAATGCTGATATCTCGAGTGCTAGCCCCGGGGGGGGGGCTTAGGGTTCTAAAATTTAAAATGACCGCCATTAGAATTATCCCCTCATCAGAGTGAATCAAAGAATTGTGGGTTAATTGCATGGTTTATATATCAAACGGTAAAGCTACGCTCTAAAAGTCTTTAGACAAAGGGCTTGTGCTCAAAACATCAGCTTTTGAATCTCATTACGCTGGCCAATTTACTTTATCAACTCAATTGAAAAACCAAATGTTAAGTAGGCATTGAATATTTCTTTGATAGGAACTGGGAAGACATTACTTGCCAGAGCTGTTGCCAGCCAGTTGGATGCCAACTTTCTTAAGGTAATTTTTCAAGTAATTCAATTAGTCTAAATCTATCTACTGTGACATGAAGCCTTCTCTGTACATTCTTCAATATGCTATCTATCCTGCACATTCTTCTTCCAGGTCATTCCAGTCAAATCTTACAATGTCCTCCCTCCATCTTTTTAGAGGGCATCTTCTAGATTCCCGGATCTACCAATCTATTGTTCATTTTATGCGCTGATTGCCTTTCAAGTATTAAATATTTTGAGTTACATTTTGCAATCCTTGAGCTAACAAGTGGAGAAAGCTAGCCTAGCAGTGGTGTTGCTAATAGGTTTTGTTGTGCTTTGCAAGGATTTGAGGAAACAGAGCCTCTGATTGAAATGCTCACAATATGTCATGTTGCTGTTCTTTACTTTTTCTTTAGGTGGTTTCCAGTGCAATTGTAGATAAATATATTGGTGAAAGTGCAAGGCTTATACGAGAAATGTTTGGTATGTTCTATGTATATTTGTTGAATACTAGACTATATTAACCCTTTGTCTCCTAGCAGTGTTATGTCCATAATTCCCGAAAACGTTCTAAAGTAACAAATTTGCAACAAAAAACTTACTACTCTTTGCTTTTAACTTGTATGGCTACACTTTTAACAATGTGCTATTTTAAAGTCTGCTAATGAACTTTTATTTCAATTAGAGGATTTCATCTGCAGTCTCAAAAGTGAGAACCACCTTTTCCACTGTAACAAACAGTACCGCAGAAAAGTACTGCTCAATGGCTTTCATTTGAATGGTCACACTGTAGAATTTCACCCACAGACTCAAACGTTAGAACCACCTTGTACAGCATAATAAACAGCACCACAGAAAAGTACTGCTCAATAGCTTTCATTTGAATGGTCACACTTTAGGATTTCACCCACAGACTCAAAAGTTAGAACCACCTTGTACAGCATAATAAACAGCACCACAGAAAAGTACTGCTCAATAGCTTTCATTTGAATGGTCACACTTTAGGATTTCACCCACAGACTCAAAAGTTAGAACCACCTTGTACAGCATAATAAACAGTACCACAGGAAAGTACTGCTCAATAGCTTTCATTTGTTAAATGGTCACATTTTAGGATTTCATCAACAGACTCAAAAGTTAGAACCGCCTTGTACAGCATAATAAACAGTACCACAGGAAAGTACTGCTCAATAGCTTTTATTTGATTGGTGTCACTTTAGGATTTCATCTACAAACTTGAAAATTAGACATTCATCACATAACAAGGTTCGATGCAAGGAGTGAAAAGATAAATACCTATTTTTTTCTATTTTTTTTTTCTTGTGATCAATACCCTTTATTATGTGTTGGCATTTATTAGGAGGATTGAATAGATACAGGGCACAAACCTTTCTGTCTTGTTTTACAGGTTATGCCAGAGATCATGAGCCATGCATTATCTTTATGGACGAAATTGATGCCATTGGTATGTAACATTTTACCCTTTCACTCCCAAGAGTGCCAAACACCAAAATAAAAGAAAAATCCCCAATATCATTTTGTAAATTATTGGAAAACAAATAGTACCATGCAAAAGTACTGCTGAAGAGGTTTCATTTGAATGGTCACACCATAGGATTTCATCCACAGACTCAAAAGTTAGAACAAATGGTACCATGCAAAAGTACTGCTGAAGAGGTTTCATTTGAATGGTCACACCATAGGATTTCATCCACAGACTCAAAAGTTAGAACTACACTACATGTCTCCATGATTGACTCTGGGAGTGAAAGGGTTAAGTGCAGAGCTACAATCATTGTCAAAAGTTGTTGGAGCACCCTTCCCTCTTCTCTATTCCAATGTTGGCTGACACATTTACAGTCAAAACCGGTCAAGCGTTCCCGCCAAGAATGAATTAATGAATTCATTATTGCAAATTTGATTTCATTACTCGTTTCAATAATCCGCTCTTCGAATAAATAATGCAAAATTCAAAATAGGCCTCGATTCAAAAATCGAATTTTGATTGGATTAATGAACAAAAGGTTTATGCTATATATGGAATACTTAGCACCAGGTTGACCGCGACTCGTCAACAAAGATGGCGGCAAGATCTCCGTCGTCCTCGTGTGAGGAAAAGGTAGGTTTATAATCCATTTTGTTGGGAAACTTTTCCTCTTTTCAAGCATTAGCGCATGGTAACTATTATGGCTATAGTTTGCCGTTATAATGAAACACTTGTATTGGAAAAATCAGATTTATGGAGCGCTGTATGAGAAGGCTTTCGGAGATACAAAAAAATATCAACAATTACATGGCTTTCGCTATACTTCTTCCTCGAATTTTCCCAAATAACCACGAGTTTATATCAATTTGCGATTGATATAAAGCCTAAACCTTTTGTTCATTAATCCAATCAAAATTCGATTTTTGAATCGAGACTTATTTTGAATTTTGCATTATTTATTCGAAGAGCGGATTATTGAAACGAGTAATGAAATCAAATTTGCAATAATGAATTCATTAATTCATTCTTAGCAGGAACGCTTGACCGGTTTTGGCTGTAACGCACATATTTATTTAGTTTTTCCAACAACATTGAAAGGTGGGGATGGAATGAACCACCATTTGCACACCATCCAGCACATTGTGTTCCAACGTTTTGTCAGAAATTGAAGCCTGTCAATCATTAGACTACAAGTAGTCCCTTATTTCTGTCAGGGATAGTCAAGCGGGTGATCAAGTGGTAGGCTCATTTTCTGCCACTCTCTCGAGTCTGGTCTTTGTTACTTCCCGTGGGGGGGATGAGCCAGGCTCATTTTCCCGAATAGTGGCCCTCAAGGAGATGTGTCAACATACCTGGATCCCAATATTAAAACTCAGCTTTCAGTTCTCGGTATGCTCATATGAAGGGACGCAGATGGCTTGATGGTCACAGGCTTGAGTTCTGGTGCAGCTTAAGCAATTTTAGTGAGCTGTGAAATTTTAATATTTAGAAAACAAACTGATTTCTTTAAACTATCGAATTAGGCAAAGAAATGGTTTGGTGAAGAAATGAATTAGAAAGTGATCTTCACCTTATGTAGCCAATAACCAGTCATGAGCAAATGGTCCCTTTTTCACCCCCTAAGTAAAAACAATACTCCTCCTGTGTGTTGGTTGTCTCTCCTTTATAGTTCAAATGATACAAAGGCCCAGAGAAGCAGAATTTATTCCATGCTGAAACATGTCTCCTTCCTTTTACTTTGCACTCCACTGAAACACCCCCCTCCCCGCTTTTTTTACTTTGACCCCTCATTTTAAGCAACACTGGATCCATCACTGTGTGTTGTCAGTTTGTAATGTAATGATCAGATATTCTATAAGCCATACCAACAAAAAGAAGACAGTTACAACAGTGGGTTTTAATTGTTTATTCAGGTGGGCGTCGCTTCTCAGAGGGTACTTCTGCTGACAGAGAAATTCAGAGAACACTTATGGAGGTCGGTAGCCATATAATCGCTTTTTATCTTACGGAACATTTTGTCCAAATAAATGCGTCAAAGTTTTTAAAGACAGAAGTACACAAGTGTGGATGGATAAAAATGTTACATAGTTGTGAATTTCTTGCTACATTTTGTTGAACATAAAGAGACTATTGGGGTAGTACATTTTCTTTGCTGGATGCAAAATGCTCAACATATCTTTCATTATGCTTTCGACATCACTGATCCTAGCAGTTAAAAATACTTTTCAAATTCGCCACGTCTCTTTCGACCATCCCACTGGTATGTAGGTTATGGAATCGACTTTTATCAGATTAAATAAATAAATACAGTATAAATAAATAAAAGAATTATATTGGATAATACAGTTAACTTCCGAATGGTGTTTTTACTTTCATGCTCGCACAGCACAACAATCTTTTGTAGCAAAACTCATAATTTGCTTCTTGTTTCAGCTGTTGAACCAAATGGATGGCTTTGATGCTTTAGGACAGGTAAGGAAGAAATCTCTCTTTTTTTTCTTCTTGTTTCCAAAACCTTTACAGTCATATAGCATACCACAGCATGTTCTCTTGGCAGATGTCCATAAGGGGACTTCTGATAGGTGTCAAAGGGTTAAATTATATTACCCTCCCTCTCCTCCCAGGTGAAAATCATCATGGCCACTAACCGTCCCGATACTCTCGACCCAGCCCTCCTCAGGCCAGGCCGTCTGGATCGGAAAATTGGTGAGTTTATTTGCACATAGAAAGATAGCGTGATGAAAATAAATTCAAGTGAAAACTTTTAAGTCCTCGGAACCGTTTTGATTCTAAAAATCGTCATGATGTAATAGCCAATCGCTTTTTGATATTGAATGTCGAAAGTAATTTCGCAATTCTTTGGTTTCCATTACTACGCTTTGTGATTGGCTAAAAATTCTCGCGCCACTTTATCGACCAATCAGAAGTAAAACTAAAACCAATCGTGACTTGTTTGCACGCGTTTTCCCGCTCTTGGTGCCCGTGCCGGCTACATGTATTTGATATAGGTTTTGATTGGTTCGTTAGATTGTCTGTGTCCGTTGTGATTGGTCAGTAATTATTTTGGTTTTACGACATTCAAGTGAAAACCGCGCTAATGAAATTGCCAAATATTTTCACCCGCAGTTTATTGTGCTAGAAGAACACGTCTTCTGCTTAGCCGCCTCTTTTTACAAATGTTTAACCTAAATCCAACATTTTCACTCAACACGAGCAAATGTTTATCGTTTAGCCACCTCTGCCAACAAATTTGCGTATATTTTGCATTAGAGCGGTTTTCAGTTGATTTTCGATAGTAATCCGCATTTGGTTTGGTTTTGCTTACTACGCTTTGTGATTGGCCAAAAAATCTCGTGCCACGTTCTTGGCCAATCAGAAGAAAAACTACAACCAATCGCGACTTGCTCGCACACGTTTTCCCGCGCTTGGTGCATGATTGGTTTCTTGGACTTATGCGTGTGTTGTGATTGCCATGGTGATAACTTTTCTTTTGGTGTCACGGTGCCTTTTGGTGCCTTTACAATCAAATGTTAAAGATATATTTTCATAGTTTTTACTCTGTCTATTGTTCAAATACCACAAGCATTACAATAATTTTAGTAGGATATTTACAATAAAGAAGAGAACATTAAGCCTTTATTCGTGATAGCGAAGCCAAGAGAACACAGCACAACAAAGGAAATTAAAGGAATACATTAAAAACCGCTTGATATTACGTGTCTTGCGAGAAAGCCATAATTAGAGCGGTAAAACACGCAAAGCCAATAGTTGGCTCACATTGTTTATGGTCAAACATTATTTGCTCGTTTAGCGACTGCATATTGTTACACGGCAAATACGATGCTCCTAAATATCGATCTCTGTTTGCCAAAAACTGTCATTTTTTTATTCCAGAAATACCACTGCCCAATGAGCAGGCTCGCATGGATATTCTCAAGATTCATTCAGCAAAGATCACAAAACACGGTGATATCGGTAGGTGGAGCTCCCGTGTTTTCGCAAAGACGGTCCGTCTGTTTAGATTTGAGTCTACTAATATTGGCACTTCTCGCCCCCTATCATCAAACAGTTAGTCTCCCAGCTAAAAGTGCTGTTACACGAGGCAATTTTTTCCTGCAACTTGCAACGCAATTCTGACGAGAGCCGTTGCGACATGTTGCGACACAAGTTGGTGATTACATGTTACACGTTTGCAACTTGTCTCGCAACGTTGCAAAAAGTAGACAAGTGGTCAACTTTTTCTGCAACTCGCAACGCAATTTTTCGTTGCGAAACAAGCTGCGCAGAGAAGGTGTTACACGCGCAATTTCATCCGCAACTTGTCTCGAAACGGCTCTCGTCAGCGTTGTGTTTGCAACTTGTCTCGCAACGTTGCAAAAAGTAGATAAATGGTCAACTTTTTCTGCAACTCGCAACGCAATTTTACGTTGCGAAACAAGTTGCGCAGAGAAGGTGTTACACGCGCAATTTCATCCGCATTTTGTCTCGCAACGGCTCGCGTCAGCATTGCGTTGCAAGTTGCAGGAAAAAATTGCCTCGTGTAACGGCACCTTTAATCAACTGTCTGTCATAAAAATAACACTTAGCATATTTAGCATCGGTGTCCTAAAAAAACGTCTCCTAGGTGAATGATTTGGCTTAACTGAATCTTAAATACTGTATAACTTTATGGATGTCTAGTTCTAAATACTATATATTATGCATTCTGCCATCGACGTTCTGATGGGATATATATAAAAAACGAGAGCTTTGTGTTTCATTAGTGGATCTAAACATCGAGAAACCACTAAAGGCCCGGCCAAACGAACGCAATATTTCAATGCAACATTGTTGCGCGCAACGTGTTAACACGCGTTTGGCCACCCTGCTGCAACATGTTGGATGGTGTTGGATCAAATTTCACCTTTTTAAGACTTGATCCAACACTATCCAACATGTTGCAACAGGGTGGCCAAACGTGTGTAAAGGCCTGGCTAAACTAGGAAACGTTGTTGCGGAAACATTGTTGCGGAGGCAAATGTTTCCCAGTTTAGCCGCGCGAGAAACATATGTCGCGGAAACAAATTTTGCTGCTCGGAAACAAGAAAATGTTTTTGCCTAAGGTCAAAAACATTTTTGCTTCCCGGACACAAATTTTGCTTCCGAAACATATGTTTCCCAGTTTAGCCACCATGAAATTTGTTGACCAGTTTCCAGTGCTGTTTTATTATTATGCGTATGCGTGACCCTTTGTTTCCGTAACAATGTTTCCTCGTTTTAGCCTAGGCCCCCGCAAACGAGTTAACACTATTGCGGAAACATTGTTGCGGAAAAATTGTTTCCCTAAATGTTTCCCTGTTTGCGCGGACAGGAAACATTTGTTGTGGAAACATTTTTTGCTGCCGAGAAACAAAAAATGTTTCTAACTTTTTTTAGAAACGTTTTGTTTCTTCCACAAATGTTGCCCCGTTTGCGTGCCGAAGAATCAATGTTGCCTAGATTCCAGGGTCGCGAGGACTGCTCTGGACTGCACTTCATAAATTGAGCATGCGCAGTGCCGTATCCCATATATCAGCGCCCATTTGTTTCCCAGTAAAATGTTTTTTTTTTTCGTTTGCGCGGCAAGGAAACATTGTTTCTCGCTCGTTTGCGCGCCCAAGAAACATTCTGGGAAACAATGTTTCCGCAACAATGTTCCCTCGTTTGCGGGGGTGCGCGCAACAATTTTGCAAGATGTTGCGTTGAAATGTTGCGTTCGTTGGAATCCCTGACAAAGCACGGAGCACGAAGCACTAGTTTTGGATAGGACTTCTCAAAGCAAAGTTCTAAAAAAAAGGAGACTGAATATAATTAATGACTCTTTGTTTTATGAGTTCGTTATTTTTAATTTCTAAGTCCGCTGTAAAAGAATAAAAAGCCAAAATATTTGCCAGAGATAATAATCATTTCAGTACATATTGCGCGATTAACAAATTTCCCAGTGCTTGCTAATGCTACTAAGAACGGAGCTCCAAACAACTCATTCACCATAAGTTCTCATTAGATTCACATCATGAGTGTATTAAGGTGACGAGGCCCTATTTACATGGAAAGGGGATGATCCTTGTGCTAAGATCATACGAGCGCGACATGTTTTCTGCTTTCAGTTTACATGCGAAGGGTTGCATTTGGCCCTAGCGCTAGGATCATCCAAGCCCCATGTAAACGGCCTCGGAAGCCACAGGGTTATCTTCGCTTTTGTTATTGTGGCCCGCCAAAACCGCGCCAAACTCAAAGGTACTAGGGCCATCCTGCCGAATTTTTTATGTAAACCAAAAGAAAAGTTGATCCTGGAAGCCGCATTTATGCATGTAAACCAAATGAGCTTTTTAGGATCATCCTAGCACTAGGATCATCCTCTTTCCATATAAATGGGGCCTTACACGGGACGATTGACAACGACGATTTTTAGCGCAACATAAGTGCGCGGACGATTGTCTTCACATTTTTTGCGTTGCGAAGTTTCAGCTTCAAAAACTTGCAACGCAAAAACACGAAGTTATTTCGTGTAGCATACCTGTCGTTAATTTTGTTGCGCTAAAAATCGTCGTTGCGAATCGTCCCGTGTAACATCGCCTTTAGATGGATAGAGATGTCAGAGAGATTTGCCTAGGGGGCGTTTTAATCTACCAAACATATAAACGAGTTAACAATACATTATGACACTGATCTTTTCCAGTTTTATGGTCATTCACGTTTTGTTTTATTCTTTTGCAGATTACGAGGCTGTAGTGAAACTTTCAGACGGATTCAACGGCGCTGACTTGAGAAATGTTTGCACTGAAGCAGGTTCGTGTAAAATCATTCCCATGATGCTTACCTTCACACCGGTGTCCCGGCATTCCTTGTGCATGGATGGCACAAGATGGATAGCCGTGATGGTTCTCGGGAAGACTTTATGCCATTTCTGAATTCAATAAATAAGTCTTTTTTCATTTCTTTTCTCAGGAATGTTTGCTATTCGTGCAGAGCGAGACTACGTCATCGAGGAGGACTTCATGAAGGCGGCACGCAAAGTCTCCGACAATAAGAAACTGGAGTCCAAACTGGATTACAAACCGGTTTAATCCAGCGATGAAATTTCTAAAATTCTGTAGCTTTTTTGTTGTTTCGTGTAAGACGCCTTGTTTCCTTTAATAAATCGCAACTGTAATCTATCAGTTTGATAGTTTCATTGATTCAGATCGTGTCTCCTGACAAAACAGAGGGTGTTTGCCATTTCGACAAAACATCCAGAAATTTCGGTTGGAAATCATGTGGTTTAAGAAATTTTTCCGGTAATTCCTTTCTGAAATTTTGGAGTATCTCGACTGGTACTCCTCTGGCCTTCTCATCCATCGAGCTGAATTGTCGTGTTCGGCCCCAAGTCCTCTCCCTTCGCTTGCCAAGCGCCTTTGGGGTGGTACCCAGGCCATTTGTACACTACGTGGGTAGAAAGATCAAGGGTTATTTTCTCATGGAAACAGAACCTGAACGAACCTGGGAATAAGTTCGTGTTCCAGTATCCTGTATGATGCCTAGTGATGTTGGATGATGTCTAGTTCCATTAGATGATTTCTAGGGAAGTTGATTAGATCTAGCAACATGCGATGATGTGTAGTGATGTTCCATGACGGGTGGTTAGGATTGGTGGTGGTTTAGGGGACAACATTGTTATTGATTTTCAATTTGGTGTACTGGAACACGAACTTATTACCCTGAACTTCGTCCCCAGGGTCTTCTCCGCTTTTTCAAATTCAAAATGGCGGGTCGAGCGACTTGTGGGATATGGCAGTGAGAAAGTCAGAATATCGCACAACTCAGTGTGCTTTGGTAAACTATAGCCACTAAATAGGGCACCATCGCTACGTTGGTATCGGATATTATTATTCGACGTAGCATTTTAGAGTGCAAATACGCATCAAAACGATTACAAATATGACACGTTATATTGCACTATTCTGACCGCGCGGTGGAAAAACACTTTCAAAAACGTAAGGATTAAAAAAAGACGACTGTTGTATAACAAACAATTTATTCAGAGGAACGTTTGTAATACGGCTGGACATTTTTACTCGTCAGTTTTTACTTTTTTCTCGCCAAGAGGATCGTAAAAATAAAAACGGACTCGTACACAACTTTTCACTGAAAAACCTCTACTTATCCCTAGACATACCAGAAAAAAAAAACAGTGAACCCAAGTATTAGCAATCGTGAACAGCTGTTTCGACCTTGTTATGCCTTATCATCGATTGTTATCCTTAGGTGGAATCTCTGACCCCAAGTAATAACAAACATGACAAAAGTTAGATATCCTTTAAAATATTTTTGGCGGATGTTAGTCTGTGTCTGTAATAACAGAATTTTGAGGTGTTACTAAAATTGAACCAAATTGAACTAAATTGGCTTAAATATAACATCCAGACAAAATAAAAACGGATTGAGTTTTTAAAACTGAGGAAATTTAAAAAATGTCAACTGCATGCTATTTTGGTGTCCGTCTACTAATCATGAACTTTAACATCTACTTTTAAAACTTCATTAAATCTTCAATCATTTCCGCCCCCTCCCCCTTTTTCCCGTCTCAAACACTCCAAAAATCACAGTGAAAAAAAAAATCAATTAGATTGCTTGAAACACTACCGAGATACTTCCAGAAAACCGAACTAAAGTAGCATAAAAATAACATTTAACTGTAATCCTCCCTTAAAAGACATTTTCAACCAGAGAAATGAAATCCTCGCTGATCCTTGGTTTAATAGCTTTCAGAGTAAGTCCTGAATTGATGTTTAATAATCGGAAATCAGCTTTCCGGTCAACTAGGCGCAGGGTTTAAATAAATTTTCACAAGGTAGGTTATTCACTGTCAAAAACCTGAGATAATGTGCTCTAATCAGTGAAAAGAAGACTAGTTATCATTTTTTCTCCAATTAGAACGACAATACCAATATGTGACTTTTGTGGACGTTTTCCCGCGCTTGGCACCGGGTGCAGCGGTTGCGTGTCCTTGCTTCGCGTTCTGATTGGTTCATCCAGTTGTTAGCGTTTATTGTGATTAGTCAGTTTTGATTATTCGGTTTGTGGCTTTTTGACAGTCATAAGTAAACCATAGCAAAATAGCTCTTTAGTGAATTACTGGAATTAGGAACACGCATCGAAGCAAGAAATCAAAACCTCATCCAGATTTTAATCAATTATTCTTATTAAAACTAAGTGCGGTTACTGTTAGGATCATTGTAACGGAATTGCGTGGAATATTACATTGACTGGATTAATCTAAAGTCACGAACAAAAATTATTTGTCCCAGGAAAATTAGCATATGTAAGAATTTGTTCACGCTATTTTTGGAACGAACATCAAGAGTGATTGGGCGGGGAACGGGCGTAATTTAACGGTGAACAACGTTTCGAAATTTTAAGATAATTTCACGCAATATATATGTTGCAAGGTTTCTGAAGAAAATAAATATTGCACCGTCAAGGTACGCAAACAAAAACAAAAAATATATAATAAATAATAAATTTGTATGACATCACTGAATTAGTTCCACACCTTCCAACCAATTACGAGCGCTGATTTCAAGGGGCAATCCATTTCTTTGTCTGACGCGCGATTGGTCGATTACGGGCACGTGACTCACTCAGCGGCCGCTGGCACGCAAAAGGCGTTCATGTTGATTTTATCGAATGTTGGAAAACGGTTTGAAGTCAATTTGGCCTTCCTTTAGGACTAGTGCTGGGGAATTGTAGTGTGTGCTGCTCCGGGACAGTGAAAAATAGATTTTCGTTTTGCTTTCCGTTTTTTGTTCGACGCATTTGGGTGGTTGAAAACTGCGAACCATGCCAGTTCGCAAGGAAGGTATGTATTCGATCCTTCTCAGGTTCATGTGTATATGACAGGCTGGATCATATAAAAAACTCAAAATTAGTACTTCTTTCCTGTGATTGCTCTAATGAAATTCAAATATAATTCTTGTAGATGCTGGGAGAGCTCTTGAGCTACTGGAACGCTACTATGAAAAGTTAAACAAACCTCAAGACCGCGCGCTGCGTACAGCCATTGAAAGAGTAATTCGGATCTTCCAAAGTCATCTATTCTTGGCTCTTCTAGGTAAGCCTGGCTTGATGTTTGCATTTCTTAGCGTCATATTTAGTGAAAAGTACTTAATAATATGTTCCGAAGAACGGTAATTTGGAAGGTTAAACCTGTCTTGATTTTCAATTCAAGTTGTCTTGGTAATCCAGAATCGATAGATGATTTTGGAAGCACAAGAAACTTGCCGAGGAATAGTTTAAAGTTCGCGTTTGTAATATTTTTGGTAGGCCCCTCGCTGTTATTTTATCAACCGTAATTATTTTATGCTGTCATTAAAATTCAGATATACAAGAGTTTTACGAAACCACGTTGTTGGATGATTCAAAAACTCCCGAAGAAAAAGCCGAAGAGACAGAAGAAGCCGTACAGAGATGGAAGAACAGTTCACCGGTTGAATCACCACCGAGCTATGCCGATTTTGATAAGGTAAATGAATCGATGCACATTTTAAAGCTTTTCTATATATATAGGCGTTCATGTTTCCCTGAGAAAATTTAAGAAGTCAGGTAAGCTTTGGTTGAAATTACAAAGACGCTATCACTGACATTTTGAAGTTTATTTCGTAATGAGTTTATAGCAAGTCTGCGAACCATTTTAGGATTTTGTTGTCATCACCCATGTCTGTAAGGTGTACTTTGTATTTTCAATTGATCCCCTTGCGTGTTTTCTAGATCCGAAATATTGGCCTGGTCTTGGAGAATAGATATTATTGCTTTGAGGGATTTGTAGATTTTAGAATTGTATCTTGTGTGTAAACTCAATTACATTCGATGAATTTATCAGAAATTAATTTTATCACGACCCTGTCCGTAGCTTACGACAGATGGCAATTCTCACAGATTTGGCAAAAGTGGTAATTGCGTTTTATAATGTCTCTAATTTACCTGTTAAAAAATTTAGACTGGCCAATAAGACTGAGCCGTTTAAAATTTTTCTTTGAATCTTCTATGATTATTAAAAACTCTAAAATCTAAATTGTTGATCCTACAAATGGTAAAACATGTTCTGTTTAGTAACATTTAATCTTTATGCAAATGTTCTTGTTAATGCATTGTTTTGTTTTGGTCAAAGATAACACAACTTTCAGTATGTGACTGACTTCATGCACAGTGCGTTTCTTGAAATTCACAAACCCCAATATTTTTGTGCGATATTTATAACATTTTTGGGTGTAATGTAAATTTAAAAATTTCATGACAAAACTAAAGATATTTATATAAAACAATTATTGTAATAGTTTTCCTGTGTTCTTTCATGTAGCACAATATGATTGCCCGTAGTTTGTGTCAGATTTGAGATCCACTGAGGAAGGTTTTGGCCATCTAAAAAACAAACTAATGATCAATTTTATAGACAAGGGGAGCAATTTTAGAATATCTGGCCACTTGTTTACATTTCCCTATTTGTAGATTGAGGCAATTATTAAACCAAATGAAGCTATTCTTATTCAATGACATGCAAACAAGCTGATGATTTTATCCCTGGATAATAATCCCAGCTTTGTTCGGTTTCCCCAACTATATGATGGTACCAAAACAATGTTCTCCCCAGCCCTTTCTTTTGTATGAATTATCGTTTTTCAATAATTTCCGTAAAAACCGGCAGAAAAGCTGCACCTTTTTACCTAAAATTTTCACTTAAAATTGAAAGTGTGGCTTATCTGCGAGAACATGTACAAAAGGTTACTGTACTTTCCGGGGATATAATTCACGATGACCAGACTGAAAGAAATTGAAATTAAGATTTTCTTTACTGATTCAAGGTATTATGCCAAGCCCTTTTTTTTTACTTTTTTTTTTCAAAATTTGAACTCCCAAAACTTTGGGTGCGGTGCATCTCTGAGTGCAGCTTATCCACCAGTTTTTATTAAATGAGAATGATACCACTGAATAGTAACTGTATAATGCATTTGCTTTCAGAGTCATGTAAATGGAGAGACAGTACCAAAACCCATGATAACTTCAAGCATTGTTCAACATGTTCAACAAGAAAGTTTTCAGGTTCGTAACCTTTGCTTATAAATTATTACTTTCTTATATGTAAAAGGATAGATTTGGAAAATGATTTTATCATAAAATTGAACACTAAAAGATTTTTAAAAAAACATTATAAAATTCATTTAAAACCAGGTTTGAGAGAGTTTCAAACCCTTTGCAAACCCCTTGCAAAACCTTTGCAAACCCTGACAAACCCTTTTCAAACCTTGCAAGCTCTCTGCAAACCCTTTGCAAGACAAATTAAATTGAGCCTGATCGACCAAATCTAACTTTCAGCGATAGTTTGTACACCGCAAGAAAGAAACTTGCTTCTGACAATAAATTATGATTCTTAAGCGCTGATGAAAATAGCAATATTGATATCGGCGCTATATAAGTATTATTATTATTATTATGTTCTCGACAGCCAGCAAAGCCGATCTCACATAAAAGGTGTAAGTCTAGTAGCGTGTTGTTGTGAATGTAGCCTGCATCCAGGGGCTGAGCTACCTGTATGCACATACGCATTTGTGTACCTTAAAAGTTGAAAAAATAAGTAAAAAATGTATGGTTCCAGAAAATATCCCCACGGATGGTCTTTCAGTTTAGACCCCCCACACAATTGGAATCTCCGTTCCAGGGGGTTCTTTGACAACCCCCCACCCCCCAGGAATTTCCGACTTTTGTTTTTACCCTTTTCAAATTCACACCTGTACATGCCGTTCGAACTGCTAGGGCTATCCGTTCTGAAAAATTAAACAGCTAATGTTAGTATCCGTTTAGACGAAAACTAACGGCTACGCTTATCCATTAACAAATGATTGAAAACATTTCTAGCCATTTTTACGGTTATGGGGATGGCCGGTGACTTAACAGTTGATTTATTTTTGTTTTCGTTCGCTCACCACGCAATTTGCATATGTCAAAAGTAATTTGAAACCTTTTGGATATAAACAACTTGCCCTAAGCACCTCCAGAGTATGCAGGGAGGGGCTGGTAGGGCCGCGGCCCCACCACTTTTTTGCGCCCCCGCCCCCACTTTTTTTCGATTTTCAATATGAAAAAATATTTTCAATTGTCAACCCTCCCACTTTTCACCTTGCTCCGCGGTCCCTGATACGTAGTCATTCTATTGCCGAAACGATACTTGGAAATGAAAGCAGGGAGTTTGGAAAAGCTTAGTCTTAATTTTGTCCGGCAAAACTACAAAGAAATCAGAATTCTTAGAAGCGGACAGTCAAATAGTGTGTTGCGTTACCAACACTGTTTCATATGCAAATTTTAGCAAAACGCAGAGTTACGCTTCGGTTAGTACATACAGTGCTCGAACAGTTCCTGTATTAATCTGGTTTCATCATCCTTAATAAAATGCCCGGTAACTGTAAACATTAAGCATGTAATTTACTTGAAGAGTTTTTATTTTAAGACGGAAAAAGACTCGGGTTTTGATTTTAATTGTTGCTGTCAGCAACTGAGCGTAAATGACCCAAACAGTGACCCAAAAATCATTTTGGTTTTGCACGCTTGTTGTCGCCTTTGCCGCTCTCGGTCAAATTTCTTCGGAACTGGATATCCCTTTGTGTCTGATTGTTCGCCCAAGATTTTTCGATAGCCGTTTACAGCCAGCCATTTGAAATTTTTCTTCTGTCATTAAGCCGTTCAGCGTGAGCCATTCGAAATAATTTTTTAGCTGTTTAGCCATTCACAGCCAGCTGTTCAGAATAATGATTCTGCCATTCAGCCGTTCACCGCGAGCCATTCGAAATTTTTTTTCTGCGGTTCAGCCGTTCAACTTCATCCGTTCAAAATTTTTCCTCAGCCATTCATCCGTTTTTCATCCGTTCAATTGCCGTGCATATCGTTTTTGGCATGAGAGGTCACTATTATCGTTTTCTTGTAAAAAAAACGTATTTTGTTTTGTTTCGCGTTTATCAAAATAATTCACATAAGTATAATAAGTTTACTTTGTGCCTTGCTTTATAATACTTACAGTTTTTTATTAAATTTCCTTACCCTCCAAACAAATTTTTCATGTGGACTCCCCCCAACCCCTCGGCAATTTCTGTCTATTAGTCCCCTCACCCCCTTGGAATTTCCATTGACCATCTGTTGGGGAGGTATGGATATTTTCCGGAACCACACAATGAATAAAAGAGCACGACCTAGTTGAAAATTTATGTGAAGATTTGGTGATTGTGCGTATTTCTGAAAAAGTCCTGGCTACGCCCATGGAATCATTAACTCTAGACTCGCCATGTCCGTGCATTAGGCGCTAGTATTTCTTACTTCCGCGAAGTATTCAGCTAATAAGAGTAATTTGGAAAAAGGGGGCAAAAGTGTTTTCAGACTCAAACAGTTCTTCAGAGGCTAAAAATATTGTATCTATCTATCATAAACATTGCGAAATTTGAGTTTGAGCTCAAAGTTAAAATTCAAGTTTGTATGCGGCATGCATACCACCATGGAAACAGATCGTTTTCGTTTGTTCATTCTTTGTTCAAAATAAAGCTATTTTAAAGTCGATTTTTCCTCGTAAATTAAACTTGATTAAATGCTGTTATTATTTTGAATTTGTTAGAACGAATACTGTGATTGAATTATGGCATTTAGCCATCTCATTTGGCGAATTTCCGATATATGCCATTTTGTTTACTGTGGCACATGTCACATGTGCAAATTTCTTGAGCACATGTTTTATTTAGCCTGGTTACTAAGGTTAACCAAGATGGCCGCTTGATTACATTACAAACTCTTTTCTTTGGCTTCTTTCGTTTGTCTTCGGTGTCCCTTCATTGCTAAAAGCTTCAAAATGTCCGACAAACATAGCGAGCACTGTTTTAACACAGGTATTTTGACAGTTTGAGGTTAAATTTTACAGTTCATAACCAACATGCTCACGTTCGTGCGTCGCGTGTTTGATTCTTCAATCAGAGGCGCTCTTGCACCTTTGTTAGAGAAACAAGACTCACTTTTCTAGGTTATTCATTAATCTGCCAAACCTTAATGCTTCACAAACCCCTTGTTTTACTGGAATTGACAAAAATATAATAATTAACATTTCAAATAAAATCGACAAATTTAGGCTGTGACAGTTGCTTTGAAAAATAGATTGTTATTTTATATACTTGTATATGTCAATTTATGATTCAAAATTAAAAACATTGATTTAGAGGTTGTACAACAGCAGTTAATTTAGTCTGTGAACAGGATTTTGCCAGACTCATTCAGCTGGTTTTGTCAAATCGTTTGTTGAAAAATTAATATTTTATGTTCCGCCTACTTGGCTGTCATAAGCTGTTAACTCAATGAAAACCACATTCAATATCAATATCAATCATATTTATTATGTAAAGAATACATAAAAGGAAATGTCAGAGGTTTTCCCTATTGAGGACGCTCCCTACCTGATGGTATTTTTGCTAATTCTTATTTCTTACCTAGTTGGATAACACTGTCATATGTATTGAGAATTAAATGATGTTCATAAGGTTACAGGTCAAGAGAATCAAAAAACGTCTACGTCATTTTATTGCCTAGTCCATAATGCCCTGTCACAATTAATCATTTTTTCTGCAAGTGTTATTCTCTGAATAATGGGATTTTTGTCTTCTGAGCAAGTTTCTTTGGTTTCCAAAACACTGTAATTCAGTTCTGAAAGATATATATTTATCAAAGAAGAGATTTTGTCTCATGTTTGATTTGCAGCTATTGTGCAGTGAAGTCTAAAGTATATTTTTAATTACGGTATAAATGTGTGGTCTCTAGATGTGTTGCATAATTTTTTCCCTTAATCGGCTTATAAGTATGCATAGTTCTTGCTTCTCACAAGTAAAATCGACAAATTTAGGCTGTGACAGTTGCTTAAAAAATAAATGAGTTATTTTAAATATGTGTCAATTTATGATTCAAAATTAAAAACATTGATTTAGAGGTTGTATAACTGTAGCAAATCAAGACAGCATGCTTTGGTGATCAATGTTAGTATTTTTAGAAGCTAGCAGCAGTTAGTTTGGTCTATGAACAGGATTTTGCCAGACTCATTTAGCTGGTTTTGTCAAATCGTTTGTTGAAAAATAATTAATATTTAACGTTCCACCTACTTGGCTGTCGTAAGCTGTTAACTTAATAAAAAGCACAATCATTCACCTGATGGTTTTGTTAATTCTTATATCCTACCTAGTTGGATAACACTGTAATATGTATTGAGAATTAAGATGTTCATAAGGTTACAGGTCAAGAGGATCAAGAAACTTCTACGTCATTTTATTGCCTAGTCCATTACGCTCCCTGTCACAATTAATCATTTTTTCTGCAAGTGTTTATCTCAGAATAATGGGATTTTTTGCCTTCTGAGCAAGTTTCTCTGGTTTCCAAAAAAAACGGTAATTCAGTTCTGAAAAATATAATTTATCAAAGAAGAGATTTTGTCTCTTATGTTTGATTTGTAGCTATTGTGCAGTGAAGTCTAAAGTATATATTTAATTACGGTATAAATGTGTGGTCTTTAGATGGGCTGCATAATTTTTTCCCCTTAATCGGCTTATTAGTATGCATAGTTCTTGCTACTTAATGAAGCTTACAGTCTGCCATAAGATCAGAGTCTAAGTTTACATCTTAATGGCTTTGTTGATCAATTTGAAAATACCAGGAGAGGAAAATCTTTAAGCCCAACTTCTACCTTCAGTATGAGGAACTTACTGAAATCATGCACAAGCTTTCGCTTGGTACATTGTATTAAAAATACATTCATGAATGTTTTGTCTTCAACTTGAGTTAATACACCCCAAAGTTATTCACTTTCTTTCTAACGTTTATGCCTTTTTTATTGTTATTGTATCTCCTTGCAGAGCAAGACAGCTACAGAAACAACACATGTCGACGGGGTTGTTGTAAGTTGAGATATTGACATTATAGAAAAACATTTTAACGTTTTGTGAATGATGTTATGGATGATCAATTACGTTGGGATAAGCATTTTCCCGGTTATTAAAACAACCAGTTATCAGGGTTTGGAGTTTTTCTTATATATTAAAACTTTGGGCAAAACTTGTGTGATTAAGATAATAAACACTTACCTTCCTAGAAGGACACAAAACTTGAGATGTATGTGTTTAATTTTTGAGTCCATGGATGAAATCCCAAAGTGTGACCATTCAAATAAAAGCTATTAAGCTTTTCTTTTCCTTGAAGCTGTTTGTTTTTTAAATTTTTTAAAAGTGGAAAAAATTGACAAATCTTTTATCCATAAAAAGGTTTACCTGTACATTCACTATCTCATCTGTTTGATTTCCCTGTTAACGACCGAATAGCTGATAATAAGAGAACTAGACAGTGTTTTTGAATATTTATGTAAATGAAAACCTTGTTCATCTTTGAATTTTTACAAGCCTGAATAGACAATATTGTTTATTGAAATTTAGAGTGAATTTGAAAGTCACCAATGTGTATAATTTTGCTAAAATTCATTGTGTGTTGAATTCTTTCCAATGCTTGAAAGAGTGTTTGATATTTCATAATTGTATTTTCTTGTCTTCACATCAAATTGATCATGTAAATTTGACTGTCTGTTTCAGTGCACAGGTGCAGTGTGATAATTTCCTTGGAAGGAAGTAGTTTATATTAGCAAACCATTTTTATTGACATTTCTGACAGATTCTATTCAAATACCTGGATGTAAATCTTTAGTTAAAAGGTTTATCAATAATACTAGTATTACTTGATTCTCGCTGTTACTCGTTTCTCTGTACTAATTATTTCCTCATAGTTCTTTTTGTCAATCATATCCGAAATATTATCAGAAAGTATTCATAGCTTTGGGCTATTTTTTTTGTATAGAATGTTTTACCTTCAGTTGATTCTCTAATGGGTAAATAAAAAAATGTTTAGTTATCAGATGTCAAGTTTTTGTTAAAAATGTGAAATATTTTTATTGCTCTTAATATGCAGTTTTTACTTTTCTGTTTCTTAGAGTAAAATGGAAACTATAAATTTGTTTTCCTTTTTTTTTCTAAAAAATAAGAACACTAAGACTGTATGTATGTTTTGTGACTAAACTGGGATGTTGAAGAACACCCCCCCCAAGAGTACAGAAGAAAAAGTAAAGAAGAATGTACAGAACAGTTAAAAAAGTAAAATAAAAATCAATCATAAAAAGTACGAAACAGTGTGGGACAGAGTTCCTGATGTGTGTAAAGCCTGTTTCTCATAATTATGTCAAGAAAATCCGAGATGATCAGGGATTTCGCCGTTTGCCGACTGTCCCAGCGTTTCTTTTTTCCGTATGCATCCCAGGTTACTGTGATGGTCCACATAATAGCCCTCTGCAACCTATCATGGAAGTTATGAAAGCAAAATATAGATATTTTCTGGCACATTGTCCTTTGTGTGTGTTGTTTTGTTCTTGTGGTATTAAGTAAACAGTATGGGTAATTTTTTATTTTAATCACTTTTGCAAAAATCTGAGAAACAGCTCAATGGATTTTTTTTCAAAACATTGAACAAGCATGCTTACCGATGTGCAAAATATTATCTGAAAGTTTCATTGACATTGATTCAAATAAGGCAAAATAAAATGACCCTTTATAAATGTCAATAAATAAATATTTTTCCTCAGTTCTTATTATTTCTTTCACAGGAAAATGGCATGGTTGATTCACCTTCCAAGTACCAAAATGTAGATATTGTTTTAGAAAGGGTATGTATACATACAAGTCCATTCTCTTAACAATCCAATCATCATTAGGGGAGCAGGGGTGGCGCAGTGGTGAGAGCACTCGCCTCCCACCAATGTGGCCCGGATTCAATTCCCAGCCCAGCATCATGTGGGTTGAGTTTGTTGTTGGTTCTCTCCTTGCTCCGGTTTCCCCTCTCCTAAAAAACCAACACTTCCAAATTCCAATTAGATCTGAAAAGTGTCCACAATTAGCACTCGCATGCTGAATACTGACACTTAAATAAATTGATTTGATTTTTTTTAATTTTATCTTCACGATTTAACCCTTTCACTCCCAGAGTCATGGACTAAATCCTATGGTGCAACTATTCAAATGAAACCCCTTTGGCAGTATTTTTGCATGGTACCACTTTCTTTTTTTAATATTTCACAAAATGAAATTTGCGATTTTTCTTAAAATATTTTGATTTTTGGCACTCTTTTGAGTTAAAGTAAAGTAAAGTTTAATTTCAACATCATCGCAAATTAATGAATTACAATGTTGTTACAAAATGGAAAAGATAAAATTACATACAGGCATTAATTTTGTGAATAGGGACTGGGTTACAATAATCTAAAAATATCAATTTACAGGCAATTCTATGATTTAAAGATACTGATATCCCTCACTTCTACATTGAATTCTAATCCTAAAAGTTTTAAACTAGGGGCATTAATGTCAATTGTGTTGATAAAATGAAATAGTCATGGTAGAGACATATCTGAATCTCTTTATGGTGGCTAATTTACGTTATCAACTCATCTGATTATTCATCTACAAAGTTTTTTAACGCTTTCACTACTGTGATTTTTTACTTTTTTGAGAGATTTTCTGTATATAAATGGGAGGAAAAATCAGTAGCCAAGGCTGCTGCCTAAGAAAAATTTTAGAGAGCCCTTCGGGCTCCTAAAATTAAAAGTTAGGAGCCCGAGCCACATTGTTAGGAGCCCAGTTTAATCTCCATGTACTGTTTTTCCAAGATCATTACATAGGTTATAGTGGCTCTTGCACCTTCTGATATTTATCAAGGGCGACTTTCATGAGAATTTGTGGGCTTATATTGCACATAAACAAGAATTGACACAATTACAGGGAAAATCAAACTTACAAAATTTTTAATAAATTATTATGGTAGTTAATTTCAAATCAGATTTATTTACTGAACTTTCGCTTTTGTTATGTTCACCATGTGACAACTTTACTAACCTTCAAGAAAGTTAAAAAAATGTAACAAACTGCCCCTTGGCTGTTCCAAATGTTTAGAATGTGGGGAGCAGCGAAAACCGGTGTGTGTCGCTAGGTTCCCCGCGGTTTTTTTTCTCTTGCGTTTCTTTCGTGCGCCACAAAGGCTTAACGCCTAGATCACGCTATTCTCATAAAAGTACACGAGCAGGAAAAAACACAATTACAGGGAAAATCAAACTTACAAATAACATTATGGTAGTCAATTTTAACTCAGAAGCCTATCATTTACAAGTTCAGAGGCTAGGAAAGTATATGTATATACATCCTGGCAGGATCCGACTACTGACACTACGGATTGAACAAAGACTCACTTAATTCATTTTAAAATAAAAAAGGTCAAATGAAGGCATCTTTGGTTGTGTTTTAAAAGTAGGAAATATATTTTGTTGTTATGAAAGAGACAGTTCCAAATCGTTATCTGAGACTGGAAGCCTATAACGTTTCCGTACGGAGATGCTAACCTGTTGCGAGAACTCCATCATAATCATCGGGCTAAAGCCAAATAAACCTTTGCCAATTTAAGCGGGAAAAGGGCGCTATGCAAGTGCAGCAAAGTAAAAATACAACCAACACTAGCTTACTCATTAACTAATTTCTTTATTCAAGGTGAAGACATCACATAACAAGCATCATACCGCGTTGTTTTAAATCTTTTGAAAAAATCATGATATGGAGCAAACTAATCTCGTACGTGAAATCAAACATCAAGCACTTCCGGTTGATAGCCGTGTTAGACTGCAAAACAGTGGTATTTTTTGCGTTGGTCATACGAATGCGTGCGGTTCGGCGCCTCGCGCCTTTGCGAGTGAGCCAGCGAAAAAAACCCCGACTGTTTTGCAGTCTAATAGCGTGTAGGTTACGTTTCCATTCTAGCCGCAAAAAAAGTCATCAAATTGATGAGATAGGCGAACATATTTCACAAGCGAACGATGTAGAACGAATGTCAACAGAGGCAACAAATAGCCCATAATTTTGCTATTCCATATTTGGAAATGAAACCTCAGACCCAGTCTCCAACTACTAACAGGACTCGGAAATAATGGCTTCGTTCGTTTCGACAAAACTTCGCAGTTGAACATGTTACATTACAGGTTATTTGTGGAAATTTTCTGCCTTAGCATTCTCCAAATATATCAACACTTCCACTGTTTAAAGTCCAGCTAATGGAATCTAATTTACAAGGAAGTTAGGGCTTATGCTGTGTGTTACGTTAGGCGCCCGCTCGGGCTCCTTGCACCAAAATTTGGTCGCCCATGTTCTAAACTTGGGCGCCCCTGGCGACCGGGCGCCCGTTAGGCAGCAGCCTTGGTAGCCCTTGTGGCAGGCATAAACGGGGAAGGGAAGGAGTGCCTCCTATAAGAAGCGGGCCATTTGCATTACACCTGCACATTTTCTGGTAATCCAATCATGTCAACTGTCAATACGTTCACCAATCAGAAACTGACACCTGCCTTTTTTTGTGGGGGGGGGTGGGATTTACTGTGTTTACCACCCAGCGCGAATTAGCCAATCAGAATTTTGTGGCAGCCAGCGTCTGCAGAAATAAACAAAAGGGGGTGTTTATTATTGCAGGCGTCTTTTCCCTCTCTTCCCAGTTCCCCTCTCCCAACGCCTAAATATTCAGAGAACCTTGTTCTCCAAATGGACCCAATGTCCAACATAGTGACTATTATAAATGATTATTGTTGTAGGCTAAATATATTTTGTTTGTTTTCCAGGGCACAACTGGCCTGGGGTTCAGTATCGGTGGTGGAACAGACAATCCGCACATTGATAACGACTTTGGAATCTACATCACGAGAATAATCAAAGGAGGAGCTGCTGCGGAGGATGGCAGACTTAGGTAAAGGATTGTTAATAATAATTATTGTGGTTTGATTTTCTAACCAGAGTTCAGGCAGCACGGAAGTGGCATTCTGGTTAGCTTTGCGCTGGTCGACCCCTAGCATCGTTTAGCACAAGGTAGCCTGACTCTCAGGTGGGCTGAGGTCACTAACGGTGCATTTTATTTGTCACAATACTGGAATGAGAATGGTTGGTACAGAATGTTCAGAATAATTCCAATCGTTGGATTTAAAAAATGCCTCTACCGAAATGGGAAGAAAACTAAGTTGCGAGGGCCTGGTTCGAGTCCTCAATGAGTCAATGTCTTATAAAACAAGGCATATTAAAACAAAATATGATAAGTGGCCAGGCATTCTATAGTTGAGGGAATCATTTTTTCCAAGTTTTCAGAATGTCCACCATATTGCCCAACACAGCCAAGTTTTCCTGATAGTGTTGCTCTTGCATTTTTCTTCTTTTCTCTTCCTTTACTTTCCTTTCTTCGTTGTATCCTTCTAGCCATTCAATGACTTTGGAAGATTCTTGGGAGGATTTCCTCTTGCTAACTTGCTTCCCTTTCTATCTCAATGGCTTGTTGGTCTAATGTTTGGCCGATAGCCATAGACCTCGGCCAGTTCTTTGTAGAACTTGCATTCCTTTCTTTCTCTTCCACTTTTGTTATTGTTGTCCTCGCATTTTCCGAAGTTCGAGGTCAGACACTTCCAGTGATTCTCGCAATTTATAGCCGAGGGACTGTAACCTTTCTCCTCCATTTTGTCCACAATCATTTGCCAAATTGCCTTTTTCTTGTATGAAACATTAGGAAAAAACTTTGTACTTTTTATAGAGCGTTATTAGCAGCAATGATTCATTATGCCCCCAGTTATAGCCTGTTTTTTTCTGCAGCAGCGACGTTTTTGAACTTCCCGCGTTCGTGCTGTCCTCCGTCATCTTGGATTTCATACAGAGCGTTCTGTCCATTCTGCTCCTGGTAGCAGAATGGTTGGAATGGCACTCTTTCCATTCTGGAAGCGGAATGCGGAATGAAAAAACATGTTCATTTCCCATTCTAGCCATTCTCATTCCAGAATTGTGACAAAAAAATGCACCCTTAGTCTAACTCCCTCCTCTCCCCATCTGATGTCCTCTTTTTGAGGGCTTGTTATTGACGTCATCTGACCGTTAAATATTTCCACCAATCACAGTATGTTCAGTTTCATTCTTGAAATTCCTGAATGGAGAAAAATTGTCTAACAACTACTGTAGTTGTGACAGTGTTTACCTGTGGTCTGGTTGATGGCATACTGCACCCAGCTCCCCCAAGCTCTGAGTGATCATTGGGGCCCAGCCGAACGTGTTAGTGCCATTGCATTGAAATAGCTGCTCTAAATCAAATTTCTCTGCTTGTGAAAACAGGTGATTTTTGATTACTTTAGATATTGAATTGAATTTTTAAGAGAGTTCTATTTATTTGTTGTTTTTCAACAGTGTTGGAGACTGTATTGTGGCAGTTAATGATGTATCAACAGTGAATGTCACACATCAGCAGGCTGTGGAAGCCCTGAAGGCTGCTGGTGGTGTTGTCACGCTGGTAATTTTCTGCTCTCACCTTATTGTTGAATCCTTACCTGCCGCCATCTTGGTTGACCTTAGTAACCAGGCTAAATTGGAGCACATACTCAAGAAATTTAGAATGAACTGTGCAATCGAAAGTGTTCAAAAGTGTGACTTGTTTTTGATACAACGTTTTCTGACAAAATTAACACTTTACACTTCAGCAGAAAAGGCATACAATGCTAGTTGTTAAAAATGTAAGGTAAAAAAACATGGTAAGCTCAATTTCTTTTGAATGGTTAGGCAGAAATTGTTTTCAAGACCAATTATGTTGCTTCATTTACTCATCAACTTACACTTTGAAAGCAGTTGTAAATGCTAATTAAAGAATTTAAAAGCATATATTGTGAGAAATATTTTTTCTTATGATGGTGCGTCTTATAACCAAGTGTTTTACTGATATTTTCGGTTTGTAAACTTAACATGATTCAGTTGCTTAGTTTAGGGTGCGTCTTATAACCGAGTGCATCTTATAACTGAGTACGTCTTATAACTGAATAAATACCGTACATGTTGTTACTCTGAAAGAAGGTACATGTACATATATTACTCGATGGCTTTTATTGGAAAAGTGATACTTTGAGATTTTATTCACATACTCAAATGTTAGAATCTGGTTCTTCATAATAATAAACAGTACCACGGGAAAATTCTGTTCAATACCTCTCAATTTAATGGTTACACTTTGCAGCCCTCTCAAATTTAACCGTTTAACTCCCATTGTCGGTCATGGAGACATGTAGTGTTGTTCTAACTTTTGAGTCCGTCAACAAAATCCTATGGTGTGACCATTCAAATGAAACCTCTTCAGTAATACTTTTGCATGGTACCATTTGTTTTCAATATTTCACAAAATGAAATTTGGAATTTTTCTTAAATTTTCCCCACAACCTCTTTGCACTTGATCCTTTCTGCCTGTTTACTCTGTTTATGTTGTCTACTGCTATGAGATATTTTGAGAGGGCTGCACACAGACTCAAAATTAATCTACATAATTATTAAAATAATATCTGACTTGTATAATGGGAATAGTATTTTGGTAACATTGTCTTAGTTGAGCACTTTTCTGCAAAGCAACTAACAGGTATGTGTTCGATTGTTTGAACCGACAGACCTTAAAGAGAGAGCGACCTAAACCTATTGGTGGAAATCAACAGACAGAAGAAATAATACTGACAAAGGGAACCAAGGGTGAGAAGTTTAAACATACTTCCTCTGATTTCCTATAGTTGTGAATTTATTTTACGTAAGCTGATTGAGATGACGATAATATTAAAATAACATACAGTTGAATCCTGATAACTTGGACCCTTGGTAACTCAAACCTGGCGCTAACTTGAACCAAAATCTATTTCCCCTGGTTTTACTGTAATGTTACCCCGGTAACTCGAACCCTCAATAACTCGAACTTCCCGCTAACTCTAGGTGATTCCATTTTTCCTTCAGGTCATTTTGATAAGTCATAAAGCATGTAAACAAACACCATTTACAGTATTGCCTGATTTCCGGTCATCTGTTCCCAACAGCTCCTGATAACACGAACTCCCGCTAACTCGAACCTTTTCCGATTTCCCTTGAAAGTTCAAGTTATCAATTGTAATAAAATACACAATAATGTGAATTTGCAATGGCATATGAACATAGTGGCTCTTCATGCACTGTTTCCAAATCAACTGGAATTTGGATATGTTGGTTTTCATGGAGAGGGAAAACTTGAGAACCTGGACAAAAAACCTGATAATGCAGGAGGAAAACCAACAACAAACTCGGTCCACATATGACATTCAGCGGTATTGTTGAGAAGCTAGCACTCTTACTATTGTACCAATCCCTGCTCCCCCAGTTATGAGCTTTAAAATTGGGCAACAAAATTCTGTTCCATACAGGAGGGGGAGGGGTGAGTATGATAGAGCTTTTGTTAGTTGCTTCATTGTGTTTGGACAAAAACGTGTCAGGGATGTAAATAATAGGCAGGTGGAAAAAATAACTGCCTGAAGACTGAGTTTTCTTGATTTTTTCTGCCCGGAAAACTGTGTCTGCTAATAATAACTCTTTCTCTTTTTATTTACCAAATTTTTCCGCCTCTGATGAACAAATTTTCTCCTGTTGGATATCTCAGCTACATCCCTGAGTGTGGTTCCAGAAAATATTCATACCTCCCCCAAGGAAGGTTATTGGGAATACCGAGGGAAGGGTGTCTCAAAAGCCAAATTTTTTAATAGAAAGTATGGTCCAAACCCCAAAACCTTCCATGGAACAATACAATAAGAGCTAACCAGATACGTTCATAAGCCCTGTTACCTTAAAAATAGTCTTTCCCATAACATTAACCTTTAGTTAATTCTGATTACCATATTTCTCTTTGTGTAGGTCTTGGTTTTAGTATTGCTGGCGGTAAGGAAAATCAACACGTGCCTGATGATGATGGTATTTACATCACCAAGATCATTGATGGCGGAGCAGCTCAGCAGGATGGAAGGCTGCAAGTTGGAGATAAGATCATAAGAGTGAGTAGGCTGTGTTCTTTGCCAAAATTTTGAAATATCGCTTACGTTATTTCCATGTTATTGGGGGTTTGCACATGACGTCATAAAAAAATTAAAAATCTTAACTATACATCGTACAAAGCTGTTACTAACATAGTAGTGGGTACCAGTGTTACGATCCTTCAGAAAAAGTTTCAGGTTTTACTGATGTTTTGCTTCCGAATTTTAAAGATTTTAAACGTGTCACGCTATTTCAGATAAGCCGTGAAAACATTAGGACTTCAACACGGTCAAAGTGTGTAATTCATTAATTATTCCTCACATGTGCAGTTTAGAGCTAATACTACCGCGGGAGACTTGGAACTAACTAGTATCTTAGCAACCAAATGCCTACTTTCCTCCTGAAGCATCCAGTTTCTTTCCGTCGATCAAAACCTGTTTTGAATCAGCGAAAACGAAACGTGTGAACGAGAATAGCTGTAAAGCAGAAGTGATCGATGATTATGGAGTTTGGCATGTCTGCACCGTTGTTTCTTCAACCTGAGAGGCAGTGATGGTTTCATTTGATGGCTGGAGTTCCGAGTGAATTCGAAGGATCGAAGATGAGCGCGAGATTCGCAAAGAAACGATCGCAGTAAAAGATGGCGTCAAAAGAAAACGTTCAACCTTTCGAGCAAAAATATTGAATGAAGCTTGTTTATACATGTAGTTCCTGCTCCAGTGATAAATAAATTATATCTCTTGAGTAAACACCATGGTTTATAAAATGCTACAATGCAACTTCAGCCTTCCAGAAATTTATTCAATAAACACAGAAACATGACAATACGCATCACTGATCACTTGATCGATCATGGCCGGGCCTGGCTCCCGGGGCCTGGCTCAGGATACCAAATCGAAATAAAACCAGTCAATTTACACCACTCGCATGGAATTGTCTTAATGTTAAAGTCTTTCCGAATATATTTCGCTTTGAAATGGAAAACTTTCGTGCAAGGACGGCTCGCTTTCTACTTGTAAACAAAGAGCTCAAATTACGACAAGAGCTTAAAATTTGCATAAAATCTTACACGAACGAGATGTGATCAGATCTCTCTGAATTGCGAAGATTACAACATCCATCTTTTGACCTCTGAATGAAAAGAATCGTATTCGTATTAAAAATATCGAAGTGGCTATTCGTACGGCGCCCATACGCGGACTTCGATTTGCTATTTGTACGGAAGTATTCTTTGACCCGAAATATCTCTAAGTGTCACGATGAGTCGCTCGCGTGAGTATTTAGTCTGAGCCAAATCAACATTGCTTTAATACCAGAAGCGCTTTGTAAAGCTAAACGAACATTAATATTGTGGACCAACAAAAGTGAAGAATAACATCGAAAATTGTCGAAAGTTTTGGACTCCCGTACGAATAGCAAATCGAAGTCCGCGTACGGGTGCTATACGAATAGCCACTTCTTAAAAATATATGCCAGCTTCAGATAATCGAAACCTTAAGAAACCGGTTTTCCTTTACGGCCAGCATTTGAGACTCTCAATTGGATGTGACGTAAAAAATGTCAACCGTAAATAGGAAACAAGGCTCATAAATATGTACGAACCCCACTCAAGTGGGGTTCGCATAATTACACACTTTGACCGTGTTGAAGTCGTCATGAATGAACAAAATTGAATGAGTTGAAAGTTATTTTTGCATTATAGACGATTTAATGGAACTTATAAGGAATCCAATATTTTGTGATGAGATTTTGGGTGTAATTAAGACTTTGAAGTTATAAGGGGCACCAAGATGGCTGCTCCATACATTTCTTACTAAAATGTGTAATACTCATTTGCCTATAACTCTTGAATGAAATGCTCTTGCGCTTCAAAATTTGGCCCAGATGTGTAGTTTTAAACTCTCTGCAATTCTATAAACATTTTGGAATCTAAATCTCCTTTTTAATGCTTCTGAATTTTGATATGACTTAAGTGAAAACACCTAATTGTGTTGTTCCAGAAGATTTGCATACTCCTCCCCCCAACAGAAAGGTTTTTGGGTTAACCTCTCCCCCCTCCCCCCAACCCACCCCTCTGGAAATGTTAGTTTGGCTTCATAGTTTCCTTAAAACAGTTTAGCTTTTGCGACCTCGTCCCCCCCCCCCAGAATTTCTAATGATCTTCCATGGAGGGAGTTTGGATCTTTCCTGGAACCACACATTGCCAAATGCCACCAAATATGCAACTAAATTGGATAGAAAAATTCTGAAAAACTGAAACAATACAGAGCAAAGCAGAACTACATTAGTTTGGGGATTAACTGCAGGATTACAAGGATGGGAATGGATTACAGTTCATCAAAGTTGATTTTGTGATGGGCCGTCCAGAAATCAAAATTTCCATTCTGGTGGATTTTTTAATTTTATTAGTTGTTACTTTGTCTCGTTACAGCTATGGCATAGAAATTTTGAGGGATTATAGTACGCTAAAAAATGCCTGCATTAAAGGTAGCTCACATGATGTGATGCTGTCACACGTCGTGGAAATTACAACATTATTCCCAATGGAGCAATTTGGATTTCAAGGCAAATTCATTACTTTTATGATGGATTTGCATATTTAACTCTTTGATTGAATTTGTAGCTCTGGAAAATCTATGTGAGACCTAGAAAAGTCCTGAGTATTTGTTTCTGTGGAAGAGTATAAATGAAGCCTGATAGACAGATTCTGAAGTTTGTTGCTTTTTTCTGACTCGTCATAGGTCAATGACACATCACTGGAAGATGTCACTCATGAAGACGCTGTCGCTACTCTGAAGAAAACTCAAGACACAGTAGTGATTGTGGTTGCCAGAGTGGGTGTGTCCCACACTGAGACGCCGCCTCCTCGCTACCAAGATGTTCTCAAGTCTAGTAAGTAATCGACTAGAAGTGAAGGGCTGAGTGCAAAAGATCCTATGTGTATTTTTAGATCAATTTTAAGTCTTAACTTTTTGGAAGATAAATTCAACAAGATGCTGTAACAACAGCAGATTCAAGTTTGGGGCATCAAAAGTAGATGTGTTGTTGAATTTTTCTTCCAAAACATTAAGACTTTAAAATTGACTTAAAAATGCACATAGGGATACTTGAGTGAGTGATAAAACATGTGAGCATTGGGTGAAAATCAATTGTCAACAGGAGCTTGAGAGATGGAAATTCTGTTAGATAGATCAATTGATGTGAAAGATGATATGAAATTGATATTTATTGTTTCTGAGTGCTGACCGTAGTCTCTTATTTTTAGGAGCCTAGCAACTTTCCGAAGCCTCTTCTTCTTCTTCTTCTTCTTCTTCTTCTTCTTCTTCTTCTTCTTCTTCTTCTTCTTCTTCTTCTTCTTCTTCTTCTTCTTCTTCTTCTTCTTCTTCTTCTTCTTCTTCTTCTTCTTCTTCTTCTTCTTCTTCTTCTTCTTCTTCTTCTTCTTCTTCTTCTTCTTCTTCTTCTTCTTCTTCTTCTTCTTCTTCTTCTTCTTCTTCTTCTTCTTCTTCTTCTTCTTCTTCTTCTTCTTCTTCTTCTTCTTCTTCTTCTTCTTCTTCTTCTTCTTCTTCTTCTTCTTCTTCTTCTTCTTCTTCCATTAAACTTGCCTCCTTCACTTCTGAAGATATTCTCTTCTCTATTAATTTTATTGGCCTTGTAAAACACAGCTGCTATTGTTTTTAGGGCTAGGATCCATTGTTATTGTTTCTGTTTTATTGTTCTCTCTTCCAATAATGTGAGACCTTACAAGAGCTGCGACATCGCCCCTTATTTTTCTCTTCTCACTTGTGCATGGTGTCTTCTCACATGCAGGGGATTTTCATGCCTGCCTGCAATTTTCCTTTGCCTTAAGACTATTCATATATATCTATGTTATATCAGTTGAAGAATAAATCAAAGGTGTGAGAATTTTATGAAACAAAAAAATTTGAATTTTTTGCTTGATAACATTTACTCATTGATACAACAAACAACCTCTGGAAACCCCCTTTTTAACCCGTGAATACGCGCAAGCGTAATGAATGGGTTGTCGGTAACGGTGGCTAATTCACTCACTCGCTCACTCGCTCACTCCTTCCATCAGCTGTAAACTTAGTGACGTAATGCTTTGTTACGGATGCGTTTTGTAACAAAAACAATGTGAATCCAGCAATAACAATAACTAGTTTGTTGTAAACGAATATAAACAACAATAAGCCTAAAGATTTTCACATTTGGAGTCTTTAATGCAACATTAAAATCGATCTAAAAGGATTTTTCAACCAAGACACGCGTTTTGATGCATATCTACCTTGAAATAATTAAATTTAGTGTTGCCTGAGTATGTGTTTCATGATGGCTGAGTGGTTTAGCGCGGTGAATAACAGTCGGAAGGCCCAAATTCAAGCCTCGCTCAGGATTTCCTTTTTTTCTATTTTTTCTTTCTTCTTCGGACTGGACATTACGAAAGTGATGTTTTTTTTTCTTTTTGTGTTCGTCAAAAATCCTTTCGTTTAATTTTAAAAAAAAATATTGAATAGTGTCAGTGTGAAAACATAAGCTTACCGCAATATTGCATTAAGCGTTAGCATTTCTTATTCACAGGTTGGCTCTTAGGAGCTTTTGATTTGTTGCTTTATGTTACTTGCATCCAAAGCATGGAGCATTTTTTTACAACAAGCCATTCTCCCTCTCAGCCTTGTTGCATACACCTCTATGCTTCTGTATGAAAACCTTTCTCGAAACAGCTGTAAAGGGTATTCAAAACAACTAAGTTGATTTGTCTTGCAGTGCCACAAAATTCTCAGAACTATTGTAAAAGAAATTGTGTAATAATCAAGTGATGATTAAGTAATGATCCTAGTAAGAACTAGGCAACCTAACGGCAGGGAATGCAGAAAGGTGTTAATTGTGATATTGTTGAAACCGTCCACCACTAAAACATGAAAATCTACCATAACTTAGCCAGGTAGTGCATTTATTTCTCTCTAGTTTACTAATTGATTCCCTTTTAGTGAAAACTATTCTGAGTTCTAATGCAACCAACATTCTATGTGGGAAACGTGTGAAATTAGAAGCCTTTCTTGGCTATTGTTTTGGAGTTTCACGATTGGATGAAATCTTGTAGCACAAAAGAAACATCACTTTAAAATAAAGTTCCAGTACATTTAATTTAAAAAACATGTTGTCCATAGGTTGATGCATATTCAGTAAAAAAACCTAAACGATCTTATGTGGGAAAAGCGAAATGCCGCGGAACAATAGAGCATTGCCTAGATCTTACACGCATTGTTACTAAATCGATTCTTTTTTTATTGCAGGTCCACCTCCCCCAACTCCCCCTCCTCAGGATGAGAAGCCATTAGTAACCCTACCAATGCCAGTCCCAGCCTCACCCCCACCGGTACAGGAGGACACTCTGCCAAACGAACATACAAACAGTTTGAAGAAGCCACAAGCTCCAGCAGTACCAGAGGATGATGGTTTTTCAAGGTAATGACTCAACATGGGTCAAGCATTCTTGTAACCTTGATTTTGTGTAGCACTTAACACTTAACAAAGCACTTAACAAGGCTGTTGCCTAACGTGAGCCCCGTAGCCTGGGGCACTCAGGGAGCTGGTTTGGGCACCTAAATGTTTTGATGTAGCACCTAATATTTCACTAAAACTTATTTAATTCTTCAAATTGCCCCATGATTTTGTGGCCATTTTGCCAGCATGCCGGTGGAGGACAGACTTCTTGCTCCGCCCACCTCCCCTGGTGCTGGTTGACAACCCGTTTATTCGTTATATTTTGTGTAAGTTTTGTTCTGGTGAACCAGTCTTAAAATGAATTCAGAATGTGACTTGATTGAAAACTCTATCTTGATTGGTGGCGTCTTTCTTATAAGGACGCTTTAACTTCAGTTTTTTTTATATAGTTTCTACCTCCATGGTCCCCAAGGCACCTGCTTAACCCTTTAAGCCCTAATTAGTACTAATGATCAGCATCAAATTTCTCCTTGTAATATCAATACTTAATCAATCAGAGAGGTCATGAGAATTAAGGTATGATCACCCAAGATAAATTCTCTTGATATTTTAACACCTTCTCCCCACCACTTCTATGAGAAACATTAAGGGAAAAGAAAGGAGAATTTGTGTTTTGATTTTGGGGCTTAAAGTGTTAAGAGGACACTGTCCCGGCTGAAATATCATGTTTTGATGATTATGGCCAGGGGCTTACTTTAAGGTTACTTTATTATCTTGAAATTGGAAGAAACCATCGCCAAAAGTGATAGAAGCTAAGAAATATGAACTAAACAGACAAAATAATGGCTAGAAAAATCAAAATTTCACAAGAATTACAAGTTTGGTTTTTTAAATAACTTTCAAATGTTATTATAAAGTTTATTGTAAAGTTTTTACGCAATTCAGCCTTTCGGCTGTAGCTTGCATTGACTCAATATACTATTTATCTATCTCTCTCTTGACCACCTGTCAATAAATCTAATTTCACGAACTATAATCTACTTCAATCATTGTTATCCTGCACTTTATCTCCAAACTACTGCTTTTGTTTTGTTCTATAGAATGTTTTTATCCAACTAAGTTGTATATTTGGTGGCATTTGGCGATATAACGTGGAAATAAGCTCTGCGAAATTTTGCTATTTTGGCGGAACAGTGTCCTAATCGGAACTAATAAGCACTCGACCAGTGTTCCTTTTAAATGAGCTATGTCATAATGATTTTGAGGTTTTGGGATCGAACTGCCCCAAATTAAAACTAAGTACCTTTGTCGTACATGAAATGCTTACAGAACACTAAGAGAAAGATGTCAAGTGAATTTTTAGAAGAGAAAATAAACCATAATCAGAGTTTTAGCGAGTTTTCTAAGACGGAAGCGATAAACTTGAAAAAATTAGCCCAATTTTTTAAAGTTGCAATCCATTTCCATCCTGGCCATCTGCAGCCCAATACACTTATTTTTACTCTTAGAGCACCTGTAGAATAATTTGAAACAACTGGACCATTATTTTTGGGTTTTCACCGATATAAAGATGTATTTTGGCTTTTTAAAGTAACACTAAGAATGGTGACAGAGCCCCTTTAAGGTCTCGCTTCAAATTCTTTTTTCTCACAGGGAGCCCAGGAAAGTAATCCTGAACAAAGGTCCCTCAGGACTCGGCTTTAACATTGTTGGTGGCGAGGACGGTGAAGGCATTTTCATTTCATTCATCCTGGCTGGTGGTGTGGCCGATTTGAGTGGGGAACTGAGGAGAGGGGATCAGATTCTAGCGGTAAATCCAATAATATGTAGTTAAAGGAAGACCTTACATAGTAACTGCCTGAACCACCTCGGACACCTTATTGAGACTTATATAACGGAGTAACTGGTTAGCTTTCAGTTGAGGTTGGGGTTAGCAGTTTATATAGTTAAATTTAGGCCTAAACAACCCGAGAAGCTAGGTGGTACTGTGGTGCTGTAGGCTATGTAAGCCTAAGCCTAGCTGAGGTCACAGGTTCAATCCTGAGTGGGGATTTTAGATTTTCTTTTTTTACACTTAAAATGTTTTTGAAAATAAAATTCTAAGTGTCGACATTACGTTATATAATTCTCAATAGGTGTCCGAGGTGGTCCAGGCCGTTGTTATCTAAGGTCTTCCGTAGTTAAAGGCCCACATTCACCCTAAAGGCTGTGCGCGCCGTGATTACTTTCTGATTCACGCTTGAATGCGTGCAACGAATCAGATCACACGTATGAACAATGGAGCATTTCAAAACAAAAACAAACGACCGCAACGTTTTTTTGGGTGAAGGTGAGCCTTTAAACAATGTTTAGAGTGGTTTTCAATTGAGTGTCGAAAGTAATTACACAATTGCTTTGGTTTTGCATTGCTACGCTTTGTGATTGGCTAAAAAATCTCGCGCCACTTTATCGACCAATCAGATGTTAAACCAAAACCAATCGTGACTTGCTCGTACGCGTTTTCCCGCGCTTGGCACTGACGACATGTATTTTCTGTGAACTGTGATTGGTTCATTGGATTGTCTGGATTTGTTGTGATTGGTTTTGGTTTTATGACATTTAAGTAAAAACCGCACTAATTGATAAAGTGAAAGCCTGTTATCACGACCACTCATCATCACCATCCGTCGATTCAAACACGATGGTTGAGTCGGGCCCCGTGTCTGACACGCCACACGTCTCGATCAGTAGACTGCAAAACAGTCCGTATTTTTGCGCGAGTCCACCGAAAAAAGTGCGCGACCGAAAAGATCTGGAGCGAGTGTGGATACGTAGAGTGAGACTGGGAAGAGACGCCAAAAATACGGTTTTTCCTCGCCTCACGCACTCTGCGGGCGCGTGAGGCTCGCTTTGCAGGCCGTCCATGATCTCGTCTGCCATGCGTTGGTTCCCATACTACTACCTTGCTGGCGGGCAGTTCAGGGTGCCGATGGCAGTGCCCCGTCAACCGCAGACGACGTTCCTTCACCTTCTCAGACAATTTCGGAGTAGGGCCGTACAACTCCTCGTTAGTCATACCTGTTCTTTCCAGTTGACATTCTGCACCATCCGCTGCATTTTGGTATAGGACCCGCGTCCAGGGATTTACTCACTGACGGCAACATATTATTTCCTTTGCTTCACGCGGGAATAGGAGGCATCTGCGCGCAGGCTGTGGCATTTTCTTAAATTCGCCTAAGTTTCGTTTATCCCTTTCACTCCCAGAGTCAATTATGGAGACATGTAGTGCAGTTCTAACTTTTGAGTCTGTTGACAAAATCCTGTGGTGTGAACATTCAAATAAAACCTCGTCAGCGGTACTTTTGCATGGTACCATTTGTTTTTCAATATTTTACAAAACGAAATTTAGGATTTTTCTTGAATTTTGATGTTTGGCACTCTTGGGAGTGAAAGGGTAATACAGTCGACTCGTGTAGTGTTTAACGTCTTCTTTCGAGTGCGCGGTGACTGATACTCGCGCGCGATTCACTCGTTTCTCGCGGCTATTCTTGAGATAAAAGAGAAACTTTCCCTCGTCAATTTAAATCCAAACGATAAGTAAATATAAGATCACTGAAGAAAAAGTTTCAGTAATGATCGTAGTATCATATGTTTTATTCTTCATTTCTTTGGGCTTGTCTTTGTGAAATGGTATCTTTTTTTGTTCTGCGTTTTATATTCCTCCAAGAATAATACCCAGTGCTGGAAATAATTTTTCTTACTTAGAAGGACATGTGTCCTTTCAAACCTCCAATTTGATCGGACATTTTACAGAATTGGTTGAACATCCACCATTTTGGATTTTTCTTTAGACACAATCCGTAAGCATACACGACGTGCTATAAGAAAGTTTGCAATGCATTGTAGGGCGATTCCAAATGACATCGACACGGTCTTGTCTGAATTTTTTCGAATCGAGGTAGCCTTTTGCAGCAAAATAAAGGGTACAAGCTGCGTAAATACTTTTTGTAATGTTTTTGGAATCAATTGCGATGACTTTCAAGGCAAAAGCTAAGTAATTTTTATGCTCGGGCACCATGTCCGAGCATAATTTAAGCCCGGCGTAGCCAATCGATAAAAATCGGTACCGGTAAAAATCGATAGAAATCAAATGATTTTTATCGATTGGTAACGTAAATCGGTAGAAATCGATAAAACAATTCGGTGTGTCAAATCGATATTATCGATTTTGTTTGATTTTATCGATTTCTAACGCAAAACGTTCTTTGTTTGTTTGTGGTTTAAAAATTGCTGGTACACAATGAACAAAATGTACTTATTCAATTAAACATATTTACTTCACCATTTGTAACGTGAAGGAGTTGATTTTCACGTTCACAAGAAATACGAAATGCAGAAAAAATTTTACATTGTCAGCAACATAATAATTAAAACAAAACAGCAACTACTATTATTCACAGGTTAATATCAAGGGAAATATTTTTCTAGGTCTCCTAATACAAGGTATATATGAATATAAAATTACTTGTACTTAATGCCGAAATTGTGGTAATATTCGGTCAGCTACTTTTATTTTCCTTGGCCTTGGTAACATAGATCTACCACCATGATGGCTACAATTTGGCACCGAATAGATTAATAAGAACAATAACTATAATATAGCAACAATGATAAAACTAACAATTCACTGTTTAGATTAGCTTAAGATGGATACGCGCTCAGCTGAAGCGAATTGCCTTGTATCTTCGAGACGAACACAGGCAAGTTGGAAACAAATAGCTGAAAACAGTTCTAGTAGTGCTTGAAAAGGCAATTCTATTCACTTGTTGTCTCTTGATTTTATAAAATAAGGCGATTATAATCGATTTTAAAGGCCAAAAATTCACTCGTTAAAAATCGATAACAATCGGTGAAAATCAAGAAAAATCGATAAAACAAATGAGTGTGTCATCGAATTTTACCGATTGATCGATACAATCGATACCAATCAGATCAAATTTACCGATTTTTATCGATTTATCGATTGATAAATCGGTACCGATTTTTATCGATTGGCTACGCCGGGTTTAAGATTGGTCGGACATTTTAGGATTTTGGTCGGACAATGTCCGATGACCGACTGTTATTTCCACCACTGAATGTTTAGAGTGATTCTAACCTATGCGTCCATGGAATGGATATCAAAGTGTGACCATTGAATTGTTTCTTTGGGTGCCTTTATTAAGCTGTATACCATTCATATGAAAGCTACGGAGCAATAATTTCAATTGGCACTATAGTTATACTCACCGAAGTCTCCCGACTATTTAACGAAGAGGTTTCGAAATTTTCAGATGTTTATCCGAAGTTCATTATATAAACGTTTTCGGTCATTTTGCAAAATTTTACGAAGATTACCGAAGATTTCCGAAGATTACCTAGGAAGATACGAAGATGTTTCAATCAGCCCACTTACATAATCTAGTTCGGAGCACTAGTTAGTTCAATTTTCGACGCCGAGAAACTACCGTTGAATACAGCCCGAGGCATACCGCAGAATATGAAACGGTTTTCCAGCCTTCTGATTGCGGTTTTCTTCACGGCATGGGATAAAAGGTGGTTTTAACTTTGGAGTCTGTTAAAACGTGTATAATTTGTACCACGAACCACGACCAGGCTACATTTCATACATCAATTTGATTGAGAGCATATTTTGTCTACAAGCTATCGTTCAGATCTCTGAGGTGATATTCGAGAAAAGCTGACAGTGAATAGACGAGATATTAATACCGACAAAATAGATAGTGTTTAATCGTTGTGATATCATTTGAAACACCATTGTATGTCATTCATATTTCATCGAAATTGTAGACACCATGTTTAGGAAATTGTTTATAGGTTGCGACTTGAATTTTATATTTTTACTTCGTTGTTGAGCATTGCCGTATTTCACTAAACATAGCTGTCTAAAAGGTCTCGAAATGCGAGTGATTTTTATTATTTAGAAGTGGCGTGTTTGAAAATTCACAAATTCAGTTTTCAAAAGCACCAATATCTTCACATCATTTGCATTAAAATTTAAAGCACAACGTGTTCAAATCAACGAGCAATTTTTTCCTCTTTAAATTGTAGGCTCTAACTTAGTGGAGACTCTTGTAATGAATTATAAATAACGAAACCAGGTATAAAGAACAATAAACCGTGATTTCACAAATTTCTTCGGCTTATAAAGCCGTCTCTTTTTTTATCCCATGTTGCAAATTCTGCCGAGGTTAATTTTTCATATTATCCCTAGCCTGTTCCAGGCGTTCAGATAGTGGGGAAAGCGCGAATAGTTGGGGAAGGCGCGAAGAAAAGCGAGCGAAAAAATTGCGGGATTTTTTCGCTCGCTTTTCCTCGCGCCTTCCCCAACTATTCGCGCTTTCCCCACTATCTGAACGCCTGGAACAGGCTATATTATCCCTTAAGTAACCGAGGCTATTTCAAGTCTCTTTTTGTAAATTCCAGTTTGAAATCAAAAGCGTTGAGATTATTCTAGAAGGTATATATTTAATAAGTGAAAATAAGTTTATTTTATTTATTTGTTTATTTATTGTACATTTTTGTTTGTAGGTAAATGATACTGATTTATGCGACGCCACCCACGAAAAAGCCGCAGGCGCTCTTAAAGGCGCAGGAAGTACAGTCGCGATTTTCGCTCAATACAAACCCGAAGGTAAGCAAAACTTCAACTTGTTTGGCTGATAAAATCTTTATTGTCTTTATATTGTTCGGCGCAAGAATGTGGCCGCTTACCATTTACACGAAGAAAGTCCTAGAGATTCCGGATGGAAAATCAAAAGGTTTGAAAAGCTTCAAAAATTAAGGGCGGCCGGCTGGAGTGAGGCATTTTGCCTGCTCGTTTTAGTCTTTCCAGGTGATTTGTCTGCATTTTGTTTTTCCACGAAGTGAAGTGAACCCTTTTTCTCCCAGAGTCGTTTATGAAGCCATGTAGTGTAGTTCTAACTTTTGAGTCTGTCGACGAAATCCTATGGTGTGACCATTCATATGAAACCCCTTCGGCAGAACTTTTGCATGGTGCAATTTGTTTCTCAGTATTTGATAAAATTAAATTTGAGATTTTTCATGGGTTTTGAATTTTGGCACTCTTGGGAGAAAAAGTTAAATGATATAATGCTTCCGCGTGAAAAATCCAACCGGATACACGCTATATCTACACTGCTGCTTGTCTAGTATTTAAGGGTTATGTGCTTGGGAAATTGAATTTTGCAATCTCAAAAAATAAACAAAAGTTAATACATTATTTTGAAAAGCGGTATTCTCATTGATATCAAAGCTAAAATAAATTCGTTTTCGAATAGCAAATGTGCTGGCTTAACTTTTGAACGTGTCGAAAATTCAAATATGCGATTCAAAATCCTCTTTGATGTGAACACGCTTTTCAGTCTCTTCGCTTTTCAATTCAAGAAGCACGCGTTTTCAAGTTTAATGCCTGTCGCTTTATTTTTTTCCCCAGACCGCACGATACGGTTATAAGTTGCCGTGAACTCCACGGTGGTCAGGAAATCCTTAGCTAATTTTGTGATTCATCTTGTTTGGTCTCTCATCTTAATTGTTGCCGTCGTGTCGTGTGTGTGTGTATTAAACGCGTTTATTTCATTTGCTCAAGCTGGCATTTCAATGCGAAATGTTTGTAAATTTCAGCTGCATGTGTTACCTTGTACGTCAAAGTGTTGGCGGGGGTTTTGGAAATTTATTGTTATTTATGTGGATTTATTTTTAGAATTTCCGGATATTTTCGTTTGATGTTTGTGCAATTTATTTGGAGAGAAACAAAAAATTAAAAAGAAAGAAAAACTTATTTTATTTTATTTTTTTAATTTAAATTTATTTTTCAAACTGATATGCTGCTTATTTAATACTTATGATACCAGGGTGGTTTTGAAAAAGTTTAATATCACATGGAGACAATTTTCATTCAAATCATTAAATTTCTACTTCTGGGATAAATTTTCGTTAAGCTCTAAAAATCGCACAGCTATAAAAGTTTGCGGCGCGATATTGTGGTAAATTGACCTCGTGGTGAATTTGAATATTTCGTATTTTAATGATGCTCAGTTGTTCACCTTTTTATTTCCGATTTGATAGAGCGATAAAAATATCTTAATTGCTGTATTCATCTTAAAAAAATGTCATCCATACTCTATTCTTATAGTCGTTGCAGCGTTATATAAAAATATGTAAGGCTAAATAAATAAAGGCCGAATATTCAGAATTTCATTAGCGAGGCTTCTGGAAAATGGGAACAAGAATCGATTTAGTTCTACGCGTGAAAATATACTTTTTGTTGGTTTCTGTTTTATTGCGCTATTCTTGTTCGCCATGCCGTGTCTCGTCTATGGAAGCAGCGAGACGTCATTCCTAAGTTGTGGATTATGCACTCGACTAATATTTTTATTGAGGAACAATACGTTTTGTTTTTATTCTGTTGGAGTATTTTGCGGTCAATCGCGAATCGCCAAACAATGGCCTTTACACCCAGGTGGAATGCCGCTTGATAGGCCATTAAATATGAATGTAAAAACAGTATTGTATTTTCTTTTAAGTTGGATATTGTAAGTTTAGTATCACCGGTTCGTCATCGGTACACATAGCAGCGGATAACCGCTTAACTCACAAGCGGAACCGCGGTTATTCGCGTCGCCCCTTCTCGCTCGCCGCGCCTAAATACAATATTAGGTTCGATTGTTTAAAATTTCGATCGATCGAGACGTCGACTGTGAAACGCCTATTGCGTTACATTTGCTAATCTTCTCAGGCATTTATCTTCATGGATCTGATTTTGGAGTCTTAACGAATATTCCTTACGCTCGCTAATTGGTAAACAGGTCTGCTGACTACAACATGTGGTTCTGTACGTATGAAGATGTGTCTGACACAATTTGCATATTATAGTCAATCGGCCACGCGTTGTTACTTGGATATTTTGTCTGCCGATTGAGCGCGATGGTGCCTTGTATTCGTGTAGTTCTCTCACAGCGCCTCTATCTTCTGTCTTCTCTCCACAGAATACAATCAGTTTGAAGCGAAAATTCACGACATTCGTGAAAAGATGATGAACAGCGGCAGTCCAGGGACTCTACGGACGTCTGTGAAGCGACAACTATACGTGAGGTAGGAAACTAAACGAACGATAATCGTAAATATTTCAACTGCTTGTTAGCTCAATTCACCGTAAACACCTCTGCCTTCTGTCCCTCGTCATAAATGGTGTTTTATTTCACAAAACACGGACCAATTTGCCCGTTTCTTCCCGAGTTCTGGATGTAAAGCAAAAACAGAGTGAATGATATTTGTTAGGATCGCCATTTCCTTTTGTCCCTGAGTGGTTTTCGTAAAATTTGAATATCTAAATCGCCATCTGGAGCGCGTCGAGCGTTCCTCCAAAGGTACCCACAAACAAGGTTAATTGTGGATGTTTGATGTCGATTCAATTGCATTCTTTGAATAATCGCCATTTCTGTAGACGCCGGTATGAGCGATTTTCAAGCTGTTTCAATTAAATTGACATTCAGGGAACTTACACGAATGGATGGCTCAATATTGAGTTTTCTGTACTTGCTTTCAAATTATTGGTTTTCTCTCTTGTTAAACATAAACCTTTTATCAAGAACTTGATGTATAAAGCTGCGCATTGAATTAGAACGATGTGTTTTCTACAAGGGAGTGTTTGGGTGTTTAAAAGGCCAGTTTAGCGTTGCGTGACACTGTCAAGTATGAATAGCCTCCCCGATCCGATGTGTTATTATATTTGCTCTATTTTAGTCAGGCGTGACAAATTCAATTTGACCCCTGTTGCGTTTTTAATTGGATCAAGTGTAGATAAACACAGTTATTTTCATTTCACGAACAAATTGTATACCTTATTTTAGTAAATCTATTCTGTCTATTAGCAGTGTAGGAAAAACGCCAAAATTATGTCCAAATGTCGGGCAAAGTTCAAAGTGTTTGGTCCATAAGTGTCAGTTCTCAGTCAGTAGAGCGGGCGAGCTTATCACGAAAACGAGCTCGGCGGGACTGGAGCGAGCGAATGAGCCGAGGGAGAAGTCGCTCGCTCGCTCGCTCGATCGATCACCGATCGCGTGATATGCTCGCCCGCTAGACAATCCAGAGAGCGTCTGTTAGCAGTCTATGATTTTGTCTACAATCGTTATTAAAGTTCCGCATGATTTCAGTGGTAGAATGTTCCCGTTTGTACGGTTGATGTGTCTCATTTCAGTGACGCGGCAGTTTTCGCAACTCCTGAAAACTTTTCACGGAATATTTCCGTTTCACTGGACTTCGCACCGAAAATTTCGGTTTTTTTGCCTTGGTTGTTCGATACTTTGTTTGTTTACTCTTTTCGGTTGAATGGAAATCACTCGTTATTTGACGTTCTTGTTGTCGTCACCCTCAAGCTATCATAGGTCATAGTTCGATAATATTCTAACTTTTGAGTCGGTGTTGGAAATTTTAAGGTGTGACCATTTAAATGAAAGCTACTGAGCAGTAATTCCTGTGGTGCTGTTAGCTTTTGGATATTTTACGAAGCAAAAAATTAGGATAAGTGCGTGGGTGGTCTCGTGGTTGTGGTTAACGATGACACGCGTACACGTGAAAGGTGATCGATCGAATCGAAACACTGTTTTCGTGGTTTTTTTTTTCCGTGTTCCTTCATCTGGCCGCCATCTTGGATGTGGGGGTCAGTGAACAGTGGGAACAGGGTGAAATCTATCCAACCTCGTTCCCAGGGTCTCTCTTCTTCCCGCTCCAGGGGGCGGGAAGAAGAGAGACCCTGGGAACGTCTCCTTTCCATGCTTAGGTTGATTATCATTTCACCCACTAAAGCCTTAAAACTTCTCGTAGCTCTTCTTATCCGTTGTCTGTGGTCCACTTAGAGTATACAAAATGTAATATTACATTTGTATAACTGCAATTGCTGTAATTGATATTGAAACAAAGTTTTAATATCCACTTTTTTAGAATATTCTTACGATATAATTTAAATTTAGCATTTTATTAGATTTTAATACAGTAAACATGCAACATACAAGGCTGCATAGAATTCGACAAGTTTATCCTCTAGGATAACTTCGTTAACCACACTCATGTCCGCCATCCTGAATGTCGAGCTTGAAATCACATGAGCTCGCCATGCAATTTTATTGGCTAATCGATTAATTTGGCTCAGCCAGATTCTCGCGGCGCCCGCACACGATGAGGAATTTGTCTCGTGAGGCAAAAAATATCAAACACGACAGATATTTGCCTCACGACCTCGCGAGGCGAAAAACTCACCAAAATTCCAGCGCACACTTGCGGAAACAGCTGAGCTAACTGCCTCGCGAGGAATTTTGCTCAGCACTTTCCTCAAGTGTGCGGCAGGCTTAAGGTTATCTAACTAAAATGAAAAAAATTCTACCATTTTCCCCACGAAACTACGGCGTAGTCTCAAACTCAAAAGTTAGAACCACCTTACAGTATTCTAACCAAGTGTCGAAGCAGTAGAGCTACGCAGATCTGATAGTTCCACATTGTTTTGATTTTTTGGCTATTTCTTGGTGTTGCAGTAACTCTTGTTGGTTAGCTTTTGTGTTCGGGTGTCTTTAAGTGTGTTTTAACCCTTCCAAATCACTCCCAGAGTAATTATGCAGACATGTGATGTAGTTCTAACTTTTGAGTCTGGACGAAATCCTATTGTGTAACCATTCAAATGAAACCTCTTCAGCAGTGCTTTTGCATGGTACCATTTGTTTTTCAATATTTTACAAACTGAAATTTGGGATTTTTCCTTTAATTTTGCTATTTAATGTAACCTTATTTCTGGTCCAAGTACCAGTAGTGTACTCAATCATTCATCCTCTATCGATGAAACTTAATTCTCATGTCTGTCTTCTCCAGGGCTCTGTTTGACTATGACAAAACAAAGGACAGCGGTCTCCCCAGCCAAGGCCTCAGTTTTAAATATGGCGATATTCTTCACGTGACCAATGCCAGTGATGACGAGTGGTGGCAGGCAAGACGACTGAATGCTCTGGGGGAGGAGGAAGGGAGGGGTGTTATCCCCAGTAAAAGGAGGCAAGTGTTGTAGAACTGTAGAATTCCGATACGGCCGTTAATAGAATTGGCACTGAGCCGCATGGGGCTGCTACTTTCGGGTGGCCGTTTCTTTCGGACTGCTCAAATGCGGTAAACAAGGGGCTACTGGTAGCTTATACTCGTGCCGGTCAAAATACAGGTGATTCATAACAGGTTGTCCCGAACATTGTGAATCAAAGGTGTATGTGTAATGTACGTTACTCGAGGGCAAACACTTACGTAAAACAGCAACAAACAATAAAACCCAAATTTGTTTCGCTTTTGCTTGCAAAACGACGCCGATCACACCGAACCCCAAGTTTCGTGGGCTCAAAATGTTCTCGCAGTGCATGCGTGCGTGTTCTCGTACCCAGATCTAACGCGATGCACTAAAGTAGATCCGAAAACACGGAGAAAGAAAAGGAAAAACCTGAACTCGGGGGAGGGTTCGGATATTTTCGGGTGCTTACCAGCTGACTGGGCGGGTCAGGTCGTAAATATTGTGCGCCTTTTTTTAGATTGAGCCTGTTCCTACAATTCCATCAAAATGGACTCATCACGAATTGACCTATCTGGCCAACCAGTTGGACACGAGAGAATCCGGAGAATTCAAGAACATTGAACTTAATTGAAATATGTAGTTTTTTGTGAGAATAATTACTGAATACATTAGGTTACGTAATAGTTTTTCACACATTCTTACGTTGTAGTATTTCGGATATACTTTCCGTCTTTTGTATTAGTGTTGCCGTAGTTCAAATATTTAAGCAAATATTCAGTTCAGTTTTTAGAATCAATTGGAATCGAGTTCGTCCGGGACAACATAGAGGACGTTTAAAGGACATTTAGGATGTTGTAATTTCGAGGTTATCGTTTCTTTAAGTGTTCAAGTACTGGTGTAATAAAATGTTGCATGTAATGTTTAATCTCGTGATCACCAGTTCTGACAAATAATGGCCGAGTTCTGACAAGTGGTAAGCGCCATACGGGATCTGTTTCTTTGGTATTTTTGTTTGTTTGTTTGTTTGTTTGTTTGAGTATTTAACGGTTGAAGGCTTTTCAAAGATGTGTTACAAGTTTAAAACGGTAACTTCTTGTTCTCCTGTTTTTTGGCGTGAGCGCAATATCTCAGTGCGCTGCACTGCGCGCAATGATGTGGCCCAACCATTTACGTGGTTACGTTATTTTAGGTATTCCTATTGTAAGACCTAAAATTGATCTCCGCTATCCTTCAGGGTCGAGAGAAGAGAAAAATCAAGAATGAAGTCGGTGAAATTTTCAAGAACTAGCGAGGACAACAAAACTAAGGCGAGTATTTTATTCAAGCCATTCTTATACTCTTATTGTCTTTCCACACGTTAAGCCAGTTAAATTCGCATCAGGTTAAATTCACATCAGGAGATCTTAAGAAGATGGCTTCATATATTACATTTTAGTATAAATCTACAAGCGTTCTATCACGAATGCTGTTCTCTTATTGGCTACGCCACTCACTATCTATTCTGTTGTAGAAAGTGAGTAGCCTAATGGCGGCCACTTCTTCGCGTTTTCGAAGTGTCTGTGAAGAGTATTTGTTGTTAAGTTTTGAACGTCTGGTAGATTTATACTAAAACAATTAGATTATTTGCTCTTAATAATAATAATAATAATAATAATAATAATAATAATAATAATAATAATGTATAATTTATATAGCGCCATTTTCTTGTAGCTCAATGGCGCTTTACAATCACATAATTCATGAAATAAATTACTAGAACTAGAACTAAAATAACTAAAATATGATTTCTATCTTCGCCTTCATCAATTATCACGCAATTAAAATCTCGAGCTCATAATCTAATTGTTAAATATTAATCTAGTATATGGCCTAACTTGCCACGAGTTTGTCGAAGCTCAGTGGTTAGATCATCCGATCGGTGTGCGGAAATTCATAGGTTCAATTCCTGTCCGAGATTTAGTCTGATACGTGTGTAAGCGCGAGGGGACGCTTTTCTTTCATTCACTTCATTCACAATGAAGTCCAATGTCCAGTGGAGTGTAACTACTCTAGAAAAGTCAATAACGGTGTATTCGTTCTCTTTTCCTCACAGACCTCATTTAACGAAGGCTCAGGTGGTCGCAAACGCAGCTTCAAATTTTCCAAGAAATTACCATTCTTCAAGAAAGATTCTGAAAACGAGCAAACAAGTGACGTAGAACCAAGCTACACCTCGAACGCCAGCGACAGTGAGAGCAGTTACAGTGCACGCGCGGAAGATAGTATTCTGTCGTATGAGGCTGTTGTACAGCATGAGTTACAATACACCAGACCTGTCATAGTACTAGGACCACTCAAGGACAGAATCAATGATGACCTCATCTCAGAATTCCCGGATAAATTTGGCAGCTGTGTGCCCCGTATGTACCCATGTTTATTTCAGTTGTTGGAGTCATTTTTGACGTATTACAGTTCATTTTCGAATAGAGCGGTTTTCAGTTGAATTCCGTGTTTTCCCGCGCCTGGCATTGTTTTTTTCCCGCGCTAGGTACCGGTTCCGTGTTTTCCTGCGCTTGGTATCAGTTTTTTTTTCCGCGCTTGGCACCGGTTCTGTGTTTTCCCGCGCTTAGCATCCGTTTTTTCTCGCGCTTGTTTTCCCGCGCTTAACATCAGTTGCATGTTTTTGCTTCAAGTTGTGATTAGTTCAGTGCGTTATTTGCGGCTGTTTAATGAACCAGATGTTATTACTTTAGTTTCAGTTTAACGACTCTCAATTGAAACCGCTCTATCTTTGGGAGAAGTGTAAATCGCAATAAACTTACACAAAACGTTTTCTTTCGCTGCAGACACGACACGCGAGAGGAGAGATTACGAGATGGACGGACGTGATTATCATTTCGTGGCTTCTCGCGAGGAGATGGAGAAATCAATTCAGAACCACATGTTCATTGAAGCCGGTCAATATAACGAGAACCTTTACGGGACGAGCGTACAGTCAGTAAAAGAAGTCTCAGAAAAGGTGAGAAATACGCGTAAAAAGGAAACATTTTGCAAATTTGTTTTACAAAATATCGACAAACTGATACCGGCAGAGAAAAGCACTGCTCAATGGCTTTCATTTGAATGGTCACACTTTAGGATATCATCCACAGACTTAAAAGTTAGAAGCACCTTGTACAGCATAATAAACAGTACCACAGGAAAGTACTTGCTCAGTAGCTTGTTTGAATGGTCACAATGTAGGATTTCATCCACAGACTCAAAAGTTAGAACTACCTTGTACAGCATAATAAACAGCACCACAGGAAAGTACTGCTCAGTAGCTTTCATTTGATTGGTCACACTTTAGGATTTCATCCACAAACTCAAAAGTTAGAACCACCTTGTACAGCATAGTAAACAGTACCAAAGGAAAGTACTGCTCATTAGCTTTCATTTGAATGGTCACACTTTAGGATTTCATCCACAGACTATAAGTTAGAACTTGAGGTTCACCTTTAGAAATGAAAGGATTGTCATAATGATTTCCTTTTCTTTTTTCCAGAATAAGCACTGTATTTTGGATGTCAGTGGCTATGCTATCAAGCGTCTCCAGGTAGCCACCTTGTATCCAATCGCACTCTTTTTGAAACCAAAATCCGTGGATTCCATCCGGGAACTTAATAAGCGGCTGACCGAGGAGCAGGCGCAGAAGACGTACGACAGAGCGCTGAAACTGGAGCAGGAATTCGGAGAGTACTTCACAGGTGAGGGGAACCGTCTGAAACAGTACTATTGTCAACTCTCTCTAAGACAGACACCGTCGAGACCGGCCCCAATTGTCCGTCTTAGAGAGGTGTCCGGCTTATAAGGAGTCGAGGTAACGTAACACCAGTAATTCTGAGAATCTGAACCTATGCACAATAAATGCACGTCTGTTTTACGTCTGTTTAAAGTCGTTTACTTAAGGTTACATTGTACCTTCGGGGGTGTCTCCAGTATAACAGCTCTAGCGTCTTAAGATTACACTTAATATACCTAAACCCAGATATGAAATTAAAGCTTATAGAGCTGGCTATCTAAATATGGAAACCATTTGGTAATAAAATGAATTGTCGAATTTTTTACGACGTCTAAATTCGAACGTCCGAATCAGCTTTAAAACGCTATAACTCAAAGGGATTATTGTATTTTGCTAATTTGATTTGTTCTCGGGTTTCCGGACACGAAGCGCTAAAAAAACGTGTCGGCGATTTCCCATATTCAATGGCAGTGAAAAGTTACAGAATATTTTCGAAAAAGGGAGAAAAAAAGTTGGAGTAATCGCACGGAAATGGCTCTTGACGAAAACGTTTTCGGAAATAAGAAATTCGCCGACACGTTTTTGTTGATTATATGTTAGCCTAGCTTGTGTCCAAATTTGGGGAAAATCGAACAAATTCCCTTTGAGTTGTAGCTCTTTAAAGTGTCCCCTACAAGAGAAAAATTAACTTTGAGAAAACAGCGCTTAGAAAAACATCGCTTCATAAACAAACTCCGCCCACAAAAGTTATACCGTCATTTCTCCGTCAATTTTCACTATTTTTCGATAATTTTTTTTTGGATGAAAGTTCATTCTGTAAACTTTATTTTGACGCCAAAAAAAAATTTCAATAAATTTTCGATCTAAAGGTACTCTGTAACCTTAAGCAAAACTTACAAACTGGAACAAATATTAGAAAACAAGTGGACTCGTTTGTTCATATTCAGCACCCCCCGCCACCAACATTTCCGTTTTGAAGTATTTTTCACTAAAAAAAAGCACTTCTCAAGCAAGACTCGAGACTAACTTTTCAGGTTACCAGCCTAAGGTTTGATTTCACTTGCCAAAACAATTTTTAATTAGCCAGACTCCGAAACACATTAAGGTTACCGTGTACCTTCAGGGGTGTCTCCAGTATAACAGCTCTAGCGTCTCAAGATTACGCTTAATATACCTATCGAATTAAAGCTTATAGAGCTGCCAATCTAAATATGGTAACCATTTGGTAATAAAATGAATTGTTGAATTTTTTACGACGTCTAAATTCGAACGTCCGAATCAGCTTTAAAACGCTGTAACTCAAAGCGATTATTGTATTTTGCTAATTTGATTTGTTCTCGGGTTTCCGGACACGAAGCGCTAAAAACACGTGTCGGCGATTTCCCATATTCAATTGCAGTGAAAAGTTACAGAATATTTTCGAAAAAGGGAGAAAACAAATTGGAGTGATCGCACGCAAATGGCTCTTGACGAAAAAGTTTTCGGAAATAAGAAATTCGCCGACACGTTTTTGTTGATTATATGTTAGCCTAGCTTCTGTCCAAATTTGAGGAAAATTGAACAAATTCCCTTTGAGTTGTAGCTCTTTAAAGTGTCCCCTACAAGCGAAAAATTAACTTTGAGAAAACAGCGTCGCTAAATCAATCAAAAGAGAAACTTGTACTTCCGTTCAAAACGTTATACCGTCATTTCTCCGTCAATTTTCACTATTTTTCGATAATTTTTTGGATGAAAGTTCATTCTGTAAACTTTATTTTGACGCCCAAAAAAAAATTCAATAAAGTGGTCGATCTGAAGGTACACAGTAACCTTAATATGATGTCCGTTTACTGCCTGTTTTAGTTTCTGTTCTCTAAATTTGCTTTTGCGATTCCTCAGAAATAATTTCCAGTTTCCATCCAGTGCTTTAGCATTTTCTAGCCAAAACTGAATTTTTACTAGACTTTGGCTAGTTGGCTAATGTTAGTCTCGAGCCCTGTCAAGTGTCCGTTGACGGTTTCAAAGTGTCCGTTGTCCGTCTTAGAGGTATCAGTCTTAAAGAGAGTTTAGTTACAGTGAAATGACTGAAACTGAATTCGTTAGGGACCAACACCAGGTAACCGTCTTATAGAGGTGTCCGTTAAGAGAGAGTTGACTGCATAGATTTGATGTACAATTTGTATTTGCTCGCACGGGTGAGCCCGTGAGTGCGTATTTCCAACCTTGCTGATCGCTCTGTTCTCTTGTCTTATAGCGGTTGTTCAAGGTGACACATACGACGAAATCTACACCAAATGCAAGGAGGTGATTCGCCAGCAGTCGGGCCCAGTAATTTGGATACCTTCCAAGGAGAAACTCTGATTTGCAATACCTCCAATATACACAGACATGCGCAGGGCCAACCTTGTGTTTCCATGGTTACTGGGTGATGGTTACTACATGGCGTCGTGATTGCCGCTTCATTGTTTTGGCCGCGAGAGGAACGGAATACAGAAGATTTCAGCGTTAACTATTCCCAATCCCCTACTCCACGTGGTCGTAGAGCCGCCATCTTGAATATGTAGAGAACGAAAATTTTCTGAGGGGGTTGGGGGAGAGTGTTTACTCTCCAGCTTATTTAAGATGGCGGCTCTAAGACCAAACTCGACGGCCGAGCGAGAGACTGGTTACAGTCTAATTTCAGTAGCGCGCGAAGCGAAATGGTTTTGTGCCTTTTAAAAGACATTTTTTTCAAATCTAGTAGTATATGAAATTCATTACGCGATTATATTTTTGATTTTATTGGTTGACCATTGAAGGC